>OY740720.1:153315764-153915764 GCA_963513945.1 Hydrotaea diabolus | reverse complement strand
AACTGAAAGGCAGGCGAATACAAATCTCCCGCCCGCCACTATAAGCCACGGACACTCGCCACTCTCTTCGATAGAAAATTCCTGCGCTCCACCCTGTAGTTCTGAAATTTAGTAATAGGAATCTTCTGTCAAGAACCGGCTAATTCTTAGTCTTGAGGAGTTGTTAAATCCAAAAGAGATCAATCTTCTGCTCGTCAAGTCTTTAAATGTATTTAGACGGATTTGAATCTGGGTTGGTGACCATTACACCAATTACACCTTGGCGGACCTTAGAATCATACAGAGTTTGGATTATCACATGCGTGGGGTCGCATTGCGACTTACTAGGGATTCACACTCGCATAAAGCTCTTTACGCCACTTGCTTGATCCATTTATCTCTGAATTTTCTTTTCCACTTCTAACAACTTCTTTAGATCTCTTTCTTAGGAAACAGTGTTCCAATTAAAAAATCAACTCCCTAATACCAGCAAAAGCATTCCACTTTAATCTTAGATAATTTGTTCGTGTTAGCTTTTGTAGTTCTATGCGCCAGAGAATATCTCTATAATTATTTCAATTAAGTCGACCTACTATATTCTGCCTTCATAACACCCGTCTTAACTCTTTCGTCTTCCAGGAGACCAGCAGCAAAGTACACCGGAACGACTCAATGAAGGCTTTATCAATAATGCCTACCAGTATGACGAACTAGATCACGGCTATCTGTACGGGCAATTTGATGTGGAAATCACTCAAACCATGGCATACCAGCAGCAAGAGCTCCACTACCAACACCACCACCATCACCAGACCGAAGACAGCAGTGTCGTCGAAGAGGAGCGGGATGGAGCAGAGGCTAGTGGCGACCGCGACATGAGCTGCTTGCCAGATTTTCAATTTTCCGTGCTGGAGTCGGAGTACGATGAGGCCCTGAATATACCCGATTCGGTGACGATTATTTCGACGGGCGGTGATAAGCCGGTGTTGGTGGAGCGCAAGGAGTGCACGGACGATGACGATTTTGACGACGAAGAAGTGGTGGAGCTGAGGCGTCTCACCGAGATACCCTTCACACGCATCTACGCGCCTAGCGTTAAGTTTACCTCATTTCAGCGTAAGGTCTTTATGCCGGGCACGGAGATCCAAGTGCAAATAATCGACATCGATCGCAGCGTGACCACTCATCTACTCAATCCGAATTTGTAAGTTGTCATTCAGTTTTAAAGTCAAGCGCTTTCTCACAACTGCTGTACTTCTTGTTTTAGATACACCATTGAACTAACCCACGGCCCTTTTTCCTGGACCATACGAAGGCGCTATAAACATTTCAGTTCCCTGCACCAGCAGTTGAGTCTTTTCCGCACCTCTTTGAACATACCCTTTCCTATGCGTAGTCACAAAGAGAAACGTGCCACCATCAAAACTGCCGCCCTTCAGATGGCCGACGAGTGCCGGCTGAAGGAGTTGCAAAAGTCTTCTAGCTTTAAATATGCCACCACCAATGGTCATGCGACCTCCAGCGCCGGCCAACCGCAATCCCTGCCCATGACACCCATACACAACAATAACTTTTCCATTCTGTCGGATGTTGGCCGTGGCAGCACGCGAAAGAAACGCAAAAAACGTAAACTGCCCCGTTTCCCGCAGAGGCCGGAATCGTTGGTCACGGTGGAGTCGATGCCAGTGCGTGTAAGGCAATTGGAAGATTATCTGTATAATCTGTTGAACATAAGTCTGTATAGGAATCATCATGAGACGGTGAGTACCAGCATTCACTTTGCATTATATGGGCAGGTAAACCAACTCAATGTAACCTTTTTTTCTCCAGCTAAATTTCGTTGAAGTTTCCAACGTTTCCTTTGTGGATGGCATGGGCATTAAGGGCAAAGAGGGCGCCATCCTGAAACGTACCGGCTCCACCCGCCCCGGTCAGGCTGGCTGCAATTTCTTCGGTTGCTTCCAGCAAAAGTGCTGTGTGCGCTGCAATTACTTCTGCTCCGATGTGGTCTGCGGCAAGTGGCGTAGTCGTTGGTTTTTCGTCAAAGAGACCTGTTTCGGTTACATACGACCCTCGGATGGTGTTATAAGAGCTGTGATATTATTTGACATGGGCTTCGATGTCTCGACGGGCATCTATCAAACTGGCATGCGCAAAGGTCTGCAGGTCCTCACCAACAATCGGCACATTATCTTAAAATGTTGGACACGGCGAAAATGCAAAGAATGGAACGACTATCTGAAGCAAACGGCCAACACGACGGCACGCGACTTTACGGCTCCCAATGCGCACAATTCGTATGCTCCCGAAAGGTCCGACATAGAAGCTCAGTGGTTTGTCGATGGTTCCTCGTACATGGCGATGGTCGCCGATGCCCTAGAGGCTGCCACCGAGGAAATCTACATTGCCGACTGGTGGCTAAGTCCCGAAATCTATATGAAGAGACCGGCCATCGATGGCGACTATTGGCGTTTAGATAAAATCCTACTGCGAAAAGCCACCGAGGGCGTCAAGGTGTTCGTCATGCTTTACAAGGAGGTCGAGATGGCTTTGGGCATCAACAGCTATTACAGTAAGCAGAGACTGGTTAGTCTGCATGAAAACGTAAAGGTAAGTGGGTGCCAATTCATAACCAACTTCTTAATCGAACGACCAATTGTTTGTTTAACGTTTAGGTCATGCGACATCCAGATCATGCTAGAGCCGGCGTGTTCTTCTGGGCTCATCATGAGAAGATCGTGGTGGTCGATCAAACCTACGCCTTTCTGGGTGGCATTGATCTGTGTTACGGCCGTTGGGATGATTACCGGCATCGCCTTACAGATCTGGGCAGCATTTCCACAGCTTCAGCTTCTGGCAGCACACGCAGACAGGGAGGATTTTTCAATCGTGAGGAAGCCGACTCAGCATTTGGTTCGCAGAAGTCATCGCGTAATTTAAACACGGATGTCCAGAAGGCTGAACAGGAAGAGGTACAGGTACAAATCGAAATGAGCAAGGAACGACTTGAATTGCCCACCCTCCTGCCGGGTGATAAACTTATTTTACCGAATACATCGTCGCCCATGACGGAGCCGCTGCCCCTGGAGGGCATGAAGTTGAACACCCCCGAAATGGAACGCAAAAATATGCTGCAACATCTGAAGGAGAACGCCATGAAAAAGGGCAAGGATCTGGTTCAGCGCCTCACAATGAATGAGGGCGATAAAACGCCCGAATTCCTTAAAGATCCCAAACAACTTGTGTTCACCATACAAGAACTGGAGGAGGGACGCAAGGGAGGCTTAGAAGATCCCGTGCCCTTCGAGACACAAGTACTGCAAGACTTCTATGGCCAGGCCAAATATTGGTTCGGCAAAGACTACTCCAACTTCATTATGAAGGACTGGATGAACCTCGATGCTCCGTTTGCCGACATGATAGATCGCTCGAGCACACCACGTATGCCTTGGCATGATGTCGGCATCTGTGTGGTGGGAGCCCCGGCTCGAGATGTGGCCCGCCACTTTATACAACGTTGGAATGCCATGAAGTTGGAGAAGACTCGCGAGAATCTCTCCTTTCCCTATCTAATGCCAAAGAGTTATAAACAAATCAAGTTAAATCCAAATATTACGCTTAGGAGGACCCACAGGGTATCTTGTCAGCTGCTGCGAAGTGTTTCCTCTTGGAGTTGCGGTTTCATCGAACAGGACCTGGTAGAGCAGAGTATACACGACGCCTATATACAGACGATAACGAAGGCCCAGCATTATATTTACATTGAGAATCAGTTTTTCATAACGATGCAGCTGGGCGCCACCGGAGGTTTGAGCAATGTGCGTAATCAAATTGGC
The DNA here is from genome assembly GCA_963513945.1 of Hydrotaea diabolus. Lineage (NCBI taxonomy): Eukaryota > Metazoa > Arthropoda > Insecta > Diptera > Muscidae > Hydrotaea > Hydrotaea diabolus. The sequence continues at coordinate 153,911,949 of OY740720.1, read as the reverse complement.
GAGGCGTTATTTAAGAGGATCGTACGAGCGCACAAGTAAGTTGGGAATTGGGCATTGAGGAGAGGGTAACTTTTCAGAGTTAAGAACAATACAATAGTATAAATTGTGGACTATGGTTTCGAAGACGGAGCTGCTATTAATCGATATGATTTGTAAGAAATCAAACATTCTCATTTTAAAATAGAAGTTCTCATTTTGAGCTAGAATTTTCTCAATTTAAAATGCAAATTTTCAATTTTTATTCAATTTCCTCCATTAAAAAAGCATATTGTCAATTCCAAATTAAAAAATTTGACTGAGTATATGACAAATCATAGTTTTAAATTTAATTTCTCCATTAAAAATTGGTAATTTCTCAATTACAATTGGAAATTAATCTTTTACACTTACAGGGAACGTAAAATTTTCCGCGTCTATGTGATAATGCCTTTGCTGCCTGGCTTTGAGGGTGATGTCGGCGGTAGCAGTGGCAATGCCGTCCGAGCCATAACCCACTGGAACTATGCCTCCATATCAAGGTAAGACAAATAATCATTTGAATCTTACCTTTCATGCTTTCACGGTTTCTTTTATTTCAGAGGTAAATCGGCCATTTTGGTGCGCCTCAAGGAGGTCGGCATCAAAAACCCCGGCGAGTATATATCATTCCATTCGCTGCGCACCAATTCTCAACTGAATAATGCACCCATTACCGAACTGATCTATGTGCATTCGAAGCTTCTGATTGCCGACGATCGCGTGGTCATTTGCGGTTCGGCCAACATCAATGACCGTTCCATGATTGGTAAACGTGATTCGGAGATAGCGGCGATTATAACGGACAATGAGTTCGAGGATGGACGCATGAATGGCCGCAAGTATCCCAGTGGTGTGTTTGCCGGTCGTTTGCGAAAGTTTTTGTTCAAAGAACATTTGGGTAATTTACAAATCTGAGATTATAACTTCTTCAGAGCAGTTCATTCTAGCAAAAGGGTTTATAGAACAAATTTAAGTTCAAATTGTTTGAAATTAGCGAGGCGCATTTATTAACAAACAATCCTTGGCTTTTGCAATGTTTTTTGTTTTAAATTTGTTTTTACAATTTTCCTAGAAAGAGAAGTTCTGCAGTCTGTTCCCTCTACACAATTGAATTTGCTTAAGTTTATATTTTACCATTTAAGGTTTATTGGATCCTGATGCTGATCGCATGCCCATCGATGTTACGGATCCGGTTATCGATCAGTTTTGGAATGGCATGTGGCGACGCATATCGGCGCGCAATACTGAGATTTACGATGAAGTGTTCAAGTGCATACCCAACGATAATATTAAGACGTTCGCAAATTTGCGAAAATATCAGGAAGACAGTCCGCCCTTGTGTAAAACCGATCCGGATATTGCCACCAAGAGAGTCCTGAATATTCAGGTAATTATTAATTCATCTTCTGATTGTTTTTTCTCATTTAAATCTCGATACCATTTTCAATTTTTGTATTTCCAGGGATCTTTAGTTGATCTGCCCTTAGATTTTCTTAACAAAGAGGTGCTGACACCGCCTGGAACCAGCAAAGAGGGCCTAATTCCCACCTCTGTTTGGACATAGTTTCTGAGGTGTTTTTTCGTTTCTATTTATTTGAAATTTATTATTTTTTTCTTTAGTTCATTTTGTTCGTGTTGTATTTTGTAAATATGCTCGGTTTGAGTTTTGTTGTAAGTTTTTGTTTTAAGATTTTCAAAGATATCAGCCAGTCAATAGATGTTCCAACATTCCATTCCTTTGTGTTCCGTACAGTTGCACAAATGTTAAATATTTTTAATAATACAGTATTTTTAGTGAAATCTATACATTTTAAAGTACCTACACATACCCCTACTATAGGCAATTAATTTATTTTATTTAGAACTTGTACAAATGTGTATGTATATTTTTGTAATTTTGTTTTAGCGAAAAGAAGTAAAAGTACTTTTGGAAAATTATACAAGAAATGATCGTTTTGTCTTAAAATTGCCTTTTTTTAAAAATGGAAACAAAAGTTTTGGCAAAAGAATTTCATAAACTTATTTAATCGATGGTGTCAAAATAGACTTACCCGAATTTTTGATCTTACTATCGATGTTCAACATGACCTCTTGATTCTCTACTATTATAACCCCTTTGGTCTATAATAGTGGATCGAGACTATACAATGCAAAATCCTTTAGTCGTTATGTCTGAGAAATATCACCTCACATGTGCAAAATTAGCCGTTTAATGTTTTTCAGGTGCAGTTCATATGGAACCCAATTTCCTTGATTTTGAATGTTTTTCGGGTGCAGTTCATATGGACCCTTAATTTTCTTGATTTTGAATCATTCCAACGATTTTTTTTAGAAATCGAACAGTTTTTAAGCTTACAAACAAGAAATAATTGCTACACCCTGCTTTAAATAATTTATTAGCCTCTGAGTCACCTTGTTGTAGTTAGTATAGACATCAACCTTAGTTTCAGTAACGCGCTTTGATACATGCGTTTAGAATAGATGGCACTACACATCAATTGTCAATGCCCTCTCTTATACCATATATCAAACTAAAAGCCATCCGTTAAAGGGTCCTTTTTATACCCTCCATCATAGAATTTAGGGTATATTTACTTGGTCATTCCGTTTGCAACACCCCCAAAAACAGTTCGGAGGCACCATAAATTATTTATATTCTTAAGGGTCGTTAAATTAAAAGATAATCTAGCCATATCCGTCTGTCAGTCTGTGGAAAGTAAGTCCCCATTTACACGAGACAACTTTATTTGCGTCATGTAAAGTCCCCATTTACACGAAGCAACTTTACTTGAGTCAATTTTTATGATTCCTTTGAACTTTCCTCATGTATTTACACAATCAATTCGGTTACGGCAATATTTGTTTTCATTATTGCCTTTTCTGACATTCTGTGATTTATTAGTTCTGGTTTTTGTGTGAAAAAAATACTAAAATAATCTGCAGCCAACTTCACACTACAAAAAACACAAAAGGAGTTGACATTGTACGGGCAAGTCTTTCCATTCCCCTTACCTCTCTACTACTAAATGACAGTTGTGCAAGTAAAGTTGCCTCGTGTAAATGGGGACTAAGGTATACGTCGCACTAATGAAATTAGGTAACCTTTTGCGAAAACATGCGTGGATGGACTGAAGCGGATTGTATTGATAATGGACCAGATCGATCAACAGGTAAAAAATTTCCCCTCACAAGGACTGAGTCAAACCTCTTTGAAAATCAACAACCCTTAACTTAAAAGACAATTTCTCATGAACTTGTAGAGATATGAAGATGATATATGAAACATATGATATTGGCATAGATGGGGGCGGTGCCACGCCCCCATTAAAAAGACGATTTTATGGCCAAAGTAATGTCCCGACAGTTTTAAACAATTAAAAGAATGTCATCAAATACTAGGAAATTACTTTAAACTATGTAATGGTAAAAGTGGACAAGGAGTGTTTGAAAAATCGTTTTTATGGCCAAATGAATTGACCGATTGTTAAAATCTGTTAACAGAATGAATCAAAGACTAGGAAGTTAGTATAAACTATTTAATGGTTAAGGGGACAAAGGGGCGTGGTACTGCCTACACACCTCTGAACTTAAAAAGACAATATCTAATGAACTATTAGAAATATGATGGTGATATATGCAATATATAATGTTTGCCAAGATCGACACAAATCCTAAGAAAAAAAGAGGGCAGCACCACGCCCTTTAAAAAAAATCACATTTGTGGCCAATGTAATAGACCGATCGGTATAATATTTAAACAGAATGACATCAATAAGAACTATATTGTGTTCAGTCCCACAACAGCCGGTTCTTTGCACCGGATTGACTCGAGGAACCAATTCTTCGACCAAGTGATGTCACCCCGCTACAACAACGTCAACAACAATGTCGTGTTGAAATTGGACGAGGGGCGTGTCGTCGCCCACATAACCCTGAACTTTGAAAGGCAATATAACAAAAAGATTGAAGCTAGCGCCCGTCTGTTATTATACACAGCTCGCGCTACTGACAAAAACTAACTCTACTGACGAAACATCTGGAGAAAAATAATCAATTTTTAAACCGTTTGGGGGTTTTTTTTTATAGCTAAGATTGCAAAATCACAATATGTATGCCAACTTTTAATAGAAAGGTTAATTTTTTTCATCCAAATGGCTCAAATCACAGCTCCGAGGCGTCCAATTGACACCACAATTTCGGCTGATTATTCGATTTTCAAAACCAGTGTGTAAAATATCGATAGTGGCGTTGGCTGTGTGACAAGTGGCCCCGTCTTGTTGAAACCAAATGTCGTCCTTGTCATTCTCTTTAATTTTTGGAAACATAAATTCGTTGAGCATGGCGCGGTAACGTTCGCCGTTGACGGCAAAGGGGGATCCTTGCTTATTTTTACAGAAAAATGGCCCAATGATGCTGCCAGCCAAAACTCCACAACTGTGGATACATTGGATTTTTATTAATCACGCCTGGCTTCTCTGAAAATCATATGCGGCCCGAGATGAAATGAGCTTCATCGGAAAACAAGATTTTTAGGTAAAATTATTCATCTCCTGCTAAACAATCTTCAGCCGATTGGGCGAAGCGAAAAGGCATCGGTTGGTGCTCCATTATTAAATGACAAAGTTCAACTTTTCCAATAAAACCAGAAATTCGAAAACTAGTACTTTTTCCTTACAGCTGATTAAAATTTTAAATGGCTCTCTCTATGCAATGCTCACTAATTTGAGAGAAATTCAAATTAAGTAAATAAGCAAAAAAAAAACACCACAACTCTCAATTATAAAATGACACCTAAATTCTAGAGAAATTAAAAAAAAATCGCCAAAATCGTCGTTAAACCAAACAAATTGGCCACACAGTCTTTGTTGGGGACCATGGGGACTGCGAGAGTGAGAGTTAGAGAGAGCTTTTGTTGTGGATACTCAATTGAGAGTGTGCCATAGTCAAGCATGTTATAAAAATACAGAAAGAAAACAGAAAACAAAAGAAAAACAAAACAAATAAACTGAAATAGCGAAAAAGAAGTGAAGAACTCTGCTGGTGTTGTTGTTGCTGTTTCAGTTCTGTTGAGTTGAGTGAGCAGCAGTAATGCAATTTCCAATTTCCTTTCGTCAAATATTGCAAATATGCTCTACCCCAACACGAAATGCGGCGGCGGTCTGTGTCGGTTTGTCAGTTCATTGTCGTACGTCGTACGTCTCGGAGCGTTGTTTGCGTCTTTACGTCTGAACGAGGTGGAATTGTGGCGTTCTTCCTCCATGGAATAAAGTTGGCTGTTCTTTACAAAAATAAACTTCAACTGCCAAACGCAAGCAGAACAAAATTACGTTCATTTACAAAAAACATAAAAGAAATTAATAACAATTGTTCAAAGTAATTGGTGGATGCCGTCGTCCAAGTCCAAAAGAGTGTGAAAATTATTCTGTACGCGAAAAAGAAAAGTGATGATGAATTTTCACTGAACAAAATTATGTATTATCAGAGAGCTCCACCATAGAGCAGACGACGGGCACATTCAGCCGTAGAATTGCGAATTACTACATAAAGTGTGTGGCGAGAAAACAAAAAAAAAACAAAACCCAAACAAGTGAAAAGCAAAGAGGAGCAATGAATGAAAAGTGATTGCACGTAGAAAAACAAAAAGGAAAAAAAGTGAAAAAGTGCTAAAGGAGGAATCCAAGCCAAGCAAAACTTAAACAAGAGTTCCGCTTACATTGTAGCAAATTTAATCCCAAGAGCAGTCAGTGAGCCGGAAAAAAGGATCCAATTCGCCGTTTGCCCAGCATCGTTGAACTAAAGACGAGGTAAAGGTTTGCTATTGAAAGTTTTTTTGTTGTTTTTTTTTCGTGTTTGTTCTTCTTCTGTTTTTGCCAACACTCTGTTTCCTTACATTGTGTCTGGCCATGTTTTTTTTTTTGGTGTGTGTTTTTGCAAACTTGTGGCTGAAGGACGGACGGTGGCAGGCGGACAGACGCCGGCATGAGCAGTAGAACCAACCAGCAACAACAACAGCCAAAACAAAAAAGGCTATCAACAGAAAGCACACACTTGCACGCTCATGCAGGGACCGAAGTTGTATGTTTTTGTTGTCGTTTTGTTTGAGTGTGTGTGTGTTTCAATTTCGGTATACACACATATTTGCGTGTCAGTGTTCGCTGCATGGTTTATTTTTCATTTCCTTTTTGTTGTTGGTTTTCTTATTCGCCATTCGGCGGGGACTGACTCAACAGCAAACCGACCCGCCGACCGACCGGCCGAAGGCCTCAACACAACGACACACCACTACTTCCAACAACACTTCCATCGGGGGTCAAAATAATCAAAACGGAAACAAAGAGACTTTGGCAGGATGCAGGCAACGGGAACGAGAGTAAAAGGCACATATAGCGACCATTGCCTAGCTAATGTGCGGCATAGCGATAGACGTAGAGACGGAGAGAGTGAGCGAAAGGTGTTGTAATAAGTGTCTCTAAAGTTTCGCAGATAACAAACAAATTCCCCCCAAAAAAAAGTTCTTCTAATAACCGGCGATTAGCAAAACTAAATAGCGAGAGTCCCTTTAGAGTCGAAAAAAAGTGCAGAAAAGCCTCAGGAAATAAAATAGCGCCTTCCTGGAGAACGGTCAGAATGGGATACAAATTAAAACTCAGAGTAGGACTGGACACTTGGAGGCTTGTCTTAAAAAAAGGGAGTCTATCTAAAGTGTGGTCCAACTAAAACGCACGATGTTAATTGCAAATAAAACCAAAAGTTTTCAGAGAATTATCTTAATCTGTTTTTATTATAATACAGGGTGTTTTATTTAGACGTGTGGTTTTCAATCTAGCCACACTTTTTTCGGAGTTGGTCTTTTTGACAGCTGACACTTGATTTATGTTTAGTTTGGTCTGCCATTTCAATGGACCGAACACCCGATCCTGATTTTTACTTCGGTTGAATGAAAATCCACAAGCCATTGTTGAGACGCCGTTACATCCTCAAAAAGCGGAGGAAATCATTGGTCCATATTTCTTCAAAAACGAAGCCGGCCAAAATGTTACAGTCAATGGGGAACGCTATAGAGCCATGATTAATGACTTTTTCATGCCTGAATTGGAGAATGTTGATGTGGACGACCTTTGGTTCCAACAAGACGGCGCTACATGTCATACAGCCAACGAAACAATCAGGTTATGAAGGCAACTTTTGTTGAACGCATTACCTCGCGCCGTGGGCCTGTGGCGTGCAATTTAACACCGCTGGACTATTTTTGTGGGGTTATGTGAAGTCGCTTGTCTACGCAAATAAGCCTGACACGATTGATGCCTTGGAAGAGAATATTCGGTGCGTTAGTCGAATAAATTGAAGCCGAGAAGCCCAATTTCCGACTACTTTTTGCAGCATTTGGGGCCGCATGTCAACAATAACGCGCCGAATATACTCTTCCAAGGCGTCAATCGTGTCAGGCTTATTTGCGTAGACAAGCGACTTCACATAACCCCACAAAAATAGTCCAGCGGTGTTAAAAAGTGTGAAAAAAATATTGGCCAAATGCTCGCCACCGCTTCGGTGGCTTACCTCTATCCGATGGTCCATATTTTCAATGACTCTGAGACATAATGGAGGTTTATTGTCTTGGCTTATTGACGTACACTTTTTTTTTAAATATCCCCAAAGAAGAAGTCCAACGGTGTCAAATCACATGATCGTGGCGGTCAATTAACATCGCCATGACGTGAGATAATACCGCCATTTAATTTCTCGCGCAAAAGAGCCATTGTTTTGTTGGCTGTGTGGCAAGTGGCACCATCCTGTTGGAACCACATAACGACCAGAACCATATCCTAATTTCTGGCCACAATAAGTCCATTATCCTCGCGTTAGCGAACACCATTCAGGAGTCGAGGCTGACGGCTCTTCTGCCATACTATCGCGAAAAACACTAATGTTTTTCGCAGAACGAACTGGGTGAGCATGCACAGGTGTTTTCACAATCCATCAGACCCGTTTCGTTGAAACGTGCGCACAATTTTCCCCATTGTGGATACATTTGGTCTTTTATGCTGACCAAAAAAATTACGAAGTACACGAAATCAATTTTGAATTGAACGCCAATGCGCGCTGCACGATTGTGTACCACCCATGGTTGAAACAAAGAAAGGTCAAATTAAGTTAAGGGGCAAAAAGCTTGACGTTAAAGCTGGACTCACAATGAACATCGTGCATTATGGCTGAACCACCCTTTATGTACAATTTTTAAGTATACTTTAGAAAGATCATTTAATAAAGGTATTTCCTAATGGAAATTTTAACATTGTATTAATTTATTTAGTTAGTATCAACATGATTTATTGCTGGTACATGGCATGTCTTAGCTCAATTCGAAAATGGCCTTGAAAAATTAATCATTCTTCCGATGATCCAAGGTTGTAGCTAACGATAACCAATATTTCATCTTTCTTCCTAGAAAATCCGAACGTCGTGTCCGTTCGATCGTTCTTTCTGAATAGCGGCCTTATCAGCCTTACATTCTTCGAGAACTTCTGCCATTTCGGCGAAGGTACCCGACCTTTAGGGTGATGACAGAGTGCGCGTTCAAAGCCGAGCCGAGCTGAAAGCTGATTGATTGGAACAAAACTGTTTTGAAGCGTTTTTTCGAGCTGATTGGTGCTGATATTTGATTGTATGTGTACAGATTTAGGTTGTTTGTAATTTGTAAACGGTTCTTGACGTTTTGATACTGGTGAAATAATTCTCGCTGTTTTGTTTGACAAATTTTTCGAATATTGAACAAAATTATTTAAATTTGATCAATCATATTTATAATTAACTGATTATTTATAGTTCAGGTTAATCAGAAATTGCCCTTATTAGGTTAATTAATTAATCACATTATTGATAAACACAAATTTTGACTAACAAATATCAACTACAATATAACATTCATAAATAAATAAAAAACATAAATAAAACACTAAACACACAGTAAAAACAGTGCAGATTCAGCGCCGATTTCAGCGTTCACTCTGCCATCCCCAAATCTCATATAAGCATGAAATAAGTTCGGCTCGGCTCCGCTTTGAGCGCGCACTCTGCCATCAGCATAAAATGGCATACGCCTCAAGTGTATCTTTGTAATTCTTTGTCCATCAAACGTTTGCGGTGGTCTTAAGCAACGATGTAAAGGGTTGACCGTTTATACCTTATGCGTGACTTAAACGAGTTTCAAAACATCGTCAATCAAAACTGAGGTTTTGTGACGTCTCGGGGCTCCACAGTGTTCACCATATGTTGTACAAACTAATACATTTCAAAAAAGTTATAGATCGGATTTGGTCTCCACAATTTAGTACTAAGCGTTGATCCAGAAGCCATGCTTCACATTTATTAGAGTTGGACTGTTTTTAAATCAGAAGGGTTATCGATATGATCAACATCCCACCAATAAACTAATGCTTCTACAATACTTTTTTTCATACCCCCCTCGTTTAAAATTGTTGGCAACATAGCAGAAAACAGGCAACATCAGACAAAACATAAAACAAACAAATCCACAAAAAAAAACAACACCAAGAAAAGATGTGGAAAAACAAGAATTTTATTGCACCGGTCGTCGGTCTGTTGAACGAAATAAATACACCAGCAAAGTGTGAGCGAGAGAGAGTGTGTCCCAATGCTGGTCAAGAGCGGGGCAATTTGGGGCACGGGATTGGGACTACATGAGCGTGATAGAAAGACCAAAATATTGTACAAGTAGGTTTACAGTAGATACATCAATATGGATAAAGAGAGTCCAGAGATAGGGAAAGGCAGAGAGAGAGCAGAAAACAAAGTGCAATGCATTGAAAATAATTTTTATTACTGTAATAATGAGAAGAGCGGAGCCTTGCGCCTTTAAATTGCAAAATGACTTGGTTGGTGGAGAGGTAAAGAGTCATTACTCTCCTGGTTGTTGGTGCTGTTGTTGTTGCACTGCCAATAAAAACAAAATAAACGAAAGAGTCCAACAACAACAACTAAATTCAACTACATGTCATTGCTCTCTTGGTGGTGTTCTTGTTGTTCTGGCCAATGTGTTGCTGTAGTTGTTACTGTTGTTTAAAATCGAATGGAAGGGTATCGCGCGCCTACTTATGTATACTCGTTGGTCGTAGTACGACGTCGTGCGCTCACACACTGACATACCGACATGTGTATTTATGTATGAATGCACTTGTATTCGTTGTTATTGTTGTGCATTTCAAGCTTAATCGTGCAACGCACACACACACTCACACGCACGCAGGGGCACTGATTTCTCAAAACAACGAAGAACGACCGACGACTCCTCTCATCTCTCGCACACCGACACTCCACGGCGTGGAAAGCAAAATGCAAAAAAAAAACAAGCAACAGAAAAAAAACAGATTGAGGAAAATTGTGTTGCTACTAACTGCATTTTTTTCATTGAATCACACAAGTATCGTCGTGTGGTCGGACGCAATACTTGCAACAATCAGTCAGTCACTCCGTCAGGCGGCAGCGAGCAGCCTTAATATTCCAACAACACCAGCAACAAGAAAATCCCAGCTACGGACGACGGCGGCCATAACAACTTGTCATAATAATGTTGTAATAAAAGCACGTGTTGACCACTTATGTACATGTCGTTGTTGTTGTTAATTCGTTGAGTTTTTTTTTTGTTCATTCCTTTTCGTCATATGATGCATGACCAAAACAAACAAACAAAAATAAAAAAATACAGCAACAAAAAAGCATAAGTTGTATTGAAAACAAGTTGAGGTGGTGGAAAAAGGTTGTCGTCGTATTGAATTTGACTTGAGGTGACCTATAAAATCAGGGTGACCAATTTTCAAATGTGGGGTAAGGCGACAACAACATGTGTGGCGAGGTCAATGGGACAATCAAAGATCAGGGGGTTGATGATCAATTGGGCTGTTAAAAAATTATGTTTTCTAGAAAAAAAATAGGCAATTTTTATGCTAATAAAAGAAAGGGTTGATGTTAATTTTACTTCAGAATTTGTTGCATTTTGGTCAATTTGATTTTGAAGCCGCAGCATTTTATAAGAGAATTTAAGGACCCATTCTAGCCTAGCAGTAATATCGAAATGCGTTTTTGTTTTTTAGATTTAAAAACTCATTGTAAATTATTTGATAACAATTGAAGATTCTTTCAATAAGCGATATCATATTTCAACACTAAATTGTAACCGTTTGTATCACACTTTAAGCAAAAAACCTAATTTTATAAGGCTCCGGGTTTAAAACGTTTTTTATTAAACCTTTTTTTTTTGGAGCAATAGGTGGCAACTTGTAAGGGCAGCAGAAAAATCGAGAAGGTTTTAAATTTAGTCAAGATAGAATTACCGAGGAGGGTAAAATCGCAAGATTATGGTAGCTACCTAATCAACATTAGCCGTGAGTCGAACCAGGCGCCAAATATTTTCTTCGCAGCTTCAATCTTGACGATTTGTTACAACTACAACTACGGAAGCTATTTAATATCGCTCTAGATAGAGACATCTTTACAGTTAAAGACGTCTTCTTCTGCATTTCCTTACTAAATAAAGTTCGATGATGCTCACCATGCCACAAACTGCAACAAACAATCAGTCTTTATGGATTCGGTGGTATTTGGCCTATTACGGCGCGGGTATATCGATATTGTCAATCTCTGATCACAGGAAGCCAGTTAATATCGTTTAATATCGAGAATTATTGGAGGTAAAGGTATCTTCTTCTGCATTTTCTAAGAGATAAAGTTCGATGATAATCACCATGCCACAAACTTCACCAGACAATCTGCCTTTATGGATTCGGTGGTGCTTGGCCCACTACGGCTTGTGTATATCGATATTGTCAATCTCTGATCATAGGAAGCTAGTTAATATCGCTCTAGATCAAAAATTATTGGAGGTGAAGATGTCATTTCTTCAGCATTTTCTAAAAAAAAAAAAATCGATGCTGCCCACCATGCCAAAAACTGCATCAAACAATCTGTCTTTATGAATTCGGTGGTGCTTGGCCAAATCCATTTACCTTTTTCGGCACTTTTGCTTGTTAACATAGCCACAGAGCAAAAAATGGCGGGGAAGGTGCATTCTTGTCTTAAATCTAGATTTATGTCTAATATTACCAGAGCCTTTTTACGAACTTTCGGTTTTGGTTATGGTCGTCCGGCTTAAATTTTTGCGTTCGAATAATCTTATGATATATAATATACACAATATATGTCGGATTGGCTTTCGGACACTGTCCAATCACTGAGATGATTGGCGCCGAATCAACATTTCTGAGTCTTCTTTGATACTTCCGGCTTAGATGGATGCTTGCTTCACTTTGCACATCTTACCGGTGGCTCAAGGTTCAAAAGTGTGTAGTAACGCTCAAAAATGTTTACGATGCGAAGAATTGCAAGAATACCGAAGCATTGATGGCGACTACAGTTTTTTCTCTTCGGACTTTCCGAGGATTCTGCTGATTTTTCTACTGTCCCGGACAATTTCAATTTCTATCTGGTTTAAAGAACATACTATACTTAAAGAATAAAAGGGGGAATTCTTTCCAGTTAAAATGATGAAGCACAAATTTTTCCCGTGTATAATATTTCGCTAAAAGCTTTATTGGTATTAGAGGTCGGAAGCCGCACTAAAATTGAGCTCAAAGACAAATGAAGTATTTTTTATCTTATCAATATTTTTTTAACTACTTTTTTATTCCTAATAAAAACATAAAAATTTCTGTAAACAAAAAAAAAAAAATAGTTATACGTTAATGTCCCCAATGAAAACGATTTAAATATTTATTTTTCCAACCGTATTTCATACAAAAATAAATTAATTCTACGCGATAAACTATCCGATGGTCATATTTTCCATAAATCTGAGTCATATTGAAGTTTTAATGTCGTTAATGTGCCGAATTATCTCATCCTTTATCTCTTGAATTTTTCATTATTATTAACACTTTTTCTTTTAAATATCCTTAAAGAGAGAAGTCCAACGGTTTCAAATCACATGATTGTAGCTGCCAATTAATACACGGCAATTGAATTTCTGGCGCAATAGAGCCATTGTTTCGTTGGCTGTGTGGCAAGTGGCACCATCCTGTTGGAACAATATATCGTCCAGGTCCATATGTATATACTCAATTTCTGGCTTAAACGAAGTCCACGATAGCGAAAACCGTTTACAGTAACTGCTTGGCCGACCTTACTTTTTAAAGAAGTACGTTCCGATGTGGCCGCTAGCCCATACACCGAACACATTTCCTACAGATTTTTCCTATTTGTAAGATTATGCTGACCAAAAAATCACGGATTGCATTTGTATTCGAACGTCAATTTTTGTAAAATTCTTCAAAAATCTTTACGCGCTGCTGAATTGAGTATCTCTACATGGCACACGCAGAAAAAAAGTATGGTTGCGGTGACAATATTCGAAGAGGATCATACTATTGTTGGGTATATGGTTGTGACACAACAATATTATGATCCTCACAACAATAGTATGATTCACACTCAACCATACTATTATCTTTACAACCATACTATGATCCACACAACCATAGTATTATTCACACTCAACCATACTATTATCTCCACAACCATATTATGATCCTCACAACCATAGTATGTTTCTCATACAACCATAGTATGATCCTCACAACCATAGTATGTTTCTCATACAACCATAGTATGATCCTCACAACCATAGTATGTTTCTCATACAACCATACTATGATCCCCACAACCATAGTATGATTTACACTCAACCATACTATGATCCCTTAAATTATTTATTAGGATTGGTTATTTTTGTTATTCAAAAATAGAGATTTTTATTAAGTATGTTATTTTAAATTACATTACTATGAGTTCATAGCCAAATTTGATGCCATGTTTTTATTTAACATTTCATTCAACAAACAAAAAAATATATTCCAACGGTCAAAAATACTTTTAGTTGCTAGCAGGGGTGAATGCGACTTCACCATCTGTAGACACCAAGTAACGAATGTGATAAAACCATGATCAATGGCTATATACTTAAGTGCAGGCAGATTTTAAATAAACGAGAACCACTCGGTATTAGAGTATTTCACCGAACAAAGTAAACACAATAAAAATCCATCGAACGACCTTCCGATTGTTGTTGTTGTTTTTGTTTAATGGACAGCAACCACTCACTGTATCGTGTGTATGTGTTACACACATACATGCATGCTCTAAAAAACCATTTTTGTTATGTTCATAGTCGCAACCATACTGTATGATTGTCGTAATCAAATTATTGTTAACGTAAATTTTAAAAAACAATACTTTTGTTGCACCAACCATGTTTATATGGTTACTACAACCATATTTTAATTTCTAAATTTGGCAATAATACTATTGTTACATTTCAACAATAGCAATATTGTCGCAATCATACTATTGTCAAAATGAAATTCAAAAAACAATACTATGGTTGCGACGAACATGCTTTTATTGTAGAGAACATATTATTGTTGCGGTAACCATAGTGTAACCATATATTTTCTCTGCGTGCAGATTTTGTCAAACACTGAAACATAGGAATGCCAAATTCAGTTGGGTGTGATTCTCAACTGACATCATGCTCTATGGATTGTCCACCCATTATTTTCTAACACTAAAAAGAATTGTTAATAGGACATTTTTAAAAAGCTCGAGATAACGGCATGCCTTTGATATCCATTGAAGTAGCACAGGGAATAAAGTCCACATTTTCATTGAATTTACTAAAATGTAGTCGCGACTTCCTTTTGCACAACACGGAAGTGGATTGATATCTCCCTAAGAAACCCCCAACCAGCGAAGATCAGAAATGCATGTACACAATCCTGAAGAGGAAGTCAATTTCCGCTGGCATTTAACATGAAATTAGAAGAAATTAAAATGCATTAAAAGCGTTAAAAGATTGCAATTAGCATTTGTCAGATACAGATACCCAACACATGGCAAGTGCCGTACCGTGCCATGCCTACCATTGGTGTTGTTCACCTCTCGCTCTCCTTGTAGCGATTATACAAAATTACGGGACTTTTGACTTTTCCACGGGAATAATCACATCGAGCACTGTGTGCTCTGCTGATGTCGCCGTTTGACGATCATTTTTCCCTAAACATGTTTGTGGTTGTTGTTGCTATTGGAAACATAAAAGTTCGTTCTATTCATGTTGATCATGCCCCCCTTGAACAAATATTTCTCATTCCCGTGATGAGAAGAGAAGAATGGGGAAGTGCTGAGCACTTCTGATTGTTTTGCTCTGGGCTCTGTGAGTATCAACGAGTTTACCCATGCCCATGCATACACGCACACACGACACACACTTGTATGTATGGAGAATGTGTTCTCATATTGGCGAGAATCAGTATCTCGCTGCGGTTGAATAGCCAAAATGCAAACATAACACGACGGCGAGAGTATCGAGCAACAGAAACTTGGGTTTTTTGTGGTGTGGAGCGCCCATAAGTCGGCGAGCCGCACAAATACTCGTTCTAGCACGAAGGCACGAGCAGAAGAAATCGCACGAATGTGCGCCCCACTGCTCCCTTTTCGATTAGAGTAGAGAAGGGGAGCCAAAAACACAACGCAGCACCAAAACAAATCTCAAATACGATCGGAAAACGAATTGAAAAAAAAAGAAATACGAAGAATTTAGAAATGAATGACGCAGGGTTGGGAGAGTGACATTAGAAAATGAAAGCAAACCCATGTGGCCGTATTCTGATTGATATGTTGAATCAGGTGGACCGATGGAGAATCAATTGTTCGAAATGTGGTCGGATCTTGGTCGAAGTTTTGGTAATTTTTGCCGCTTATTATTATATGTGACTCGCAAAACAGAAAGGGACCTAAGGTTAAAAACCAGTTTTGTTCAGGAGAGCCATTTTAAAGATTAGGTCCCTTTCTATTTGCGCTTAGAATCGTCGACTTCACTTTCATAAAACGCGCCTATCTCTGGGAGGGAATACTTTTGCGGCATGGGATCGGTCTCATTCGATGCTCAGATGTTGTCCACATCAAAAAAGGAAGAAAAATGAAAATTGATTTTTTTACCCTTAGGCCCCTTTCTCTATGCGCTGTCCCATATGTTAAGCCTCGATAAATAAGACTAAATATATTACAATGAATCCAATTAACAAAAAAATAAAATAAATAATTAGTAAAACCGCAACAGTTAAGGAAGTTTTAGCAAAATGTTTCTATTTTCCGCATGTCTCGATTCTGGAAAAATCACTGTAGAAAAATAATTTGCTGGCGCCTTTTTAGAAGCCGTAAAAAAAGTAAAATGGTTAAAAAAAAATAATTTAACTACTTTTTTAATTTTTTTTTGAAGACTATGACTTTTGGACTGTTCCTTTAGACACTAACAACATTGAAATTTTTTTGTTAAAAATGACTTAACTATTGCGGTTTTGTGATCCAGTCTCATTTGTCGAGACTGGATCACAAACAGTCGATCGGAAACAGTCGATTACGGTTCATTTTGGTCGATTTTTGGTAATATTTGGTCGGAAAAAAATTGTCCAGCGGCAACACTGGAAAAGATAGAAGATTCAAAAACTTTAAAACAGTACAAAATTGTCCTCATATCTCATATCTAGTTTTTGAGATATTGGACATTAAGTTTTAAGAATAATTGGAGCCACATTTAATAAAAAAAATCTTGCAAAATATATGTATATCCTAATCGAAACAAATAAAAAATTAAAAACAATATTTCAAAGTTTAAAATGTTTTCCGTTATATTAAAATCTTATATATTCACAGGTTATATGTTCACAGGTAGTATCAGGCTCTCTTACCTATTCATTCACGACCAGACTTTAAAGGCGACACTGAATTCTCTGAATTCTGCGCCGCAGGATTTTTTGATCGGTTGCTTGATTTCTTTGTAAATTTGGGCACCCGGCGGCGGCTTGACATCGACTCATTGCTTTTTATACCAAAAATAAAGTTTTCACAATCTCCAGCAAAAATATATTATGTGAAATAAGTCAGACATTGTCGTTAATGTTAAAACATTAGCTTCTTGTTAATATAACTACCGAATAAGACAAAATATTACATATTTTTACATTATATTATTATTTCTTACAACGACTCAGTCGACATTAACGGCGACTTTATAAAGCCGATTTCAGCCTTTTAAATCGGTGGATGGACTAAGTAAAAAAACACTAACGGCTTGAATTGCTTCGACATCAGACTTTGTTTACGATCTTAGTAGGCTTTTAGCTGCGTTTAAAATCTTGTGCCTGGCCTTCTTGGACTTGGTCTTTTGGCTTGAGCTCTGGCCATTCCATTTTTATTTAAAAAAAATTTCGTGAAATTTTTCTCTAAAATGTTCCTAAAACAGCTTTCTCTGCACAGAAAGTCATCTGCGATGACTCTGAATTTCTGGGTCATCTTTGTGAAACGATCCATGATGAAAAGGCAAAGCTTTTTGAAAAATACAAATGGATGGCGTTGACATATTTTACAATTACCAAATAGTAATTACAATTGGAGAAGTAATTACTATTTGGTCAGTCTTAAAACAAATAATGGGTAGCCAGATACTTCAGAATATTGAAGGATGATGATGACAATATATAACACAAATGTTGGCTGGACTCCACGTGACCTTTAGGGTCCTTAAAGAAATAACCGCTTGACTTACTAGTTATAATGCAAAAGGTTCCTTGTTGACATTTCTAATCCAAATAGAAGCAAGTCTTAAAAATACATCCCCTTTAAAATCTACTGTGAAATTTGCTTAATTTCTAGTATCCATCTGTCCATAAGAGGATGTAAGGTATAAGGTTTTAGCAGAAAATTAAAATATTAATTTTTGTAAATGAAAAAACGCATAATTTTATTTTTGCGAATACGAGGCGAATATTTAAAAGTTATTTCGCGAATGTAAACATTTGATTAACATACTCCGAATAATTTAGATTCACTTTTACTGTTTGTCTTCTTAACTTAAAACATGTATGGTTTGTATGTATGGCCTGTCTTTTTTTCATACAAATGTTTTTTAAACCTTTTCTAGGTATATATGAAAATGGGGTCCTTAAAGTATAAACCGCTTGACCTACTAATTATAATGCAAAAGGTTCCTTGTTGACATTTCCAATCCCATCTAAAGCAGATCTTTAAATACATCCCATTTAATATTCGCTGTGAAATTTACTTTAATTAGACTACATATCTGTCCATACGAGTATAAGGATGTAAGAAATGTAATTGTAGCGGCCGCGAATATTCAAATATATATTTCTGCGAATAAGAAAACCTTCTTCTTTTTTGCGAGTACGATGCGAATATTTAAAAAGTATTTCGCGAAAGTCAAAATTTAGCTAAATATTGCGAATAGTTTAGATTTATACCTTCTGTCTGCATTTTTAATTTAAAACATGTATGGTCCATATGGGCAATATTTATAAACATTAACTGGTTAGATTTTACCTTTTCTTCATAAAAATGCTGTTTAAACCTTTTGTAGGTATTTATGAATATGGGGGAAAATCTTTAAACCAAAAAACAAAAATATTTGATATACAATTCACTAGATCTCAGTTCTTATGTAACTGCTATGAACATTTATTTTATTTTTTTATAATTTTTGATATATTCCACGCTTCGTTGAGCTAAGTTTTATTTATCAAAAATAAGCTGCTCTTTTATTTCAATATTCAAAAACTAATGAAACAATGTAACGTATGCAGTTTTATTATTTTCGAATATAAGAGAATATTGTTATAGCACTAGTTCATATTTACAGGTAATATCTTGTTTTTACCACAGTGGTTTTTTATTTGGGTCCCTAGGGTCCACAAATCTTTCCAATCTTTCTCAATCTCAAGCAAATCTTTCCAATAAATCCAGATATGTGACAGCGCATAGAGAAAGGGTAAAAAAAATCAATTTTCACTTTGTTTTGAAGTGGACAACATCTGAGCATCGAATGAGACCGATCCCATGCCCTAAAAGTGTTCCCTCCCAGAGAAATGAAAGTGATGGTACACCAAATATACACGTATTTAAATCTTTAAAATGGCTCTCCTGAGCAAAACTGGTTTTTACCCTTAGGTCCCTTTCTATTTGCGCTTCACATATGTATTCGTAGTAAAATTTGCTTTAATTATAGTACGCCTCTGTCAATATATGTACTTATATAAGTATACCAGAGGTCGCTTCTTTTTACACCAATCTCAGCCGAATCTTCAAAATAAATATAAATTTGGATTCGTAGTAAAATATGTCTAACCATACCGGACGTCTTTAGGTACACATCCAGCAACTATGCCTTTTTTTAATGTGCGTCTAACGGACCTATTTGATTGGTCTTTAACATGTTTTATAGCTTTAGCAAATTCTTAAAAAAATATACTTTTTCCGAGGTAAATTAAGTCCCTTAAAAGGAAACTTGTTTCCCCTTCGGATGTTTTCGACCATTTACAATCATAAACAGTGCATGGCTATTAGCCGCCATCGCGGATTTTTCGGGTTCTAGCCAAATTAGGGCCATGATGTAAACTAAATTCCGAGGTAAACTAAATACCTTAAGGGGAAACGTTTTTCCCCTGGGCCGATTTCACCCATTTACAGTTACAAACAGTTTATGACTAGGCCGCCATCGCACATTTCCAGGGTCCTAGTTTGGCCGATATTGTGCTTTCAACTGAAAACGAGGTGTTCCAAACGGAATGACAAATTAAGTATGCCCTTCACCTGGTATAACTTTTTTGGGGCCCAATTTTATTGTAAGTTAAGGTCTCATATTTTTGGGTGAACTGTCTTCAACACTTTCGATATTTATAAAAATCCAAAATTGTTTGGTTATTGCTGGAGATGCCGGCCCCTTGTTTTATTTAGGTTAGGGAATAACCTGTTGTGACACTTGTTAGGCCAGATCCCCCACCTCCCAACCCTGCCAAGCATATTAACACAAATTCAACGAACTTAATGTCGCTGTTCGTTGTTTTGTGTTATGTCGGTGGGCATCGAAGCAAAACCCGATTAAGTTCAAAACGAATAACAACGACGACGACGAGTACGAGTACGACGACGAGGGCACAACACGACGAGGCTTGTGGTACTCCAACCATGTCGTTTATTAACAACAATTTCAGTCTTTGTTAAGCATTCGTCGCTAACTTTTGAACAGCCCAATGCCATGTGAGTGTGTGTCCCGGGGTCTGTGAAAACGTGCCGTGGAAAACGAAACCGAAGAAAGAAAAAAAAACAGATAGACAAACCGACCGATAGACAGACAGACAGACACACACATATGCTGTGCCATCTATACAATTGTGTTGTGTGTACGTTTATGCTATGTGCTTTGGCTGCTCCCTCTCTCTCACACACTACACACTTAAAATAACGTACTCACTACTATTGCTCTCGCTGGTGTTAAGTTTTGTTGTAATTAGAATGTTAATGAATAACAGTTTATGCATATTTATTTACTTGTGAATTGAATGTGAATTGAATATTGATTACAACAGCAAAACAAATATTTATTTTTGTTTTTGGGCGCTTTTCTTTTTCAAAACCTTTTTGCAGAACGAAGAAAAACCAAACAGGAATAATTGGGAGCGCGCAGAGCAGACGAGACAAAGAGCAAATAGAGCAGAGGAAATCTAAGAACAACCAGAGTTTTTTCCCGCTTTAATAGTGTGTGTATGTGTGCAAACACTCACGTGTATGTGTGTGTAAGCGTGAGAATTTCAACTAAATTTTGCTGATAATTAAAAGTGATTAAAACAATTTATAAATGAGCAAAGAAAAATCACACTAATCAAACTACTAGTGTTTTAAATAAAACAAAATTTAAAAAAAAAATCATAAGCAATGAAGAGGAATTAAATATACAAGAAAAGTAAAAGATTAAAAGTGAAAACAACTGAAATAAAATTCAGAAAACAAAAAGCAAAAGTTTACGAGTGCTCAGTGTAAAGATTATTTAAAAATAATTTTTAAAGTGGATAAAATAAAAACTTCTTCGATCCATAAAGCCAACGAGCAACAGCTACCAGAACTACCAAGCAACAACGGCCTAAAACATGAATGCATTCATAAGTGGTTTTTGTTGAACATTTATTTTTATTTGTTTGTTTTGTTTTTGTAAGCCTGACTATACGTTGCTCAACCAACCAACCCATGCATTTGAAACCGGTTACGAAACATTGTTCGTTTTCGTTAACAGCGAAACACCAGCAACAACGGCCACACTTAAACGCATAATTTTCTATAAAAGCAACAAACACGAGAAACGCCAGCTACAGCGAAGCCGCCACCAGCATATGCAACGCGAGACGTGAATTTTACCAGACGCGAGAGCTCTCGACGACAACGACGAACAACCACAACCTAAAATTAACTTCACTTGCCCATAAAAAAACAGCAACAAAAAGCACACACAAAATACCAAGAAAATGTAGCTAATATCGGGTCGCCGGAAATAAAAGCTGACGTCGGCCACTCCATTCTATTCTTAAACCACAACTTAAGCGTATTAGTAAAACTCGGTGTCCCCCCATTGGGCCTTACCTTTTTATACAACCTCTTTAAGCGTAAACGTAGAAAGGCACCTTAAAAAAATTTACAAAAAAACTGCAAACCCACCCATTTTCTGTGAAGAAAAATCAAAAGAAAATAAAATTTTGTAATTCGAGGCGAATAAAAATAAAATAAAATTTTGTAATACAACACCTAAAGCAATATCAAAGGAAAACAAAAAGCGCAAAATTCGTTAAAAAATCAAAAAATTCGCCAAAATAAACCTACCGAATTTTCAAGTTGTTCGTGAAACACTGCGTTATTTTCATAGCATGAAAAATTGGTCTCCCTTATATTCTTGACAATTAATTCAAAGTTTCAAAACCTTTTAGAATTGATAACAAAACAAAGAAAGTTCGTGAAATTGTTGAAAAAAAACAAACACCACTTACCAGCAAGAGGGCCAATTGATAATGAAAATCGCCGAAAACGCCTCAACATTTTTCGCAATATCGTAAACGTTATTTTATTGCGAGAGAAATCGACAAACGTGCACACAACTCACTTTAAATGTAAGATCGTATCGTATATGCAAAGATTTGGCGGAAATAAATATAAAAAACCCAATCAAAGGATTTTAATATTAATTGCCTACCACAAACAAACAACAACAACAAAAAAATCGTCAAGGTCCTGCTTGAATATAAAGGAAATTTGTTGATATTCACCAAATAGAAAAGCTAAAGATCTCAAACGTTTATAGAAAATCAAAAAAAAACCATTCAAATAACAAAAGGCGAATGCGAAAATATGAATTGAAATGATCACGAATATTGTCAAAGATATTATGAAAATAAAGCAATTCAGCAGCAAAGCTATCGATTTTTTTTAACCACATAAAACGGAAATTATTAACGAGATTATCTTAATTTAAAAAAAAGTAAGCTATTGAAAGTTTTATTAAAAAAATCATCACCAAATTTCCCCCAGGACATTATTTTCTATAAAACGCTTAAAACGTCTGAAAATTGTCACGATAACAAAATCTTAAATACGCTACGACTTATCTATAAAATGTTACTCACATCTTGAAAATTCACTAAAAATAATTCTCCGAAACAACTAAACGACACGACAATCAAAACGCCGGGAAAATGTCCTCCGCCAAAGTCGACGAGAATTCGCACAGCCATTCGAAAGACATTAGCAACAGCAAAGAGACAACGAGCACGTCGCTCTCTTTGTTTGATCAACTCAAAAATAGTGTAGATCACAATTGTGTAATAAAAACGGCCTTAGCGCCGCTGCCGTCTACTCCTTATCCCACACAACACCAGCCAAAGAGCGGCGATGATAACGACAGCATTTTAAACGTGCCCCAACAAATCGAACAAATAAACGTCGCGAAAACGCCGTCGTCTGCGTCGGTGCCTTTAGCGCTTAAAAATAAACCGGAATTTCATGCACCCACCCTCTTACCGCCCCCCTCGCCGTCCACGTGCTCGCCGTCTCTGGGTTTTCCAGCCGGTTCGTCTTCAAAGCGTGCTTCGAACGCTAGCGCGAAATTTCCCCTCAAACCGCCAAACTCAAATATAAGGGACCTAACCACGACCCTCAGATCACTGAAAAGATCTCAACCACCAGCTCCGCCACCGCCACTACCAACAACAACATTAACAGCAACACAAAAGACTGGTTCGCCCTCGTCATCAGCGGCAGCAACAGCAGCAGCATCTTCAACGGCACCCTTATCATCACCTGCCACAGCCACAGCTGTTTTAAGGCATTCATCGGGAGGGTCATTGTCGTCCGCAGCAGCAGATGCTGGCAATTCAACGCTCCTCACTCACAATGCTAAAAAGAAACGTTGCACCGATCGCTATGATTCATCGGAATCTTCTGACAGGTAAGTGCAGTAAAAGACAATATGAAATAAAACAATAATAAACAGGGTGTTGCAGCAAAGATTAGGAATCTCTGGAAAACAAGGAAGGTTTTCTGTGGTAGGTTTATTTCTTATCTTTTTGTGGAATTTTTAGCGGATAGTTTCACAATACGTGTAAATTTTGAATTTGTGACAGACTGAAAGACTATAAATCTAAGAGAGTATAACACCGTGAAGTGCGATTCGCTTTGAAAAAATGCTCATCTACAGTTGTTGTCGATTTTCATTGTGTTCAAATTCTCAATAATCTGCGTATAGTAGGTATGATGTGTCAGTCATTCGGACTTTATCTGCAAACATGGGGCTTTGAGAATAAGTATCTCGGCTGTTCAAGAATCTAACGTACCGACAGATAGTTTCACCAATAGGCAATCCCACGACAGCCGGTTCTATGCACCGAATTAATCCAAAGTAGCACTTCTGCGGCCAAGGGCTGTTGTTTCGGCACACAGTTGCCGCTTCAACGACCAATAAGCTCTACAACTAGTTTAGCTTGACGAGTTGTATTGGCTTTGCTCTATTCAATTGATATCCCATCTTACACCAAATGTAATTTTGGCCGAATTTTTTTGCATACTCGTATGCCCGCTGTAACTCTACTGTCCATATGTGACAGCGCATAGAGAAAGAGACCTAAGGGTAAAAAATCAATTTTCATTTTTTTCTTCTTTTGAGTGGACAACATCTGAGCATCGAATGAGACCGATCCCATGCCCCAAAAGTGTTCCCTCCCAGAGATATGCGCGTTTTATGAAAGTGAAGTTGACGATTCTAAGCGCAAATAGAAATGGACCTAATCTTTAAAATGGCTCTCCTCAACAAAACTGGTTTTTAACCTTAGGTCCCTTTCTATTTTGCGCGTCACATATTTTGAATCATCAGAAGTACGAATTATAATAACCTTGTTCAATTATTAGATAGAAATAAGCGAGAATTTATTCATTGTTCCCTCCTATCCATTAACTGCTGAATGTTATACTTAATGTTAGCCTCGAAGAAATCCATTATAGCCCGGCTATTATTTATGAAAAGCTAAATAAAATTTGCAAGCAGATCATTAACCACTGGAATAATTTTCCACGTACATATCAAATAAAAGCGGTTCAGTCCCAGAACTTTTAGAAACACTAGATGGAACGAGAATCATTTACAAAATCTTGACATTTAGGTAGGCAAATAGCTATCCTATAAAGCTATTCTCAAACCTCAGTTTTTCTTTCAAACGATTTGACCTAAATTTTAATATTTGGCCGATATTTTATAACTGAACATTAGACTGGATTAACTTATTTGTATGCCAATGAACAATGCCACACATTCGTATTCTTCGATTATTTCTAAGTCCATTTGTCACAAAACTATATGTATGGGATTATGTAGGAAGGCCGTGTCCACTTGTCAGCTAGAAGTTTCACACGCGGTATATTTACTCAGTGATATAAGGTCCATTGCATGTATAGGACTTGCAAGATTTGTTTAAGCAAAATTCTGTGGTTCCGCGTCCTTCTATAACTATTTTTTTTTATTATTTTCCACAGTTAAGTTTGGCAATCTATGGAATATCTATGGAATTTATTGTAGTTTACTTAAATAAAAGCCAGACCGATACACGCTTTTGGAGTCCAGATCAGAGCAAAATTGTAGAGTATTTAGTAGTGGATGATCAGGCACATCTGAGTTCGTCTAAGATAGCTGCAAAAGCAGATAATTCTGCAAGAATCACCGTTAACGTGTCCTTTACAGACTTTTTGCAGAAAGAACAATAGCTGTGTTCGTTTGATGTTACTAAACTAGCATTTGTTTGAAAGTTAATCGTGAGTCCACATCGAGTCGCTAAAAACACAAGTATGAGTTACCAGGTTGAATAAATAAACTCAATATTAAGTTGCCAGACTTATTTTTCCAAAAGACAGTCTTACAAGACAAACCCTGCTATGAAAAAACATATTTCTTTTTTTTTAATTTAATCTAAAAAGAGTGGAACAACAAGAGGTCTTGTCGTGGAATTTGGTTTGGGCTCTAGCGCACATGAATGGTACAAGTGAATGTTAAAATCATCTCAAACTGCTATGTGAAAGAATTTGTTACAATGCGAAAGTGTTTTAATTAACTTATTTGATACATTTCAATGATTACTCTATTACAATAAATTGTTTCTGATTGGCTGCTTTTGACAAATTGGCCAATAAAACCTCTTGTTCATCAGTTCTCTTGATGTATGAAAGTTACATGAAGACTTGTTTTAAAACAAACTGTCACACCTTTGCTACAAAAACATGTGTGTTTTTTTTTAAATTTATACCAAAAAAGGAGTAAAACAACAAGCGGTCTTATCGTCGAATTTGGATTGGGCTCAAGTGCACATGATGGGGTTGTGAATGTTTAAACTGATAAAGAAATTGTTACAATAGAAAAGTCTATGATTTAACATATTTAGTACATTTTATTACTTATTTTAAACTCGTACAATTAATAGCTTTTTATTGACTACTTTAAACAAATTTGCCGACAAAACCTCTTGTCCACAGCAAGTGCGTTAAGAAACAAGTAAAAGTTTCCTGGTTGAATTAATAAACTCAATAACAAGTTACCAGACTTTTTTTGTAACAAACATATTTTCAAAAAAGAGTCAAAAAACAAGAGTTCTTACCGTCGGATTTGAATTAGGTTTAACTGCACAAGATGGGGTATCAACTCAAACTGATGGTTCATAGAATTTTTTAAAAAGCAAATGTGTATTTTTTAACTTGTTTAATGCATTTCATTAACAATTTTATAATCATAAATAAAGAGTGGTTAAATTTTAAGGGCCGATGTTGACTTATCGCGGAAAAGAGTCATTCATCCTTATTCTATTTGGCGTCGGCAATATCAACGGCAATTTCAAGGCAACAGCAACTCAAATCGAAGACAACATCAATTCTATGCTAATTTGGTATTCTGTAAGAGTATTACGACGCCGTTGCCTGTTTATCGAAAATGTCAATAACATACAGCACACATACATATCTAATGTTAGAGTCAGCTGATTCATTTTATTTCTTGTTTTTGATGAAATATATGTAAGTTATGTGCTATTTTCGTGGGAAAAAGTTTGTTTGTAAAAAAAAGTTTAAATAAAAATGTTTTTTCTATCCGATTCGGACTCATCGAGTGACGAAGAATTTTCGGTCCCTCCAAATCTGTAGAAAGAATTCCATCAAACAGCATAGTTTTTAACCAAACTATTTACCTGTACCTGGGGGTCCATGAGAATTTACCACAGTGGCAATACTCTCCCACTGTTCATTAGAATTATTAGGAACAGTGCCCTTGTGAAATCCTCTGGCTAGTGATGGATTCTTTTCAAGCTCTTCCACTAGCTTCTCGAACTTGCGCTTATTTGTTATTTTAATTTTTTCCATTTAATTTTCTAATGAAATCAAAATTAACGTAAACAATACTTTGAAGGCAACACTAAAATGGCCGACGCCAAAATCAAAGCCAATTGAAAACAACGGCGTCGCCAATTTTTCTTACAGAATACCAAACTTAATTTAACAGTCATCGAAATACGGCAATATTGCCAACGGGAATACGAAATTGAAACAAAATACAAAAAACGACGTCGTCTTCTGTTGACTACGCCAAATAGAATAAGGGCGATTGTTTCGTTAGCTGTGTGGCAAGTGGCACCGTCGTGCTGAAACTACATATCGTCCACATACATATCTTCCAATTCGGGCCATAAAAAGTTACGATAGCGAACACCATTCACAGTAACTCCCTGACCGGCCCCATTTTGAAAAAAATACGGCCCGATGATGCCGCCAGCCCATAAACCGCACCAAACAGTCACTCTTTGTGGGTGCATTGTTTTTTCGACAATAACTCTTGGATTATCATTCGCCCAAATGCGGAAATTCTGCTTATTGACGAATCCACTGAGGTGAAAATGTGCCTCATCACTGAAGATGATTTTCTTCGAAAACTGATTTTCATTTTCATAATAAGCCTGAATAACTTTAACGCGTTGCTCGCTTGTGTATCTTTCATGGTTCAAATTGCGTTAGTCTGAAATTGAGAAATATCAAATGAAATGCAGAAAAAAACTTGAAGTTTGGGTGTGCTTCTTATACAACATCGGTCCTTAAAATTTATCTACCCTTTAGTTTATTATTGACTGCTTTTGAGGAATTTGCCGATAAAATCTCTTTTTAAAGAGGTTTTGCAATTCTCTTGATGTATACAAGAGATACAATGTTGCCATATAATTCTCGAGTTTGTTTAATGTTGCCAGATTACAATATGGCAAACTAAGAGGCTGCTATTAAAGTCCTGGTCAGATAAATATCGAAGGGAATAAAGCAGCGTATGAACTGGTACATTTAAGTCCGTCTGAGGATGTAAAGGGTGTTTTTTGGGCGTGTTTTCAATCTGTATGTGCCCTCAAAAGTCTTCATGCAAGCACTGCAATGTAAATTATCTAGTGTAATTGGAACTGAGCGAAATATGCCATTAGTTAGAAAGGAATAGAATCAAAGTCAGAGACTATCCATAAGAGTCCTGATGCAATGCTAGGACATCTAGCAGGACAGCTAGCAGGACAGTTAGCAGGACAGCTAGCATATGTGCATAATACAATTTTTTAAGCGCGCCCTCAGTGTTGGCTTTAACAATAAAATTTTAATAAGGATAAGTTAGAAAACCAAGACTAAAAACATAGTTTTTCGCTTTCATGACAAACCGCGTTGTCGTTTTTCAAAACTTGCACATTTTCGCCAACAAAACTCGTAAGAAAACAATTGAGTTTGAGAAAGCACAGACATAATTCTTTAAAAACATACTTACAAACAACTAAACCTACATACATACTTACGGCTCATTTCAGACAAAATCAGCACAACTCAAAATTAGTCTTTATTGAAATGAGTTTTACAAAATATTCCCCAAAGCGAGACATTCTAAATTAAGACATGCTAGTTTAACAGTTCCCACTATTTTCGATATTAGGGAATTTTTAAGTCTGATTTTTTATTAATGACAAAAAAAATTAAAACAGAAAATCATTGAAACTTGTAACATTATTTTTTTTTTTGGATTGTGACGGTCTTGCTTAGAAAGAGCGCCACCTATGTGTCAGTATATATGCCTGTAAATATATTGAGATATTCTTGAAAGATGTGTGTAGATCCATATATGTATGTCTGCTCTCTAGTGTTTACATACATAAATACATAGTAAATAGATTGAGAGTGTGTGTTTTGTTATTTTTAAAAATAAATTGAGGAAGCATTTTCTTCATTTAGTTTTTATCGTATTTTTGTGTGCAACCGAAACACAACCACAACTACTGAGCACTGAGCGTATGCATGGACGGACTGGCATGTGGACAGACGTACGTGCGGATGAACGGACAGACATAAAGCGCTTGGTCGGTCGATCGGTCTGTCGGTCACATATTTTAAGCGCAGTGAAACGTACATTTGTTGTTATAGGCAGAGCTGGCCGCAGGCGGTGGTAACGCCTACGCTTCCAACTGTCGCTTCAATGTCTGCGATATTTGCCAAAATCGCTTTGTCATACAAACAGTGTGTGAGTGAGTAAGTGAGTGCCTTGGCGAGTTTGTCGGTAAGATTGGATATTCGGCTTGCTGAAGTGTAGCGAAAAAAATATATTCAACATCGCGTCACTCGTAAATTACTTTAAAAATTATATTATGTTTAAGTATTTATGGTTTTTTTATTAGTTTTTTTTATAAGAATATGTTTGTAGTTTCACTTTTTAGTCCATATCTGAAGTCTGATTGAACCTATAGGGTTTTAGTACGATTTATTATTAAGATAATCTAATAGACAATAAATATAACCCACAACATTTTCTAATCAGGGCGTTTGTTAAGGCTAAATGAGCAAAGATATGTAGAAAACACAGTTTTTACCGAAGAATAAAATTTTTTTTATGTCCAGGACATTTTAAAACAATGAATTTACCTCAGAGTATTAAAAATAAATCTCGGGGTTGTAACAAACCCGGCATTTCAGGTTTTTTTCAAACCCGTATTTTAACAAAACCGACTGTCGGGTTCTTAAGAAGGAAAAATTCGGCACTAACCGAAATTCTGGATTTAGCCTTTTGCCTTAAATGGGAAATATTTTCCTGATCAGAACGTTCCTGTCCCGATTTCTATACCTTATGAACGCAATAAAATCAATTGCTACGAAGATAAGTTTGCTTTTATTTAAAAATAAAGAAGTAAAATAGCTAAAGTCGGGCGTGTATAATTATATTATAACCTTTACTTTTGGATATGCTGAAACGCCAACTTGAGACAGTTTTTTAAACCTTTTAATGGGATCTAAATTTACCCAGATTTTAAAAATTATGTCATATTTGATATTGTTCGAGAATTTCGTTGTTTTTGGCACCCATATGTCCATGTTAAAATAGTTCAGATTAAAGGACATGGGGTTCGTCTCCCAAATTTTGACAAGCTGCATTGCATTGTAAGCCAATATAAAAGTCTTTATGATCCAAGTCCAAGATTGGTTGTTTGTTCATCGTTATATACTACACCAAATTTGATCGAAATCGGAACGAATATGATTGTCCTAGAGCGGGTGTAATAACGGGAGGGATCTTTGCACTGGGGCTATAGAAAACTTGGTTCGGTTGGCCGTTTCTATCAGAGCTTATGAACTGTACCAAATTTCATTAATATTGGATCTAATATGTGGCTTCTAGAGCAGACGAAACCGCTAAATGTATGTGCTGGAGCTATATCTATATTTTTTACCAAATGCACAAATTAAGTCAACAGCCTCCGTCCATTGCACAAATTAAAACAAGTGATCCAACTTAAACGCACGATGTTAATTGTAACTAAAACAACAAGTTTTCAGAAAATTATCTTAATATATTTAGCTATGATAGATGAATGATCTATGACAATAAAAAGGAATATTTTAAACGTGTGGTTATCAAGAAGAAATAAAGCGCATATAATGTAATGTTCTGGCCAAGTTAAGTTTTATTGTAATTATAGGGGTTTGCCATTATGTTTTAAAAAACATTTCGGGCAAGTGGCCAGGCGCAATTTCGACCACTTTTTGCAACACTCGGGGTCGTATGTCAACAATAACGCGCCGAATATTCTCTTCCAAGGCGTCAATCGTGTCGGGCTTATCTCCGTAGACAAGTGACTTCACATAGCCCCACAAAAAATTGTCCAGCGGTGATAAATCGCACGATCTTGGAGGAGACGCCACAGGCCCACGACACGAAATAATGCGCTCACCAAAATTGATTGTCTCGTTGGCTGTATTGCATGCAGCGCCGTCTTGTTGGAACTAAAGGTCGTCTACATTAACATACTCCACTTCTGGCACGAAGAAGTCATTAATCATGGTTCTATAGCGTTCCCCATCGACTGTAACATTATAGCCCGCTTCATTTTTGAAGAAATATGGTCCAATGATTCCCTCTGCCCAGAGAGCACACCAACCAGTGACTTTATGAGGATGTTACGGCGTCTCCACAATGGCTTGTGGATTTTGATTACTCCAAATGCGACAATTATGGTTATTAACGTACCCATTCAACCAATCAACCAAAAGTGAGCTTCATAGCTGAACAAAATTTCCTGTAAAAACCAGGATCTGTGGCCATCTCGTTTTGAGCCCATTTGCCATGATTTGCTAACGTTGTTCCAGAGTAAGTCTATTCATTATGAAATGGCAAACCAAACTGAGCATAAATCAAGTGACAGTTGTCAAAGAGACCAACTTCTAAAAAAGATATGGCCAGATTAAAAACCACCCACCTAAAAGAAGATTATAAATATACAGATCATTAGTTTTGATCTAATTTGCAAAAAAACTATTGGATCTTTGTACTTCGTAGATATAAAGTACGGTTGGGTTGACAATATTCGAAGAGCATCATACTATTGTTGGCTATTTGGTTGCGGCACAACAATATTATGATACCCACAAAGACTTGATCCCCACAAAGATTTTGTCTTGCAAGCATGGGTGACTGCAGTTTAGGTGAATGCTACTTCATCATCCTCAGCCCACAAGCAACGAATGTGATTTAAACCATGATCAATGGCTATACATTTAAGTTCAAGCAGATTTTAAATAAACGAAAACCTGCTAGCAGTAGAGTTTTTTTTACCAAACAAAGTAAACACAATAAAAATGCCTCGCCTAACCTTCTGATTTCGTATAGGTTTTCATTGCTAGTCGTATGCTGTTGCTGTTGTTTTTTATAATGGACAACTAAAGGGTTATCAATCTAGAGGAATTTTCTTCAAAAAAAAAAACTAAAACTTAAATCAAATGTGGAGTCATTTTTGTTAATTCGAAAAGACATTTTATGCCATTTATTTTTTGAATATAATTTCCTTTAAATGTTGGCTGCAACTATGCCTCAGGGTGTCCATTCTGAGAGTCGAATTTTGGATGACTCGTTCGAGCGAAATACTCGAGTATGGCGAAATGATCGAAAACCGTGGTTTCGCGGTGTAGTTCGTTTTATGACGAAATGGCAAAAATACTGAAAAGAAAAAAAATAAAGTTATTAAAACTAACGCTTAATCTGTAAACAAAACCCTTTTGAAAGAAATACCTCTAGATTGATCACCCGTTACCATGCACTGTTTGTGTGCGTATGTTTTTTTTTTGTTGTATCTATAAAAATTGTTTTGCATAGTTCATAGTCACAACAATATGCTTTGATTGCCGTAATCATATTATTGTTAACATAGAATCCAAAAAAAAACACAATACTTTTGTCACACCAACCATATTTATATGGTTGCTACAATCATATATTCATTTCTTAATTTGGCAATAGTACTACTGTTACATTTCAACAATATTTATATTGCCGCAATCATTCTATTATCAATTTAATTTCAGAGAACATATTATTGTTGCCATATAGTCACCATTTATTTTATCTGCGTGTACATACTTATTTGAAATACTACTGCCTTAAACTTTCTTCTATGGTTCTCTATTTATGTTAGATCTCCAAAATTTGTTTTTGGCAATGTAAGGTAAACACATTGAGCTAAATCTGGCGAGAAAAAAAATTGAAATCGAAGGGGCCAATCTTTAAGAAATATATTTTTACCAATTAATTAAAAAAAAGTAACATGTAAGAAGGATATTTTAAATCTCGAAAATCTTCAGTCGTCAAAATATCTTACCTATGTTGGAAGTTGTGGCAGTTTGAAGACGATGAAATCAAAATTATTAACTCAAAATTAATTTAATGGCGTATTAGCTCTACCTGTTATTTCACACAACAGCATGTACTAAATGAATTTTTAAACTAAGGACAAAATATTATCTAATCCGTTTTTTCGAATACCTCTCAATTTGTGCTAATTTTTTAGAAAATCTTTGTTCTGTTCGAGAATGTTACCGCGTTATACGTCAATTTTACGCTCAACAGTCGTCCATAGGATCGTGTTCCTAGTTTGCCTGCCACATGATGGTCTCTGGATGGTAAAACACATCTTTAGAGATGTCTACAGTGTCAATTGAATGAAATGTTGACTAAAGACATATTTTTTCAACAGATTTGTTTAATATTTTTTTTATGAATTGACCAAAACGGAAACTTTATTTTATTTGTAAATCACTTTTCTTTCTTTCGCATTTATGCATCAGTCTAATCTATGGCACTTTTTGCTTGTTTTAATCTGCTGTTAACAGCACAATTTGTTTCTCTTCTCAATAATCCAAACTTAGTATCCTGCCAGTGGCAGCTTAGCTTATGGCTGCGGTCTTCTTTATGCGCCGCTCGATCTCCACATGATGTACGTCTGCATGTGACAGTTGGAAGAAAAAGTTGCATGTTTATTTGGTTGGTGTTGCTTTTTTGTTAGTTACACTGACTGACTGACGGACGTTAGTTCTCGACTCTTGTTTGTCGATTTGATCATTGATGTTTTGACAGTTAACAACCGCCAATGTTGTTGTAGATGCTGTTGTTGCGTTTTCTTTTTGTGGGACTTTTTTGGCTTTAAGACTTTTTAAGCCATTTAAGGCAAAGAACGTAAACTTTTTAGCAAATTAATATGAACTACAACAACGGCAACATTAAAAAAAAGTCTTGTTGTAACTTTTCATGTTTGTGTGTAAATATGTGAAGAAGGTACAGACGTTGGTAGATACTGGGACATTTACATAGACATCCACAGGAGGGTATGGATGTACGGGTATTACGTACGTTATAGTCGTAGACTAAGTGTAGATACAGTAGGGGAAATTTCACAAAATGTTGCAAAAAAATCTATAAATTTGTACAGGCAGGTGTAATTTTAGGGGAATTGTAAAATCTATTTGCTATGAGGGGTTTTTTCCCTTAAATGTTGAGTTCTAGGAATTTTTAATTGTTTATAGATATAGCATTCTCGAAAAAAAAAATATTGGGAATATCTTACAAATTTATGTTCTTTAATATTCCTTTAATAGGAACAAATATAGTAAATTCTCTCAAGAATATGTTTTTTAAATCCTCTTATCATTCTGTTTCTAAAATAATACTCGTAGTTGTAGGTAGATAGGACTTCTACAAGAATATTTTATCTCTTTCATTGTAGAATAAATATTGCTAGCTTATTAGCTATTATCAATTAGTTATTATTTACTTTGAACTAAGCATAACAATTTCCATCGGTTAATAAAAAGCTAGTGCGAAAAATGGCGCTTTTGTCTTAAAAAAAAAAAATTTTTTAATTAAAGATACATTTTTTGTATGACATTAACAATTTCCATAGGTTAATGATACGCTGTCTAGAATAAAAACAACAACAACAGCATATGGCTAGCGATGCAAACCTATGCGAATCAGAGAGACAGAGCGAGAGTTTTTTACCACCGGCAATTTCTCATTGAATTGAAATCTGCTTGGGCTTTAGTGTTGTCGTTTTGAAACATATTCGTTGCTTGAGGCCTGAGGATGGTGAAGTAGCGTTCACCGACTCTGCAGTCACCCCTGCTTGCAACTAATAGTCTTTTCGACTGACTTTTGAATGCGTTTTTGGGGTTTTCTTTGAACAAATGCTTAAAATGACATAGCTGACTATGAACTAAGCCTAATAGTTTTCATAGACCAACGATACATGCCAAAAATATCTATCACATATATTTCCTTTAATAGGAACAAATGGAGAAAGTTATCTCAGGAATATATTTTTTTAAAGCCTCTACTCATTCTATTTGGGGAACATAGGGCTTCTACAAGAATATCTCATCTTATTCATATTAAAATAAATGTCGTTGGTTTATTATTTTGGGAATTTTGAATACGATTACGAAGAAACCGAAATGTCATTGAAGAAAATCGAAAAGAAATCAACCGGAGCCGTGGTTAATTTCGTAAAGTTCCTTTTAAAATCGTCACTTACGCTTAGTTCATAGTCAAATTTGAGACCATATTTCTTTTTGAACATTTCTTCAAAAAAAAACCAAGAGGTCATAAAAACGACTTTAAGTTGCAAGTTGGGATGACTGCAGTTTCGGTGAAAGCTACTTCATAATCCTCTGACCCCAAGCATTGAATGTGATTTAAACCATGAAAAATGGCTATACACTTAAGTATAGGCAACATCTAAATAAACGAGAACCAGCTGGCAGTAGAGTATTCCACCGAACTAAGTAAATACCATGAGAAGCCCTCGCTCTGCCTTCTGATCACTTAGACTTTGGCGTATGAGTATTTTTTCGATTCGAATATAACTCATACGTTAAGGAGAAATTGCGAAATTGAAAGCGAAGAAACTCGAATGTATTTTTAAAGTATTCAGCGTTTATAGGATTAAAGCCTATAAATGCAAATTAGAGTATTCTAACATAAACGGTAATAATTTCAACATTTGTCCATAATTTTTTTTCCAAAGACATGTAATTTTTGTTGAAAGAGTGAATCACTCCACAAACTTATTAGATGAGTTTTTTTTGTTGTTTGTCATGTGGGGGTGGGTAAGTCAGCGAAATTAAAGCAAACACATCACCGCCTGGTATAAGCACGTTTCGCCGTTGGTCTGGCACGGGTCTTCGGTACCATATATGTGTGCTGCCGACAAGGGTCTGCCCATCTAACGATTAATATATACGAAACATTGCTTGATTTGGCATATGCGAACTATTAAGTCGAAGAGTGAGGTCACAGGTGACTCATTGGTAGCAAAATAGGCTTTAAGCCTTAAAATATAAATTGGAGCATAAATAAAATATGTCACTGGCGCTCTAGTAGCCACATATTAAATATTCATTTGTTTAAATTTCGTTTAGTATAGTGCGAATGGCCAATATCCATTAGCCCCTGTGCAATCAGATCACGGTTAGGTTAGAATAGAACGACTTGTACCGGTGTCTAGCCTTGAAAATTTAACACGTGGTACTACTCGGTGACCCCTTTATGGGTTCATTTGTGTGTCCTTTGACTATGATAAATAATGCTATAAGTTCTGTACTTATAGCATAAGTACAGATAAACCGTTTATAAAAATCAACATATCTTTGCAAAAGGATAACTCTTCTAGATCTTCAATAAAGTGTTTCCCCGTCTTTTCTGAGGCATCTACACAAAAGGGGTTTGTAGAAAAGTCGGAGTTTTTCCTTGTCCTCCCTTAGGCAGATTCTATAAGGTATATCTTCTTATTAGAACCAAATGTAATGCTTGGTGTACGAACGCCCAAAACTTGAGAATTGATTGACAGATAAGTACCAGATTTGAGAAGTATGTTAGCTTTGTCTGTCGAAAGGTTAGTTTCTCGATAGGTGGCTCTGCCTTCCGTATATTTAATTTGTTTATACGAGTATTTATGGTACGATTTGAAACAAATTGAACAAGACCTAAGCTACGAAAAGAAGATTTTACTGGAGCGAGAGGTTTCTTTTTGTTTGTTTTTGTCTAATTCATTTGGAGGATTCCGATTCAATTGAACTTTCTATTTCTCATAAAAAAAGCTTGTGCAAAAAAATGGCGCTTTCGTCTTAAAAATAAAAAAATAAATTTTTTAATTAAAGATACATTTTGTGTATGACATTTTAACCTGCACGGTGGACTTTTTGTTTTCTTGTTTTAAGTTTTCGTTTTAAGTTATGCTGGTACAGTCACAATTCACTTACAATCACTATTATTCATTAATAAATGCTTGAAATTAGTTTTTATGACCAGCGGGTCGGGTTTTAGTTATTTAATATTATTGATTGTAGTAAATTCTAAGACGACCTGGTCAGGTTAATCCGTCCATCTGTGTGTCTGCTAGGACCCTGTAATTTTGCACGATGATGGCTTAAAGTCATTCACGACATTTAGGAAATCTCTGATTTATGGATTTTTTTTCTAAAAATATTGTCTTTTTAGCCCACTGTGCCCCTTCGATGTGCTACATGCCGTTGCAAATATTTATGTACCATCTATTGTGTGTCATTTGTACGAGTATGTGTGTGTGTGTGTGTGTTTGTCTACCTACCCTGCAAACATTTTCCATCGCCTATTGATCGCGCGCGAATCGCCGAAGAGTTGTGTAATATCGCGGCGATACATCGCGTGCGATCATTAAATTATGGTTAGGCGATTCGCCATATCGATCGCCTGTGTGCCTGTCGCGATTCGCGTGTGGCGATTCGCCCGGGAGTCGCATTTAGCGAATCGCCCGCGAGTCGCATTTAGCGAATCGCCCGCGAGTCGCATTGAGCGAATCGCCCGCGAGTCGCATTTAGCGAATCGCCCGCGAGTCGCATTTAGCGAATCGCCCGCGAGTCGCATTAAGCGATTCGCCCGCGAGTCGCATTTAGCGAATCGCCCGCGAGTCGCATTTAGCGATTCGCCCGCGAGTCGCATTTAGCGATTTGCCCGCGAGTCGCCTAACCATAATTGAATGATCGCACGCGACGTATTACCGCGATTCTACACAACTCCACGACGATTCGCGCGCGATTCATTGGAAGGGTTTGCAGAGTTTCTGTAATGGGATCAAAATAAGGATGACAGAGTATTCATTCATTTTAACAACAATTTTAAATGCATTTCATTAATTAATATTTCAGTTACATTAACAAGTATAAAAAACTATAACTATTAAAAATAAAAATAATTATTAAAAAAAATATTTATTTGTGGTCCTTTCGTTTTGCGAGGCGATCGTTAGCATGCACGAAATGTTTCTGCAGAACGTGGTTGACAATGGAACCCATAGGTCGTGCAACAACATCTTTTGGCGTTCTTTTTAAAGTTCTCACGTCTTTAGGGACACTTATGTTGCAGTCTCTTAAAATTGTTAACATTTCGTTAACAGCAACGTTGCTAATATTATGTTTTATGGGCCAACTTGAAAGTCTCTTTCTTAATTTATTTAAATCACATAAAAGACTTATATTATTTTCCGTAATCTCATCATCTTCTTTATTTACGTTGCAATCAAAACCACTTTCTGAGTTTTCCTCAGTCGGCAACACATTTTCTTCAACAACGTTAACATTTGATTCAACCACATTTTCAACGTTCACCAAACGATGCACTGTTTGGGTAGAACTATTTTCTAAAATATCAATTGTCGCGGCCTCTGCACTAGTTGTTTCTTTTTCATTTAAACTTGAATTTTTCGCTATTAATTTGGATGCTTCCCTCTTACTTTTCAACCGTAAAGCCTTGTTTGACAACATTTTTATTAATTTTTTACACATCCTTCACAGATCACTGTCACTTACTAAATGATAATTTTGCTAATTGCCCTTGAAACCAAATATTCATTTTCCCGTTACCTTAACAAAACAACAAGACAAAACAAAAATTCCATCGAAACTTATGAAAAAACTCTGATGACTCAACTCAAAACGATAAAAAATGCAACAAAAAAAACTATTGTGAGGAAGATTTCCCGCTACTTGTGTGCGCTCGCGTATTCATCGCTTAGTTTCAAGGCGTAGGCGATGGCGCGCGATTCACATCGTAAACGTCATCAAAATTGTTTTCACATTTAAGTGTTTTTAGAAAAAAATTTGACTTGCTTGTGTACGCTCGCATATTCATCGCTTAGTTGTAAGGCGTAGGCGATGATTGGCGATTTTTATTCCCTGGGAAGGATCGCGTAGTCATCGCGTTGTCATCGCCAAACAAATCATCGCCAAAAAATTTCAAAAATGTTTGCAGGGTATGTACGAGTACGATGTTTCCTTCCTCTCAGCGATGTTTATTTTTATTTTCTCTTATGTCGCTATTTTGTCGCTTTTTATTTTGGTATCCATTGTAGAATGTTTTGCAGTCGTGTTGTGTTTTGTTTGGCTGCTTCCTTCTATTTGAGCATGACTTTCATTTCAAAGTGCCTCGGTTTTTGTTTATTTTTTTGGTTTCGTTTTTCCTCTTTAACAAGTTTTCCTTTACTCTGTTTGCCTGTTCTCCTTTGAGTTTGCCACTTTTCCTCAAACCAACAAAAAAGAAGGTTTTTCCTCCATGGCTGTGCCGTGTTATTCTTCTGCTGCTTTTTATTTTCACATTTGCCCACATCATGTGTATACTCGTTTTGTCCGAGCATGTTGGCATTTCATTGTAACGATGTTTGTGGCGCAATTACGACGTTCTGTTTCTGTTTCCATTCTTCGTCAGCTTCTCGGCCATGGAATGCCTACAAGTGTTCCCAAAGAAAAGTCATTAAAATTGCTGTGGATTCAGTTTTCCATTTTCCCTACAACGACAGGCCTGAGACCCAAGCGGTCTAAATATTCAGCATCGCCAACATCATGATTTCGTTCGGTGCCCTGAGTGAGTGAACCATTTCTCGCTGTCCCTCCTCCTCTCTATCTGGGATGATGGTGATGATGTCTATCGGTCGGTCGTTCCTTTGCTGCTCTGTCAGAACTGTTTGGCTACACTTGTTTTCCAGAAAAAAACTATCTTTTGCTTAACATAACGTTTATCAAGAAAGAGCTTGAAAGTAAAAAAAAAACAGTGCAGGGATAATGTAAACTGCTTTTAAACAAGTTGCTTTTGTGTGAAAAATTATCATTGGTTTTCACACGAAGCCAACACACAAAAAGAAGCTTAAGAAGATAGGAGGGATGGATGGAATAGCTTACTAACAGCCGTTCTTTGGATAGAACGTTTGCAGAGCTTGTTCAGATTTAGAAAGGTGACAACTAAAACCCACAGAGACCTGGGAGCCATATAAGAGCGCAACAGATGTAGGGTGTCTTGTGGACCTGCTGGCATGTATAAGTAGACCATGAGTTTGAACAACTGCCGCCAATTACGCATTGAGATCTCAACTGTAACAAAACCACTTTTGTATGTCAAGCTAGCATTTTCTTTTCCTAGGCTACTTTTTGAAGATTGTCTGCAGGTACGGCATGCATTCTGAAGTTGTGAACGGTTTCTACGATTGTTTCACAGTGAATGTCCCAACGACCTGTCTTTTAGTAGATTTCTTGCTCGTTCTCTGCTTATAAAATTATAATTATGCTACAAATCGTTTGTCGTGGACGGTCGTGGACGGTCGTGATGATTAGTGTTTTCGACTTCCATGCAGGTAGTCCCAGTTTCAACTCTCTAAGGCATTTCCGTTAGCCGGCGTTAAACAGTAGGTCCCGGTCAGTGAGTACAAGAATCGTTCCCACTTACTGATTTAAGAAAACTTTTCCCTTGTTCCTTAAAGGAATGTTGAAGGACTTAAGTAAGTACCAACTATTTGTCTGTTTTGAAGGGAAAACGAGCTGGAAAACTACACAAATTTGTTTTCGGTTCAATTAAAAAATTCCAATATTCAAACAAAAAATTGATTAGGAATCCTGTGGTAACATTTTGCACATATTAATTACAAGAGCATTCTAGGCGGCAACGTCTTCCGTGTTTATAGCCTTCTAGGCGGCAACATCTTCCGTGTTTATAGCCTTCTAGGCGGCAACGTCTTCCGTGTTTATAGCCTTCGTATGTAACTATGTATTTGGTTCAAATAAAAAATTTAAATATTCAAACAAAAAAAAAAAAATAATTAGGAATTCTGTGAATTCTGTAACTATGTTTATCGGCTATTTGGGGCAGGCAGTTTCGCATTTAACGAGAACTGCCGGCAGTGGAGTTTTCCACAGAACACATTAGAAATCCCTCGCATTGCAAACATACTAAAACACATGCAAAATAGAACATACACACGAAATAGTACATACATTTTGTTTCCATTTATTAAATATCATGGCAATATCTGACTAATAGTTAAGCGTATTTACGAAATTTTAATTTAAGTGGCGATAAAATTCTCAATTATTTTTGTTGAAATTTAAGGATTGTCTTTTCTCCGTCTGAAAAGGATATTTTATTCTCCGATAGAAGCCTAGAGTGTAAAAACAACAGCAAAAGGTTATATCTGGAGACATTTTTACAAGCTTACAGATATTTACGTACTGCCTAGTGGTGTGATAACAAGTCCCTAATTATCACACCAAGCCGACCCTCTCATCGTCACTGTAAATAGTCTCTAAATTTCTTTTCAGATAGACAAAAGTCGTGTTCTTTTGAGATAATTAGCTAAGTTACCTAGTAAGTTTGAAATATGGTAATCTGGCAACATTAAACGAAATTGTGAGTAAAATGACAAGACTGTTTTTCTTTAATTCACCAAGGAGAAATGATCATGAATTCGCCGAAAGCTGGCAAAAAAAATCTATAAATTGTAATAAAATATTACAGGAAATAAAATTAATCAATTAATTGCCACACTACTCGTATTGCTTAGTAAGAATGCGTAAAATTATCTTAAACTATCAGTATGAGTTGATTTTTAGTTTCATATATCCCATAGCAACCAAACACGAACTTGTCGATGAGACCTCTTCTTTTTTTGATTATTTTTTGTATACGTACCTAAAAAAAA
Organism: Hydrotaea diabolus; assembly: GCA_963513945.1. Taxonomy (NCBI): domain Eukaryota; kingdom Metazoa; phylum Arthropoda; class Insecta; order Diptera; family Muscidae; genus Hydrotaea; species Hydrotaea diabolus. Next base: position 153,870,622 of record OY740720.1, on the reverse strand, counting down.
AAACTTGTGTTTTTGTATAACAGGGTGTGTTTCTGTTGGTTTTTGTAGGAAAAATAAGTGTGGTAACTCTTACTCGTTTTCTTAGCTAGTTGAGGCCAACTCGCTTGTTAACCGAATAACTTGCATACAAATGCTAGTTTAGCAACCTGAAAAAACGTAGCTAATAATTGTAGTTTTTGTGTTTGTTTTTTTTATTTTTAAACCTCAAATTAAGTTTGATTTGTATCCTAAAAAACACTGGTTTAGGTCTGAAAAGACTTATTCATTTGAATGATTTAAAACAAGTACCCAGTTATGCCCTCAAGAAAAGTCAATCGATTATCACGGTAGATTAGCTTTGCAAAACCTTTACCAGCTGTTTTAACTTTTCTTTTCCATAGAGAAAAAGGTCACAAGGTCACCCGGAAATTGTACGGATTTCTTTGATAAACGAGTGCCAACGATATCCTCTTCTAATTTGAATGTGCTACAAAGTGATTTTTCACAAATAAGCCAAAGATTAAATCAAAACAAAAGAAAATAAAACAGCCAAAGTGTAAAGTGTGTGTGTGTGTGTGCGATGTTTATTTTTGTAAATGTCGTTTTGGCGTTTAAATAATTACAGTGTACACAACACACAAGCACACGGCACACATTGCGCCTCTTTTCTCTTATTGATTTGGCGCTTTTTTGTTCGCTGAATTTGTTGCTGTTGGTGGCTAAATTAATTTACGGCTTTACTCTCAATAATTCAATGATGACAGTTATGCCTGTGTTTTGTATTTGGAAACGTCGATTATGACCGAGGCTGAGTGTTGTGTGCTCGTGTACGTGTGAGTGTTCGGCAAATCATTCGTAATGCGCTACGAACAACAAATCGCTGCCCCACAGCTCTGAAGTCATTAATTTTGCAATACACGGCGTATACGTCATGTTTACATCATACGAGAGTATATCTTTTTAGGCGTTCTCACTGCAATGCACCGCACCACCGACTTGTCTCATCTTTTGTGTACTTGGGTCTGCCGAATTCTTCCGAAATGTACCGGAAAGAGTCACTGAGAATCGTATCGAATACGAGCGGAATATTTGTTGTACAAGAGCATTCTCGGCGGCAACGTCTTCCGTGTTTATAGTCGTCGCATGTATGTGGGGGATTTGTTTGCATGCCCGACCAGAGTCGAGTGTGTGTGTTCGTGTGCTTTTATTTATTTTCTTTGCTTTCATTTGTTGTTAATTGTTTTGCTCGGTCGTTTGTTCGCGTTCTTGGTGTGTGTTGTTGTTGTTGTTGTGGGGGTTTTTCGATCATCACACCAAGATATCACGCACACAGCCATACAACCGAAATGTGTGAGAGAGTGTAAAATGAATTGAAGGTCATTGAACTATTTCAATATTATGATGATGATGATGAATACAAACAACACAACAATCAAACAAAAACGTCATCGTTGATTTTTTTGGGAGGTGTGGGGTGAAATTCAAGGCAATCTCACACACACACACACACAGTTGCACTCGCCATCATTTCTGGAGGTTGAATGAGAACGCAGCCTTAACGTAACGTTTACATACATAAATAATGAACACATGACGGATGGATGGATGGATGGAATGCTTTATGAGTTTGTTTCCAGCATCTCGTAAAGTTTCGATAAAGTACACTTTTATGTAGGTAATCTTACGTTACGCTTCGATACTTTGCGTTACTAGCATTTGCGGCCTCTTAAAGTGTCATTTAGTGCTAATTACAAACACACATGCACGATTCTTTATTGTTATGGTTTTCTTTTAATTTGTTTTTTTTGCTTTATTTGTGTGTTAAATTTAAATGAAGCAAAAATGTGTTATCACCGCACATGACACGATATCACCGCTTCCCCGTCACTTCAACTTCCTCCTCATCACCGCCTTCCCACATTTTATGACAGCCGAGAATTATTACTCACACATGTGTGTGCATACTTATGTGCTGAGGAGTATTCGATGAAGCTTTGCTTACATAGTTAGTCAACTGTTCACACCTTTATTAAATATTCATTTCACGCTTTGGCAAGCAACATGTCAAATTGTATCATTAATTTCTTAATAAGAGCAAATAACAGCTACGGTTGGCGTCTTATTAGCGTGCCATTTAGGAAGTAAATTCAAGGAACAAACAAAAGATTTCCTAAGAATTCGCAACCTTTAAAGTTGCTATCGTTTACAAGTTACTTTGTGAGTTTTAACGTAACTTTAAAGTAACGTTTGCATTATACATATAAAGAATGTCTTAATATATGACGAAACTGGATTACGGGAGTTCAAAAAGCGTGTTGTTTTCATTTGCTTTATATTGAAAAAAAAACATCCGACTTCACTTTGATTACGGTCCTTTAAGAGATTCGGGTCCGGGTTCTAGTCCAAATAAATAAACATATATTGACCAGGTTTATTAGCAACTCGCTTTGTCGCTAACTTCAACAATTGTACAAGAATAAATAATTGATTTTGATTACGGAAAACTGTAGATAATTTGCGTTAAACCCAGTTTGTTTTAATTAATAATTAACATTTTTGAGAAGAATATTATTTAAGAATAACATATAGCGAGTTCAAGCGAGCTCAATTATTACCCGCTTAAAGTATTTCTTTAATAATTTTTTTCTACAAATTACAAATTTTCAAATCAAACGGTTTATGGTGCATAAAACCAATCAGTTCTTTTATAGTGAAAAGAAATTTTAAAAATTTCTAGTAAAGTTATTAGAAGTTATCGCCTTATCGACCACTTACTCGTTTAATAAGCGAAACAGTAGAACTCGCCTATTGTATTTTGCCTAGAAAATACTTTACAAATGTTTTCAATTCTAAACTCAGTATTTATGAATTTTTTAGCCTTGTCATTCCAATTTTCTGTTTTTAGTATTTGTGTCAAAGCCGTCTGAACCATGGCACAATAATCTTGGAAGTGTCAACCATCAGCTAATTTTATACTTTTTCATTGTGTTTGTAAGCGAAGCTATCGAGCAACGTTTCGAAAATTTGAAAAGTCGTTTTATTTTTAAATTTCATCTGATTTTTTACTTTTTTCGCTGTATTTGTAAGCGACGCTATCAGCATTTCAACCAGCAACTTTGACAGCTTCGTTGTTTACTACAATAACAAGTTGACTAAAAGCTTTGAACTCTGCTAGACATATTTTAATACCAAAGGTTTTTCTAGTAAAAACACCTTCTCGGTGAAAGATCTTCTTTGGAGGTGACGTGATTCAATAATTATGTTCTCCCTTCTATGGAAAACTAACCAAACTCGCTGATGTCGGTATTGGCCAAGTTAAGATATATTTATTGGCTTACATAATTCGGAGCATTTTGGATAATCGACGCCAGCCCTAGACACTTTATGCCATATAGCTTTTAATAGCTTTTCTTTTTACAGAATCCTCCATACAGTAAATGTTAACGTAGTTTGGCGATTGGCGAGAGATATAGAAAAAATAAAGAGAGAGAAATACAGGGAGATATGGGGAACTAGAAGGACAGAGTTGGCTTAGCATATATTAAAATTCCAAGATTTGTTGAATACAAGAGGAGACAACTAAAACCAAACAGATTTCTAAAAAGTCGTCTACAAATCCTACCAATTTATATCGTTATAAGTAAGTAATTATTCCTTGTAAAGAATTCAGGGAGAGAGTAATGATTTATCAATACCTGGCAAAGCAAATGGTAAGGAGTTATACTTACCCATTTTTTGCTTTGTGGTTTTTCCTTGTGTGCAACAGAACTTTTTAGTGTGCGATTTTGCATGGCCTGAAAATCACCTAAGAATAATGACATCTCCTTATACGGTAATACGGTAATGCAAATAGTAATGAGTTGTACTAATAGAGTTCGTAGTAGGTTTGCCGTTTTTAAAAAGTAACTTCTTATTTTTGTCACTATTAAAAAGTCATTATATGAAAGCTACATCCTTATTCGGTAATGCAAATTGTAATGAGTTGTACAGAATTTGTGAGTTTATGAGTTCTACAAACAGAATTTGTGCAGTTTTTGAGAAGTAACTTCTTATTTTTGTCACTATTAGAAAGCCATATCCTTATGCGGTAATTCAAATGGTAAGGAGTTGTAATGAGTTTTACAGAATTTGTGCTGGGTTTGCAGTTTTAAACAAGTAATTTTTTTTGTCATCTATTGGAAATTGATTATTTTTTGGTTTGAATACAGGTTGAGGTTAATGTTATATTATTACCGGGTAATGCAATTGGTAAAAAGTTATGTTAATGAGTGTTTGCTCATTATTAGAATAAAGGCGGAGAGTAATGACATTTCATTACTTGGTAATGCAAATGAGAGATAGTGGTACTTAATAATTCAGTTTGAGGTTAATGTTATAATATTACCTGGTAATGAATTTGGTAAAGAGTTATTTTAATGAGGGATTTCTCATTATTATAATTAAGGTGGAGATAGTTAGTGGTAATTATCAAGTTTTTGTGCGTTTATGCAAAAGAATTTGCCATTGAACGATAACTTATTGTTTAGTGTGCAAACTAAAGGTAATGGGATATTAATGGCAGGTAATGCAGTTTGTAATGAGTGGTACTTCTTAAGTTATTTTTTAGGGGTGCTTTTATATCGTATGTAACACAGCTTTAAGGTTAGGTTAGGTTGCTAGAAAGAAATGCCAAGTTCACTCGGAGGCCTTAAAGGCCCATTGTTGAACTCTGGTGAAAGAATGATAAGAACTAGAGAGAGGGCGAAAGAGTAAAGAGTTATAGAAATGAGAGAAGGCGTATGGTAGTGATCCAAATCACCCCTTTTTATTCCAATTTTTGCGGGAAAATAAATCAAATTGTGACTATGTTCAAATTAAATAATAATCGTTAGGTGGGCTGGCCTCAGGTCATTTATTTACAAAAATAAAAGTAACAAATATTATAAAAATACTATATAAAAAATACTATATTATTATATATTAGAAAAACCTAGGTATAAGATAGACTTAAAATCTGTATATCAAAATTACAAATGAAAAATAAACAAGCAAGCAAGCAAGTGGCAGTGATCCAAGTTTTCATATTTGTTATCTGTTATGCTTTATCAACGGCTTCGAGTAATTTGGAACTAGCCCGACCAATAAATTTTAGGAGTGATTTAGGTGGTTCTTACCTTATTTCGGCACAAAGTATCTACTGCCTAGGCAGGCAAGTCTACAGTCTAAAAGACCTGTGAATGTGCATGGCAAATGCACCACTAACTCACCTGGCAACTTCTATAAAAGTCTCTGCACGGAATGCCCATATGCGCCCGCCATAGTCCCGATTAAGCAGTGCCCCGTAATGAGGATTGACATCGATCGTTTTCCAAATGTTGGCAAGGACAAAACATAATTATGAGAGTTGTTGCTAGGCGTTTTAAAACCCCTTACCAGAACTGTTTAGGATGAGATTGTTTTAAGAACTTAATTAGTTTCCAAATTAAATATTTGATGATTACATTTTGCTAAAAGCCAAGCGGAAGTACATGAATAAGAACAGACAAATCAAGCCAATCTAATCCAAACTCTTTGACTACATTTAAGAGAACTTAAGTTTAAAGCTATGATACTTTTTGCCCCTTACATCATGGCAAGCCAAATCTCACACCACAAACTCGTCTCCCACATAGACTCTTAAATTTGTCTTGTGGAAAACACTTTAGATTTTAATTATACAAAAATGCCTGAGGTTGTGGACTTCTCGCTTCTCATGCCACGCGATGCGATATGCATGGGGCACAACAGAACACGGCACAGAGGCAGCCATGCACAGGCATGTGAAAGCTCTGTTAAGGAAATTTTATGACAGTCATGTTGTCTGACTCTGGTAAGGTTCTATCACAAAGAGAGAGAGTGAGTGTGCATTGTATGTGCGTGCCGGTGTGTAGTGTTCTTGTGTTTGTATATAAATGATTATGTTTACATAGTGTTTGAATGAGTGAGTGAGTGTTTTTGTAATTTCTCTTTACATAAAATTATCTTCAATATATAACAACAACAACAGCAGCAGCAGTAGCAACGTGATGTGGTGTGGTAAAATTACATTAAATAGTTCATCAACTGTGGCTGGTATGGATGGTATGCCTATGTGTGTGCGTTGTAAGTACCTCGACACACACACACAAACAAATACATGAATATGTATGCATGGTGTAGGTACACTGTATTGTCGTTACCAGTTGAGTAACGTGAAGTTGTCGTGTGTTCTAGGAAATCCGTAAGGGCAGGGGGGCCTATAACGCTGCAAAGGGACTTCTTTGTAATACAATGACCTCCTCCATGTGCATGTTTAAACATGTTAAATAATAGATTATTACAAGAAAAAAACCATATAAAAGAAGCAACAACCACAGCACCAGTTACAAGAGGAAGGCAAATACTAGCTAGATATATACACATACACATGTATATGTATTTGTTTACAATTTCAAAGAACTTAAAACAATTTTCAACTCAAACTTCTTTTACAAGAAAAAAAGTTAAACTCTTAAACACCAACAAAAAAAAAAACAATTCCCATAAATCTGTGCTCATGGCAAATGTTTGAAAAAAACAAACACAAAACATACACTCTATCACTCTTCTAGCCTCACAACTGTTCTCAAACACATATGAAAGACAGACTCGACAAACAACTGTAGCGCCAACCAACAACATTTTCAAAGAACAAAAAGAAGAATAGCAACAACGAGCAGCCACAACAAACGGCGAACGGGCAAAACAAGTTACAATTCCTGTTATTACATTATAACAATTTGAAATATGATATAAATCATCATGTGGGCGATTACACAATATCATAATACAACACATGTACACGCACACACACATACTCATATTCTTGTTCGTTCTCGCGGTGGAGCATTGCCACTTGCATGAATCTGAGAGAGTCACCGAGTGAGTGAGAGTGGAATGGGGTGGAGGGTGGCGTACAACGAACATGAAGCTGAAGACAACTCACAACTTTACGCTATTAACTGTCACTGCCACCGCACCTCCCCTCCGCAGCCATCACTGGCAGACTGACTGTTCACTGTTCTCACATTTAATCAAACCTACAATAACAACAACAACAACATGGACGGAGTGTAGTAATACAATATGAAAAAAATACAACCAACGATGAAACGAAAAAAGACACACACACATACGCCACATGAAACATAAATAAATGAATACGATTATTTAATAGACCATACCCCGACGAATATTGAATATAACAACAACAATAAGAATAATAATAATAATCAACCACAGTCGTGGAGGCACAATCACACACACACACCCACCCACTCTCACAAACGACTTCGTCACTCGCAAATATTCATGAGTACTCAAGTGTATTTGCATGGTGCACAGTAGCACGATATCGCAATTCTCTGTGTTCATTTTCAAATATAAATACTCTGGGTGTGGTATTTAAGGGATTATCACGGAAAGAATAATAAAATTTGAATTATTTTGTTTTAATGTAGCCAATGAATGATGTCTTAAGTATAGCCTCTGTACAAAGCTAACAATTTATCATAAAATAAAACTTCTACACACTAATCGGTTTAACTATCAAAATTCAATTTTAGGGATATCCTTTTATAAGTAGTTACAGCAATCTTCAGTAAGATTAAAGTATTTTTGGAACATGGAAAAACGAGTTAATCGCTGTAATGGGTGTTTTTTAGACGCGTGGTTTTCAATCCGGCCACACTTTTTTCGGAGTTGGTCTTTCTGAAAGCTGTCACTTAATTTATGCTCAGTTTGGTTTGCCATTTCACAATGAAGAGACTAACTCCGGAACAACGTTTGCAAATCGTGGTGAATGGGTTAAAACGATATGTTCACCGATTCTGGCTTTTACAAGAAAATTGTGTTCTCACTTTTCTCAAACTTTTCTCAAAATTTTGAAGCTCACTTTTGGTTGAATGTCTTCGTTAATAACCATAATTGTCTCATTTCGTTTAATGAAAATTCACAAGAGACGCCGTTGTTGAGACGCCGATAAATCCTCAAAAAGTCACTGTTTGGTGTGCTCTATGGGCAGAGGGAATCATGGGTCAATATTTCTTCAAAATAAAGCCGACCATAATGTTACAGTCAACGAGGAATGCTATAGAGTAATGATTAATGACGTTTTCATGCCTGAATTGGAGGACGTTGATGTTGACGACCTTTGATTCCAACAAGACGGCCCTGCATGTCATACAGCCAACAAAACAATCAATTTATTGAAGGAAACTTTTGGTGAGCGCATTATCTCGCGTCGCGGCCCTGAGGCATGACCTTCAATATCGTGCGATTTAACACTGATGGACTTTTTTTTGTATACTATTTTTTGTAATCTGTTCTTCGAGCTTCTGCATCTGCTGGAAAGCGGACTTGGTCATCAATTCTTTGTTAGTCAGGAGTTTCTTTTTCAACCGGACTGCCATCTTGCCTGCGGGCGTATTGTCTACGCCGATAAACCCGACACGATTGAAGCCTTGGAAGATAATATTCGGCGCGTTATTGCTAACATGCGGCCCCAAATGCTGCAGAAACTGGTCGAAAATTGGGCCTCTCGGCTCGAAATTAACTATATCCAGCCGCGGCAACCACTTGCCCAAAATCATTTTTGGCAACTCACTTAGGAGGTCGCCAATGCGATACAGAATACAAAGAACAATTTTTTTTACAAAAAAAATAAAAACACTTCGCGTGAAACCCAATTTATTTTAAATAATTAACATTTTTGGGAACAAAGTTATTCAAGAAAAACCTGAAGCTAGTTTAAGATCGTATATTAGTCGCTTTAAATATTTTTTAAATATCTTTTTTTCTTTAAATTACAAATTTTCAAATCAAAAGGATTGTGAATTGATTGGCTTTATAATCAATTCTTGTATACAACGCAACTAAAAAAAATGTCTTAAGTTTTGAAGTTATCGCCTTAGCAATCACTTACTCTTTTAGTAAGCGAGTACCAATAGAAAACATCTCCTATTATGGCAAAGATTTTCGTATTGGGTTCAAATATCCCACAAAAAAAACTAAATTAATTTTTTTTTACCTCAATGTGCCCTAGGTCTCGATTAACGAGTGTACAAGTCATAGCAAGCTATGCTATGCTGAGAGAGAAAAGTTCTTAATTTAGAATAAATTTAGTTCCGATTTTTATTTTTTTTCTGTGGAACAAAATTTTGTTCCGTTTCCTCATACTGTGACTACTAAATATTGGGTATGATACGACATAAACGTACGTACAACACAAATAAACGATAAGTTTGTGAGACAGGGCTGCCAACCGTAATCAATAAAAAATCGCCATTTTGGAAAATATAAATTGTCGCAAAACTGTCACACACAAGTTAAGGAATTTTGACATAGGAAATTTACATTATTTGCGAGGGACTACTTTCTCAAGCTGCATATCACAATTTTTGTTGTTTCTCAAATGGGGACTGCAGTTAGCAAATAATTTATAAACACAACACTAATTGTTAGAAATATTTTGTCCTGGTTAAAGGTGACTTATCAATACCTATTTTGTGCTTTATGCCGACCTGAAAAGAAAAACACTTTCAACAGGTATTAACCGGCACGAGACCTCTTAGATCTATATTTTAATAGTAGACAAGCTTTTTAGATCTATATTTTAATAGAAGACAAGCTTTTTCGATCTATATTTTAATAGAGGCAAGCTTTTTAAAAAATGCCAAAGTTACATTGAATTTCGTGGCTACACACTTCTATGACGATTTCGGGTCCGTGACGATCTTCATCAGAAAGCTTCGCAGCAATCTTTAAGACTAGGTTCTCACCAAACTTTTAAGAACTACTGTTGTAAATCTCACTTTTCAAGTTTTCGTTAAACAATTGCCTACGAAACTGTAATTCACCTGTTCCACCTTTACAAAGACTCTACATTCAAAGCCATCTATAGATATTTTTACAGCGTGTGTTGTAAAAGCAGTTTAGTTGGCGTTGTCAACTTTTGTGTTAAAGCAAAAGGCCGAAATAAACAAACGAGCTAAACAAAACGTCAAATGAAAAATAATGCAAAACACTGCTTTGATCTGTAAGCTGCGTAATGGTTATTTCAATAAAAAAAACGTTTTTTTTTAAAGAGAAACCAAAAGTCTATTTTTTCCTTTCTCGATCTGGCTTCAACGTTTTTTTTGCTTAAATATTTTTGTCTTTATAAATTATTGCAAAATAACACGTGAAGCACTTATATTTTTTTTTTACTTCGAACTTATCGAATCCTAAGGTTTGCCATTTTTAACCTTAGAGACAATAAGCTGTAGAAGATAGAGGAAATGCTTCTTTTTTGCAATGTTCTAGAAAAACAGCACTCACTAACGCACAAATTCTCGGTTTATTTATCCACTTTCGTTTGTAAAAAACAATCAAAGAACGCTAAAAAGTCAAAATTAAAACACAAAAATTACTAAATGCAGACACTTTAAACACAAAAAACAGCTTTCCTTAATGATTGATAACACAACCAAAATGCGAATGGGATGAAGCCAATTGCAAATGAAAGTTGACGTTATCCATAACAAAACTTTTTTACAACGAAGCCAACATCAAAAATTGATTGTTCTGTCTAAAAAAAGTAAATACACCGTAGATTTTCATAGAAAACTATGAAAATCTACAAGAAAGAGCACCGTTTGTATGACAGCGCCATCTAGGGTGAGTTTGGGTAAAAATAAATATCAAAAATTAATTCCTCGACCCTAAAAACAGTAAAATACCAAAATTTTCGCGGAAAATAAAATGAAAAAATGCATAAAAATTCCAATGATCTTTTCTTGTTAGACAAAATCACCAACTTCAAATGCGTGTGAAAAAAATCTCGCACTGAACTAAAGAAAACCCTTGAAGGTTTTGTTATGGATAATGTCAACTTTCATGTGCAATTGATCTCATCCCAATCGCACTCGAAAAGTTTGATTTTGTATCATCATGTAATTGGTATCTTGTGTTTTTCAAATTCTCTTTAAAGCTCATTCCGTCCATTTTCTATTGTTAGAAACTTCTCTTCAACTCTTCAATTCACAAATTTAATGAGTTTTTAAAAAATATTAATTTTTAGCGCTTTTGCACTGAAATGTTTAGTTTAAAAATCGTCAAAATTGGCAGCCCTGCTGTGAGGCTGTAGTGCAGAGAGTCCCTACATATGTTTGTACGCCTGTTCGTACATCTGTATGTACTCGTATATTTATGAGTTTTGTACGATGATTGAAGTCAATACCAAAATATAAAAAAAATAAAACCAAATACACACACGAAACATTGAAGCTAACAAACTTGTACGTTCGTTTGTTCTTGTACACATGCATGACGGACCCCTGCAAACATTTTCCATCGCCTATTGTTCGCGCGCGAATCGCCGAAGAGTTGTGTAATATCGCGGCGATACATCGCGTGCGATCATTAAATTATGGTTAGGCGATTCGCCATATCGATCGCCTGTGTGCCTGTCGCGATTCGCGTGTGGCGATTCGCCCGCGAGTCGCATTTAGCGAATCGCCCGCGAGTCGCATTTAGCGAATCGCCCGCGAGTCGCATTTAGCGAATCGCCCGCGAGTCGCATTTAGCGATTCGCCCGCGAGTCGCATTTAGCGAATCGCCCGCGAGTCGCATTAAGCGAATCGCCCGCGAGTCGCATTTAGCGAATCGCCCGCGAGTCGCATTTAGCGATTTGCCCGCGAATCGCCTAACCATAATTGAATGATCGCACGCGACGTATTACCGCGATTCTACACAACTCCACGACGATTCGCGCGCGATTCATTGGCAGGGTTTGCAGAGTTTCTGTAATGGGATCAAAATAAGGATGACAGAGTATTTATTCATTTTAACAACAATTTCAAATGCATTTCATTAATTAATATTTCAGTTACATTAAAAAATATAAAAAACTATAACTATTAAATCTCACCATCTTCTGTATTTACGTTGCAATCAAAACCACTTTCTGAGTTTTCCTCAGTCGGCAACACATTTTCTTCAACAACGTTAACATTTGATTCAACCACATTTTCAACGTTCACCAAACGATGCACTGTTTGGGTAGAACTATTTTCTAAAATATCAATTGTCGCGGCCTCTGCACTAGTTGTTTCTATTTCATTTAAGCTTGAATTTTTCGCTATTAATTTGGATGCTTCCCTCTTACTTTTCAACCGTAAAGCCTTGTTTGACAACATTTTTATTAATTTTTTACACACCCTTCACAGATCACTGTCACTTACTAAATGATAATTTTGCTAATTGCCCTTGAAACCAAATATTCATTTTCCCGTTACCTTAACAAAACAACAAGACAAAACAAAAATTCCATCGAAACTTATGAAAAAACACTGATGACTCAACTCAAAACGATAAAAAATGCAACAAAAAAAACTATTGTGAGGAAGATTTCCTGCTACTTGTGTGCGCTCGCGTATTCATCGCTTAGTTTCAAGGCGTAGGCGATGGCGCGCGATTCACATCGTAAACGTCATCAAAATTGTTTTCACATTTAAGTGTTTTTAGAACAAAATTTGACTTGCTTGTGTACGCTCGCATATTCATCGCTTAGTTGTAAGGCGTAGGCGATGATTGGCGATTTTTATTCCCTGAGAAGGTTCGCGTAGTCATCGCGTAGTCATCGCCAAACAAAACATCGCCAAAAAATTTTAAAAATGTTTGCAGGGACGACTGCCTGCATGGATGTGCGTGCTGTGTGTGTATGACATGTGAAATTGTACAACGTCCGTCTGTGCGTTTGTTATTGCTCTACGTTGACGACGACTACGACGAAAAATGATAATAAAAGATAAACGACACATTTAACCATTGATAGATGATTGAACGGGGTGAACGCGTAAGTTTGTTGGGTACTGTAGTGAGTGCGGGGGTTGGATGGAGGCTGTTTGCCTGTTTGGTTGGACTCCGAGGTGGTGTTTGGTAAGTTTGATAAACAAAGAGGGCGTGTGCCGCCGCTCACTGGTTTGTGTGGCTGCTGCTCTTGTTGCTGTTCTTGTTGTGTGCAACACTGAGTATTACGAGTACCTCTAGTTAGTGTGTTTGTTGTATTACTGGCCGTATCTCTATTTATCTGTGTGTGTATGTTTAGATGTATGTCGGTCAGTGTTTGTGAGTGCATGACTGACTGCCAAATGTATTTGTTGTTGCGGGTTTCTCTGCTGATCTGTGTGTTTGTTCAGATTAGTTGTGTTTGGCGGTTGGGTTTGGGTGTGCATGTGTGTTGGTTTTATTGAATTCGGATGGATGGCATTGGAGCAGTGGAGCACGCGAGTTTTACGGCTGTGGGTGTTGTTGTCGTTGTTGTTTTTCTGGCTGTTAATTTTTTGTTGGCGTATTTTTCTTTTTTTATTTTGGAAGCAACAAACACGTAAATTGTAAAAAGGCCAAATAATTGCAAATCAACCCAATGTGTTTGGGAAAAAAGTTTGCAATAATAACAAAAATAAACAAACTAACACCGGTCCCAACCGATAGATACACATACATACATGCACATAAATACTGGGCTTTGCGGGGGCTTGTTGTATGGCCGATTAAACTACAGACTACGTCAAATAGCCGTAGCTACAGTAATCTAAAACCTGAAGGGGAAAAAACACAAAACCACGTGCAAAATCTGTGTTTTTATCTTGATCTCCTTCCTCCCTCTTCTTACGACAACGCTGTTGTTGAACATTCTTTATGGGATCGTGCAGCCTATGTGTGTGCATGTGTTTGTACAACTGACAAACTCTGACAAATGCGATACAGCAAAAAAGCAAAAAATAAATCTCAGTTTCCATTAAACGAAAAAAAACAAGAATGAAAAAAAGTGGAAGTATCTTGACAGCTGTGATTTTAATACGAGTATTGAATCACAATAGCTACAACAACAACAACACAGCATGTATAATAAATACTAGTAATAAGAACAACAAATGCCAACAGCAACAGAGGAAAAAAACGCAAATCTCGTAATTGAGCATTTGTTTGTGTCAGCACGGAACAGGTTTGGCCGCATCAAGCAAGCAGGCGACCGTCCGACCGACCTGACTGGCCTCTTTTGTGTGACCATTTCGGCCACTGCTGCTGCTGCTGCTGATGGTAGATTTGAGAAGGGATACTCTGTCTGTCTGCCCCTTAACTCTAAAATGTTGAGGTATTCCCTCGAGGGGCGGAAATGTTATGAGAATCATTAGTTCTCAGTAATTGCGGGGATCATTTTATACAAAAAAAAGTTAAACTACACATGTAAGGGAAAAATTAATACAAGCATGTAGACATTTAAGAAGTAAAAATGTCGACCAGGCCGTATCATATGCATATGTATGCCCTTCAACGTGGATTTTTTATATTTTGGTCCCTTTGGGTCCGACCTTAAGTACAGCTAAATTTTCTTTAGCACAAATAAATCCATATTTGAATTCTTGGGAAAGTTTGCTTTAATTTGGGTACCTTCATGCCTACATTCACCGGTGATACCTTCTTTTGAACATATAGACCGTTTTATAAGCCGATCAGCCAAAACTTCATAATAAATTCATAATTGAATAAGTGGTCAATTTTTTTTTTAATTTGATTGCCTATATTTCAAAGTGTTTGCTTCATTTGGTCGTCAGAAGACATGTATTCAAACACTATTTGGCTTTCAACTGACCCACGGATGGACGAACATATCAAGATCATCTTAGAATTGGACGATGCTCAATAATATGTTCACCAACCATAAATTTTAGAATTTCCGATCAATATTTCGAGGCCATAAACAAATTAAGTATTCACTCCACGCATCGGTGGAGTGTTATAAAAGCATCTGTGTGTATTTACAAAGAAATGTTTAAAGTGTTTAATATATGTGACGCGCAAAATACAAAGGGACCTAAGGTTAAAAACCAGTTTTTGTTCAGGAGAGCCATTTTAAAGATTAGGCCCTATTCTATTTGCTTTCATAAAACTCGCATATCTCTGGGAGGGAACACTTTTAGGGCATGGGATCGGTCTCATTCGATGCTCAGATGTTGTCCACATCAAAAAAGAAAAAAAATGAAAATTTATTTTTTTACCCTTAGGTCCCTTTCTCTATGCGCTGTCACATATGGTAGACCCTTTTAAAACTCCTGGCATCTTATTGTACTCCAGGCACCTTATTGTACCTCAGGCACCTCATTGTCAGTTGTCTGTGACATTTCCTTAGGAGTCCTTTCGTCCAGTTTAAATTAATTGGAAAACTTAGCTCACAGAAAAATAAAAAAAACTTAAAATCGGTCATATTTCTGCAGCCAGGTACTGTGTGGTCCTTCGTCTTAATGGCGCCAGGCAACACTTAGTGTTGCCTTGGCCAGAAATATATATAGGAACCCTCGTATTTTCTTGTAAAGTAATTTTTTTGCATATTACTTAGAATCCCTTTAGGCGTCTTAGAAAGCACTAAGTAGCCACAGGGAAAATTTTGCTAGCCACTAAATCATAGCACTGGAAACAAATCTGAGAAATCGTCGCAGTTCAATGGCAGGTAACTAGGTGGTTCTTCAACGGAATCATGTGAGAAAGGTACGAAAAAAACTATGATACATTTCCAATCCAGTAGAAGGGAACAAGGAGGTCCTTCGACCGATTCTTATGTTCATTACTAAGAATCCTCTTTGTATCTTTGTATTTGCTAGCTACCTTTTCTGGGAAAAACTGGGCCATTGTTTTTACTAAAAACCCATTTAGATGTCTTAAAAACACTTAGTAGCCACAGAAAAAAATCGCTAACCACTACATCACAGCACCGGGTAAAACTAAAACATTCATAATTTAATGGCGGGGTACTGTGTGGTCCTTCGACCGATTCTTGTACACATTACTAGCAATTTTCGTCAATGGCCATTTCCCTTCCCTTGGTAGCCACAGAATTATTTGCTAGCCACCGATGGAAAAACTAGGAAACACTAGGAAAATCTTGACCATTCACAATTCAATAGCCGGGTACTGTATGGTCCTTCGACCAATTTGTTTGCGAGTTAAAAAACTTGTCAATTCTAGAACACATTTCAATAGCCGGGTAGTGTGCGGTCCTTCGACCGATTTTTGTACACATTACTAGAAATGTTCTTCCAAGGCCATTTGTCATCGTTTAGAAGCCACAGGACAATTTGCTAGTCACTGCACCATGGCACTGGGAAAAATTGGGTCATCCACAATTCAATAGCCGGGTACTGTATGGTCCTTCGACCAATTTGTTTGCGAGTTAAAAAACTTGTCAGCCCTAGAACACAATTCAATAGCCGGGTAGTGTGTGGTCCTCCGACCGATCCTTGTACACATTACTAAGAATGCTCTTCAAAGGCCATTTGTCATTCTTTAGAAGCCATAGGACAATTTCATAGCCACTGCATCATGGCACTGGGAAAAATTGGGCCATCCACAATTTAGTGACAGGGTACTGTATGTTTCTTCGACCAATTTGTTTGCGAATTAAAAGACTTGTCAACCCTAAAACACAATTCACACAACTCAATAGCCGGTTACTGTATGGTCCTTCGACTAATTTATGAGCGAATAAGATGACTTGTCTTTTTGCAAAACTTTACGTTGAGTTAAATAATAGTTTCCGTTGTTTTCTGTTGTCGTTGCTTTCAATTACATCAGGATTGCTGCTGCTGTGCATATTCGATTTGTTATCACCGCAGCGAGTAATTGTGGTTGTCGTTGCAGAAAAAAGAGTTAATTATTATTGTCTGTTGACGTTTTAACACTTGCCATTGACTGATGGAGTAAATGAATTATGACATTCGCTTTTCGATTATTTAATAAGGCAAATCTGTAAGTTCCCCACAATTAACGGGTAATTATAAGGGCAAGTCTGGGGAATTCTCGGAAATAACGCTTAGTTTGTTAATAGATTAATTTATTATTAAATTAAAAACTTTCCTAGTAAAGCTGATTCACATAATAAAAGATAACAAGTATAGTGCAGATAGTCTGTAATAATAAAAATAGAATTGTCAAGCCAAAGCCACAAAGATCCTAAATGAAAATGTTGTACCGGTAATAATTCAAAGGTTGGGTACTGTGTGGTCCTTCGATTCTAATTGTTTTCTTTAATAATTTTCCATTATGGATGATTCACATGTTAAAAGAAAAAAAGATTTTGCAGATAGTCTGTAACATTGAAAATAGAATTGTTAAACCAAAGCCACAAAGGTCCTAAATACAAAATTTTCGGCTGGTAAAAATTCAAAGGACGGGTACTGTGCGGTCCTTCGATTCTAATTGTTTTCTTAAATAATTTGCCATTATGGCTGATTCACATGAGAAAGGACAACAAATACTGTGCAGATATACTGTAACAATAAAAATAGAATTGTAAAGCCAAAGCCACAAAGATCCTAAATGAAAATTTTGTACCGGTAATAATTCAAAGGTCGGGTACTGTGTGATCCCTTGATTTTAATTTTTTTTATTAAATAATTCTCCATTAAGGCCGATTCACATGATAAAAGAAAAAAAAGATTGGTCAAATAATCTGTGACAATAAAAATGTCAAACCAAAGGCACATAATTCTTAAATAAAGGCACATAATTCTTAAATAAAAATTTTCTGCTGGTAATAATTCTAAAGTTGGGTACTGTGTGATCCTTCGATTCTAATTCTTTTTGTGTGGTTTTGTGTTAACAAGAGTTTACGACAAAACCATACAATTAAACCGGAAACCATACGAGTCTCAGTAATAATTTAGCAGTGTAGTACTGGTTGGTCCTTCGAGCCACCGTCTTTTCAAAAAAAATATTTTTTTGAGTTTTTCAAAGTAATCTTCATTTAGCTTAATACACTTAGTCCAACGTTTCTACAATTTTTGTATCCCCTCCATAAAACAGGTCTTTTCGAGGTCCATAAAATAGGCATTTGATCAATTATTTCATCGTTGGAGCTAAATCTCTTTTCACCGAGCCATTTTTTTTGGATTTGGAAAAAGGAAATAGTCACTGGGAGCTAAATCCGGAGAATATGGCGGACGTAGTACCAAGTCGTAATCCAATTCATGAAATTTTGCCATTAAGACTGCGCACGCGCATTATCTTGATGAAAAATAATTTTTTTCTTGGCCATATGGGGTCGTTTTTTTATAAATCCTCGTTAAATCGGTCCAATAAGTTGGTATAATATTTGTCGTTTATTGTTTTCCCTTTTTAAGGTAATCGATGAAGGTTATCCCGTGTGCATCCCAAAAATGTTGTCATAACCTCATTTGCCGACAAAGTCACCTTGGCCTCCTTCGGAGGCGGTTCACCTGGAGAAACCCATTGTTCAGACTGCTGCTAGGTCTCCGGATTGTTGTAATGGACCCATGTTTCATCTACTGTTTCAAAAAGCCGCAAAAACTCATTCGAATTTCGGTTAAAAAACTCCAGACAATCTTTTGAAGTTGTCATACGATTACGTTTATGGCCAATTGAGAGCAAACGCGGCACACATCTTGCAAACAACTTTCTTCAACCCAACGGATCATGTAAAATCGAAACCACACTGCCATTTGGAATGCGTATGGGATCAACAATCTCACGCACTTTTACTCTTCGATCGGCCAACACACTATCGTGCATTTTTTTGACATTTTTGGGAGTCTTGACCTCAATTGGCCGTCTAGAACTTTTAGAGTCATTTGTACTCGTGCCACCACAGCGAAATTCAGTAAACCACTTTTTACCATTGAAATCGATGGTGCAGAGTCCCCATAGTGTTTATCAAGCTTTTCCTTGGTTTGATTGACAGTTTTTCCGTAAAAAATAACGTTTAATGAACACTCGAAATTCACGTCTTTTTCCGTTTTTAACAAAATCCACGTGGTTGTATGTTTTGAACAGCTGTTAAACACAAACTAAATGACAGAACTCTCTCAAAATTTGACAGTAGTCTATTTACAGATGGTACTTGATGGAAGAAGTGTTGCATTTCACATAACTACGAGGAAAGTTGGAAAAGTCATTGAATTATTGATATGCCCTTGTATTTTGGACTTAAAAACACCTGCTTCTTTATAAATACAGCTTATAAACAATCTTACCCTACCAGCGCACTGAACATGGCTATTTTAAAATCTCAATCTGAATTCAAATATTTGTCATAATACATTAATTCTGGCCTACAGGAAAAAAAATCATTTTTTTCTAATTCCAATATTAAAAACTTACCTCCTTGTCTACTAAGAAAAAATCATCTCGCATAATCCTTTACATTTCATACCACCGAACCTGTCAATAGACTTCCTTAACAATTTCTAAGCCACCACATAAAGTTCCACTAGTGTACACTAGTTTTTCTCAGCATCTCCTTAAAAACTTTAAAAGAAGTCTAGACTTCATCATTTCACTTCGCATTACTCCACCAATGATTGACACCGAGCAACATTAGAGACAAAAGACAAACAGATTGTAAAAAGGCAACAACAACGGCAGCCTGAAGATGGCATAGAATCAGAAATAGAATACTCGACACTTTAGAAACGAAACGAAAAGACACCACCATGTCTGTCCGTCCACGCCATCATAAAGAAAAACACCAGAGCAGAACTTTGTCAAACACATGAAAAACATATAAAGGGACATAATAAAATGTCTCAAAAATAAACACGAGAGTAGTTATAACCAAGAGGAGGGGGAGAAGAGGAGCGCTAGCTAGCCAATCTGACTAAGTCCAGTTGGAGAAAAAAGTATAAATTATTTATAATTGCAAGTTATTTATAAAATCTGGAAGATATATGGCGATGATTGTGGAAAATTTGACATTCACTGGATAATCACCACCACCATCAGATCACCATCAGATATTTATTAAAAATTAAAAATAAATTGCCTTAATGATTATACAGGGTGGTGCAAACCTACCGTTGTGGTTTGAATGTTTAATAACTTTTTTATTTATTGGTAAATTATTTTTATTATTTATTAATTCGAACCTTAAATGTGGACGGTGTTTTACAGCTGGCCTTCGTTCGATATTCAGCACAATTAACCGTAACTGAGGCTCCATGTGCATTTTCAAAGAAATATGGACCAATGATCCTTTCAGAAGATACACCGCTCCAAACAGTACACTTAAGTGGGTTTAATTGTTGCTGATGAACTATTCTTGGATTCTCCTTAGTCCATATCCTGCGATTTTGTTTGTTTACCAAAACAGTCAATTGTAAATGAGCTTCATCGCGAAGAGCGACGATAAGCCCGCTGCGTCAAAACAATTGACACTTGATTTTAAAATAAAATTCAATAATTGCGGATCGGTGTTCTGTTGTGTAGTGTTCCATTTTAAAATCCCCAAGTTTGCTTCACAAAATTCTGAATATAAATAAAATTATATTTTTCGCAAAATAAAAAGATGGTGATTTCTTTCATTTATTTTGTTAATTATATTTTTTTTTCCAATATTTCGCTCGCCTTCGACGATCATCCTCAGGGAATAAAAAATGTAAGTAACAAGAAAGTAAACCGGTAGATTATTTGCGACTCTTTAAGCGTATTTATAAATACCAAAATATAATTTAATTAAAACAGTTATTAAACATTCAAACCACATCGGTAGTTTTGCACCACCCTGTACGAAATATATTAATTCAGAATAACAGGCTGTTTCCACTACTGGCGCGTCCACGTCAACGATTTATCGAAAATTTGTAATGGTTTTTACATTGTGTTTTGCGTCCACGTTTGCGTTCAAACAGCTGTTAGTGTTTATTTGTTTTTTTTTTTTGCGGTGCGAAAAGTTTAATATTTTTGTGTTGTGACATTATCATGGAGTTAAATGATATTATTTTGCTAACCGCAGTGGAAAATGAGGATCAAATGGTATTGCGCCTAATGGAAATGTGCAGTAGCAGCAGCACTTTATGTTTATACTGATAAACAGCTGTTTTAATAGGGATGTGCAATTTGCGTTGTTGCCATTAATAGGTGTGGGTGGGTTTCGATTGCAAAAATAATCGAATTTATAGTAAACGCGACTTATCGGAAAACGCGTCCAATATGAACGCGACTTTTTCCCATACCTAACTGCCTATGTTTTTTGTATAGGCTTTAACGCGCGTTCATTGATTTTTGGACGCGGACGCGACCGTAGTGGAAACAGCCTATAAGGTTTTAAAATATATTGCGATCTTTTAGAACATAGCAGACACAAACAAATCTGGAAAGAAATACATAAAGGCTTCAACAACAACAGTGCAAATTATAACACCAATAGTATGCATTATTAAAAATCAATGGTACTTCTGAAAA
This sequence comes from Hydrotaea diabolus, assembly GCA_963513945.1. Lineage (NCBI taxonomy): Eukaryota > Metazoa > Arthropoda > Insecta > Diptera > Muscidae > Hydrotaea > Hydrotaea diabolus. The sequence goes on along the minus strand of OY740720.1, from coordinate 153,849,373 downwards.
TGTCGAAATTCACAACACTTTCGAGAATTTCGGAATTTAAAAACCTATAAAAAGACTTAATTGATGCTAGGTCGAGGCGATCGCTAAGTCTGCAAAATAGTTTTTAACTCTTTATTTATACCAATTTTTTCTTTAAAATGGAAAAGCGTCATCTCCATTTGCCAGGTTAGGTAAATATGGAGTGAGTGATGAAAAGGCCACCACAGTAAAGAAGGCTTAGCAAAAGGACATACGCTCTTAGGCAGATGCTGGGTTTCCTCTGCCCAGAACGAGACATTACTTTTGTTTGCTTGAATGTTATGACCAAGAATTTAGCTTTACTATAAAGATAAGGGTTTGCCATTATGTTTAAAAAATGATTTTGGGCAAGTGACCGCCACTGCAGGCTCAAATAAATTCCAACCGAGAGGCCCAATTTTCGACCACTTTTTGCAGCACTGGGGCTGCATGTCAGCAATAACGCGCCGAATTTTCTCTTTCAAGGCGTCAATCGTGTCGTGCTTATCTGCTTAAACAAGCGACTTCACATAGCTTCACGAAAAATAGTCCAGCGGTGTTAGATCGCTTGATCTTGGAGGCCATGCCATAGGCTCACGACGCGAGTTAATGCGCTTACCAAAAGTTTTCTCCAACAAATTGATTTTTTCATTGGCTGTAAGGCATGTAGCGCCGTCTAGTTAGAACCAAAGGTCGTCCACATCAACATCCTCCCATTCAGGCTCCATGGCGTTCCCCATTGACTGCTACACTATGGCCAACTTCATTTTTGAAGAAATATGGACTAACGATTTTCTCTGCCCATAGAGCACACCAAACCGTGACTTTTTGAGAATGTAACGCCGTCTCAACAATGGGTTGTGGATTTTCATAACTCCAAATGCGACAATTTTGGTTATTAACGTAGCCATTCAACCAAAAGTGAGGCTTCATCGCTGAGCAAAATTGTCTTACTAAAACCAGGATCGGTGCACGCAGAGAAAAAACATGGTTACTACATGGTCACGGTAGTAATAATATGTCCTCCGCAATAAAAGTATGTTCGTCGCAACCATAGCATTGTTAACAGAATTTAGTTTTGACAATAGTATAATTGCCGCAATATTAATATTGTTAAAATGTAACAATAGTATTATTGCCAAGTTTAAAAAAGAAAATATGGTTATAGCAACAATATAAATATGGTTGGTGCGACAAAAGTATTGTGTTTTGCGTTTTATGTTAACAATAATATGATTACAGCAATCATACTGTAAGATTGTAATTTTTCTTTATTTCTTTTCTTTAATGGTTGCGGGAATCATACTGTGGTTGTATTTGAATCATACTATTGTTGTGAGGATCATAATATTGTTGTACCACAACCATATACCCAACAAGAGTATTATCCTCTTTGAATATTGTGACCACAACCATACTTTTTTTCTGCGTGTGGCCATCTCTTTTGGGCCCATTCACCACGATTTGCAACCGTTGTTCCGTAGTAAGTCTATTTATTATAAAATGGCAAACCAAAGTGGAGTTCCGTAGTAAGTCTATTCATTATAAAATGGCAAACCAAAGTGGAGAGTAACAGCTGTCAAAGACTAAAAGTGTGGCCAGATTGAAAACCACTCGTCTAAAGAACACACCCTTAAACAACCACAATCATTTAAGGCCCATTTAGTCTTGACGTTTGAAGGTAGGCAATCAGCTATTTCAGTTGGGTGTTGCATTTTGCATGTGTTAGAGGGAGATAACTACAGTTTGACGGTTGACGACGGTAGACTTCTGCAGATTGCAGAATCAACCGTCAAGACTAATTGGGCCTTAAGTCTTAAATTTAGGTAAATACTTGATGCGTTAAAAATATAAAAATCTGGATTCCATAATTCTCTTGAGAAAGCACCTACCTTTTAAATGGACTTAGTCTTTTTGCCATGTGATTGAGGACCGAAAGCATCTTCCTCTTAAATCCCCAATTCACTATTACTCGGTTTTCCAACGGCCGGTAGTTCGAAGAAAACAACAACAACAACACCGGCAGCAGCCAAAAACAAAAATTAAACGAAATTGTCTACTCGTCGTTCAGCATGTCCGCCGTATCTAGTTACATTTTCCAAGAGAACGATGACGATGTCTCGACGACTGCGACAACGACAACTAGAGAAGAAGATACAGGCTACAGAACAGCTGCCACTTAAAGAGCCTTGACTGGTCGTTTGGTCTGTTTCCCTGGCTGACTGGGTACGTTCCAAAGGACGGACATCCCAAAAAAAAAGAAGAAAAAAAGCAGCCAGGCAAACTAACAAAGGAACATTTAACAACAACAACAACATGAGCCATAACATTTTGAAGTCTAGAAAAATTCCGGTTTTTATTGACGATGTTTTTTTGCTCTCTTGATGTATCTGATGTTGCAAAAGCAGCGTACAGCGTGGAACGGGGCACGTTAAGGTAAGGTTAGGTCGGTCGTTCATATGTGGCAGATACTTCATATGAAACAACTTTATTGTACACCTTTTCTTTCCAACCATCTAGGGTTGGGTTTTTTTTAGTGTTGTTATGGAACAACTAAACTCTGCCACCCACACTCAGACAGACAATTTAAAACAACAACAAAAATCAAATTAAGTTTTCCTTCCCTACAATTGAAATGTTTACTTTTTTAGGGGGGGGGGGGGTTATTTTTTGGTGTGGTCTGGCGGTGGTGTTGGAATATCTCCCTGGAAATTGTTTTGACACTTGATTTAAGCACAGCATAACTAAATAGTATCAATTTAACAAGTCAAGACACGCAACACCAGGGCACCGAACCGCACTGCTCTGGTAACCACTGCCCAACACCACCGTCGCCCGGGTGGCTATCAGCAGCACCAGCCAAACAATACAAACAATTAACATACAACACTTTGTTCGTAAGCCTTCTTCCCAAGCCATCCGCCATCCGTTCTGTGTTCCGTTGTGTGCCCCTGGATGGATAGACCCAGGCCAGGCCGGGCCAGAGCAACCACCTGAGTACACACCACTTTATATGTGGCGTCATTCCATTTACTGTAACTGTGTTTGTGTTTTGTTGTTTTTTTCTGGTCTCGTCGAAAAGGTTCCGTTGTTGCCGCCACTGTTGTCTTCGACTTCCTATTTTGAACGTTCAATTTCTGTGATGAACGCCACTGATAAATTGTCACTTGTTGTTCGGCCAGTGGTAATTGTTGTTAACAGAAATGCACTGCGCACACACACACTTATGCAAATTGTCACCACTACCAATACGTATTCATAACTTGTCCTCAATTCGTTATTCATATTTGCTTTTAACCCATTGAGGAAGAGGGCTTTACTGCAAAAAAATGAAAAAACATTCAAACATTCATTTCAAAAAAAAGTCTTAAGCTGGATACAAAATATTCCATTGAATTGATATAAATGTTTTAATTTAAATGTACATACCCAGCCAACATTTTCTATCGCGGAAGTGACTCTAAGAAGTTGAAACTCATCGTCTGCGATACCATTTATTTATCGTAGGAGTGTCTTCCATATGTGACAGCGCATAGAGAAAGGGACCTCAGGGTAAAAAAAATCAATTTTCATTTCTTTTTCTTTTTTTTGATGTGGACAACATCTGAGCATCGAATGAGACCGATCCCATGCCCCAAAAGTGTTCCCTCCCAGAGATATGCGCGTTTTATGAAAGTGAAGTCGACGATTCTAAGCGCAAATAGAAAGGGACCTAATCTTTTAAATGGCTCTCCTGAAAAAACTGGTTTTTAACCTTAGGTCCCTTTCTATTTTGCGCGTCACATATTGAGAAGTTTTACCTCCCGAAGTTAACTTCTAGAAGTTAATTTTACGTAACTACAAAGAGTCACTTCTTAGTGCCTTCTTGGAAGTAACTGTTTAAGTGCATTTTAGGAGTCACTTCAGTTTGCCCTTCAGTTGCTTTCGATCGTTCAAGACCATCTAAAGACCGTGGCTTTCTAAAAAATTCAAGTGTTTTTTAGGTCAATCTACTGGAAAATCTAAGGCTTTAGGATAAAAAAATATGTAAAAACTACAAAAACAAATACAAAACAAAACCACACTTTACCACTGACGTCCACAGCAAAAAACAAAATACCAATAATCTCGATGATGTCTAAAATGCACAATGTTGTTCTTGTTTAATTTATCCAAAACGGCACATGTCATTTTCGGCTGGTGTTGTAAACATCAAACAATCTTCCAAAAGTCGCATGGATGATTAAAAGACGACTGCAATGTAAATTGTTCTTGTAAAATTCTAACTTTCTTCCAATTACCGTCTGGAAGTGACTAAAGCGTAACGCATTTGGCAATGGACAATGAAAGAAACTTCCAAATGTTGGAAAGATAGGTTTTTTATTACTTAAAATTTATTTCATAACATTAATGAATTTTTCATTACAATAATGAATTTTTAATTGCATGATTGAAGTTTTCATTTAAAATATGATTTGTTTTTTCAATTTATGTTTTTACTGAGAAAATTTATATTTTACTGGGGAAATTGAAAAAATTTAATTTAAAAAAATCTAGGCCTAAACGGGAATAAAAAAAAAATAATTTATGACAAATTTATTAAAATACGGAAAAATCATTATGTTTGTGAAAAAAACTGCATTAATATTTATAAGTATATTTTACCTTACTTCACTAGCCTGTATCGTGTATTTGGATTTGGGAGATAGAAATTATTTTTTTATAAGGTACAGGGTGCGATACTTAGCATTTTATATTTGAACCGGCTGTTAAAAAAGTACTGATAATTGTTTAAAATTTCTGGTTTCATCAAAAAATGTTGAACTTTGTCATTCAATAATGGAACATAGTATCATTCATATGACTATCACAACTGACTCGGCAGTATCTCATCCGATCAACCAAATTTGAAGTTTATTTTCGATTGTTCCAGATCGAATCTCATCAATGACCACTTCGATTTCATGTTTTAACGCTTCAATTGTCTCTGGACTCTTTGCGTCCTTATTGGCTCCCCACAGAAATAATCCAAAGGACTAAAATTACAATTTCGTCTGATTATTCTATTTCAAAAACAGTTCGTAAAATATCGATAATTGCGTCGGCTGCGTAACATGTGGCACCGTCTTGTCGAAACCAAATATCATCCATGTCATTCTCTTGAATTTTTGAAAGCGAAAATTCGTTGAGCTTGGCGCGGTAACGTTTACAGTTGACGGTAACGTCGGCTCCTTGCTCATTTTCGAAGAAAAATGGCCCAATCATGCTGCCAGGCCAAAATACACACCAAACAGTGACTCGTTGAGTATACAATGGCTTCTCAATGGTCACGTGTGGGCTTCTGAACCCCATATGCGACAATTTTGTTTATTGACATAGCCACCGAGATGAAAATGTACTTCATCTGAAAACACGATTTTTCGGTTTAATTCTTCATCTCTAGCCATTTAAAAAAAAAATATCAGCAATTTTTGTTTTACAAATTTTCCAAATTAACAATTTTAAATGGCCTACAATAATATTTATTTTTTTATAATAGGAATGAAAAAAAATTATTAGCATTGAGTCAAATAGTCATAACTGTGGAACGGTAGGAGCTCTGGGCTTCGTTTAGATAATTTTGGAGAGGTAAGGCTATATTTTAAGAGCACAAGAGGAAAAAACACGACCACTGTTTTAGAACTTGGCAATTTTACCCTAGTACTCTCCCACTGCCTTTTCGGAAAATTTTCAAACCGATGCTATTTCGCCCCCTTGAACTTTCAGGCATGGTCGTAGATGGACATATTTTCATGACATGAGACAAGGAATACGCTGGTGATTTATCGTTGTTGGGTTAGGGGAAAGGGAGTAAGGTTTATTGACATGTGTCTTGAACCTCTGGATGTCGTTATTAGCGGGAAAAACATTTTCAGGAAGACGATTTCACATACGGACTGTTCGGGCGAAGAACGAATTTCATCTGTAGTGAATAGTGAGGTAAGAGGCCAATCGATAACAAAAGGCTGTAAACTCCTAAAAAGTCGCCTATTCCTGCCGAACATCCTCATGTCAGGAATAAGTCGACGGATGTCAGAGAAACACTCACCATGAAAGTAGAGATAGAAAAACGTCATGCAATCCACACTTCGACGATGTTCAAGGGAGACAATAGTATTGGATACCCTAATGTCTTCTATTAGCACCATCGCTCTCCTTTTAACTCGGTCAAGTAGATCCAATAATGATTTTGGAGCACCTAACCATATAAGGCAGTTATATTCCATCTTCGGCCTAATGTAGGTTGTTTAGATATCGAAAATATCATAAGGAGTGAAATATTTCTTGCAACGCTTTAGAAAGCCTTTACACTTGAGGGCTTCTTTTGGACACTTTGAATACCTGGCCCGCCTTACGAAAGTCACATATTTTTTGTATGCCCAGAACATCAAGAGCCCCTGATGGTTTAGTATTCATTCCATCGATAGAAATTGTCGTATTGTTGGGTCAGCGAATCGTTTGTGAGACAACAAGCAGCTTTGTATTTGACGCGAATTATAATCTTCTCTATTCACTCGACCCTATTTGGAAAGGTCAAGTAAATTCTGCTAAGTGTCTCATCCATAATTCGCCTTTTGTCTTCAATTTCTTGAAGCCTTGGCCTATGGTCGAAGGAATATTAATGACAGAGATTAGTGTCATCTGCAAATGAGTAGATTTGAATCATGATCTGACCCAAAGGATCTTCAATGCAAATAAGAAAAGGTGAGGGAGAAAGGACAGGACCCTGTAGGATCTAACTAAATACACTTCATCCTGGTCCAGACTCTATCTTAGAGCCGTGGGTGGAATTGAGATTCTGTATGAAGGAATTTTCTTATCAGTTTTCTCCGCTGGTTATTGTAATCTTAAAATTTCATTTCGATTCAGCTGCGGTTTAAAACATATCGTTAACGACAATTTCATTAAAATAATGAAAATATCATTATGGTAATGAATAATAAAATAGAATTTTTATAAAAAAATTAAAACAGGATATTAAAAAAAAAACCAGAAAACTTATATAAAAATTAGTGAAGGCTCAGACACACTAAAGCTTTTTTGTTGCGCTGAGTATCTTTCAGTCGAAAAACCATTAAAAGAAACGCCTAAACCCCACAAAAAATTGATGCCAGGGCTTTTATATGCCGACAATGCGACATCATTATCATCACATACGAGTATATTTCAGTGGTTCAGACAACCTGAAGTTAAAAAAAACACAACGAAACATAAAGCTTCATTCAGTGTGCCCGGGCCTTTAATAAGGCTTTAGTCGAACTGAACCTATGACATCCCCTACTTTTTGATTTGAGAAAAAAAATTGTTTTTACCATAACCTCTGCCACAACCTCTGGCGAAGTCATTGCGTCTTGTCTGGAGAATACTAAATAAAGCGACCAGGACATGTAGAACGCAGCAAAATTCTGCAGCTTAAGTCAAGTTAGGCGATAGATGCGACAGAATAAGTTGGTTGTGAAGGCCAAGGCTTTGATGAAAGGATCAAATATATAAAGGCTTAAGAATTATTAGTAGGAGGTACTACTGCACAGGACTTATAAGACCCAAAAGATGAGAAACACTTCTGATGCTGGCCAGGGCTAACCAAAGGTTGTAGTGCCAACCTAAGGCTGATGACAGTGTGCGCGCTCAAAGCCTAGCCGAGCCGAACTTATTTCATGGTTATATGAAATTTGGGGATGGCAAAGTGAATGCTGAAATCAGCGCCGAATCTGTACTGATTTATGAATAACCAGCTAATTATAATTATGACTCTGTCATCACCCTAAGATACTCATTCTACATTTGAATAACCGTTGGTATTTATTTTATCATTTAAACTAAATTTCGCGAAAAAAAAACTCAAATCCCTTTTTAAAGTTACAAATCAGTTAAGACTTACTGTGAACTCTCATCGACACTATTAAGACACTTGTGCTACTATGGCTCTTGCCTAGTTCTCTCCCCCGCAAAGGGTTAATTTATAATTCCATACATTTTTTATTAAATTTCATAATTTCTTTTTTCAGCCGTTTTTTTGCTCACTGCCCACAAAACGTGAATACGAATGCAAAGGCAAAAGCTGGCATACGTTCAACATGAATGGATGGGGTGCATAAAGTTAAAGCCGCCACCATGCTCGTGTTCGTGTGTTTAATTCCCTTTTTCACTCAAAGCTGCCCTGTCCTTTCCTCCGTCTGAACGGGCCCTTGCTGGGCACGAAAAGCATGAGGGTATACTTTTTTTGTTCTTCTGCCTTTTGTGTTTAGAGTGTGTGACTTTGCTTATCTTGATAAACATTTAACGAAATTACAGTGTAACGACGCCAGTCAAAAATAATTTTTTTGGCACCATTATTATGATTATTTGTTTCCCCCCTCGCCCTATTCCTTTTTGTTGTTGTTGCTTATGCTGACGGCCAACGTCAAAAGGGGTGTGCATAAAATTTTATTCATTTGGGTAGCGAGCACAACTGTTGGTGTGTCATGACCAATACAGGGTGGTTTCAACAAGTCCGCCAAATATCGATTTTGGATTTTCCAACATTTTCTCTAAACACCCGGTATTTTTGTTCTTGTGTTTTTGGAAAATTACCTTCCAACTGTGTTGGTTTATAATTATTTGTTTGACGGGCAGACTTGTTTTACCCGTGTGAGGTCTTCATTTTTTAACAGTATCCTCACGGTTGGGAGTCCTAGGAATGTACGAGTAGCTCGTCTGGCTTCTCAATTACTGAAATGTCATTTGGCTGGGTAGAAAGAGTTTCTATTATTGAAAAATTCTTTTCATCTACAAGTTTAAAGGAAATGGATCCTGAGAATACGTTATAAAGGGAAATTTAAAAGTTAAATGTATCAACCCATTTGTTCTCCTTGTTAGAAACCTATTTGTCCATTTTTCATTCTTTCTGGTTATTGTACGTTCGTCCACTGACCACTCGAGCCTTTATCTGTCCACCCTTTCAGTCATCCATCATTCGTTCTTACGGTTTGTGGTTTCTTACGCCCGTGCAATAAGCACCCAAATCTCTATCTGACCCCATCCATTCATCTTTTCGTCTATTATTCTTTCTTACCGTTAGTGAATCCTTTTGCCCGTGCAATGGCCGCTTAAGCGTCCATCGGTCCACCCATTCAGCTATCTATTCTTTTTTTTTTATTTTTTTCGTTCGTGAAACTACAGCTCGAACCTTCATCTCTCCACCGTTTCAGTCATCCATCATTCTTTCTTACTGTTAGTGGCTTCTTACGTCCGTGTAATAATAATACTTAATAATACTTTCCTACCGTTCGTCAATCCTTTCGTCCGTGCAATGACCGCTCGAGCGTCCATCTGTCCACTCATTCAGCACCGATAATAGTTCCTTCGCCTTGCAATGACCGTTCACAAGTCCATCTCTCCTTCAGTTTAGCCATGTGTTCGTACATCTTTTATGCTTACTGGTCGCCGGATTCCTACGTCCATCCAAAGACTTCTCGAACGTTTGTCTGTCCAACCATCTATGATTCTTTCTCTTCGTGGTTTCTTCCGCTCAATGGTTTTCATTTTCTGTCCTTGCAATGGTCTCTTATTCCACCTATGTCGAGATTTTTTTCTTCATTCAAGTATAATCTGTCCACCCATTCAGCCGCCCTTTTGTCTATTTTACTTTCTTACTGTTCGTAAATCCTTTCGTCTGCGCAATGGCCACTTAAGCGTCTATATGTCCACCTCATTTAGCCATCTATTCGTCCATCCTTCATTCTCATCGATCGTGGTTCCTGTCGCCTGTGCAATACCCGTTCACAAGTCCATCTGTCCTTCCATGCAGCCATGCGATCGTCCATATTTAATCCTTACTGGTTCCTGGATTTCTCCGTCCATCCAAAGACTTCTCAAACGTTTATCTCTCCATCCATCTTTGTTTCTTTCTATTCGTGGTTTCTTCGTGTCTTCATTTTTCATCCTTGGTCTTTTCTTCCACCCATGTGACGATTTTATCCTAAGTTGAAGTATTTTTTGTCCATGCATAGTCTGTCCATTATTCCGCCAGATTATGCATCCGCCAGTTCATGCATTTTTGCATCCATTTTTGTCCATTCTTCTTTCTTACCATTTGGAAATCCTTTCGTCCTTGCAATGACCGTTCACAAGTCCATCTGTCCTTCCATGCTGCCATGTGTTCGTCCATATTTAATCCTTACTGGTCACCGGCTTCCTACGTCTATGCAAAGATTTCTCGAACGTTAATCTGTCCACCCATCTTTGATTCTCTCTGTTAGAGGTTTCTGCCGCTTAATGGTTTTCATTATCCATCCTGTTTCTTCCACCTGTGTTACGAATTTTTTCTTTATTCAAGTATTGTCTGTCCATGCTCAAGCTTGTAAGACCGGCTTTCTGTATGCCTTTTATTCCGCCAGTTCATGGATCCTTTCCTCTGTCCGTCCTTACATATCCTTAGAAGGTTTAACGCCGCTTCTAGACTATTAGGCCAAGTGTAGGCATTTCCTCCAGTAGGTTATGACTTACACAAGACTCATTTGGATTTTTTGGCCTTTGTCTTTCCATCAGAGCATCGGTTTGCTCTTTCTATATTAATTTTGTGTATGTTTGTGTTCCTTTAATGATTTGTCCATCCTTAAAACTTCGTGTCCCACCGTACTCGACTTGTCGATCTGTTTTAGGAATCTCTCCTTCCATTTACGCATGCGGTCGTCTGTCTAAAAGATTGTCTGCTTAATTAAGTGTCTGGGCTAGAGAGGTCACCTACAAATCATGTATACCCAGGACAGATTATTTTTTACTCCCATTCACTCTCTCTCTCCTTTCATCTGTGACGAATTCCAAATACTTGGAATGGTTGATTCCAAGCATATGGAACTCATGTAAATCTACAATCAGTCTGTCCCTCGCTAGGTGTTATAGAAGGTTCGCATTAAAAAGCCAATTTTAAAAAAGGTTTACATTGAACTATGTTTTGTTATAGCTGCAATTGAAATGGGCCCTCCTGATTTCGAACCGTGCAGCTTTGTAGTTCAGTTGAAATCATTGCCTCCAGCATCTTCATTAAGCTTGAATGTCACCAGCGTTTATAGTTTTCGCCGTTTCAATATTGCCGCCAGTCACTGTGTGTCTGAAATGCCGTCGGCCAACCAAAAGGGGAGGGTACTTTGTAGAGCCACGCACACAGCCACAATGTGTGACTGTGTCGTCTGTGTGTGTTTTAATGTTTTTATGCTCAACTGTTGTATGGTTGTGTGTGTGTCTGTGCGCTTCCAGTAGGAGGAGTTTGAAAATATCCAACAAAAATATGGGCGGAGTTTAGACTAACAAAGTGTAATAAAACACAAGAACAACAGCAACAACAACTAAAATCACTAGGTACGTTTTGTGGTGTTTAAGGAACACTGGCCTGACCTGGTCTGGCCGTAGGAGGTGGTGGAGAGCAGCGAACAGCGTTTTGTTGACGATTTGTTCGAAATGAAAAGTTTTCAATTAGAAATTTACGAAAATATGTTGAGGATTTTTAATTTAAAAAAATATCTACAAATTTGTGAAAAGGTTTACGAGAGATATGAAAGGTTTAATGAAGGGGTGTTGAACACCAAAAAAGGATTGCAACGGAGATAGATTTTTTTGGGGGTATTAAAACTACAATAAACCGTCGGCACTTTAGTATCTCCTAGGATGGGGCAGCCAGTGTGCGTATTTTGGAATGGTGATGGAAGCAAAAGGAAACTATGATATCTTGTATGGCTTGTGTGTTGCCTTTTTTTGAGAAATTAGAAAAAAGACTGGGTTTATATATGACATTTTTGTGAAGTCTGTCTTATTCTAAGAGCACCCCGGAAAAGCAGCATATATTTTGTGTGTTGACATTTTCAAGTTACATATGAAATTAATATAGGATTTATTTGAAATGAAGCTATTTATAAAACACTATAATTTGTCCATTATAGTATCTACTTTACTGTGTTAATGATTTAAAAAGACTTTCATTAATTAAATTTAACTTAACTATTTGTAGAACTCTGTACGATCCAGTAATAACTTTATCTGTATAAGTATACTTGCTAAGACTGGCTCCACAACATCATGTTAGATGTTTAATGATTTATATTCACTTTGAAGAAGTTGACTTAATTCGAAAACCCATGTGTGAAGGGATTTTAATTGTGTTGACATTGCTGTTGAAATACTTACTGGCAGTAGTTCTCGTTAAATAAGAATCATTTTAAGCATATAGCAACTGGAGTCTAACAATGGTGAAGTACCCAGTTTTTTGTTTCCCAGTTGAAATCTCAGTTGTGAACCTAGTTCATATATACATTTTAAAGGTAACGTGGGCTGGTCACAGACCATTTATTTATAATCAGAACCTAAATTTACTTATAGAATATCCTAAATAATTACTATGTATGTTAGGAAAAATTAAAGTATTAATAAATCTTTCTTAAGGAAATAATTAAAATAGCTATAGGCTATAGACTGACTCCGAAATGGTGAAGTAGTGTTTTTTAAAGCTGCGCAGTTATCCTTCCTTGCAAATAAAATTCTTTTCGCCTTTTTTGAAAAATCTTTAGTTTTTTCTAAATTAAATCAAATGAAACATAGCTTATGTGCGCTAATGTTGTTTATGAACCTAGCATAACCCAAATAATTGGACGAATGTCGATTGGTTAAGCTCCTGAGACCGAGATGTGCTCCCTCTAGGACAGAGCATTGTTTGACGTTTTAAGCTCAAAACCCGAAACGAAACTAATTTCTATAAATTATTAACCAGGGCCAACTCTTCCAAATTTTATTTCTCTGATGATATTAAAAGGATATCGTGCAAAACCCATGAGTTGTGTTTCGACGATATTAGAAATAGTTTCTTTGCAATCGGGGTTAGAACCACTTTTGGAAATAATCGTTATCAATTACACTATAGATTGCAAGTTTTGGAAATAAGATCTGGAGCTTGATTTTTAAAAGTAAAATAATGACTTTCTGGAACTTGTTAAATTAGAAAAAAAAAACTTTCCGGAACCAAGGAAAAAAACAGTATTTCTAAATAACCTCTATAGGATATTAAACAATTCTACCTAATCCTAATGTGTGTTTTTTATGTAGGTCTAGTCACTTTGATTTTCTTTAAAAATCTCATATTTTCCTTTTTAAGTTGTTCGTCCTCCCACCAGTCCCATCTTACAGGGAAAGGGCTTAAGGCAAGAGCAACTTACCCCACTTGCAAGCTTATCTCAACACTTAGCTGGCAGAAAGAAATATGAAAATGGTTTTGGATGCGTTAATTTTGATCATATTATGGTCGTATATGAACATAGTGTCAACGATATATAATCAAAATTGTTATTTTTTATTCGACACAATCATATTATTGTTTAAATATGATCAGTTGATATCCAAGTAATCAAATTTTGATTAAATGGGTTAATTTTATTATCCCGGCGATTCTAAATACTAGTATAATTCCAGTATAAACATAAAATATCCTGCACAATAATAATACGATTCTGTTAGGCTATTTTAAAAAGATAATGCTGGAATCATAATATGATTCTGGCCATTTAAAATATAATTGACTGGAATTAAAAAGAGATAGAATCATACAAGATAAGTTTCTATATGATACTATGATTACGGGGGACTATATGATCCATATGATCAAGCTAGAGTTTTATGAGGGATACGATTCTGTGGGATCACCATATAAATGCACGCACTCATGTTATTGTAACTTGGAATATGATCGAATGATTTATGGTTCATGTTATATTTGTGGGGATTAAAATATTATTTAAGGGGTTATAATATGAATTTGGGGATTATATTTTTATTGTGTGGATTATAAAATGGATGTCTAGAGCATAGTATGGTTGCGGGGAACATAATATTATTCTATATGGTGGATTGGTGTAGTGCATACTAATATTATGGTATGAAACATACTTTGATTGTGTGGAATCATATTATGGTAATACTTTTTGTTCGATTTGTATTTTCTTCTCTCTTCATTTAAGTCAGCCCATTTTCTAAAGGAACTTGTGGATTTCTATCGTAGTTTCAGACCTCACTAGTCACTGCTCTCTTTACTTTTTTCTCTCCCTGGCCAGTGATTATACTTCCTCTTATTTGATTACCTCTTGAGATGCCCGTTTGTGTGTTCCTTTTTCCTTCTTTCCGCGGCATTTCCTCTTTAACTGTTATCTTTATCCGACTATTGCTTTAACTGAGTTGTTCCGTCTGTCTGTGCCTTTTGGCTCTTCCTCTAGGTTTTGGCAACACTCTCACTCTCTTTGCCCGGTTTTTTGGTTGTCCTTCGTTGGTATCTGCCTGTTCGTCTGTCCGCCCGTCTGTCTGTTGGCTTTAACTAACTGTTATGGTCTCCATGTTGCTTTGGTGGCGGTGTTGGTGTTGGTGTACTCTGGGTTTCAGTGTGTGTGTGTGATTTGTGGCAGTGTGTGTGTGCATTTAAGTGGTAAAATGGCTGAGTTGAGTTACTACCGACTGTTGGCTGTTATTCTCGACAGGAGGCTGTGGGTCTGACTAACTGCCGTCTGCACGGCTTTATGCATGTATGTATGAGTGCATGTCTGTCACGGCATCTGTGTGTTTTGTGTTTATGTATCTGTGTGTTTGAACAAAAAGGGTGTGCTCTCGTTTAGTTCACAACATTTCGTTATGTTGGAGGAGTTCTGTTCTTCGTTTTTTTTTCGTTGGAGTTCCTCTTCTTTGGTTTCTTTTCGTTTTCTTTTTTGTTTGCTTTCTTTTCCCTTTATCTCTTTAACATTTACCGTTTTTATGGGTTCCATGCCTTGTCATAAAAACGCCTTAACAGACCCATAGATGGCAGCATATGTTCCAAAACAAAACAAAAAAGGTTTTTGTTGCTTCCCCGAATCAAGAGAAGTGATTGATTTCACTGCGTAATTATTTTGACGTTATTAGGATGAACTAAACGGCAATCAGGGAGGAAACCCCCTTACTTCACTGTGCAATTATATCCCTTTACAAAAAATGCTGTCAAGACACCAGAAACAAGTAAAGATTCCCTAGGTGTTGCTTAAAAGTCTCATGCTACGTTTTTATTCCTTTTTGTTTGGTAGTCTTTTATAATGAACTTAAACAAAAAATGTGTTAAATTCCCGGAATTGTGTGTTACTGACTCTTGGCGTTTAGGCCACTAAACCAAACACAGGCCACATCGCAGGAACATGAACAAGGAGCAGCAGAGGACGACTACGATGACGAAGGAAAAGGGTATACAAAAGTATTCACTTAAAAAAGTTTTTGAACTTTCCAATGTCATGCTCTAGCGGGTTAAGCCCGGCAGCCGGTTATAACCATAATGATGTTGTTGGCATACATGCGAAAGTCTCTTGTAGATGATGGCATTTATTAAGTTAAAGTTGAAGGTTGTCTTAACTGAACTACGCAGATAAAAGGGAAGTAACAGATACAATAACACTTCTTATTTAATTCCCTTATTAGAGAACAAACGGGGAACTTTTCTCCAATCAGCAAGCTGGGCATTATATATTTCTAATACTTGCTGGGACCTAATTATGACCCTGAAAGCCTACTAAATTATATACTGAAGCTTATGCAAGTCTTAGAGATTTATTTCTACCAGCTTTAACTTGGTGGAGACATCCGCCGCTGATAGACTTTTTGCATGTTCATACCCGGATTTGAACCTGTTTTACGTGTGTTAAGTTGTACACATTTCCATGTTAGACTAAGGCCCGTGTATTACTCTTACTCTTAGTAAGCTTTCTCTGTTAGTAAGGCAGATTTATAGAGCACGGATAAATACTCATCAAACTTACAAAAGGACTTCAATCAGTGAGATTTTTTACAATTTTCCATGGCTGGTAAAATATTATAATTTAGCAATTCATGTTAAAAACCTGCATAATTTTTAACCAAAAACGCTTGGAGAAACTCAATTAATCGCCTAGCAATTGAGATGTAGATGTCGCTAGTGTTACGTCTTCTTAAAAACCCTAAATCATGCGCATTCAAAATAAATTCAGTTAACACTGAAAAGGCGGTTCAAATCTATGCTTGGAAGCACCGTTTTTACGCGATCCATTCGTACCAGTGCTAAACCAGTACCCATTTTTGAAGTGACCGCAATATCTCACTAAGGAAAGTAGGAAAACTATTTTAGAAATTTATGATTAGCTTATTCAAACTTAAGAAGTAATGGGAAACCTGTCGAATTAGCAAACGTTTAAAGATCGAATGCGACACAAGTAAGCGGTTAGCATTTCAGATGTAGATGGCGCTGTATCATAGTGTACCATGTGCATAAGGGGTTTAGCCATACATGAAAGTAATGACGTAATTTTCAAAATATGGTATTCTGAACAGGGATTAACCGGCTCTCGAAGCCTCTAGACTCTACATTTTAATATAAGACAAGATTTTTACAAAATGGCAAAGTGACATTGATTTTCACGTAAGCTTCACAGCAATTGCCGAAAGGTATTTTTAACTAAAAATGATGACTTACGCAATTTTCAGACATTTTTATTAATGCAAATCGTTTTGATATACAAGGTGGCGCAAAATTAATCACCCTAACGGAAGGTGTTGTACATTTTGCAAATCCCGTCGTTCGTCGATCATAATTGACATTTGTAAAGTAGAAAGCTACAGAATACAAAAAGACAAGCAATGGGGTACTACACTGGAACGTGGAATAATTTGATTATTTTTTGGGCAATTCTCGGTGGTCGGTGGATCGGCGAGACACATTTCCACTTAAGCGATTACGTTAATATACAAAATGTTCGTTTTTGGGCACTAAAAATACTCGTGTGATGCTTGAAGAGCCGTTACATTCCATCAAAGCCACTGTGTGGTGCTGCTTTCAGGTAGGAGATGTGGTGGAGTCGT
Organism: Hydrotaea diabolus; assembly: GCA_963513945.1. Taxonomy (NCBI): domain Eukaryota; kingdom Metazoa; phylum Arthropoda; class Insecta; order Diptera; family Muscidae; genus Hydrotaea; species Hydrotaea diabolus. The sequence continues at coordinate 153,832,492 of OY740720.1, read as the reverse complement.
ACTTCCGTGCTAACTTCCAATCCAAGACTAAAGATAACTTACGGTAAAGATAAACTCATATGCGATTTATTCCATCAGAGGGCATCGTTGTATTTTGCCAGAAAAGGGAACTAATTTTTTAGCAAAATAAAAATGAGAGCCTATATTACAAACAGCTGATAAAACCTGGCACCTATATGTCATAATTTTACAAAACCTGATCTCCAGATGTCATGTTTTTTCAAGACTTGTCTAAAAGAGAGAGCCTACAACTGTATAATGGCAATACTTATATATAGCTTGTGTTAATATATGATGTGGGGTTAATTGTATGATACACAACTATTTCTTAGCCCTTGTTGGCATATACCGACAAATGCCACCGGTTTTAACTGATTGCACTCGGTATCCTCATTGGTTTATTGATTGGCTGAACTATTTGAGATATAGATGGCGTTAGTGTAACGTCTGCACCAAGGCCATCATCTTGGTATGAAAAGAAACTATCGGTGTAAGAGTAGCACCATGGATAGCTAACGCTTGGCAAACATTGATTGATTGTACAGTTTGGTGACAGAGAACGATTTGCACCATTACAAAAATTCGAACAATATTTAAATGATATGGAAATAATTAAAGGAGAGTTAACTCCAATGGATTTCAGCTGTTAATTTCCATATAAATTGCGGTATATTTCAATCCTACATTCAGTGAATGCGGACTATAAAAAAAGTCTAAATTAAATTTCCATTACGACTATGGCGCCCTCTCTTGCATAAACTAACAGGTTCTGTCTTCAGTTCGAAGGTCTCTGCCGCCAATGATTTTTTTTCATGGTGCCCTGCAGATTAACTTTGACCACAACTAGACAAAATTAGAAGCCCTTGCCTTGACCGCAAAAAGGCTCAGTCTAAAGTGTAAGCCAAAAGCGCTTATTTCAAACTGTTGCCATGTCCTCTTTTTGCAAATATTCCTACTCCTTTTTAAGCGAGACGAATAAAAACACAACAGACAAGGCTCGTTTCAGGCGGCGGTTGTCAGTTTTTCTGAAACATCCAATAAAATACGATTATTATGACGGCTGAAGATTTGCCGACGGACTAGCAGCGTTCGTCCGTCTATCCTGCCACGGTGCGGCTGTAAACTGAAACCCGAAAGCCGATTTCGTCATAAAAAAACAAACGTTATTAGTAAAAACGAAGAATAAATGAAACGAATGAAAAAAAAACACAACAAAAACTGGGAATCTTCTTAAATGGATTTTCTTTTAAAGCCTCAAAGTGTTTTTAGCCACTTTAGTTGCGGCTGCTTTGTTGTAGCGGCCGCTGCGGCTACCGCTACCGCTACCGCTGCTGCTTCTGATGTTGCCGTAACCGCTGGTATGTATCTGTATCTGAGACACGTCTTAAATACATGTGAAGATTTATTAAATTGTATTTTATTTGCCGAGGCCGGTGTCTGTCCCTCCGTCCGTCCTTACGTTTGTTTCATTTCGTTCTGTTTGTTTTTTCCTCCTTCTTCGAAGGTACGGAAAACATTTGCTAACCTTTGGTTTACTTTTTGCCCACTCCACTCCTCTACTTAAGTCCATCTATACTTTGGTTTGTCTGTCTGTTGGCCCGTCTTTGGAGTTTTTTTTGTTCATCTGCTCCTGCTTCAAGACTTTTAAACTTCATAAAAGTGCTTTAGAAAGATTTTTTGTGTAGGTTTTGTTGTCGGCTTTTTGTTTTTCTTCTTGTTGGCTGCATGTTAACTTTTCTTTTAGCGAAACACACACGGAAAGAAAAAATGACATAGCAATAATGAAATGTTTCGTTTCAACAATGAAAAAAGAATTGCTTTTTTGGGGTCCTTTAAGAGGTTCCATGACAAATTTATTCTAACACTTATAATACGTCTATGTAGGTATTTAAGAACTTTCATCATAAAAATAATGTTCAGTTCAGTTAATGTCATCAAACACCAACTTAGTTACAAATTATTTCAAGAATTCTGTTTTGAGATCCAACCCTTAGTTTTAGTCTAAATTTCAGTTACAAATCCAATTTTTAGTTTGAGATCTTAACTCCAGGATTTATCCTCCAGTTTTAAATTATTTTTCATTTTGAGACCCAAGCTTTAGTTTTAAACTAAATCTGTTGAGAGAAGTGTAGTTTAAAATCAAACTTGCTATACTTATAGTTTTAAAATATTTTATTTAGTTTGAGACCCAAGCTCCAATTTTAAACTAAAATTGTTCAAAGAAGTGTAGTTGAAAATCTGAAAACCTGCTATGAATATGAGATCCCATTTGAGACTACTTGAAAAGTCTGAGATTCAAATATCAGTAGATCTTCCAATCTTGTCTTTAGAGACTTAAATTGTTCTAGTAACGATCAGAAAATACTATGGAAATGTTCCCTCCCCATGGTGCTAGTAAAGTATCGCCTTCATCACTGTTTCAGCCGCGCAACTCATGTGTAGATGGCGTTAGTAACAGTGTTTGGATTTTAACAACGTCTAGTGTGAGATACGAACTCCAATAATAGATCCAAATAGCTATGTTAAATGCCAGCTCTAGTTTGAGATCTTATTCAAAATGCAGGTCTAAACTCATTACCGTACAATTTAAATATAGATGGCGTTAGAGTCTAAGAATAAATATCAAAATAAAGTTTTGAACACAAGAAACTGTTGGTTCTATGTAAGTTTAGTTTGAGATCTTATTAATCTTTCAGGTATTAAGTAATCACCCTACATCTTAGATATAGAGGGCGTTATAGTCTGTTAGGAATTAGGATATCAATCTACAGTTTGGACCACAATAAACTGTTTGTTCTATGTAAGGCCAAGCGGATTATCTGTAAGAAATACACCTACTCCTCCTATAAAAGCAAAATCCATCGTTCGATCGCTTAGAAATTGAGATATAGATGTCGCTAGTGTTATATTTGCACAAAAGTCTTAATTATAAAGGGTGTCCCAAGAAGAGCGCAATTTTTAAATGACTGATGCAGCAATTGAATTGTTTCTCTGGCTGTATGACATGTGGCGCCGTCTTGTTGGAACCACATGCCCTCCACATTCATTTCTTCAATTCTAGGCAAGAAAAAACTGGTTATCATTTCACGATACCAAACACCATTGACTGTTTGCGCTTGACCTGCCTCATTTTCATAAAAAAAGGTCCAATGATTCCTCCAGCCCAAAAACCACACCACACAGTGACACGTTGAGGATGCATTTGCTTCTCGTGAATCACTCGAGGATTTTCCGCACCCCAAATGCGACAATTCTGCCTATTGACGAAGCCATCAAGATGAAAATGGGCCTCGTCACTGAAGATGATTGTATCGGCAAAATCAGCATTTTCATTTTGTCTCTCCAATACCCAATTAACGAACTCCCTTCGCTGTCCATGGTCAGCTGGCTTCAGTTCCTGAGTCAATTGAATTTTCAAAATTCGCTGCAAAGTGGATTTGGAGACACCAATTTGCTGAGCTCGGTGTCGAATTGAGGTGGATGGAGTTTGAGCGACATCATCACGTACAGCTGCGACATTTTCGGTCGATCGACCTGGTCGATGGCGCGTTGTTGTCTTTACATCACTAACAGACCCAGTTTCGGCAAATTTATCCATTAATCTCTTTACAGTTGACTCTTTTGGAGCATTATTGTGACCCCAAATTGATCGCAATTTATGAACTGTAGCCGCAAAACTTTCACCATTTTGGTAAAACAATTTCACAATGAGAATGCGTTGTTCATTCGTGTAGCGCTCCATTTTTACTAACCTCGTACCTTCTACTAACAAACAATAACAATTGTTCAAATGTCAAACAATGACATTTCGAATGTTGCCAGATTTAAAAATTGCGTTCTTCTTGGGACACCCTTTAGAGAGTTGTGTAGGCTAGAGCTTGGCCATCAGTAAATGTACTCGGTGACCTGATTAGTTTATTGATTGAATATACTAAATTATTGCAAATTTGGCTAGGGACTGATATATAGATGGCGTTAGTGTTAGATCCATGCCAAGACCAAAATCGTTAGGACTGAGATAAGCTGTTGATTGTTGTTGTTAGCGGGAACTGTGTGCCGGGTGACAGCTCTTTGCCCAAAAATTGTCGTGGGATTTGTTAGCTGGGATTTATTAGCTGTTAAACGGCTAGAGCCTGGCAAACAGAAAGGCTATTAATTTGAAGTTATAATTCATTACTCGATTGTCATGTCAGATGTAGGTGGCGTTAGTGTTACGTTTGTTCCAAGTCCATCATCTTTAAGGCTAAGCGTGGCATTAAAAAAAGAAATTAACCGTGTAAGGTTAGTAGTTTTAGTCAGCTAGTTTGTAACAAACATTGAAACATTGATTAATTGCCCCAGTTGGTGATGGAAAATGTTCTTCACCGTTATAAAGTGAAATGAAAAGAACTTAAGAGAGCTGTAGGTCAAACGACAGCAAATATGGTCCTAATTTTCGCCCGGTGTATAACTCAAGGCAACATCAAGAGCTACTCTAAGAAACTACTTACAACATTGTATACGGCGTTTCGTTGTACTCTGTTCTTTTCCCCAACTCTCCATAACCGGCATAGAAATGTCTATTTAAATTATGTTGTACTACCGTCCTTGTACTGCCGTAGTTATGGTTGTTGTATGAAATCCTCATCTAGCCGCCACTACAAAACACTTTTGGGGGCCCAGTGGTGTTTTGGGATGAGTATCACGATGATGGTGATCCATTTGTTGTCTTCATTTGTGTGTTGCCCCTTTTCGCTGTACTCCGAAGAGGGGTCGTCGTAAATAATTAAGTCTTGAAGAGATGAGTTGGTCTGATTTACATCAGAAGTTGGCGACATTTTCCAAGAACCTGAGTGTAGTGCCACTCAAAATGTTCCAAATGTTTTGTATTCCTTGGAATTTTATGTGGTGTTTCTTGTATAAGCGCGTGAATGTTACATTTGGCCAGCGGGCAGTTGGAGTCTACTTTACTATAGGAAAATCTCCAAATTTGTTTGTATTCTACACATTAAATTTACAATTCGTTTGAAACTATGCTGGCTGAGTTTTATGTTCATAGAAATGCTGACTAGCAAGCCCGATAATAAAAATCTAAGATTTATACACTTTAAGAGTGTTTTGAAAATTTATTAGAAAAGGGAACTCATGTCGCCACAAGGCCAAACAATGTTAAGATTTGAGTAAATGCATACATTTTCGTAGACCCTTGCACCTGCATTTATCGAAAATCATTTCCCCCCAAAAAAAACAGCCTAATTAACGTTTAATCGCTATCGCAATCGCTGTCGTTGTTGTCAGTGCCTAGAGTGCATTACTCCGTGATATTGAAGTCATGTTCAATGTCTGTCGAACTTATTAAGAAATTATTTATTAAACAAAAGCTACAATAGCAACAAAGCAACAAAGAGACTATGAATAAATAATGTCAACACGCTATTTACATATCAGACAGAAATATCTACACATGCGATTACTTAGTGTAGGGATGACGGTACAGGGATTTATTTTGAGATTTGCAATTGAATCGGTGATTTTTGGGAGGTGTGAAGCACCCATGGGTACGAGTATATTATAAACATGGCACTAGATTTAGAAAGAACAATTTAAAGAGGGCTAATATAGAAAGACGACCAGGCAAATTTAGGACAGGAAAAATCTATACTAATTTATGGAAAGGTGGTCAAGAGTTTGTTCCGAATACTCGTCAGGTGTCTATTAGGTAACGAACTTAGAGTGAACTCAAATAAAACCGAGCTCATACTCTTTAGTAGGAATGAAAAGTCTTCGGAAAATAAGCTACTTAATATTCTGAAGATATTCGTGTTAAAAAAACTTACATTTAAGACAACATTGTGGGTAGGGTTGCCAAAGCCCCAAGGCGGTTCATTTATGTTAAAGGTCATGGTAAACCTATGAGATTTTCTTTACGAAATAATTAAAAGGACTTACATTGTAGTCATTCCCAAATAATGCTCCATGAGAACGTTATTTAGAGACCAGGCATCCCGTTGCCGGCTATGTTTCCAGCAGTCGGCTGTGCTTCCAATTATTGTTGAATCTGTCCAATATGTTGACCTCAATCGCCTCCAAAAACTAGTCGTAACTTCCCCTAATCTATTTTGAAGAGATGAGCAAATAGTTAGAAACACCCCGAATTTGAGTGTCGGGGAATTTGAGTTTCTTGGAAACGATAGGGCTGGACATGTTGAACCTTTCACGTTCTACTTAATCTAGCTGTTAAGTTCGCACTCTTGTCTGCAGATAGCACAATCTCGGGTAAGAAGTTTAAAGGGGAACGGTGGTAAGGCTGTGGTCAGAACATGTCGAATTGACAGAGCAAATTTTGACTCCTCGTTATGACCCAAATTTAGCAAAATCTATAAAATCTATACCGAGGTCTAAAATTCTTATAACAGTAGCTGTAATCATGGCGCATATGGTCGACCACTTGGGACAGACCCTCTTGAGATGAAAGTGCAAGGAAGATACTTCGGCCTTCTCGAACTTTGTATGAAAAATCTTGACTCCTCCTTATGCCCTAAATTAAGCAAAATCTATGGAATCTGTACCAAGGTCTGAAATATGTCAGTAGCTGTATTGTCTGCTAGGTCGACATGCATATGGTCGACAACTTGTAGCAGGCCTTCCTAGAGATGAAAGCATAAAGAAGATCCTTTGGCCTTCTCGTCCATTATAAGACACAAGGGTCATCTGCCTTACCTTTCTTATCCTAAGTAGGATCATGTCCCTATTTAAAAGTAAGAAAACGTTGAACAGGTATTAACCGGCTCAAGACCTCTTGCTTCTATATTTTAAATAGAAGACAAGTTTTTCAACAAAATGGCAAAGTGACATTGATTTTCGTGGCTGCACACTGCTTTTATCATGATTTCGGGTCCGTGACAACCCTCTTCAGAAAGCTTTGCTGCAATTGTTGAAAGTAAACCCGAACTCTATAAGGCCAGGCTCTCCCCAAACGAATGAGAACTACTGTTGTAAACCTTACATTTCAAGTTTTCTTCACACAATTGCCCACGAAAATACAACTCACTCTTGCCACCTCGTTTGGGGTTTTAGGTACATAATACGACTTCTAGTGTCAGGCTTTGTAATCAGTTATGGTTATCATGGTACATTGCATCTGCATCTTACAGTTCGATAGACAGGCCATTCTAGAGATGGAAGCGCAAAGAAGATCCTTTGGCCTTCTCGTTCTTTGTTTGGCACAAAGGTCATCTGCTTTATGCTAATTAGGATCATGTCCCCATTAAAAAGTATGAAATCGTTTAAAAATATGGGACGATTCGGAGACAAATTATAGCGCATAGTAGACTGAAGTATTAGCTTATTCTATGGATGACTTTTTGTATCAGACCCTCTTAGAAATGCATGCGCAAAGAAGGCCCTTTCGCCTGCTAGTCCTTTGTGTGACCACAAAATGGTATGACTGTAGGATTAGCTAATTCTATGGACGACATCTTGTGTCAGGTCCTCTAAGAAATGACCCTCTGTCTAACCTAACCTAATTTGGAATATATCCTTTTAGAAACATCTTGAATTTATTACTTAGAAAATCCTTTCCAAACTAATTTGGAATATATTCTCTTAGAAACGACTCGAATTTCTTACTTAGAAAATCCTTTTCAAACTTAGTTGGAATATATACCCTTTAAAAATATCTTGACTTTTTTACTTAGATAATCCTTTAAGAATCTGGGATTGTGTTCATTTTTCGAGGGAATAAATTCCCATTGGCATCTCTAACGCACGCTGGCGGCTTAAGGAACTCAACATGACGTTGTGTGGATGAGAATGACGACGATGACGATGATACATTTTCGGTATTCCTCATATTTTTGTTTGCCCTCTCTACACTTTCAATAAATTAAATTTGCACAATGATGCGATCCCCCCATGCACCTAGGAAAGGAGAGCAGGGGCACGAGTACACCAGCGGCAACCATTAGCAATGACAACAACAAGGAATGCTAAGCAAACAAGCCAAGTGACAGACATATAGAGAGACGAACGGACGGACAGACGGATAGCCAGACAAACATTTAAATAAAATAGTTGATAACTCACAGATGTCAAAACAAACTGAAAGATACTCGAAGTGGACAAGAAGACAACGGCGGCGGCAACAACAACGACAAAGACATCAGCAACGAAACCAATTGTAACGACAAATAACAACAACAGCAGCAGCAACAATATTATCGACAACAGAAGGTGCTAATGAACTGTTTTTTGTTGTCGTTGTGCAATATCCAAATAGAAATCATTATTTGTATACTTTGACTACCAACGACAGAGGGGACGACAGACAGACGGACGCACGTACCGACAGATAGCGTTGAAGGCATTGCCGATTGAGGCAGCTTCGGCAAAGCAAAAGCATTCCACCAGGTACTCTTACAGGGCAAAGGGAGGAACGCAGACTTCTAGCATTAGCTGGTCAGCTCAGAATCGCAAATAACCTTCAGTGTGTGTTCTCAGTCACTCAGTCAGTCAGTCGTTCCACAGTAGTTGTTGGTAGAATACACCAAACCAGCAAACACTAGTAGTCATCATAATGGCCCCCATCCCACTGACCCCCTCCCACCCCTCCGGCTATTATCTAATAGTTGCTGAAGCTATTCCCCCCACACATAAATTATCACTTTTACGAACAGGTAGATGGATTCCATCCAACAGCCGAGCCGACGAAAAGGGAGGCCAAGAGCAGAATAACTACTCGTACATAGAAAAAAAGCGTCAGATGCGTGGCGGCGTAGGGGAGAGATGTCGGAATATTGTTCGGTCTATGGCAGCAGAAAGGAACGAAAAAATGAAAACAGAAAAAACTATAAATAAAAAATATGCTAAAATTATGCAAATTCAAGCAAACAACAGCTCAGGTTTTATTTTGGTTTTTATTTTCGCTTTTAACACCACCTCTTCCCCCCACCTTTCAACGAGAGAAGAGAAAATAGAAAACTTAAAAAGCAACACAACGTAACAACGTTTCTGTCCGTGATGATGACCATCCATGCCGTCGACCATTCATAGCCAAACTGAACTCGTATTGAGGTAGTCTTGACATCTCTGAGTGAGCATTTTTTTTGTTGCAACAAAGTTTTGAAATTTATTCAATACTTTTTTATTCGTTTGCTTGTTTTGTTGTTATTGTTTTTTCTGCTCTGTTGACTGGTCGATTACTTGTGGTCTAGGATAAGAGTTCTTCCTCCCCTTCCTCCGCAAGAAGAAAAGTCGCTTTAGGAAAGTAATTAAATTTACAGTAAATTAACAGTTGTTGTTTTAACAAGGTTGGGTTTTTTTGTTGTTCTTGTCGGCCTTAATGACTGTGGTCGTAAAGCATAATGAAAAACAAGCGCAGAAAAAAAGGAAGAAAGCGTTTTTTTTTGCCACACCACCCAGCAACATTTTTGGAAAGGTGTTATTAAAGGGCCTGCTATTTAAACATATGAAAATGGAAATGCCGCGTAGGTTGAATCAACTAATTAATGACTCTAAACCTTCGTTAGTCTAACCTTTCTCGCTTCACACAGAAAAGAGATTCGTTGCCACAATCAAATGATTAAGGTTGCATGCACTTCGAGTAGGCCATCAGTACAACCGAATGTTAGTTGGTATTCCGTAACGTTCAGTAATTGTAACTGAAGTATAGGTAGAAAATACAAAGGGTCCGAATCTTTAGAAACAGTTTAGATCGATGCTATATATATTTCTGGCCTAATAATGAAAATGCGAATATTCATCAAAAATGTTTTATAGTTTTTCAAAGTATTCTCCAGCATGATTTATTCTCCAGCATGACTTTTTTTCACTTCGATTGAGACATCTCCAAAACATGTTTTTTGAACGCTTTAACAGCATCTTCTGCCGACGAAAATCGTTGACCATTTTGTTCTTCATGTGCGGGAATAAAAAGAAGTCATTAGGTGCCAAGTCAGGGCTGCGACTGACTCATAAATTCGACGTTTTGGCCGGTTAAAAAGGCGCTGGTTTGAGGCGAGGTGTGAAAGCTCATATTGTCATGGTGCACTATGATTCTTCTACTCATATTCGTTTTTCGAATTTCTCCGAAGACTTCAGGCAAACAAATTGTTGTGTACCACTCAGAACTGACCGTCCTACGTTGCTCAAACGGAACAGTCGCCATATGACCAGTTTTGTCGAAGAAACAGACAACCTTTTGCTTTGAAGACCCACACGGTCGATTGCTGTTTTGTTTCGGGCTTATACGCATAGATCCATGAAACGTCTTTTGAAGCACCGCAATCGTATTTTTTCAAAATTTCTTTGCACCAATCGACACGAGCCTTTTTTTGAGCGATTGTCAAATTGTGCGGGATCTAAGGGGAACAATCCTTTTTTACGGCCAGATGTTCATGCAGTATTGAATGTATGCTGGTGGAATAAATGCCCAAGGATGCCTCTATCTCACGGTATGTTACATGACGATTTTGCATTATCATTTCACGCACGGTATTAATGTTCTCTGGCACAACGTCCGTTTTTGGACGACTTGTCGTGATAATCCACGTCGAAAGTTGTGAAAAATGATCGCTCGAAAATGTTCACGAGTTTATTCCATTTTGTGTGCCAAATTAATTTTTTCAAGTCCCTGTAAACAACACAAATGATGGTCGTACGTCAAAACGTTCTAAGTACGTTTATGCTAAAAATAACAAACTTTCCAATGGAAATGTCAGATTGGCGCTGGCCAGAAATATACATAGCAACCTTCGTAAAAGCTAACATGCCAGACTTAAAATTTGCAGTATAGGCAAAATACTGTTTCCTTATTTACTTAAAGTAATCTCAATCATGTTGAGAAAAAGATGATGGAAGATTTTTACTAAATAAATTAGCGTACACGATTTGCTGAAAGCGGTAATAATATAATTATTTTCGCTTTTGGTTGTGATGAAAGTATAGATGTCATCACCAATATTTGATAACAACAACAAAATGTTGACTAATCTATTGGTTGCCACAACCACTAACCAACTAAATTCATTTTATGACACATAAATTCGTTGCGTCTACCATGCGTCGATCATATTTAAAATCTTGTGGTATGTCGAATCGAATATCCATTACGATTATAAACAATTGGTAATTGCAACCGAAATTAATTTTTTGCAACGGATTGTTTAAAGTTCCAACTGATTTCCAATTACACACAGAGAAAAAATATGATTACAATAAGGTCACGGCAATAATAAGATGTTCTTCGCAACAAAAGCATGTTCGTTGCAACCATAGTATTGTTTTTTTGAATCTAGTTTTGACAATAGTATGATTGCCGCAATATGAATATTGTTGAAATGTAACAATAGTACTTACATTACTGCCAAATTACAAAATGAAAATATGGTTGTAGCATCAATAGAACAATACAATATGGTCGGTGCGACAAAAGTTTTTTGTTATGAATTTTATGTTAACAATAATATGATTACGTCAATCATACTGTATGATTGTAATTTTTTTTCATTTGAATATGCTTTTTATAACAATATTATTGTTACGGATCTAATGCAATAATAGTACTTTTTATATGGAAATTAAAAAATTTCAAAGAAACTGCTTTGGCTTTGTTGAAATAAAATACTTTTGATAAAAACGCTTACGTTTTTTTCCGTTATATCCGGTATATTATTTTGAATTTAATATATGTTACCTTCTCCGAGAAAAGGGACCTAGGTTGTCAAAACACGGGTTTGGATTCTGGTACCTTAAAGGGTGTAGAATAAGATGAAATGAGTAAGATTTCTGATAAAAATTTATTTACCCCATAAAAACGTACAAAACGAACTTGGAAAAAAACGAAAAAAAGAAAAACAATAAAATTGTACTTTTTTTTGATTTTTTAGTTTTAAATTGTTTTTTTTTTCATCAGTCTTAGAATTTGTTTTGGAGTGGACTTTTTTTTCGATGTTTCGTGATCTAGTACTTCGATTTTCTTTCGTTTGACAATTTCAGTTTTTTCGGCACTTTGACTTCAGTTTTCTTTTTCTGGTTATCCGGTGCTTCGATTCGGGAGGTTCAGATTTTTTTTTCGATTTTTTTTCGCTTTGGGTTCACTCGGTTTAGGAGCTACAAAAAATCCTGTTTCTGTGAATCAGTACCTATACATACTCGTAAAACCCTGACATTCTCAAACAAATACTATTTGCGATCTAACGATAAACCGCTTGGTGCAATGAGCGGAGGTAACTCGTTTGGTAGCTTAGCCGTTGATCGCAGATTAAATCTTTCTTCTTCCGTGTCCACAAGTTCTTTACGTGGTGGTAATACCTGAAATGCAAACGTTTACAAAATTAATTGAAATTCATTTGAAAAATTAAAATCACAAAATCGCTACATTGGCATTCTTTTGTAAAATCCTTCGAAATGAGTATCCCATGTTCTCCACTCAACTTCAGTTCCATTCACAAGTGAAAAAAATACGTCACCAAAGTCGGCACCCGATCACAACTAATCATACCAAATCGCATCTCCCAACTGAAGGTGTGTTCACAGTGATAATGCGTTATGAAACTTTAAATGCGTTTTTCTCAAAACTTCATTTTCACACACATTTTTAAATATTTTTTATAATTCAAATCTATTGTTGACAACTTAAACCAGCTCTCATAAATAATTTTGGGGATTATAGTATAATTGTGTGTGATTATACTATGGTTGTAGGGATCATAACGTGGTTGCGAGTGAATCATACTATGGTTGTGAGAATCATGGTATGGTTGTATGTCAAACATACTATTGTTGTGAGGATCATAAATTTGTTTTACCACAACCATATACCCAACAATAATATGATGCTCTTCGAATATTGTTATCCCAACCATACTTTTTGTCTACGTGTACTAAATTTTCGTTATTTCGCTCACCAACCTTTTAATCTCATGATATCAGACATTTTTCTGTTAACCCTCTAAACGTTTTGTGGAAACTTCACTTTCTGAAAAAACTAGAAGTTAGTCGATGCATACCTAAATCTAGCATGACCAACTACATTTGATGCTGAACCTTTCTCGCTACTTGAATTTCGTCTTGGAGCAATTTACTCATCAGCTAGATTATTAGTAGATTTTCTCTAAGATCTCTTAGCTCTAAACCTCTCTCGCCCAACATTTCTCATGCTATATCATATTTCTGACTTGTTCTCTCGTCACTTAAACATCGCTCTTGTTTCGTTATTTAATAGAAGTCTTCCGCTATTAAAACGCTGATAATAATTTTCTAACAGCGTCTTTTGTTTTGCCATTATCCAAGTTAGCCATCGCTCATAATTTGGATGTAATGCTTATTTTATGTGTGAGCCACTACCAACTCTCACGCTAAACATGTTGCTGGGTATTTCGCCTAGGAGCGTTTAATATATGCTTGTAAGAATCTTTATTTTTTACAATCAGGAAGTGAATTTTAAATGATTGTTATTTTCCTCTTCGGCTGCTTGCGGATTTTGTTGTTTCTTCTTTTTTTTTGCTGCGGTGGCATAAGCTCTCAACATTGAGAAGAAAAAGTTAAAGACATTAACATCGAATGGCTTTTTAATCTTTAAGACCATCTAACGATTCGTTTTAGTTTTTTCTTCGTTTTTTTTCTGTAACAGGTTTTCCCTCTGTGACTTGTTATCATTTTTTTCTACTTGGGCCGCTGACGCCGCTCACCCTTCCCCGCCACCTCATACTCGTACTCCATAGACCTGTGGCAAATAAAGAAGTAACATGTGTATGCGGCTAGCTGACCGTGTAAATGTGTAAATTTGTATGTGGTGTGTAAATGTAACTGCTAGGGTACATTTATGAGCCTGTGTTGGGAGCGGGTTTTGTAGCTGAGAACCCCCCGCTCTTTGCTTGGAAACAATCTAATTTTCTTTATCACACAAAAAGTAATGGTACCCAATCTTGCTCGTCCGTCGTAGTTTCAGTTCTTTATCTGATCGCTTTCCTTTGTCGACCGAGCATGCACTTTACATTCTTCTGCTCTGGTCCGTTGTGGTCCCTGTCCCGTCCTAGCCGGTGGTTATTATCAGTTGGGCGCTCGTTTATGTTCGCCGTGCACGAAATGGGGAATAAAATTAGTCGCTGTTGCCTTTGCATATACAAATGACTAACTTCCTCGACAGTAGAAAAGGGGGGAGGGCATGAAGGGCAGTTCCGAACATCATAATTTATTGCTACAATTTAGGAGAAAAATTAATTAAATTATGCTTAAGCATGCCAGGGATGGATCATTAATAAGGAAACATTTAAGATTGATTTCAAAATCCGATAACGAAACGACACAAGTGACAATTTTTGTGGGAGCTTGAGAAAAAGATGAAAAGATGTCAGCGGAGTCACAAAAAAAAAGATTTTTCTCTATCAGCGGTTGTGTTTGGAAATAGGGAAACGGTTGAAAGAAGACTTCTTTTTAGGGGTTTTTGTATAATCGGGGATAATTAGAATTAATGGAAGGTTTTCCAAACTATAGTATGATGATTTTTTTCAATGGAGACGAGACTTGTTGGATATATTAAATAGCTTAAGATATATATCTAAAAAAATATACTTTCAAAAATACCTTGCGAAAATGAGTTTACGACATATTTGAACTCTTTTTTAGGAAATGCAAACAAGCTGTAGTCTTAGTCAGCGTTGTTTTGGTCGGTTCTGACGAAACATGATCGGAAAGAATTAAAACTTTCTAGTTTTGTCTAATTTTAGGCATGTTTGTGAGATATTCGTAGTAAGGCTAAAGAAATCTAGAGACCACGAAATTCTCGAGAACTCTCCGGAGAACGAAGAATCCATTCCCCTAACCTTTCTTTCTCTTGACAAACTGAGAGTTGCGGAAAGTAAAGTTGCCTAGTGTGAATAGTGACTTATTTCTTTCGAGCAATAGGAGTGCAGAAAGAAAGAGAGAGTGCGAGAGACATGGAAGAACTTTTGTAGTTTTTTTTAGAGATCAAGCAAAAGCGACTAAGAGCCATTTATGTCTAATGGTAGACCATACAATTTGTGAAGTTGGAAACTTGGAAGAGAGAGAGAGGAATCGAGAGAGAGGAAGAGAGAGAGATAGGAAGCTAGAGAGAGATACGAAGCGAGAGATATAGGAAGCAAGAGAAAAAGGAGGGGGGGGGGGGGAAGCGAGAGAGAATCCTTGGTGGCACGACTTTTTTTGGGAGGTAGTCGTACTGTAGTTAGTAAAATGGCGAGCACGTTTATTTTGCAGAAGCAGAACAAAACATGATCTTGGCTAGCGTTAATGAAAACCATGTACCAACCCTTGACAAGTTCTCCCCGGAGAGTATAAACCTTATCTCTATCGATGAGATTAACAAACATACGTTTTGATAAATTGGGAGCTTTTCTGATAAGAGAGAGAGAGAGAGAACCACGGCGAATTTTTTCAGGCAATGTCGCTAATAAAATCGTAATAACTCTAAAGGAAATCGTAATTATTTTGGAGGCAAGAGAGAGCATTACATGAGCATTCTCTTTTAAAATTTCGCCCACGAGAGCAAGAAATTATCTGCAGTCATTGTGGTTTGGGAAAGTATGTTTAGAAATTTTTAGATTTTCGGATAAGTGAGAGCGAAGAAGAGAAAACCATGTTGGGTAAAAAATTGTCTATGAAAAAAAATCGTAAGCGAAATCTCGATGACGAAAAACGAAACGTTTATTTGTTAAAAGCAAGACAGGCCTAAGAAAAGGCCATGAGAGATCAACAGTTTAAAAATGACTCTCATGTTTCTACGAAACATGTGGTTGGTGCAAGTGTTAGCTAAATTGTCTGCTGAGAAAAAGAGAGAACCATTCTGGCACGACATCCGATATCCGAGATGTAACGTTTTTAAGGGCAAGAAGAATGACTGCTGTCTGGGCTAGGAGAAAGAGAGGGCCATGGGAGACCAAGACTATCAAAACATGGCTCAAGAGAGAAATAAATATCTGCAAAAAAAGTTATTTGCGAAAGTGCTAACAAAATTGTTGGTTTTTCTAAGAGAGAGAGAGGGTGGTATAAAATATTCTGAGTAGAATTATAAAAAAGCTAGAGTTTTTCGATGAGATAAAGAAATTTGGGAAGGCAATATCGCCTAAACGTACCCTTATGTAGGGCACTCAGCTTAGTCGGCTACTTCTATCCCCATTTTAGTTAAACTTATAGTTATGTCGAGGCGTTTTTAACACAAAATCGACAAAAAAACGATACAATAAACGTGCCCAAAAAAAGACCAGTTTAGATAGACAAAAATCACATAAACTCGGTTGTCGGCATCTATCTCTCTCTCTCTCTATCTGTGTGTGTGTTAGCTTTGTGTGCTGTAACCCTGGGTCTGGTTAGATTTGACCTGGCTGCTTGGTAGCTAGCTAGCCTCTGCTGCCCAAGTCAAATTAGCTTTGTAATGCTCAAAATGCGGCGACCATAAAGCTGTAAACCTCTAAAGTTTTCCAAGCATAAATTACATTTAAATTATACTCAGAACAAGTTGAACGACGTTTTCGGTGTCTCACCATTCGTCTGTCTGTCCGTGGGTCGTTTTCAGTTGTTTTGTTTTCCTTTTTCTTAACATCTCCTTTTCTCGTATTTTGTTTGTGTTCTTCCAATTATTGGGTGTTTTTAACATTGTTTTGTGAAATTCATTTGCAAAAGGCTTTGAAGATAACACCCGAGGGCTTATTATTACGATATACTCGTATGTACATTCGCAAGAGATGAGTGAGCAGAGGAGGATCATGAACAACTTTTCTTTTTGCAGTTGTTGGCCGGCTGGCCTGTTGCTCGTCCATTATTCTTTCTATGATAGTTATTAACATTATAACTATCGGGCTGGCTGGCTGGTTGGTTGTTTGAAAGCAACTGCAACAGGTTGTTTTTTCGTCAGATACATAACAACGGCAGCAACAACTACAACCTGAGACGGTTAACAGCAAAAAGTTGTTAGAAAGAACCTGTGTATGAATTTTTAATGCGTCCATGTTCTTTTGTTTCAGAACACGTTTTTTGCGCCCCCCCCCCTCATTCCGTTTAAATACCTTTGCCGCCGTCGCTGGTATTCTAACTCTTCTTCTACGTCGCAATTCTTTGGGAGCACCCCCTCGCGGCCACCTTGGCATGCCTACCCCCCGCACGAAGAGCAACAACTTTTTTGTTTTTGTCTGTGGCTGCACAGTGTATGAGGTTCACCCCGTATACGAACGTGTATCTGATTATAGGCTGTAAACATGACTCGGTATTATGGCTATAATTTATGCAAGTTCTGCTGCTGCTGTGGCTGGTGCCTGTGCCAGTGCCAGAGCTGTTGCATGCCACGAACAAACTCCTCCGGTATCAAAGAATTGCTGAACACACAACATGAGTTTGAGGCACAATGCCGTGATGGCAGCAACAGCAGAACAGAAAAAACCCCCGACTACTTTACAAATGCAACACGCACATTTTGTAGCTGCCAGTTGCAAGTTTCCTCGATGCGCTGTTGTCATTATTTGCCGTTTACAGTTTCGGTTTTTTGTTTTTCTCTTGTTTTTTATTTAATACTTAAAATAATGTTTGTTGGCAGCATTCAACATTCAATTCATTCTTCAGCTCTCTTTGTCTTGTCGAAGTGACAACAGAAAAACAGGCATCTAAGCAAAGAACATGTGTTGTGGCATGCAACAAATTATAGTCGTTCAGTCGCTCATATGTACGACTGCCAGTCGACAGACGGATAGACAGACAGTGAAATTAATTTGTTGTTGCTGCTTAAACGAATCAAGCGAGAAAATTCCTAAACAACAAAAAAAACTTAAAAATTAGAAAAATACAAAATTGAAAACTTCATTTGAATTTAGAATAATTTTGTATTGTTCAAGGAGACATTGTTGCTGACAAACTTTTTATAAAAATAAATAATTTTGTAACTTAGCAAAAAGTTGAAACAACCGAGAAGATTTTTTTTAAAAATTTAAAATATGCAAAATTGAAAACTTTATTCGAATTTAGAAAAATTTTGTATTTTTTAGAAGACATTGTTGCTGACAAACTTTTTTATAAAGAAATATTTTGTTAACTTAGGAACTAGAAGATTTTTAAAAATTTAAAATATACAAAATTTCAAACTTTATACGAATTTAGAACAATTTTTTATTGTTTAGGAGACATTGTTGCTGATAAACTTTTTTATACAAAAAATATGTTTTATGAAGTTGTATAAGTATTTTCGTGGGCTGTAGTGTGAAGAAAACTTGAAAAGTAAGATTTACAACAGTAGTTCTCATTCGTTTGGTGAGAGCCTGGTCTTAAAGAGTTCAGTTTTCCTTTCAACAATTGCTGCGAAACTTTCTGAAGAAGGTTGTCACGGACCTGCAATAAAACGGACTCAATAAAAGCAGTTTGCAGCCACGAAAAGCAACTTCACTGTGACATTTTGTTAACAACTTGTCTTCTTTTTTAATATAGATACAAGAGGTCTTGAGGCGGTTTATCATTGTTAAATATTTTTTAACTTAAAAAAAATTAAAAAACTGGCTAATACGAAGAACTTAGAAGATTTTTAGGCCACATAAATCAACAGCAGGGACTTGTGATATACTTTTGCTAGTTTTCATGACATTGCCAGAGATAGCCCAAAGACCTCGGTTTGTTTGCAGGAGTTTCAGCAGTACGTCTATCAACACTAGATGTCGCTATGTTACACGAGAAATGAATTCAGTATCCAAAAAAAAAACTATAGCTGCCCACGGTTAGGAGAACTTAAGGTTAATAATTGCGCTGGTCCGTTGTTCGAACTAAGATCGAGCGAGTTACCACTACGTCACAGTTGTAATAATTCATGTTTACTCTGGTAAAAACTCTTTGTAGCATTTTTAGATTTTTTTTTGTTTTATTACCTCTTTTAACCCCAATATTTTCGAAATTTGCACATAATGTAATGGACGGTCAGGATATATTTGAAGGCTCGTATTTATTATTTCAGCTAAACAGAGAGAACAGATTCATTGCCACAACCAATTTTTTGCCAACCGAATGTTTGTGGTTACATGCACATTAGGGGTGGGGTAGTGCACGAGTTTTCGATTTTGATACGTCTCACCCCCTTATTTTGTGGGGCTTGGAAAAAAAAGCATGAGCCAAAAAATGGGCAAGAAGGGATTGGGCAAGAAGGATTGGAGGTCAAAGGTCGTTGGAAGGGCGAAAATATTCGAAAAAAAAAACCCGCAACTGCCTAAGAGTCGCCCCCAGAGGGGTAAAATGTATGACCGACCCCCATTAACTTTTCCCTCCCATCATTTTTTCCAAACATAACTTTCCCCTATCTTTACCCCCTAAGGGGGCTCCCCTTCAAAAAAATATTTTTTTTTAAATTTTTGTCCCCCTCCTCTTTTACTTTTTTTACCCCAAAAGTGCCCCTAGAGGAGTTAAATGTAAGACCAACTCGCAATGTTTCTGCAATTCCAACAGTTTCTCAGAACAAATCCAAACTCTATCTTCAACCCTTAAGGGAGTTCCCATTCAAATGTTTGTCATGAATACCCTTAATCGCTAACCCATAGGAAGAGAGTCCAATGCAAAATGCAAACGAAACAAAATTCACCTCAAAATAATATTTTCGTTTGAATTTTCTGTTATTATTGATGATAATTTATTTTCGTCTTTATTAAAAGTAAAAAAACAGGGTGGCCCAAATGAGATCTAGTGATGTTAAACACGTATAACTCTTGTAATAATGGTTTTTTTAAATGATTTATTTTTATATGTTAAACACATTTTATGGAAATTTAACGTGACTCGATACAGGCATTGGCTCATTTTAGCGCCAAGCTGCTGCACAGCTTCCACGTTCTCTTCAGTACGAATATTTCGATGAGCACCTCTTCCTGGACGGTCGGCAACTGAACTCAGTTCCTCAAAACGGCGAACTAAACTTGTAATCATGGAAGATGTATGCGCTGATCTTACGTTAAAAAAAAGGCGATAATTTTGCTGCCTCAGAACAATTGTTCGTTGAGAAGAATAATAAAAATCGATAATTTTAATGCGTTGTTGTGGACTGTAAGTATTCATTTTAAATTTTCAAGAGTTCAGTTATAATCTGCAAAAAGAAAAAATAAATTATGTTAAAAAATAAAAAAAATTATTTGTGTTTCACATCAGCTGGTCTTATTTGGGCCACACGTTACATATATTTGAAATTCGAAATTTTTTATAGTTCGAAAATGTTAGTCAAATTAATTTAATTTTTTCAAGTGATGGATATTTCTTGCGATTTTCGGCGACGACCTCAAGTAACAATATTTTTTCATCATCGTTAGGGCAAATTTATATTGCTTGGGGTGTCATGACTATGAAAAAGTGGAAAAGATGATAAAAAAAAAATTTAAAAAAAAATCGTTTTTTTTTTTAAAAAGGGACCATTAAACAATCCATTTTTGGTAATGATGAAGTTTTAGTTGTCATCACAAATAATTGGTTACCACAACAAAATATTTGCAAACTAATGGTTGCCATAACCACTAGTTGTGGCAGCTTAAAACCTTTTTCGCGTTTCATTGGTATGACCGATCAATAAGTTGTGCGTGCAGTACGATGAGTTATTATTTATTATCTTGTGGCATTTCGAACCGAATTACCATTACGACTTTAAACATTTGGTGATTGCAACCGAAATTCTTCTTTTGCAACCGAATCATTGTAGTTCTAACCGATTTACACATAATTTTTTCTCTGTGTGCAAAAATGAGCTTCATCGTTAAAAATTATTTTTCGATAAAATTTTGGATTTTCGTGAAACTTTTTCAAAGCGGAGAAGTTTCGGCGTTTCAAAAGTTTATGTGGCTTTAGTTCTTGAGCCAGTTTGATCTTATAAGGACGAAGGCCAAAATCTTTTCGCAAAATACACAACAGTGTGGTTTGAGAGCTGCCCAATTTCTAAGAACGACGTGGAATCGACTGATTTGGCTTATTTTGAACGGATACACTAACGGCTGCTTTTTGGCGCCGGAACATCCAAAAGTGAAAATTTGGATCCAACTGCTTGTACAAAAGTATCAACTTTATCATCACTAAGAGGGATTGTGGTATTTAAGGTGGGTAGCTGAGGGAAGCTCTAGAATTTTGAACCTCTTATAAAATTGTTCATAACTTTAATCAATACGCCTGGGTGGGTAGCTGAGGAAAGCTCTAGAATTTTGAACCTCTTATAAAATTGGTCATAACTTTAATTAATACGCCTGGGTGGATAGCTGAGTGAAGCTCTAGAATTTTGAACCTCTTATAAAATTGTTCATAACTTTAATTATAGACTTTCTGCAAATCTATGTTAATTTCTTTGCTAACTACCGTACAGGTTACACTCGAAAAAAGAAACCCTAGTTTATTTTCATATATTTAATTTTGTATCGGTATTATTTTTAGTTTTTGATATTTTAATTTTAAGGAAAAACAATTTTTGTGTTATTAGCAATAAAAAGGTCTTCTGTGGACTATAATTTTTTGGTTCCCTGGTACGTGTAAAACTTGCTGTTGCTGCAACAATTAAGAAAGTTCTGCTCAGCCTCTCATCCTATAAAAATAGATTACCTAGTTTATTTTCAAGATTTTTATGTTTCTCGGTATTTTTACGATTTTTCACATTTTAAGTTAAAGGAAAAACTATTTGTTTAATGGGGATTTAGTCACTGTAGACTATGACATTTTCGGTTCCCTTATAAGCCTAAAGCTTCCTGTTGTTGTAACGATTAAGGCAAACGCTGCTCAGCATCATTTATTTAAATTTAGTGTTCATATGTCGTTGTAGAATTTTAACGAAAGTTTATGTTGTTTTATTACCAAAAAAATATTAAATATTTTTATGATTTTTTTTATAACTGCTGTTTTTTTATTTGACAAGGTATTAAAAATTGTTGACATTTTATGATGTACAAGATTTATGGAATTGTTTACAAATACAACCTTAAACACTCTCTCACACACACACATAGCTAATCTCACACAGAGCAATTGTGAGTCTATGAAAATTTCAAATGGTCATAAATAAACACTTATTTGAACAAAAGAGGAGAAAAACCAAAAGGCTGGGAAATTTCCCGGTTTTATTTTGGTTGGTTGGGGCCTTAAGCGCAAAGTTTTCCATAAACATTAGGGGAGGTAAGCCGTAATATGACTGCCAGCGGTTTTAAAATAAATTTATATTCAATACCTTTATTTATTATGCACTGATTTGAATACAAACTTTAAGAAAAAAAAACAAAGATGATCAATCTTTTTTTCCTTCACAGTCGTTATGGTTCATTAGATTCGCTTGGCTGGAATTCTTAAAAGACGCTAAAACGAAACAGGTTCTCTGCTCAAATGGCCTCTTTTAAATACAAATTAACTTAATTTATTAAGGTTCAATAATGGAGTTTAAAGTTTAAACCAGCTCAGCTTATGGGTTTTGTTGTGTGGCTGGTTTAAGTTGACCGTCGACTGTTTACGTTCAAATATTTCTGGTGCGTTCATCTGTTTTGTCCAGCCGTCCGTCGGTCCGGTCGGTCATCCATCCAATTCATTCATCCATAAATAACTTAAAATATATGATCATCCGTTATTGCTGTTGCTATTGCACCCCGGGGGCACAATGCCACCATTACCACCAGCACTGGCACCAGCACCGGCTCCATCACCGCTACGAACAACAATATTTCCAACCTCCACACCGTGGGCCATATTAGGCAATAGTCACAAATATAAAAATTGTTTGCCGACTGTGGTCGGTGGATCGGTTGTTTGGTCGGTCGTAAAGCATCTGAAAACAGACCACAACTGACACCGCATGTAAAATATCGCTTTTGAACTCTCCTCTAGACGCAACTGGACAAATGCGACGGCGACAAAGTCTACGGCGAGTTGAACAAAAAAAACACCATTTAAGTTTAAGGCGTCTCTTTTTTTCCAACATTCATTTTCAAGTTGGTAATTAGCCATAATTCATTGATGCTGCCCTTCGTTCGCATAGAAAAGAAGAGGAAAAGGCAACTTTATAACTAAGACACACTATGGCGAATAAAAAAAAAGAAAAAACCATTTAAAAATAACTGAAGATTTGAAATCTCCTGGGCATTGCCTTTAAAAATAAACAGACTTATGGGTTCCTTGCTTAAGAGGTTCGTTGGGAAAGTTTTGCCCCCACAGACCAAGGAGATTACTTGCAGACGAGCCTTCTGAGACGCTCATATAATATTTTTCTTTAGCAAGCGTGTAAGAAGCAGGTTTCTCACTTCGTCACCGAAAGCTGCTTAAAGATGGTTTCAAAAAGCTTATGAACTCATTTAGAATTATTTGAACTTTTATCACCCTATCCACGCACCCGTTATATGCTGCTTTCTATTAAATGTCCCTTTGGGAGGAATAATGAATTCCCCAGTGTTAAAACTGAGTTAACTTAATTCACTGCTATCCTTGTTTTCTAAATAAAGTTATTTTGATTATAACTCTTAACGCCCTCTATATGACAAATTGATACACCAAAATGTGCCCTCTTAGATAACTTGTTGTAAAGATCAGTGATGTCGCCGATGTCATAACTGATTGATTACTTTGTCGTGGCTTTATATCTGTCCTTATGAGTTAGGTATTTGAGATTATTACACACTGACGCCCTCTACATATCAATTTGTTTGAAATATTTATATATATTTCCAGAGAAGATCGATCGATGTCAACGGTGTATTGTAACTAAGTTAGGTGTCTTTGGCATGATTTATCGTTATATTAAAGGTCTTTGAGATTTCATTACTTTAGCGCCATCTGGATGTTAGTTTTTCAAAATAATAATGGATTATAAGAGATGACCGTTTTCTAAATATTATATATATTTCTAATAGAGGTTGTTCTCCTAGCTGTGATTATATATTAGAGTTTAAGCCCTTGAGAAATTGACTCAGTAACGCTATCTACACGTTAATTTTTTGTATGAAGTCTTGTTATGATCGATGTGCCTTGATTGGCATTAATTTATCAGTAAGGTTATTCTTTATCCTAATTAAGCTTTTGGCATTTCGACACTAACACCATCTTTATGTCATTTCTTTTTACTTTTTGGATAACAATTTCGATATTTAAGATATTTATACATTTCGTGAGAAGATCGATCGATGTAAACGATGTATTGTAACTAAGTTTGGTGTCTATTACTGGTCTTTGAAATTTCAGTACTTTAACGCCACCTGGAAGCTAGTTTTTCAAAGTAATAATTGATCATAAGAGATGATCGTTTTCCAAATATTTTATATATTTTTAATAGAGGTTGTTCTTCTAGCTGTGATTTTTTATTAGGGTTTAAGCCCTTGAGATTTCGACATAGTAACGCTATCTACAGGTCAATTTTTTACGAAGTCCAGATATAACGAAGTCTAGAATAGCAATGATGTCTTTGTCATAAGTGGTCTTCAGGATTCAGTTTCGGACAAATTTAATAATTCAATATGCCAATCAAGACATTATTTTAGTAAGGTTATCCTTAATCCTAATTAAGTCTCTGGCTTAATGAATTAACACCATCTTTATGTCAGTAATTTTTAATGTTCGGATAATGATTTAGATGACCATTGAGGTCGACAACTCTCGTAACTGGATCATGATTTGGAAATTATCGTCCACTGAAATTGCTCCCCCAGTACTGTTTGGTAGAACATATTACTTCGAATTTGACATTCCGACTCCTCAACGCCATCTACATCTCAATTGATATTGGTAGAGTATGATTATGGGCAAATCGATGTTGTAGGCACAATTATAATGTTGTAGACAAATTGTTCTTCGTGACATGCTTGCTGATTTTGACATAGACCTTTCAGATTACGGTACTCAAATCAACATTTTATAATAATTTGACTGCTAGATGGAGCTTTAGAGTAAATGGATGATAGCACTGGGTTTTACCATGAAGTTTTGCTTTACAATGTATTTCTTTTTTAGGAGTTCTAGCACACATGATATATATCCTCCAAAGTACGGGAATAACACTTGGCAACAAAATTAGAAAAAATATAATGCTTTGTGGAATATCTCCTGAACTAAGGCCAGATTCATCATGATCAACAGTACCAAATCAACTTTAGTTGACTATTAACACCTTTGCCGCAAATATAGTGTTCCATAGTATAAGTATTTTCCCAGCAATGCTTGGATTTTATAATTTAGTTTTCTAGAGATTTTTGACTCCTTAACGCCATCTACATCTCAATACATACAACTTGTAGAAGATGAAAAATGGCACATCAATGGTGTATATATTGTTGTAACGTTGTTCTTCTTGCCATATTTTCGGTATGTAACAGAGGCCCTTTTGATTAAGATACTTCAATGTGCATTTAATTATAAAGTGCCAGATAGATGGCGCTTTTGGGTAAATTGATAAAATGACTTCTATTGAAAATGATGTTGTGAAGAATTTGTTAACTGAATTAGTCTTCAGCAGTGCTCGTCTTTTAGGACAAAGGTTAGAAAGAAAAAGGATAATTTCTAGAAAATCTGACACTTTAACGCCATCAACATCTCAATGCATTTAACAACAAGTGGATGATATTTTATGCAAACCGAGGATTTTTTTTGTTTAACCTTATTTTATAGAAATATCAGTAAGTTCAATTTATAGTTTAACCGTCTGTTTGACTTATCTTTTGACACTGACTGTTGTTGACGCCTGGCGCCAAAACCACTTACTTGGCGGCCCTCGTGGCAATATATACAAGGCGTACTACATACTAGACCCCATATAGCACAAGTGGTACAAAAAAAGAAACAGAATCAGAAAAATATAAAGAATCTCATGGATAAATGTTTGTGCAACCATAAAGCCGCTAATGAATGATTTCCGTTTTTTGTTTTTATTTTTCTTTTGCATTCTTTTCTATATACGTTTTCTTTTTAAACCTCAAACCAGTTTGGCTTTTCCTAGCAGCCACAACTACTTACGCAAATATGTCTGCATTTGAGTTATTTGAAGTTGTAATAATGCCCACCATAGAGTGTAAATATTTCGCCGTCCACTCAAGCAGCACATCCATCACGGCCCCACAGAGATTGAAGCGGAACATACAACATTGGTGTTGTTTTTAGTTTTGTTATAAACTTTTGAATATCCTTTTTCCACTTTCGCTTTGTTCACTCGCAATCTTGCAAATCAATCGAAAGGAAAGGGAAGTTGCTTGGGAGTGCGGGGCACAAAAACGAAATCAATTTCCGTTTTCCTAAGAACCTTAGCATCATTCGGCTCCTTATCCTTTGTTATTTTCGTTGTTGTCATATTTACGATGCTTTTGTACGTTTCTTGGTTTTCCTTATTGAAAAGTTGTCTTTCATGTTTTCCATCTTTGTCAGCGCCGTTTAGACGGTTTTCTTTATTTTTTTGTGTGTCGACGTTGCCGTCGTCAGACAATATGCAAAACTCAATCTCAATACGTACAAATTGGGTCGTTTAAAGCTGAGGAAATAAAAGTTTTTTTCCGTCTTGATGTTTTTGTTGTTGTCGCCGTCGTTGAGAAACAGAATATGTCGCCGATATTGACATTTTCCCACTTGAGCATTTCGCTGCTGGCGGGGAAGGAGAAAAGAGAAGATTACTTAACAGGATATCAGTTGAAGATTACGAGAGCGGAAATGTCGTTTTTGTGTTTGCGTTCTTGGAAAATGTTTTGAGGATTTAATTTTATGGCCTGGAAATGTAAACAATCATAAAGTCGTTGCCTGAAGTAGCTAGGCGGACGGAAGAAGTTCCTTTAATATGGAATATCTTGCGCATTTTTCTGATTTATTTATGCCAAATGAGAGAATATTTGTGATTGATTATTAACCTTTTCTTTTTTCCTTTCTTTCCAGGTAAGCTTAAGTATAAATCTAATGAACGGCGCCAAAGCAATTCCTACGGTGGTGAGTACAAATGTACCTGCTATTTCAAGACATTTTAATAGAAAATTGTATTTAAATTCCGCTAGATTGAAATTAAACATTAACATATGCTTCACTATATGTGACAGCGCATAGAGAAAGGGACCTAAGGGTAAAAAAAACAATTTTCACTTTTTTTTGATGTGGACAACATCTGAGCACCAATGAGCCCCAAAAGTGTTCCCTCCCAGCGATATGCGCGATTTATGAAAGGGATGGTACACCAAATTTACATGTATTTAAATCTTTAAAATGGCTCTCCTGAACAAAACTGGTTTTTACCCTTAGGTCCCTTTCTATTTTGCGCGTCACATATGTATTTGAGCATTTTTACTTTGGTAATCCGACATCTTAGCGCCATCTATGTGTCAAATATATTGTTCACCCAGTTATGTTACTTTGAATTAAGGCATTCCGAGTATTTATGAGTACTTTTTTCTCTTTGAATAAGTATTTTGGGAATCCGACATCTCAGCGCCATCTATCTGTCAAATATATGTTACATACAAAGTTTCTAAGGTGAAGATTTATTGCTTAAAATTACATAGATTCGAATTAAGCCATAAATTGCCCCCAGTAATGTAACGTTACGTCGGATTTAGACATTCCGACTCCTTAACGCCATCTACATCTCAATTGATACCACAGGTGGAGTATGATTATGGGCAAATCTATGTTATAGACAAAATTATAACAGGTGTTGTTCTCGTGCCGTGCTTGCTGATATTGACAGATACCTTTCAGCTGTGCTTTATTGCATAGGTGTAATTTTTTCGACACCTTAGCGCCATCTTCATATCAATTATTTATAATATACAGAATTTCACTTAGGGAAGACTGGTAATATCTCCACTGTAGATAATGGAATTGTTCTTTTAGCATTGGTGGGTCCTATTATAAAGATAGTTTAGATTTCGACACTTATTGCCATTAACATGTCAGTTCGTTATAACATATAGATGGCGCAGGATGTCACACATTCAGAAAGTACTTAGAGGATTATCAATTTGGTTGTTGTTGTAGCGGCAACTGTGTGCCGGTGTAAAAGCCCTTGGCCGGTCCATAGAACCTGCTGTCGAGGGAGGCCTTAGGTTTGGTCCCCTTAGTTGTTGGTGAGATTGTGTCTTTTAGCCATGTTATAAAGTTAGATTGAGGCGACTCTTTAATTCTCTCCATATGCCAATTTGTTATGACGTAAAGATGGCGTTATACCGGCAATACAACATCGCAGTCGAACAGATGTAAGAATGTACAAGACTGAATTTTGTTAAATAGCTGATCTGATAAATCTATTTTTTTATTGGTGGATCTTAATGAAGATGTTTGCGATGTTTCGGTAACTTCTTAAAAAACCCATCTTTGACATTCATCAAAGAGTTAAGGAGCCTGGTTTAGGCTAAAGATTTTAGAGGGGAATAATTTAATGAATAATTTAAATGGACTCCCCTTAATATTTTCGATCATCACAAACGTTTAAAGGGCAATAATATACTCGTACGAATGTAAATAACACCATTGGCCAGGTGCCTCCATACAACTGGTGGAAGTCCTCTTCCAATTGGTATAGGTTTACCTGCGGCCACGTTAAACCTACACCATGGAGTTTTATTTTCTTTAAGTCCTTAAAAACTTTTCTCCTTGCACAACAGGAAACTAATCATTCCTCATAATTGCCTTACATTCTTTGAAGCACACACTGCGGGCACAAAAAATAGCATAGCACCAACCCCCCTCTGAGAAAATCTTTTGAAAAATTGTTACAATAGGTGGTGCACAAATATTTTCTCTCACAATCAATTTGCATTTGAAAGCCAAAAGAATTTAAGTTTTATTAATGATTTTCTTAATGGAATACCTTTGAACTGCACAAACACACACACTTGCCGACATGTCTTACTTAAACCGAGCAGGGCAAAAAGGCAAGGCCTTCATGTAGAAGACCATCTAGAAGGCTTTCTTTTTAGAGCAAACATACATGAAAGCCTTCCGAAAATAGAGGCAAAGGATGGCTCGGGCGGAGTCGAGCTTAAAGCGAAACTTCTTTGTGCGGGAAGAAAAATTATTGGTCTTAGAGTAAATTCAAGAAACGGTGCTGAAATGATTTTTAACCTTTGTGTTTTGTTTTAAGTTACCTTTTTTTCAGTCTTGTTATTTATTTTCTTTTTTATAAAATTTATGTGAAAAGAATTGAATTCATCTGCTAAAGAGTATTTCGCTTTTCCCAGCGCGACAAATTGCATCCTTTATTAAAAAGAATTTGGAAAGCATTCATTTGCTGTAAAAAGAAATGAATTTGATAAATTTTATCATTTTTGTGATGATAAAGAAAATACCCTGCAAATTTCAATAATATGCCGGAATTAATTAAAACTCATTGGAAAAAATCATAACTTTACAGCAAAGCGACTCCGACTTACAAGAAAACGCTTTGAAATTGTTTTCTCGCAATCAATCTGCTTTGGCAAAAGTTCTATCTAACTGATTCGAAAAGCAAAGCTTCACACTAAAGAATTCATATTGGCATTGCGATTTAGCTAGAGAAGACGCTAGGAATTTATTTTCTTGCATTCAATCTTTAATCTACTCAGGTAAGCAAGGCACAGTAAGAGCATTTGTACTAATTGCGGTATATTCAGCTTTATCGCATTGCTTCTCGCATCGATCAGCTTTCGCTCTGCTTTGACCGCTTACCCTAAGACAATAACTATACTTTTACCTTCATTTTTCTTACTTCTTATGTTTCTTTTATACTCGTATTTTTATATTTCTTTAACTATCAGTCTTTTTACTCTAATTGGGGTATATTCAGTATTATCGCATTGCTTCTCGCATCGATCAGCTTTGCGCTCGACTTCGCTCTGCTTTGGCCGCTTACCCTAAGACAATAACTACACGTCTACCTTCATTTTTCTAACTTCTTATGTTTCTTTTATACTGATATTTTCATATTTCTTTAACTATCAGTCTTTTTGCCCTAGTTGGGGTATATTCAGTTTTATCGCATTGCTTCTCACATCGATCAGCTTTGCGCTTGAGAGCGCACGCTGTGGACACCCTTAGACAATAACCATACTTTCTCTTTCTTCCAATGTTTCTTTATATTATATTTCTTTAATCATCAATTTATTATCTTTTGTGGAGTTTCACAATTGTTTCTATGGGTCTCAGGGTAAAGGTGTATTTTTGCACCTCACCTCTATAATCTAAGTACTTATTTTTGGTTTCGAGATAATGCAAACGGTAATGAGTGATCATTATCTGGAGCATCATGTGCTAAGGAGTTATGCTTCCTGTCCTTATTTAGCCTATTATCAGTAATAACTCATTTATGATTTAAAATAATCTGAAGTGAAAGAAGAGGTCATTAGCAGTTGAAACAAATTGTAATGAGTTATAAAAGGTGGTCTTAGCTAAACCTAGTAATGTCTTGCGAGGTCTTGCGGTAGCAGTTGTTGCCAACATTATTTTTCTATGAACACACTTTAGGATTAAAGTTTAAAATTCTCTGCAATGTTGTTCTGAGAATTTTGTATGAACACACATTGGGATTCAATTTAAATATTCTATGTTGTTCTGAGTATACGCATGGGGCCGGAACGGCGACGAGTTGGGATAGATGGATCATTTGTAAGTACTTATTTATGGTTTTAAAGAAATTCAAACGGTAATGAAAGGTCATTTCCTGTTAAAACAAAAGACAATGAGTTATTCTTGTTAAATTTTTGCCAATTTAACTATTTTTCTAAAAAGAAAAACATAGTTTTCCCTGTCCAGACATTCGCCAAGTTATTGTTTCAAAGACATTGTCGAACGTCAGATGGATCCTTTGTATGTACTTATTAAGGGTGTTAAAGAATTTGAACGGCAATGAAAGGCCATTACCAGATAAAGCAAAAAACAAGGAGTTGAATTTACTAAGTTTTCGCTAAGGTAGTATAAATATATATTTTTTTTAAAGTAAAACGTTTTTTCCACTATACTTCCCTCCCCCCAGACTTTCTTGAAGCTCTTGTTTCAAAGGCATTCTAGAACACCTTTCCACAGAATCGAAAGCTTCAGCAAGCGGTCTCCCATTAAATTTAAAATAAGCGCAGAATAAGCAAATATCTGCTGAAGCTCCCTAAGAAGGCCTTCTAAAAGGCCTTGCAGAGACCTTCCCATTACCGCTAGGCTACTTTAAATGACTCACATACAGATGCTAATGAAAGCAACTACACACACACACTCATGGAGAGACGACGTATCCTCTGCTGGCTGTCTTACACTTTGTATGGGAACTGTCGGTGTTAATTATAAACTTTATGCTTTCACACCCATTTGATCTTTTTGCTGTTGTTGTTGTTGTTCGTGGTGCTTTGTTTTCCAATATGTGGTGCTTTAGTGGCCCTTTTTGTGTAATCAGGCCGACCAGTCAGTATCGGGCAGAATGTATCTCTTACACTCGCAGAGACACAAAGTGCGAGAGAGGCCAGTCAGCCAGCACAAAAACACACAGTTGCACACGAGTGTACTTATGCCGGGTTGTAAACACCAATTTAGGGTGAGGTGGTGCGATGCGAGGTGCCTTTCAAAGTGCAGTAGTACGTTGCTGCAACACTGTGTTGCATGGCATGGTGGTGTCGTGCAATGCAGTGTGGCCTGCTGGCTGGTGGCATGGTGTAGTGTAGTGTGGTGTGGTGGTGCGGTGTGGTTATCAAACATGTGTATCTTTTTCATAAAGCAGCAGCAATGCGTTGGTCATCATTCTTTGCTCATCGATAACAAACCCAGTAGAGCTTCTTTTGACGTCGGCTCTGTCTGTCCATGTGTTTGTCCGTCCGTCCATCCGTCTGTCGGCTCCAATGGCAAACAACGACAACCAATCAATGTAGGGGTCCCATAAGAAAAACAATAAAGCATTCTTCATTCTCTTCGGCTCGGCGTCTTCTTCAGCGTTGCCTCATTGATCACTCGATGCACAAATGCCTGCATTCTGTTCGGTTGGGGTTGTGGGGGAGGGGCAAGTCAACGGGGGCATTGCTGATGTCTTTTGTGATATGGTTTTTATGATTTTGTATACAAATACTTGGGATACCACCACAAGACGACAGACAGACAAACATGCATCCGTGCATAGTACGTGCATACGTTCTCACATGGACATGGTGCAAGTTAGTCGTCGGACGGAGTGGGTACGTCCGTCCATTCATACGTACGTACAACAATATGATGAACTGGCACGAGTTTCGGTCAGGTTATTACAGACAAATACATATATACATACACACCTGCATACGCACAT
Organism: Hydrotaea diabolus; assembly: GCA_963513945.1. NCBI lineage: Eukaryota > Metazoa > Arthropoda > Insecta > Diptera > Muscidae > Hydrotaea > Hydrotaea diabolus. The sequence goes on along the minus strand of OY740720.1, from coordinate 153,800,319 downwards.
ACGAGTACTTGTATTTGTCCGTATGTATGTACATGCATACCTATATTCAGCCGTTTATGTTGGCGGTCGTAAACGACCAGGCATTTACTGCCACCGCTGCTGTTTAGATAATCAGCCAGTTAAAGTAACAGCAGCAACAACGACGACGACGACACTGAGAGAAGCATTCAGTCTTCGCCGCATGCGAGAGTAGCAGTCACCAGCCAACGGATCCGTACCGTTCCTTCTCAGGCCAGCCCCCAGACCGTCCACCGTTCGTTCAACCAGTCAGCAGTCATCGCGATTGAGTCAGGCAGCCTAATACCAATGGTTGTCATTGACCTCAGCCAAAGTAAGGCATGGTAGAATGCAATATAAAATGCATGCAAGCTCCACACACACACACACAAGCTTGTCCGTCCAGCCCACCGTTCGTAAGTCCATTTATCCATCCTCAGCATTGCCAGTGCTTGTGTAATGATCTCCCTTCTTGCTTTTGGCGCCCCTCTTTCTCTTTGGTCCCTGCTATGTATGTATGTTTGTTTTATGTTTAATTGAAGAACATTCGAGGATGGCTTAAGTCGAATTACCCCAACATTCGATAGCACCCTATGCCAGGGATTAAGCAGAATGCGGAAGATCTTCCAGATTTAAGACAAATTAGTCCCTGGATGAAATCGAGGTCATTGGTCTGAATTTTCCTTTTTTTTCTTATACCTTGGGCACATATACGAACTTTAGCGTAGAAATCTGTTCAGACACTTCCGAAGACAACCATTACTAGCTGAGAATTCTTTTGATTATAGTTCGTATCTTCATGTGATCAAAAGATGTGTTCATATTCCTTTTTGTAGACCAGCTCCAGCGATTGTGCCGGACGGTCAGTGAGTGACACGTTCTTCTCTGGCGATTTGGGATGATTGTACTCTTTTCCTCGGTTTTCTGTTATATATTATTTTAATCTGTTTGCCTAATAGTTCTAAGGTATAACCCCAGCGACTTCTCCGGCAGCCACCGCTGAGAGCGTTCGGAACTCTCTAATAGTTCTACGTGCGCTTAGGCGACCGCCTACATCCGGGAAGCATAGAACATCGCTGGGTTAACCAACGTGTGACCAGCATCTTGCGCATTCTGACCTGCGCAATAGCCTTCGAATTATAATAACTCGAACGCCGGTTGGTAGTGAAAGTCTTAGGAGCTCATTAAACATTATTTTCCAGGGAAGGGGTCCAGCTGTGAAGTCATATCATTCTGATCCGACATTAAATTGAGGAATAGGAACCATATTTTACTCACTTAATCCTGGCCTTTCCTATAAAGTTCAACTTGAGAGAAGTTCATCGCTTGTTCCACAATGATAAATAGGATCGCAAGGTAAACAAATACATGAGCTGGCAAGAAAATAAGGTAGGAAAAGAGGGATCTTGTTTAAAAGATTTGCAGAAGAGATCTCATTAAACCGTGTAGAGCTTTGCAGTGGATAAATACTACAATTGTAAGTTGAGGATCATTTTAATTGGCGAAAATTCAGAATTTAGATCATCCTTCTACCTCCTACTTAGGTTGGAACAACAACCAACTGCGTAGGAAATGTCTTCCAAGAGCCCTTCTAGAGTGCGTGCAGTCTCCAACTCGTGATACAAAGGATTTCCATATATTCTGCCACATGGTCCGTTTATTAGAGCCTCCTAATCCATTTAATTGTTCTTTGAGAACACTTAGACGATATTCAAACTATGCCACGTTTTTGCCATGGTTACCCCTTGTCACTGAATGGAAAGCTGTGGGACTTCAGTTAGAAGCTTATGATAGTGGCTTCCCCGCATTAGTAGCTCTGCAGTTACCAGTGAAGAGCTTGGGCATCGTTGCTTAAGAGCGAGCGTTAAATATTGCATGTGAGCGGGCTGTACTTATTAAAGGTCAAGGCGTCGAGGAATCCAAACCTAATGCTGCTTCAAAGGAATGTTTGCGGACAGCCGGCGAGCGCTTAACGTTGCAACTCCTGCTTAGGCTTAAAAATACTTATAGCTGCTGAAGTTAAGGAAAAACGTCTTCGGATGGAAGGTAGAGGCTGTAGGTGCTTTCTGGGGAGCTACCAGTTCCCTGGTTACATGAGACTGAAACTGGGAGTAACTTTGGTTACTAAACCTGACCAGAGGTTGTCTAGTACCACGGTTGACTGGGAATAATGGGGGTTACCCAAGACTTCACCTAGTCATTATAGGCCCTCGGGCCTTGTTGAGGGGTCGGTCGGACCTAGCCTTAAAACATGGTTGCCGTTCAACGTCGTCGAATAGAAGAGGTGACTGGGAATAATGGGGGCTTCAAAAGACTTTACTTAGTCATTATTGGCCCTCGGGCCTTGTTGAGGGGAAGAGGTGACTCGGAATAATGGGGGTTTCTCATGACTTCACTTACTCATTATTGGCCCTCGGGCCTTGTTGAGGGGTCCGTCGGTCCTAGCCTTAAAATATGGTTGCCGCTCACCGTCGTCGAACGGAAGAGGTAGAGATAGACCTCGTTCTGAGTGGTGAGGAAGCCATGTCCATGTACAGCATGGTTTTAGACCGGTACATCTACATGTAGCACTTTGTGTCTCAATAAATATCATTTTACAACTGATGCTTTTATCTTTGGGTGACCAGTCCCGCGATGTATGATTCCCAAACTGGTAGTAGCTTGGCTATGTGGTCTGAACGGAGACTAAAGTTTGGAACCACGGAAGCCTCCAGAGCTGTTGTTCTATCCTGACTAGCAGGCGCGGCCCTTCGAGTGGTGTCGGGGTGGCTGTGGTTGAAGCCCAAATCGCCGGGAGAGCTACTGCTAGGTGTGGAGCTGCATTGCAACCGAGTGCTGTGACCCATTGAGTTGAAGAGGTTTTACATAGGCCTCGGCCCTTTACAAAGTGGAACGCTTCGATTTAGTACCGGCGGGACTGGACTTAAGAGGCGCTGGCCGTCGCTTGGTAATGGCTTCTGTTACGATCGCGCACCATGGTTGACGCTATTCCAGCGAGAATAACTTGGACGCTGCAGGTGCTTTCTTAGAAACAACTTCTTGGCTTCGAGACATGACGATGCTTTAAATGATTGTTGGGAAATTTAATTTTACACGTGGAGCGGGTTGATCGATGGTTCAAGAAGTAGGTCGTTGTGATGCCACTAGCGGTGGTTCTCTCGCAAAGAGAAAGGGGTAGATTCTCGAATTCGTAGACTTAAGATGCTGTGAGCTATTGTCGGAAAAATCAGATATAGGTTCAGCAGGCCGGCTATTGTTCAAGACGAATGTAGCTAGGTTACCGACAGTGGACATTTTTTGGTATGGAAATGATTGCTCGTACTGTTCCATCAAAGGAGTAGCTGCTTGGGCCAATGCTGCAACAGTCCGTCGTAAGATACGTTTAGAAAGAGTAGGACGATCGGTTTTTCCCTACGATACAGCCGGCAGAAATTTGGTGACACGCAGAAGATTGCTCGTACAGTTTAAGCAAAGTAGCGGATTTTAGGGTCGGTGACTAATTCTACTGTGGTTGATTGTTGGATACTTTTGGTTCAAGTAGAGCAGGATCGATGGTTCAGGAAGAAGTTCACACAAATATATTCTGCGTTTAGTGTTACCCACAACACTAACAGCAAGGAGGAGTTTTTTGGGTTTTTTACCTAATACTATTTTTTAGGTTAATTGGGTAACTCGATTTTGCTGTCACTAAAGCTTAAGAATTTTATTGTGCTCCACCCCAAGGTAGGGTATCACCGGCGAATCATGTGAGAATGCGAATTGTATTTTTAAAATTCTCCACACATACTCCGTTATTGTTACACTGACTGCTAATTCAACAGAATGCTGACTGATTGACTAACACATTGCCGGCCTGCCAGCCCGTTCGTTCAGTCTTTCGTTTTTCCGTCCGAACGTCCGTCTGTCTGTCTGTCTCTTTATAATGTCAGCAGAATGTTTTCCCCACAGCCTGCGTCGACGACAACTGACGACGCTGGTTAATTGTGTCTGTCTGTCCATCCATCCGTTTATATATCCGTCCCTCTGTCCGTCCGCCTGTCTGTCCTTCCTTCTGGCACGATGTATGAGTATGTACGACGTTGTGTCTTTTGGGTATTTATGTTGCATGTTGGGAATACACTTGGTGCTGCATGGCTTGTCTTCCCGTTGGTCGTCTCCTGAGCCATCGTCATTGTCAATTGTCGTCGTCGTTGTGTGTTGCCGGTGTTGCTGCTATGTCGCTGATTGAGGCACTCGCATTGCAGGCAGCTGTAGTTGCTGCAAGTGTATCGTGCAACTTGTTTGTGAATTTATACCAGGCCTTCTTCCCAAAGGCTGCAATGTTTACTGGGGCGTTTGTAGGGGCAATCGTCAAAACGACCGTCATTGTCATTATCTGCGGCGAAAGACAGTAACAGTCGCATCGGCAGCAGTAACTGCTGATAATTGAAAATGTTGTCTTTAAGCGCTGCACTGCCGATGGCAAAGATTAGCTTCTTACTGCGCCCGGATGATCTATTGAGTGCGAACTGTTGACTTTTGGTAGTTTTTTGTGTGCTGTTGTTGTTGTTATTTTTAAATAAATTAAATTAATTTGATTTTTATGTGTTTTTAACATATTCAAACGATGGCCATAAAAATATCATCAAAAACATCATCATCATCAACGACAACATCGTAGACGTTGTCGTCGTCGTCATCATCGTCGACATTATTAACGATAAAACTCAATTGTTGTTGTTATTGGCATTTGGTTGTTTTTGTCGCCGCCATCAGCGTCACTGGAACTGGCATTGGCTCTAGCGCTGACTCTGGCACTGGCGTTTCAAAAAAAGGTGTTGACAGTTTGTCATTTCTCTCTCTCTTCGACTGTGACAGACTTCAGCGACATGGGTGGCAACACTTTAAAGCGCTTTATATGCTTATATGTGTGTACATGTACACACACATACACAGTTACCTTTTAATATAAACAAAGGTTTATTTGTTTAAATATTTGTTATATCACCAAATATTTACAAAGTTCGTAAAGAAAATTTTAATGGTTCATTGTTTTTGTGCTCTTCTTCGTTTTCTTAGAAAAAAATTAAATCAAATAACACGAATGGTGTTTAAGAAGAGGAAGCAGCAGGTTGAGGGGAGACGAGGTTGTTAACCAAAACAAAAAAATATAGAAGGGAAAAAAAGAAATTGAAACGCCGGTAATCACTTGTTATTATTTACATTTGATAAGGTATTTTTATGTTCTTTCCCCGTACCCCCTGCCTGGTTGCCTGTAGGCTCTCCACCCTCTTTATGGAGTACTTATCCCCTTTGTTGATGTGGCTGCACTGTGGTGTGAAAAGGACTTTTTCGGGATATAACTTGTTCAGGCTGTTTATGAAGATTAAATCTCACGCTGGCAATGTAATCATACATTTAAAGGGAGTTTTTTTCAGACGTGTGGTTTTCAAGAAGAAAAAAAATGCATATAAGGCCTAGAATTCAGCGTTTTATGTTTAAAAAATCGGCTCGAATAAATTCCAACCGAGAGGCCACTTTTTGCAGCATTTTGGTCCGTATGTCAGCAATAACGTGCCAAATGTTCTCTTTCAAGGCGTCAATCGTGTCGGGCTTATCTGCGTAGACAAACGTCTTCGAATAACCCCACAAAAAAATAGTCCAGCGGTGTTAAATCGCACGATCTGTGAGGCAACGACGCGAGATAATGATCTCACCAGAACTTTCCTTCAATGAATTGCTTGTTTCGTTGACTGTATGGCATGTATCGTCGTCCTGTTGGGCTTCAATTTAAGGTAGCAAAAAGTCCTATATCATGGCGCGATAGCGAGCACGATTTACGGTAACGTTCCAGTCATCATCATCATTTAAAAAAAAAAAATGGACCGATGATTTTAACAGCCCATAAACCGCACCAAACCGTGGTCTTCTCTGGGTATAATGGCACCTCTAAAACCTCTTTTGGTTGCTCTTTAGCTTAAATGCGGTAAATTAAATAGAGTTACCGTTGCGCCAGAAATGGGCCTTATCACTGAATAAAATTTTGGTCGAAAACAGCGGATATTCCCGTTTCTCACCGAACGCTCATTTCCAAAATTCAAAAAATAAATGGCATAAAATTTCCTTTCGAATGATTCTACACTTGATTTGAATTTTTGTATTTTTTTTATTCTTCCCTGTTTATATCAACTTATCATACTGACAGAAAAAAAGGACAAGCTAATTGAGGAATTCATTTAAAAATGTTAAAGCCACCAAAGAATCTACATCAGCTAAAATCAAGTAGGAGAAAACTTAATGATGGGAACTTAAAAAACCTTTTACACGTAGATTAGAGTTCTTCACTAGCGCCATCTTTACGGTGTCTCTCGAAGCAAAGTACACTTGGGGGAATGAGTATTTCGTTTTAGAGTCGTGTATAAAAGGTTTGCCCTAACCTGGCAGCAGCTTTTTTAATGCTTCAGCCTACCTTGTGCCATAATAAAGGTGTGACTCCTGCCCAAATCATCAGCGGTGAAGCAGGTTTGTTTCTGGTAGAATCTGTTTACCAAACCGCTTCTCTCTTAAGGTCTAAAAAGTCGGGCAGGAGCAGAAAAGTAGTCAGTCATAACCTACTCTTCCCCATTCATTGTTGCAGCTCCCAAAGAAGTCATTGTATGACAGACGCACAGTGGCTGTTTATATAGATTAAATCTTAAATCGAGTGTTAAACCGATATTACCCTGCCAATATGATCATATCATGCATATATCAAAATAAAAGCAATGAGCTACTTGTGGCATTCTTTCCAGAATTGTAGAGCCGTCATAGAATCTACATCACGTAAATACAAGTAAGAGAAGTCGTAATGAAGAGAATTTAAAAAACCCTTCAAAAGTACTTTAAAGCTCTGCACTAGCGCCATCTTTACGGTGTCCCCGAAGCAAAGCGCAGTTGGATCCATGAGTAGTTCGTCTTAGGATATATGGGAGTAGACTACTTAATAATTCAGCCAGCCTGTTGCCTTAATAAAGGTGTTGATACTGCCTTAATCGGAGAGCAGGGTTTTTTCTTAAAGTATCTGTAAACAAAACTGCTTTCTTCAGTTAAATCCTTTTCCACCTCCCCATTGTTGCTCCTCCCAAAGAAGTCATTGTATGACAGACACTGTCTCCTAACGTGCACGCCCAAAAGCCTGGGACCAATGATGACCGCCATGAGGTTTTAAAGATGGATCCTTGGCAGAGTAATAGCGATCCGCGTGACATGACATGGCCAGATCTTTGGGGTATCCATGCAGGTGAGTTCCTTCTCCCACCTATGATATAGAGTTTTCATGATATAAGCTCCAAATCCTCTGTGCCTCCTGGTAGGTGGGTTCCTTTTTCCAACTAACCTTGACAATGAGATAGAGTTTTCAAGATATAAGCTTCAAAACCACTGTACAGGTGGCTTTCTTTTTCCCACCTATCATTGACAATGAGATAGAGTTTCCATGATATAAGCTGCTAAACCACTGTGCCTTGATTGCCATTTCACGTAGAATTCTGGAACAGAAATACAACAAAAAAAAAACCCAAACTCTGAAAGAAAGCCATTGTGTTGCAATCCTTCGTAAAACGACAGCCACTACAGCCAACATCGACATGGTGGTGGTGTTAGTGTGGAAAAGAAAAAGTAATCATTCCATATGACTCCGTATGGGCTATGAAAAGGCGACGACGTCGCTGTCGACTTAGACTGGCGCGATGACTCCATGCTGATGATTACGGGCATTGTCTGGTGGCAGTTGGTTGGTAGTCATCAGTGCCGTATTCTTGTGTTTCCTTCTTGGAGGTTCTTTTCATGTGATTTTTGTTGTTGTACTTTTTCGCTTTTACTGCCTTTGAAGGTGTATTTTGTTGCCTGGCTTTTCTTTATCTATCGTATTCCCGGTGCTGCCTGCTACTTTTGCCATTCATTATGAAAGTAGTCGCATGTGTGTGTGTGTGTTTGTAAGACAGACACATAAAGATTACCTTGGGGTGTTTTACTCACCTTTATTTACTCTAGTCCGGGCGGCCGGCCGGCTGGATAGTGTTTTTATTTTATCTTTTATTACTGTGTGAAATTTAAAGGGATTTTTAGATTTTTTTTTTGAAAGGTTTACCAGAATATTTTCTTGTGTGTGTTTAAAGTTTGAAATTGTTGTATATTTAGGTTCGTTAGAGTCCTGGCAAGGAGAGTCCTTTCCTTACATAATTGCGAAAGGATTTTGAAAAAATCCCGTAAAAAAGTTCTTCAATCGCATGACAAATCTCTGGGGTATTAACGAGTATTGAACTATAGCCTTCCTGGATTTTAAACTTTTTAAAAGATTTTTCTCGTTACACACACTGGTACGATGATGAACTTGGAATTTCACTGAAGAACATATATATGTTTGAAAGTTCTGCCTCTGGGCTGTCATCTGCGACACCCTGTTTGTCGAACTTAAATGAAAAATCTGTTGAAAATCGGTTCGTACTACAAACATTCGGCTGGATAAACATATATTCTGTTGCAATCACTAACATTCCATGGTATTGACGGTGAGATCGTAGCTACAATTATGACAGCCAACCAATTATGAATTACATGTAATTTTGGTGCATATAATTGGTTGTGACAACAAATAAATTATTTGTAGTAAGCAAACTCCGTTTAGTTCACTGTTGTAACATATTATCCAATGCAACAAAAGTTCGGAATTTCTCGGAGGTTAATGATTTCTTCTAGAAATGTTTATAATAACAGCAAGGCTCTCATAGGTCCGATTTATTTTTTATGGAAATTTTTATTTTGCAACGCTCGTCCATATGAAATAAGTTAAAAAGTATTAAACATTCCTTCGTTAAGTGAAATCGTATAGAGTTTATTTTCATATCCCATCTCTAAGATTGGAGTGTCCTTTTCGTATTTTTTTTTTAAAAAAAAAGTGTAATAATGTCGCATTAATTTTATTTAAGACGCGTCCTTTTTTTTAATGATGTTTCATAAATGCTTTTTAAATGGTTTGTTTTTGGCTATTTTTTGGAATAAAATGTTCTTCTTAATTACTACGAAGGTTGCTATATATATTTCTGACCCCATATCACATTTCCATTGGAAAGTTTTTAGCATAAACGTACTCAGAACGTTTTGACGTACGACCATTATTTGTGTTGTTTACAGTGACTTGAAAAAATCCATTTGGCAAAAAAATGGAATTAACTTGTGAACATTTTCGTGTGATCATTTTTCACAACTTTCGTACATCGATGAACTTAAATCTTTGTATGGCGATGAAGCACCATCCTATAGCACTGCGAAGAACTGGTTTAATGAATTCAATCGTGGCCGACGCTCGCTCAATGACGATGGTCGTCCAAAAACAACCATTGTGCCGGAGAACATTGATGCCGTGTGTGAACTGATAATGCAAGATCGTCATGTGACATACCGTGAAATCGAAGCATTCTTGGACATTTCTTCCACCAGCATACATTCGTTATTCCATGAACACCTGGCAGTAAAAAGCGTATGTTCTCGTTGGATCCCGCACAATTTGACAATTGCTCAAAAAAAGGCTTTATCGATTGGTGCAAAGAAATTTTGAAAAAATACGATCGCGGTACTTCAAAAGACGATTATAAGATCGTCACAGGTGACGAATCATGGATCTATGCGTATGAGCCCGAAACAAAACAGCAATCGACCGTGTGGGTCTTCGCAGACGAGCCAAATCCAACGAAAGTTGTTCGTGGAAGAAGCACTTCCAAGCAAATGGTCGCCTGTTTCTTCGGCAAAACTGGTCATGTGGCGCCTGTTCCGCTTGAGCAACGTAGGACGGTCAATTCTGAGTGGTACACCACAATTTGTTTACCTAAAGTCTTTGGAGAAATTCGAAAAACGATCAAGAGAAGACGAATCATTGTGCACCGTGACAATGCGAGCTCTCACACATCGGCTCAAACCAGCGCCTTTTTGAGCGGCCAAAACGTCGAGTGATGGGTCATCCGCCGTACAGCCCTGACTTGGCATCCAATGACTTATTTTTATTCCCGCACATCAAGAAAAAAATGCGAAGTCAACGATTTTCGTCGCCAGAAGATGCTGTTGAAGCATTCAAAAACCATGTTTTGCAGGTGTCTCAATCGGAGTGGAAAAAGTGCTTCGACAATTGGTTTGAGCGCATGCAAAAGTGTATAAATCATGCTGGAGCATACTTTGAAAAACAATAAAACCATTTTTGATGATAAATATTCGCATTTTCATTATTAGGCCATAAATATACATAGCAGCCCTCGTAATATCATTTTAGTTGTCTAAAATAAAATCAGAATACTCGTATCTTTTAGATAAAATGGTCCTGTTGGTCATTTTTTCAAAAAAAAAATAATTTTTTTAATAAAACTTATTAAAAAGTTTATGTACAAAATGGAAACCCAAAATCCACGAAGTGGATCGATTTATTACTTATAAACTGAACTTATTCCACCCATTTTTTTTAAATAACTTACAAATTATAACCGACAAAAAAGTATATATTTTTTATCACATGTAGCCAATACTTTAAGAATGCATTTGCAGTATTTTGTGTTGTATTGCCCTTAAGTAGCCGTAAATCTTTAGGTTTAAAATTCCACTTTACTTCGTTAAAACAATTTACCATAATTAGATTTATCTTAACATTTTATGACACTTTACAAACAAAATTGAATTTTTCTAACAAACTATCCAATTTGATGCAAAAAATCGTTCCACTTGTTCATAGAATTGAAAGTAAAAATCATGTTTTACAAAAATCTTTGGATAATTCAGATAACAGAATAAGTAATAATGACCTAATATTTACCTAAATATTTAACCATCAGTTGGTTCGGATGTTTAAATAAATTTAGTTTCAAATATCTTACTAATTAGTTAGGGCTACCGATACGAGTACTTTGTCTCTTTAACCAATACTGTCAGTTCCCACTACTGAAAATTGCTGTGTACAACATTCGGTTGTAGCGATGGAATACATGAATAGTACGTGCAACCACCAACATTCGGTTGTGGCAACAAATCTGTTCTCTGTTTGCATTATTACCAACGCCTCCACATGAAAGATTGCGTGCCAGCCCTTAGGCACATTTTGTGCCAAAAATCTCTAGTTCGACCCAATTTTCTAATGGAAAAGCTTCTGCTTTTTCAGTTTAGTTTCTTGGGTCTCCGTAACAAAAACAAAAACCCTTAACAACGCCAAACCCTCGCCCACCACTGTCACCCTCTGGTTAATGCGGCATTGATATGCCCATTTAAGAAATCACTTCCGTACAATTGACACAAACAGGCACTCTCTCACACACACTCACACAGACACTCCAAGTGTGTCAATTAAGAATTGGTAACCCATTCCGCCCGGCGAAGCCAAAGCCAAGGCAACAACAGGGTAGAGGAAAGACGGAAATTGCTTGGCACATAATTAAATAGTCCTTAAGTAACTGTAATATTTCACAAGTACAACAACGATTTCAAAAAGGAACATACAAAAACAACAACAACAGCAGAGCAACAACTCCATACTCTGGTGCCTGAGAAATTCCCAACCCTCAGATCTGTGCTTCATCTACAACGGGGTGGTTGCTGGTGGAGTGATGGTGACGCTGACGCGCTGATTGGAAGTCATTGGAAAACATTAAGAAGTAACAAATTTCACAATTGCTGGCAGTGCTTCCTTCTTAAGCCATTTAAATGTGTTTTTTTTTTCTTTCATTCACCGAAATCAACGAGCATGGACTTGTTTTACTTTCCGAACTTTTGGCTCATCAATTGAGGTTTTGTAATCATGTTACCCCCATACTGCGTGCTACGCGCTCAGTTCCTGACTGGTTATGCTGGCAAATAAGTGTGGCATCCATTCATATTTCTCTGTTTACATTTTTCTTTTCTGTTTTCATTTTTTTGTTTGGTTTTTTCTTAGTTACAAATACATAATTTTCCCTTATTATATTTTACATTTCAATTGAAGTGGCCCATTGAGACGGCAAATGTTGAGCAGGCAAGCGCTGGGAATGGGATCAGATGGAATGGTTGGTTGGTTGGTTGATTGGTGTGGTTGCTGGGGGATTAGGTCCATATGCCCGGTTGCCGTGGTTTGGTTTGTGGGGTTATGTTTGGCAATTGGTATGCCAACAGCAGTTGAATGACGACACAAGAAGGACGATGAGAATGATGATGATTATAAAGAGGAGGAGGAGGATGATGATGACGCTGAAGCTGTGGTGAAGGCGTTTGTAACTGAGACCGAGAATGCGAATGATTGTTTGCTTATAATATTTGTCGTTATATTTTCTAAAGGAAGTATAAAGCCCAAAACAGAAAAATATAACAAGCAAAAATGTAGTTAAGTTCGGCCAGGCCGAATCTTGTATACCCTCCACTGTTAAGAAAATACTCTGAAATGTGTACGTATTTCCGAGATAACTTTTTTTCTCCCTAGGCCGATTTTTCCCATTAGCAAGGCCAAATAGCTAATAACAATAGGCCAACATTTTATAAAGTTTAAGCAGTTGTACAAAGAAAATCTAAATAATTGCTATATTTTTCTTTTTTGTCGTTTATTTATGAAATTCCTTATAAAGGGTGCACGAAGTTAATTGTAAAACACACCCTAAAGTCAAGTTCTTTGCCCACCTTAATTTGACATTTCTTTGTTTCAGTATTTGACAAATTCAAGCATGGAGAGGTACACAATTAAGCAGCTCGTTAAGATTGTTGAAGCCTTTTACGAAAATGGGTATTTAAACCAAAATGCATTTCGTGCACTTCGCGATTTGTTTGCTCAGCATAGCCGCAGCACTTTCACCTCAGTGGACTCGCTAACAAGCGGAATCAGCGCTTTTGGGCAAATGAGAATCTACGAGAGACTGTTGAAAAGCCGATGGATCCACTAAGAGTTATTTTTTATTGCTGTTGATGGGCATTGTGCCGGCCGCACTTCTTCGAAAATGAGGCCGGCCAAGCAGCTACCGTGTTTGCTATCGCGAGATGATTACAAACTTCTTGCGCCCAGAAATTAAGGATATGAGCCTGGACGATATGTGGTTCCAACAGGATGGTGCCACTTGCCACACAGCCAACAAAACAATGGCTATTTTGAGCAAAGTTCAATGGACGTGTAATCTCACGTCGTGACCGCTACGTTCATGTGATTTTTGAAACTTGGACTTCTTTCTTCGGGGATACGAGTATTTATATAGAAAAAGAGTACGTCAATAAGCCAAAAACAATTCAAGAGCTAAAGCAGGAGATAATTTGACACATTAACGACATTGGACCTTCATAATAACTCAAAGTCATTGAAAATATGGCCCATCGTGTGGAGGAGTGCCACCGAAGCAATAGGCCGATATTATGTCTTATACATAATTGCCATAATAACAAATACTAAGATAACTCTCTGAAAACTTTTGATTTTTTTTACAATTAACATCATGCATTCTAGTTGGACCTCCCTATAGCTATAGGTAAGAAGAATTCGAGTTTGCGGAAACATTCTTTGACCTCTAGCCAGGCTTCGTATAGAGTAGCACGGCTGTGAGGTTGGCAACCTAGGGTGTGAAATTACATAGAATGACCGCCAAAATCACAGTATCAGAGTTTTTATCCTATGAAGAAGATAGTATCTCCTACAGTTCAAAGTAATTAACTATCAACATTTATAGTTTAAATTTTTTTGTTATTTTTTTTCTAAAATTTCTTTTTTAATTTTTTTTTAACTTTTTCTTTAATTGTTTTTATATTTATATTGCTTTTCAAAGCACACAGGTTTCAACCGCTTCAAATGTCATTTGGCTTTTTGAAAAGCGCTAGTGAGTAACAACAGAAAACATACTTTTTTTAATTTTTTTTTTAATATTTTTTTTAATTTTTTTTTAATTTTTTTTTAATTTTTTTTTAAATTTTTTATATATATTTTGCTTTCCAAAACCTACAACTTTTAACCGATTTGAATGGCATTACCAACAGAAAAACTCTAGCCAGACTGCGTGCCGAGTAGCACGGCTGTGTAGTTGGCAACCTAGAGTGTTAAAGTAGGATGATCGCCAAAACCACAATTTTTATCCTTTTAAGATGGCATTTCACTTGTTACTTGATACACATTTCACTTGCTACTTACAACCTATAGAAAATGTGCAATTCATTTATAGTATTTAAATATTTTTTTAAATTTTTTAGTATCTCATATGGTTCAAGAGTAATAAACTGTCAACATTTTATTTTCAATTTTTTTTTAATTTTTTTTTTAAATTTATATTGCTTTCCAAAACACACAGTTTAAACCGAATTGAATGACATTATACATTCGAAATGTGCAATTCATTTAAAATATTTAAATATTTTTTAGTATCTCATATGGTTCAAGAGTAATAAACTGTCAAAATTTTATTCAAATTTTATTCAATTTTTTTTTTAATTTTTTTTTAAATTTATATTGCTTTTCAAAACACACAGTTTTTTTACCGAATTTTAGAAAACTCTAGTGAGTACCAACAGAAAACATAATTAAATATTTTTTGGTATTTCCTTTAGTTTAAGAGTAATGCACAATCAAATAAAATTGTTTCCAATTCTCCCCGATCTTTAATCCGTATTTCTCACGAATTATCTTGGCAGAACAGACAACAGCTCTCCAATTACTTTCATTTGATTTTTAAGTGAATGTTACATAAAATTTGGATTTAAAAGATTATTCCAGTAAAGAATTAGAATACAATTTTTTTCACAATTTGTTTTTTGAAAAGGAGTTGGTCGTTATTTTTTTTGTCCAAAATGAACTTGGATAGACTTATGTACAAAATGCATAATTTTCCAAATGAAGACTTACATAGATCAACGCATGGCACAATAAAGAAGGTACGAGTAGTGGTATGCAGACAGCTGGTTTAAAATTTTTCTTGTAATATGTTAACCATCAAACTGGAAATTTGAAAAAGGCAAATTTTGACGTTTGGAAAGCTAAATTTCTCTATTAAACATTCGTAATACTCATCAAGCATTTATATAAATTTATTCCAGGCATTTTCCTTAAAGTGAATCTGAACAGTGAACTTTTTATTTGTTGTTGCTCTAGTGACTATACCCCGATTATTGTACGAGTACTCGTACCATGGATAAACACAGAAAAACATCTCTTTGATTATTGCAATCGATGGCAAGGTTCACTAGAAAATGGTTAACTTTCATTACAAATAAAATTATTCGGACTTTAAGTTTCAAATCGTTAAGCAGTGACCTCAAAAGTAAAACCCGATATGGCTAAAAATAAATTAAAAAATCTTAATTGGGTCGTGAGAAAACTGACAAAATGGCAGAATTTTTTAAAAGAATCAAATATTTGCGATATTCTCCCCCTTTTAAGGAATTGTAGGATTTTTCTAAGATGTCTTACAAAACAGTTTTACCCTACATCTTCATTACAAAAAACAAATGTTTGGACTTTAAGTTCTCGAATCCGCAGGGACGTAAAAACGGTTTTTTACAAACCGACATGGCTGCGAATATCTGAAAAAGTCGGAATTGAACCGAGAGTAAATTGGCGGAATGGCAGTTTATTTTTTACAAATCAATGTCACTTTGCCGTTTTGTTAAACACGTGTCTTCTCTTTACGGGCGGTTCGGAAACTTCTTAGCCTAGCACAAAAAGCGCGGTATAAACAGAAAAAAGTGTTTTGGAAACTTCCATCTCTGCTATGAACACATGTTAAATTTTGTTTCGATCTGGCAACTCGTTCATATAGAAACAGGTGTTCACAAAAGACGCATCTGCGATTTTTTTACAATGGACAAATTAGAAATGCGTGGTGTCATTAAATATTTACATAAAAAGGTTTATCGGGACAAGAAATTCATAATGATATGGTGAATGTGTTAGGTGAAAGTGCTCCTTCATATGCAACAGTACAAAATTGGGTTGCTGAATTTAAACGTGGTCGTACAAGCATTGAAGATGAACCACGTAGTGGACGTCCAAAAACAGCAACAACACCAGAAATTGTAGCCAAAGTGCATGATATGGTATTAAATGATCGACGAATAAAAGTGCGTGAAATAGCTAATATCATGGGCATCTCAAATGATCGAGTCCATTTAATTTTGCATAAAGAACTACAGATGAAAAAGCTTTCTGCAAGATGGGTGCCGCACTTGTTAACGGTCGACCAAAAACGCATAAGAATGAACATTTCTCAAGCTTGTTTGAATCGTTTTCAGCGAAATAAAATGGATTTTAAGCGTCGTTTCATAACTGTTGATGAGACATGGATCCACCACTATACTCCAGAGACAAAAGAACAATCGAAACAATGGACTGAAGCTGGAGGAAGACAAAAACAACTCAATCGGCGGGTGAGGTTATGGCAACGGTTTTTTGGGACTTCAAAGGTATTTTATTGATTGACTATCTGCAAAAGGGTAAAACAATAAATTCAGAGTACTATTGCAACCTTTTAGATCAATTAAATGTACAAATTCGAGAAAAACGTCCTGGCTTACAACACAAAAAAATAATTTTTCATCAAGACAACGCACCAGCGCACAAGAGTGTTTTGACAATGGCTAAAATCAACGAATTAAAGTACGAGTTGCTTGACCACCCACCTTATTCTCCTGATTTAGCTCCCAGTGACTTTTACCTGTTCCCAAATCTAAAAAAATTCCTTGCTGGCAAGCGTTTTACCTCAAATGAAGATGCAATTACAGTTGTAAACCACCATTGTGAAGACCTTGAGGAAAACTAATTTAATCAAGGGATAGAATTGCTAGATAAGCGTTGGACTAAGTGTATTGAAGATTCAGGAGATTATATTGAAAAATAAAAATATTTTTGAAACACTAACTATTCTCTTTCATTGATATGCTAAGAACTTTCCGAACCGCCCTTAAATATAGAGAAAAGAGATCTTGAGCCGGTTACTACCTGTTCAATAAGTTTTTTGTAATTTGTTCCTTAATTTAATAACTTGTGGGATTTTTCTAAGATTTACTACAGAACTGTTTTTTTCTTTATTTGGAAATACCTTACCCCAGCTTGGTGTTTAAGTTCATGCCTCTATATTGATCTATCTTGAATCATGAAATGTATGGCTAAAACAAGAAAAAAGGTAATTTCGACGAAATTCGGGAAAGTTCGTTCCATTGATTTCCCCGATTATCAGTTCTTTAGTGTAATATTTATCTCTACATTATAGGATCTCCGATTCATATTTCAAGTTATTGGCAAATTTAATATACACTCCATTCTACGATGAAGGGTATTACTTCAACTAAGGGTTGTTGTAAACACTACACCAAAATGAAAAAGGGGGAAATGTTGGAATTGGAAGGGAGACACGCTGTAAGTGTGTTTGACTGTGTAATGTAAAGATTAAGATGACATTTTTCTGGTTGTTCGAACGAATGTTCAATTTATCCTCATGTAGCCCTCCGGCTATGCTACAAAACAAGCAACCAGTCCGGCAGTCAGTCAGCCAGCCATCCATTCATTTGTCTGTCCATCGTTCCATCCATCCATCGACTCGGTGGCATATACCAACACACTCCTCCTCACTTACATTTGTCATTCTTCATGTGAACACTCGCTCGTCCGTTTATGGCGGTCCATTGAAACGAGAAACGGCAGAGAGAGCAACAACAACAAAATACTCGTATCGCAATAATAATAAAACGAAATAAAAGTCCATAATAATTTTGTATTTATTCGGACCGTAAAGCGATCTGGGGGGTAGGGCGCAAAGGAAATGTTCGTACACACACAGATCCATAATTGTAAAATTACACCCGCATAATGTGATTGCTGCTTATGTTCCCATAAGGTCGGCACAATGGGAAATATTAGACAGTGTGGCAAAGGTTGAAATTCCAAAAATAAAATGGAAAGAAATTCCTGGGAAATCGAATGTATTCGTTGGATATTCAATAATTATAAACAAACAATGACAACTAATTACTTTGATATTATAGGTGGCAACACTGTCACACATTGACATGTGTGGCAATGCTGTCACTCATTGACGTTTGTAAACTGTCGCAAGACACTATTTAAGGTTAGACTTACAATAGCAAATTTAAGTTCATATTTTCGTAGTTGGCTTAAGAGTTGCTCGAGTATTTCCAAGATTAATAGCCTGTTTCTGCGAAGAAGCTCTGATTTGAGATTTACTAACTCAATTTTATACAAACGATGACCCGAAAGAGAAGTCGAAAGAAAACTTAACGGAAGCGTTAACGTCTTCATACAAAATTCAGTTTCTCCATTTCGAACACTGTCAATGAGAATGTCAAATTCAAACACACAATTTGACAAACGTAAGTGATGACGAATGAAAACTTTCGAGGTAGTAAAGCCCAAATTTATTCGAATTCGAGTGCCTATCATTTGTTAACTCATGTTTTTGTTCGACATCGAGAAAGAGGCCTTAATTCAATTATAGTCGAGTTATAATCTAGATTAATTTTTCACTTCAAACGTATCCTTAACAGGGGCCTCTAGAAACATATCCTTAACAGGGGCCTCATATCCTTAACAGGGACCTCTAGAACATTAAACAACCTTTTAAAATTGTTTAAAAAATCTCAGTTAGCATCTTTTGTTAGAAACAGACTTTGCAAGCTAAAACATACGTAAATATATAATAAACGGCCCACCAAACGCCTACAGAATTTTAGCGAAATACTTTAGAATTGGTTTGGTTGCTTTCTGAGCAGACCCTATTCGATGGATAAATGTGGGGTTGTGCGATGAGTCTGCTTCTGTCACGAAAAGTAGGACTAAAGACCCAAACCTCTCCAGCAACCATAGGTTGAATGGTAAGTCCGCTCTTAAAAGCTGACTTTACTCTGAGGCCAAGAGTAAACACATTTCGAAGCCCTTTAAAAAAATATCCAACAGGCAAAAACCAGAGTTTTCAAGGAGAATAAGGAAAGATACTTTAAGGACTATTCAGATAGCATATGGTGTGAATTTTGATTAGGTTGATTATTGGCTTAATGGTAAATTAGTTGAATGATAAATTAGTTGAATGCCATGGTTCTGTACAACAGATAATTTCATTAACTCTGGGTTATGCATATGTTAAAACCAAGTTAAAACAACCACTGAAACTAAACACTAAAATCTCTCTAGAGCTGTAGGAAAAGCTAAAAGGTTTCCAAAAACCATTTGAGGCAAATTAATTGATACAATGGTTTCACTGCTAAAAGCATACCTTTAGGTATAAATCAAAAAATGAAAGTTAGGAGCCTCGAAATTGATTTTTTTGATATGTCGTAGGAGAATTTTGTTTCCTCATGCCAAAAGCTATCGCAAAATCGATGGCACAGTATCGAGAAATGTTTGTCCTTACAAATCGACCTACCCTAATATACACATTTCCCTTCAAACTCAAATAGGGAAATTCCTTTAAATCAGAAGGCTGCAAACGATAAAATTTCTTCCTTTTATTACATGGCCTTGAGATTAATCTCATACTCTTAAATTTGCCAGAAGTGAAAAACCCACAGCTAAAAAATGTTAGAGTTTTTATTTGGATTTGAACCTGAATTCGCTTGCACTATAGTCATGCACGCTAACCATCACATCATAATATAGCCTCCGTAGCCCGTAAAAACTTGCGCTTAAAAGACGCTGCACTTATTCGGAAGTCTAAAAGATATTCTTATGTCTTTTTTATACAGACTCCTGCTCATGTGTCCGTGTTTATATTACAATCATCTGGGAAAATCGCGTACCCTTCGTACCTGTTAGTATTTTTTTTAGGATATTCAGGGGGACATGTTCAGAAATTTCATTCTCGTTCTTAATCTCAGTCTGACCTTGTAAATTGCACTGGACTACATTTTAAAACATAATCCCGATAAAAATATCCAAATCACGATACCTATTTTTAATAAATACTGTTAAAATGCAATTTTCTAGATAAAAAAATATCTTACATACATTGCGTAAAAACTTATTTCTTCAGGTTTTGGACTACTTCAAAAATCCACAACGTAAGAGAAAAGGTCTAGTGTCCCCTTAGGCTTACAGGCTGTGACCAGCGCTTGCACGTTCTCCACCTACCCTCTTAAAAAACTTTCTGTCATAATACTTATATTTATGATTTTGTCATAAACTTTATTATTTTGACATAAAAATTGGCCCAAGAAGCGATGTCATATACAAGCCTTTAATGAGACCGCCATCATAAACTTGGTGAACGTTTGTTTTATAAATTCACTAACACAAATAATATTTTACAACTTAAGGTCATAAAATAATCTTATAATTAATGAAACCTTGCATTATTGCTATGAGTAAAATTCGTCAAGAAAACTTTCACATGGTAGAACCCAACCCACATTGATTACACTGATCAACACTAAATTTCCGGCAGAAAGTTTGCCAGATTAGCTCTAGTTTATGAGATATTCACATAAAACATTATTTTCTGTCTTTTTTTAATAAACAGCTTTATTTGTAAAATGATTTTCAAAACTTGAGCTCGGAGTTTAAAGGAAAAATTTACATTTTCAATATGAGCTTTTATTTGTGTTAAGAAGTTTTAGGCAAAATTCTACAGAAATTTCGTTATAAAAAAATATTTTAAGCTTCGTTAATTTGTTGGCTTCTTTTCCAGTATTGTATTTTCATAATAACACCATTGTAGCTTTCAAAACGCCTCGTCCAAAAAGCTAATAAACTTTACAATCCTACGATTAAATTTGACTGAGTTTTTTTTGGATTTAGTCAGAAAGAGATAAACTTTCAAATATTTTTGCTCAGTGTTATTAACGAAGAGGATTCCTCATACGAGGGCTGCTATATATATATATAATTCTGACCTTAAAATGAAAATGTGAATATTTATCATCAAAAATGGTTTTATTGTTTTTCAAAGTATTCTCCAGCATGATTTATACACTTTTCCATGCGCTCAAACCAATTGACGAAGCACTTTTTCCACTCCGACTGAGACACCTCCAAGACATGGTTTTTGAACGCTTTAACAGCATCTTCTGGCGACGAAAATCGTTGACCAAGCATTTTTTCTTGATGTGCGGGAATAAAAAGAAGTCATTGGGTGCCAAGTCAGCGCTGTACGGCGGATGACCCATCAATTCGACGTTTTGGCCGTTCAAAATGGCGTTGGTTTGAGCCGATGTGTGAGAGCTCGCATTGTCATGGTGCACAATGATTCGTCTTCTCTTGTTCGTTTTTCGAATTTCTCCGAAGACTTCAGGCACACAAATTGTCAGAATTGACCGTCCTACGTTGCTCAAGCGGTGACCAAGTTTGCCGAATAAAAACAGGCGACCATTTGCTTGGAAGTGCTTCTTCCACGAACAACTTTCGTTGGCTTTGGCTCGTCTTAGAAGACCACACGGTCGATTGCTGTTTTGTTTCAAGCTCATACGCATAGATCAATGATTCGTCACCTGTGACGATCTTATAAACGTATTTTGAAGCACCGCGATCGTATTTTTTCAAAATTACTTTGCACCAATCGACGCGAGCCTTTTTTTGAGCGCTTGTCAAATTGTGCGGGATCAAACGAGAACAAACCCTTTTTTAAGGCCAGGTGTTCATGCAATATCGAATGTATGCTGGTTCAAGAAATGCCCAAGGATGCCTCTATCTCACGGTATGTCACATGACGATCTTGCATTATCAGTTCACGCACGGCATCAATGTTCTCTGGAACACTATTGAATTCATTAAACCAGTTTTCACAGTGCTTTAGGATGGTGCTTCATCGCCATACAAAGATTTAAGTTCATCGGTGCCCTCTTGTCGTGATAATCCACGTCGAAAGTTGTGAAAAACGATCGCACGAAAATGTTCACGAGTTAATTCCAGTTTTTTGCCAAATTGATCTGAGTACGTTTATCTTAAAAAATGTCAAACTTTCCAATGGATATGTCAGATGGCGCCAGGCAACACTTAGTGTTGTTTAGGCCAGAAATATATATGTGACGCGCAAAATAGATAGGAACCTAAGGTTAAAAACCAGTTTTGTTCAGGAGAGCCATTTTAAAGATTAGGTCCCTTTCTATTGTAGTTTTCTGCAATATTACTTATTATCGTCGGTAATAAGTAATATTGCATCGTCGACTTCACTTTCATAAAACGCGCATATCTCTGGGAGGGAACACTTTTGGGGCATGGGATCAGTTTCATTCGATGCTTAGAAGTTGAGTTTTTTACCCTTAGGTCCCTTTCTCTATGCGCTGTCACATATAGCAAATCTATGACAAACGGTGAAATCTTAATACCGTGAGAGTCGGACTAGCCTATTTTTTGTTCTTATTAGGAATAAATTATTTCAAGACTAATGAAATAATTTCAAGAAAACGGGTCATTGCAATTGCGAAAAATCATTATCTCTTTAAGGTTAGGAGTTGTCTAATTTTTTGACTTTCTTCCCCTATACCAAGAAATAATACCAGCAGGACTAACGCCAGAGGACAACGGCTTTCAATTAAATTATATCTGAAAAATTGCAAGTTTTTGAGTCCAACAAAAAACTCTTGGGACTTAACCAACATTTTTATCATTTTTTTAAACCTTTTCAGACGTTCCTTGCTGTTGTGACCCCCACTCTTCCACTTGGCTTCCACCAGACGACAATCCGTCCAACCAATCCTTGCTATACACATCCTCCTCCAAAAAATAATTGACGACAATCGCAAGAACGCCAATGCTCGCTCCAATCACATCCACTTCATTCCTCTGCGGTCTGCTCGGTTGCATTGATGATTGATTGATTTCATTTTGTGGTTGCTTTGCTTGCTTTGTTTATTGTTGTTAATAAAACTTTATAAATGCCATAATAAACAGCACATTATCAACATTTGTTGGTTTCTTTGTTTATTTGTATTCTTTTTCGTTTTTTCGTCTTCAAAATGCGATATTATTTTTAAAAATATTGCAGAAAAGTACACACCGAGGGCTGAAATAACAAAAATCTACACAAAAAAGACAGTGAAAACATCAACCTGAACGGTGAGAATGCCATAAAAGTTTATTAAAACAATACATTTTGTAGAGGACCCATATATCGGTAGGGAGTGGTATGATGGATATTAGACAGAGTCGGCGAAAATGGAACTATTTTGAGAAATTGTATAACTAAAAATTTGTTATGAATATTTTGAATAGATAAAAAGTTTATCCAATGGCTTAACTTTTTTATAATATTTTAGGCGCTTATGATAGCGACTTATTGAGGCGAATTTACAAACTCCGGATATGGTGTTTTTACCTTATTCAAAATACAATCATTCCACCGGAGTTACACTTTTTGTTCTCCTCCTCGCTGCCCAGCATTTATTATTTTATGCAGTTTGTAAGAATTGGCTTTCATAATCAGCGTCATCGCTGGAGGAGAAGCCGAAGAAGGTGGTAAAGGACTTAACAATAAAACAAAATTAATGTGTTTCGATGATTAATGATTTTTCACAAAAACTAAAAAAAAAGAAAAAACTAAACAAAAAAAAAACAAGCAAGAAATTTCATTAAAAAAAAGAACGCACTCAATAATTATTTGAAAGCCAGCAAATTATTGAGAAGTTCCATCGTGCTGCGGTTGCTCCGAAATGAAATTAAGCAAAATTAATGCTAATGCGAATGTTTAAACTTTTGCGAATATAACAAAATCCCCCCCGGTGGCGGTCCCACTCACTATAGCAAACGCCGATGCCTGTTGGATTTTTATGAGTTTACTGCATATATAAATACAACAAAAACAACAACAAGAAAAATTAAAGTCATTATTAAGGAGAGGAAAAAAGATAACTACCAGTAAGCAACAAAAACGAATTAAATACATGAGTAAAAAACGAAATAATACCCGAATCGTATGAACCCTCCATCATGGATTAGCAATAGAAAAGAACTAATATCTCTAATAGGTACAGCCACATGGTCCAAAAATATGGTTTAACCAACCAACATATTTTCCATAATTTAAGTACCCATAAATTTCTAAAGTTAGCCGCTTGCTTTGACTATGACCGATGTTTTTTGGAACCCATTGGTCTAAATGGACAATCCCTACTCTAGAGCTAAATGTGACGATGTCAAAAAATAATAATTAATGGCCTCAGGTACTTTTCCATTAATTAAATGTAATAAATTCTATATAAATACGCTGTATATTAGAAAAACATAACCTGTAAATAGTCTTTAAATTTCTGTATCAAAATTCTTTTGAAAAATAAACATAGCCAGTCAAATTTTCAAGCAAATTTGTATCACATTTTCTTGAGGTTTTTTAACCCTTTTTAGTCTAAGCCTCAATTGCCGTTAAATTCATAGCAAAATCTTCAAAATACATTCTTACTTGGTTTCTTTAAAAAATCTGCTTTAGTCTGAGACGCATTTCGCTTTTTTTAAAATTCAATCTTACAAAATAATCCATATGTGACAGCGCATAGAGAAAGGGACCTAAGCACGCAGAAAAAAGTATGGTTGTGGTGACAATTTTCGAAGAGGATAATACTATTGTTGTGTATATGGTTGTGGTACAACAATATTACGATTCTCACAACAATAGTATGAATCAAATGCAACCATACTATGATCCTCACAACAATAGTATTATTCACACATAACCATACTATTATCCCCACAACCATAGTATGATTCACACTCAACCATACTATGATCTCCACAAACATAGTATGATCCTCACAACCATAGTCTGATTCACACGCAACCGTGTTATGATCCCTACAACCATAGTATGGTCACTCACAATTATACTATGATCCTCAATATAATTTATTAGAATTTGTTTAAGTTGTCGACAATAGATTTGAATTATGAAAATTATTCAAAAATAAAAATTAAATTCAAAATAATAGGAGTGATTTATTTCACAGTAGAAAAAATAAGTTTAAATCAACGTAAGCGTTTTTATTAAAAATGTTTCAGTTAAACCAAACCAAAGCAGCTCGTTTAAAAAATTTTAATATCGATAAAAAAGCACTATTATAGAATTAGATCTGTACCAAAAACATTTGTTCTTAAAAGCATATTTAAGTGAAGAAAAATGACAATCATACAGCATGATTGCCGTAATCATATTATTGTTAACATAAAACGCAAAACACAAAACTTTTGACGCGCCAACCATATTTATATTGTTGCTTTAACCATTTTTTCATTTTTAGATTTGGCAATAATACTATTGTTACATTTCAACAATATTAATATCGCCGCAATTATTCTATTGTCAAAACTAAATTCAGTTAACAATGCTATGGTTGCGACGAACATACTTTTATTGCGGATAACATATTATAATTGCCGTGGCCATGTAGTAACCATGTTTTTTCTCTGCGTGAGGGTAAAAAAAATACAATATTCACTTTGTTTTTGATGTGGACAACATCGAATGGGCATCGAATGAGACCGATCCCATGCCCCAAAAGTGTTCCCTCCCAGAGATATGCGCGTTTTATGAAAGTGATGGTACACCAAAGTTACACGTATTTAAATCTTTAAAATGGCTCTCCTGAACAAAACTGGTTTTTACCCTTAGGTCCCTTTCTATTTTGCGCGTCACATATGTGGATTTTTAGAAAAATTTGCTAAAATTTATGTAGACTTATGCCTTCACTAAAAAATTGGTCGCCTGTGTTGACTTAAAGGACCGTTTTTTTTGGGCCCAAAGGATCCACGAGAACAAACACAAATCTCAATCAGTCCATGAAAATAAACTTACACTTGTTGTTATAGGGAGATTTCTTTTAGTTTGAGCACAATTTGGCCACACTTACCTTTCATTGCTTGTTTTGATTACAACGGCCGGGTTTTGGGACCCGAGGAATCGTTAGTCCGAGCGTAAACTAAATCTTATCTTCAAAATAAATTCGTATTTCGATTCATTGTGGAATTTGTTTTAATACGATAATATTTTCACTATTAGGGACGTTTTGACTATAAGGGACGTTTTTGGGCCCAAAGGATTCACGAGAACAAACACAAATCTCAATCAATCCATTAAAATAAACTTCCACTTGTTTTGATTAAAGCGGACCGAATACGGTTATATTTTTAATTGTTATCCTGCTTGGACTTTAGCCGCCGTTTTTTAGCCCCAAAGATCCATTAGAAAAAAAGGCCTTTTTTAAGTTGAATCTTAAAAAGATCTATGTGTGGAATTTTAGGGAAATATCCTTTAATGTATGTCCATATCTCTAAATGGTCACTTGTTGTAACATAAGGACCTTTTTGGGCCATAAAACATGAATCTTGGCCTCAATTTTAACAAAATTATCAAAATTAATCAACGTTTGGTTGTGTAATACAGGGTGTCCGCAGGGAAGGTGTACTACTTCGTTTCGCCGCCATTTTGGTAAACATTAGTCTTGACAGTTCATATTTGGCAGTCGTGAAGAAGAGACGTGGCACATTTATTATGGAAAAATATTTGATGAATCGTTAAACATTTTATAAAAATCAATCTTCGATTACTTTGACGTTAAGAATGTTACGTGAAATTCCCTTTCAAGTATTCTTCAAACAATTGCCCACAATTTTTATCTTAAAGTCACCCTATATCCGTGTTTATAAGTAAATTTGTTTTAGGACTATATATGCCCCTTTTAAGAACCACCTGATTTCATAGGTGCCAAAAACCATTCCTATTTTAAATGTGTTTAGTGCGTCCCCACCTAAGATCCCAAGTTAAGGAGATGTGCTCATAAGTCCTTCCCTTTGAGCCCCGTCTGATCTCTTTGCCAGAATCTCGCGACGTTCTAAAATACTTTATATTTTATAGGGTCTTTGATCAATTTTTCGTGGTGTTGCATACAAGTAAACAAATTAAGTACACCTTCTATCCTATGCTGTAGGGTATGAGCAAAAAAAACTCCACAGCAATTTAAGTATTATGTGATGTATAATGTCTTTTTTTGTGTTG
Source organism: Hydrotaea diabolus (assembly GCA_963513945.1). Taxonomy (NCBI): domain Eukaryota; kingdom Metazoa; phylum Arthropoda; class Insecta; order Diptera; family Muscidae; genus Hydrotaea; species Hydrotaea diabolus. The sequence continues at coordinate 153,773,413 of OY740720.1, read as the reverse complement.
CCATTCAGACGACATGAGGAGGTAAATACGGGTACGACGACTATGAATGAGTTAATGAATGACTGCTGCATGTGTCCGTGCGTCGTCCGTCCTTCCCTCCGTCCGGTTTGTGTAGGTTGTAAGTTTTATTGGTACGAGTACTGCTGCTCGTCGTCGTCGTATCGGTTTAGAGACTAAAACTTGTATTTCTTTCTTTTGAGTTTTTTCAATCTTCTAATAATATCTCAAACAACAAATGTGGCGGTATTTGTTGTTGCTGTTAACAATGCAACATTAAGCATTTTCTGCTTCTTACAAAAAGTCAAACATACACACAGCCAACCTCAAGGTTCTTTGTTTCATTTTGTTTTTTTCGAGCAACAATCACTTTTTGCAAGTTTTTCGTTTTACTATTTTTTTTCGCTAATTTATGTTAAATTTTTTGTTATTTGCTGCAAAAAATACTAGAGTCAACTAAAGAGCGAAAAATTGTTGAAGCCAACAAAAAGTAAACACAAAAAATGCTGCACTATCATCAAGTCAAGGTTTTGATTTGGCCAAGCCAAAAACCATTAAATCTTTGTTTATACAGTATTTTTCATATTTAATTAACATTCTTCCCGATGCGAACGCTGCTCGAGGCACGATCATAATTGTGGTGCTCTGCTCATTATGCTGGCCTCAATGAGTGTACCACTTTAGTGTGGTTGGGGACTAAGTAGAGGGGGGGGAATGCTAGTTAAAACAATAAATATTAATCGAGAACTAAAAGAACAATGAACACAGTCTGGATTGAAATCATAAGAAATTGACAGAATCACGCTCGTCTTAATACAGTATCATATATCAATATCATATCACAATATCAAAATAACAATTATCAAATTTATGGACCTATGATCCTGTTGGTAGTGTCTCAATATCCGGAAATTTTAAAAATCCTCCCCTTATTTCCAACAAACTTAGTGCCAATATTTCCCTATTTATAATAAACCGCTTGTTTTGATTATAATGCCCGTTATTTGGGCCCCAAGAGTCCACGAGAACGAATTTCAATATTAGTTTAATATTGAAAGTAAATTACATTCTTCTGGAATTAATGTGCCCATTTGTCCATACTTACAATTAGCCTCTTCTTTCAAGTTGAATGGGCTCCTTTTTTGGGCCCCATGAATGAGAACTAGTTTTGATCTTGCCTACAACTTTCAAATTAATTCGTACAGCAAAAACTCTATTAGGTTAAGAGTCCGCGAGAACGACTTTCAATCTTAGTTTAATATTAAAATTAAATTCGTAGTACGTTTTTCTGGAATTTATGTGCCCATATGTCCTTACTTACAATTGGCTTGTTCTTTTTAGTTCAATAGGCTCCTTATTTTGAGGCCCATGAATGAGAACGAGTTTTATCTCGGTCACATCTTAAAAATAAACCCGTACAGTAAGAACTCGATAATCCGCATAATTGATTGCAGACCCCACACATATTGCGAATTCCGGTTTTTTATGTGTTTTTTTTTTTTTTATTAAAAATGCGTTTGAATATGTTCTAAATTAGTTAATTATTATTAATTATTTTTAAGTATTTTGTAAAATAAATTAATTCATAGTTTTTTTCATTTTGTTTTTATTTATTCAAGTCATACTTTATTCATTGCAAAAATAAAAACATTAATTTTCTTTGATACAATTCAATCAAATAAAGAAATATTTAAAAATGTACTTATTTCTTTAAGTGAAATAATCAAATACGCTTGTTTGGTGCGAATTAGCTAAGCCATTTTCCAAAGTCAGACCTCGCAATTCGTGAAAAACTACGATTTATTCTACACTTGTGTTCATTCAATCGAGATTATTGAGTTTCAATCTATCCGGACTATGTACCTATTTACACGAGGCAACTTGATTTGCGCGCCACGGTCAGTTTGTAGGAGAGAGAGGGCAATGGAAAAAACTTGATCGTACTGTCGATTCCTTTTGTGTTTTTCGTAGTGACTGCAGATTATTTTAAGATTTTTCACACAAAAATCAGAACGAATAAATCACAGAATGCCAGAAAAGGCAATAATGAAAACAACAATTACCGTAACCGAATTGTCTTGTGTAAACACAAGAGGCTAGTCCGGATTACCGAATAATCTGGATGAGCGGGGTCCGGACTATTGAGTTTGTACTGTATTTGAAATTCGTAGTGAATTTAAGATCTATTTCTTAAAATTCATCGCTTACATAACGTACGTTTTTTGGTCTCTAATTTTCCATGAGTTGAAGTTCCAGTCCCGGCTAAATTAACAAAATAAATCCGTATTTATTTGCTCGTAGTAAAATTTAATATAAATATTTAAAAATGGATGCTATTTTCGATCAAATTAGACGTTTTGGGACCCAAAGGTCAATGAGTCTGAGCCCCAATCTCTTTGAAAAATAAATCTTTAGTTGGACTCGAAGTTTAATTTGATACAATTCTATTACACACATGACCATATTTACTATTAGTCGCTTCTTCCGTTTTTGTTGCCCTTAGTTGCATTTGGTCGAGTTCCAACCTTAAACAATTCTTCAAGATAAATATTTATTTGGAATCGTTTTGAAATTTGCATACCTTTATGTCGTTATACTTATTTCTTTTAGGGCCACGAATCTGAGCCCCAATCTCCTCCAAATTTTTAAGGACACTCAGAGAACAGATTTGTGGCCACTACCAAATTTTCTGTCAACCGAATGTTGTTGGTTGCACGTACTATCCATTTATTCCATCGCTACAACCGAGTGTTGATTGGAAACACATCAATTTTCAGTAGATGGAACTGACATTTCGGCGAAAGAAAACGAGTATCGGTAATCCTAACAGATTAAGATGGTTATTGGAACTGCATTTGTACATGTATTGGTTGTTGTTATAGACTGTTGGTTATAAGTCCTTTTTGGAACATTTTAATATTTTACAGCCTTGCAATGGGTCAACTGATCAGTAAAATAAATAAGCCTTTGGATAAATGTTTTGATGAGCATTGCAATGATGCCCCAATCTAATTGTCAAGCTTTGGGTGACCGGTACTCTAAAAAAATGGATCGCCTCCGAAAAAATTTGTTGTTGTTTTGTTGGAGGTTTATCTAGGGCGATAATTCTGATCAAGTCTGAGTAATGTAATACAGTTAAGCCTAAATTACTGAAAAATATTTTTTTATTAAAAAGTTTGTTTATTTTTATGGCAGTATAGTTTGGAAGCATTAATTCAAGAAACCTAAACTGTCTGACAAATTTTTTTGGGTATTTCAAAATCCCCAAAGTTTTTTAGGTGACTAGAACCGATTAAATAGTATAGGGTGTATATGTTGATGTATACCAATATTATCTTATAACAACCAACTAAACAGGGTTTGGTCACTATAAAGAACTAATCTGTTGTCACCACCAATTATTGGAACCAAAAAAATATGTACATTACAATTGGTTGGTTGCCATAACCGCCAGTTGTCGCAACCCGGTAAACTGAATTCGGTTGGTATGAGTACTACTGTGTTATTGGCTGTGAATATCGTGATAAGGTTGAAGCAACCATCTTATGATATCTCGAACCATGTTACCATCAAAACTATGGGATGTTGGTTATTGCAACAGAAAGTCTGTTATCCAACCGAATTTTTCTAGTTCAGACCGATTTTCAACTGAATTTTTCTTGCTGTGTATAAGTCCATATTTGGATTCAAAGTGAATTTTTTTATAATTTGATTACCAACATCTTTATTTTAACTATTGGTCACTCGTATTGGATATAAAGGCATTCTTTTGGCCCGAGGGGACCCCACAACATGCCTAAGACCGTATTTTAAAAAGGCAGTATGTCAATTGTTGTTATTAAATGTTCACAAGACTCTAATGGCTTCGATAATAATGTCATGCCATTAAGAGCACTGATCACATACAATTCCGGATATTTTCCTACAAGACTGAGAGATACCCTTACCCAAAGCTCGTTCTTACAGCCCAAGTGGTAGTCAAAAAATGCGGCGATCACTTGCCTTTACCACATACAAACAGTAGAAAATAAATTTTAACGATCCATCTAATTTTTCCGATTGTACGCACATTTGGACGATTAAATTGACCTAAGAAATCACGAAGTGCACGATATGCATTTTCATAATAAGCCTGAATAACTTTGACGCACTGCTCGCTTGTGTATCTTTCCATGGTTCAAATTGAATTAGTCAGCAATTGAGAAATATCAAATGAAATGGAGAAAAATAAAATTGACGTTTAGGTGTAGTTCACATTCAACATCGGCCCTTAAAATTTAACCACCCTTTATGTATTAGATGGATCGCTAGATTGTACAGATAGTGTAGTGCCTTTATATTTTAGTTCCAGGAATACATTCTATAGTCCCTTTAAAAATCCGTTGCACATTTTAAATTCTAAATCAAATACTTTTCCTCATTTAAATTTCAATATCGAGAATTTACTTTGCCAATTACGCAACCACATTTATCCCCTTCCCGCCAGAAATGGACCTACCCAAGTCATCGAACCAAACAATGGCTGGGGTGACGCTACCAGGATGCTGCAACGCAACGATGCCAATTAAACAAATATGAGTCATACCTCAAATATTCGGTCAGGGGGTATCCCCTATGGCATGTTGGGGCAGTTGCTGGCAAACTTGTTGGGTTTTCAGTGAGTTTTAAATTAATTTAAATATCATTAACGTGGCCACCTCTCGCACTCGTACCCCCGAAGCGTGGAACCGTGGACCAGCACTTCCTCGTGCTCGCTCCACTACTCCTCGGTGCCAAACTCATCCTCGTGTGGTACATTTAATAGGCAGTTTCATGTTCGTGGCACGGTGGATAGTTTGTTTGTTGCTGCTGTGGTTGCAACATTAATTTATGCAAAATGCGAAGTTGCTCAAAACAACAAAAAAAAACACAACAGAAACCAACAACAATTTGCAACAATAGCAACAGCGGCAGCAAAAAACCGAAAACCAGCAGTGGCATTAACAAACAATGTGTGGGCAATGTTGTTGTCGTCGTCGTCGTTGCATGTCTACATGGACTTGCAACGACACACATACTCGTATGGTTAATACAGCTGCGTGACTGGTGTTAACAGTACACTGTGGCACTGTGGCACGAAAAGGAGAAAAAAATAAATGCACACACACTCTCCACTTCCCTTAACCGACTACCACAGAGAGGCCAGAAAAAAACAGACGGCAAGAAACGCATAATCAACCAGTCGCACGACGAACAGCGAGTGTGACAGAGGCAGGTCAGACAGACGTACTGACGTAGTGTTGCGTTGGGTCGCTTGGTGGGTCACACTGACGTTTAGCCGGTTGGTCATAGAACGACAAATGTCTGTGCACATAAATGTCCCGAACGTATGAATGACCATTCGCCTCAACAAACTATTTTAATGAGTTGTCGCACAGTGGTACCTTTTTTAAGGATCGCTGCCAACGATTTTTATTGCAAAAGCAATATTATCCATTCGCAGCTTGTCAACTTGTCTGAGTTCTCGTTTTGTGTTGAGGCGTTTGAAGAGGTCATTCTGGCCTATTGACATTTTTGCTGTCAGCTTTGATAGGCAGCTCTTCATCTTCTCCATCTAAATCTTTTGTTTTAAGTTGGTAAGAAAAGTGTTCTCTTCCCATATTCATTACACTTCCCACATTCGTCACCAGGTCTTTATTCCAATTTTTTAAGTATCACAGTTTTGGGTCATCAGTCTAAAGTATGGCTTTTTCGGGCATCTTTTCTACTCTCATATATATTTTTCCTCTTATATCAACCTTCCTTTCATACCTCTCCCACGTAGCTCTTGTTGCGTTATGGGCAGCTTGTTTTTGTTTCTATAACACTCATCGCCTAAAATCCTAAAAGTATCTGGACGATCAAATAATTAAGAGGCAAACAAACAATAATAGCTATTTGCGCAAACCTAAAAGTTCCTTTTTCAACTAATATTTTTAGTGTCTAAATAGTCAAACAAACTTACTCTATTATTTGCCCAAACCCAATAAAAGGGTTGTGTCTATACTAAATCACATGCATAAATCGTTACATATACAAATTCTAAAACTATTAAAGACGATCGACAGATTAAGAGGCAAACAATCTTTAAAAGCTATTTGCGCAAACCCAAAATAATATCATTTTTCAACAAACATTTTTAAGAGTGTCTAAACGAACCACGTTCGAATTTTATAAACACATAACCATTTATAAGGTGGGGACCAATGAAAATTCTAAAAAAAAATTCTAAAATTATCAAAAACACATGTAATTTAAAAGAATTTTTTTAGTATTTGCGCAAACTAAAAATTAAGTCTTAATGCAAACATTGTCTGTGAGTTAACGCGAACCAAGTCCGGTTTTGTTTATTTCAATCTCTTTTGACAGTGGCTACAAATAAAAATCGTAAAATGATCAAAAACTTTAAAAAAATTTAATGATAAACAAACTTTTAAAAGTCTTTGCGCAAAACTTTAATAAATAAAATTTTAGGCAAATATTGTTTGCGTGTATACAAACAAGCCCCTTACGATTTTTTAATTACACCATGTTTTGGGATGTGGGGACAAATAAGAAACAAATTATCAAATACATTAAAATTTGAAGAAGCAAACACATTTCAAACCAGATTTTGCGCAAACTCGGAAAAAATGCCCTATTGTGTGATTTTTTTTTAAAGTCTACTTCAGATATTTTTAATTGCAGTCCGTTGAGTTGGAGTAGATACATGCAAATTTGAAAATCATCGAAAACTGCAAAGTTTTATGAGTTAGACAGTTTTTAAAGAGTTTTGCGCAAACCTAGAAATAAATACATTTAAGGCTAATAACAACTTTTACCTCCCACATTTTTAATAACACCGCTTTAGGCAGTGGAGATGCAAAAAAATCCTAAAACTACAAAAAATCTATATTTTAAGCTACGAACAGACTTTACAATAATTAAAGCAAACTATAATTGTGCAAAATTTGCGCAAGCCGAGCAAAAATATGCCATATATTGCTTTCAGAGTTTTGTAAAAAGTTTCTTTGCACACAAGGATTGCTTAAAATATTTGTTATAATCCCAAAAATGTGCTTATTCAGACCATGTACCACCGTGCGTCGTTGTGACAATGCCACTGTTGAGCTGACGCTCTTGTGTAAGTTTTGCTGCAGTTCTTGTTTTATTTTTTTTCGTTAGCTGCAAATTTTCCTGTTGTTTTTTGCCTAGTAAATGGATTTTTTTGCCTTTCTGAAATGCTAGGGAATGTTTCGGAATGAAATGGACTTACGATACTGGAAAAATGTACATGAGTACTTATGCTTGTCCACCAACAAAGAAAAAAGTGTTCTTCAAAATGACGTGGCCGTCGTCATTTGGAATAGAGCAAATATCCGTCGGCAATTTTCTGTTACTGACTTAACAACACCTTTCGAGCGGAAGTGTCACATTTGTCCAAGTCGCATACATGTGACCTCGTTTTTCAGCCGTTTTCCCTCCAAGTGTTAGCCATTGAGTGAGTGTACGTACGTATGGTGCTATCGTTTAAACCCCATAAAAATCATGGTTTCGCATGTTTATGCATGTTTTGACATTAAAGCGTAAATTAAACTTCAGTATTCGGGCCGGGAAAACGTGTTAACTTTTCATTTGTTCGCTGCATTTTGCTTGATTTTGTTTTCAATTTCCTTTCATTTGCCAGAATGACCTTCAGCATTTGATTGGTTTTCAAAAATTCCGAAAAGAAACCGAAATGAAAATCTACTTATCCTACTTTAGGCTTCATTCATTCTGGCCAACTGCAATGGCAGTGGAAATATGTTTACAGAAATGTGGAAAAACAAATAAACAAACTGGGGAGCAGATATAAATCTTGGAACACGTTTAGCTGTAGTTACATTGAATTTTATGTTTTGCTTTGTTTTGGTTTCTGTTTTTTTTTGGTTTTTGGGTGAGGGAAACACTTTTGGTTTTCATAATGGGGAGTACCCTACCTTATGTTGTATGTAGAACAGATTTTGGAGTTGGATTTGGTTTGCTTCATCTCAAACATATATTTTTTTTGTTTTCCTTTAAATAAATTCGAATAGCTTTAATCTATATTTAGTAACAATATATTGTGGGCTATAAAATAAGTGACAATTAATATTCTTTCAAGTCACAAAATACTAGAAACTCATATACCGGGAAACGTACAAACTGCGTAAAAGACAAAAGGCCTAAATTCAACATACTTAAAATTATACATAAATCCGTCAATATTTCCTTGTTTATTTATAAGTATGTACAGATCCAACCTAACTACGACAGATACAAGGAACTTTCGCCTATATCAAAAAAATATTTTTGCACAAAAACAGAATAAAATTCTTAAACTACAGAATAAAATACATACGCAACTAAACTCATGTTGAACAACATATTTTTAAGGGATAAATCCCTATTAAAAAATTATGTAGACAAAGAATGTAAAAAGATCGTCGAGATTCAAAATTTTGCACAAAAAGTTGCGCAACAACAAAAAACAATTCCTAGAAACTCTAAATAATTAAACAAAAATAGGAAACACAAACTGCAAAACTTATAAAAGAATATTATGCATTGAATGGCGTTGTGCGCAACTTAAAACACAAGGCTAAACGCACCAAATATCGCTTTTAACGAATTTTTGCACAAAAATCTACTCAACAAACTTTTGAAAACTCACAAATTCAGTTAAATCAATCACATTAAACAACAATTACTACAAATATATTTGTTGATTTAGCTTCATCAGACAAAGCTAGATACAAGACAGCATTTCCGGGTTTAGATTTCAAACATAAAAGTGTAGAGGACTGGCGAGGACTCAGAATATATTGGAAAATACATCTATACTGTAAGGTAGACGAAGAACTTAATTAAAAAATGGATATTTGGATTGGGTTATTTCAAATACAGGATGAAGCACCAATTGTGCTACAATAACAAATTTTAATAACTTTTTTTTTATCAATGTAAAGGGTGGGCCAAAAGCTACCATGGGGTTAAAAACTTTAATAACTTTTTCATTTATTAATTTTTTTTTTTATTTTTTTCTGAGATTATATTTAAATTTGTATTTAAACTAAGTATGAAAAATAATGTCTCTAAAATGACCCCTGTTTTCAGCTTCGCAATGATGGGTTTGTTTTAGAGCATTTTTCATAGCATCTTTCAAAATTTGTGACTGTAGCGTTCGAATTTCTGCAACAATGTTGGCCTTGAGTTGAAGGATTGTCTCGGGCTTGTTCACATATACTCGCTTCTTCAAATAACCTCAAAGAAAATAGTCGGGTGCTGCCATAGTTGGCGATGGCCAAATAATTTCCGAATTTCTGGAAATTATTCGCTCTTCAAAAATTTGACTTAAAAGTGCCATTGTGTCTCGGGCAGTGTGGACAGTGGCTCCATCCTGCTAAAACCACAATTCAGGTCTGTTTTCAAGAGCAGGAATTTTTATTATTATTTTTTCATATATAGAAAATTCAATTTAATTTTATATGACTAATTGTTTTTGAAGATGATAGGCCGTAAATGGCCTCAATGCTCATCCACGCATATGCGACACCTGATTTGAAAATTATTCATTGCGACCTGAAGGGTTGAACTTGGGATCGCTTCCATTACTGTTTTAATGGACTGCTTCAATTCAGTAAAATTCCTGGGTTTCGTTTTGTACACCTCTGGCTTGACATAACCTAAAAAAAGTGGTGCAGTCAGATCCGGTGAGCTTAGGGGCCAGAGAAAGTGGAATTCCTGGATATTAATTTGTTTGGGAATTTTCGTTGGAGCTTTGCCATAATCGGTCAGTTTATGTGGGCAGTTGCTTCATCTTGCTGGAACCAAATGTTGTTGAATCGGATAGTTCCACAACTTTAATTTACAATCCCTATTGACAGTCACTGTTACAGCGTTTTTTACAAAGAAGTATGGCGCAATAGAGCTTATTGAAACTGCCACCACCCAGTAACTCGTTCTGGGTGCAGTTCTGTCTCATGGAGTATTTATGGATTAGATTAACTCCATATACGACAATTTTGCTTGTGTACATTGGCGTTTAAACCAGAATGGGTCTCATCAAACATAAACAAGCAATTTATCAAGCTGTTGTCTTTTTTCGCCCATTTCAACAATTTGTTGGCAAAATTCCATTCGAATAGGCAAATCCAGAGGGTTAAATATGCTTGTAATTTGTATCAATCATGAATTATCTGTTGCAATGATTCAAAAATTCCATTCGAATAGGCTATACAGAGGGTTTAACATTCTTGTAATTTATTTCAATCATGAAGTATTCGTTGTAAAGACCATCGGCTAATTGCAATTAGCGCCGAAAAGTTTAGAGTCGAAACGCTTGGATTTGCCTAAATTGATGATTCTACAGCCGCAATAGGTATATCGATGACACGGTCTTCGGCGATGCTTCCAGATTTAGCAAATATGTTTCATAATGTTCCATCTACTCGGGGGAGTTATACCAAACTCCCGCCTAATTTCCCTTTGACGGAAATGCAGGAGTGCATAGCAAGGTACCACCAAGCATTAATTTTAATAAATCTAAATACTAACCTTTCAAATAAAATATAGAATAAGCCGATTGCTCACACAGAAAAAGACGTCAGTCGGACAGTCTGTCAATATGGTAGGAATTGTTTCAGTAAGTCGCTTGTGTCTTTACTCCTCGACAACAATACTTGGATATGCAAAATTCAAGCGATTTTTCGTGTATGTGTATACGAGGGTTGCTATGCATATATCTGGCCTAGGCAACACTAAGTGTTCCTGGCACCATCTGACATATCCATTGGAAAGTTTGAATTTTTTAGACGTACTCAAAACGTTTTGACGTACGACCCTCATTTGTGTTGTTCTTAGTGACTTGAAAAAAATCAATTTGACAAGAAAAAATGGAATTAACTCTTGAACATTTTCGTGCGATCATTTTTCACAACGACGAGGTTTATCACGACAAGAGTGCATCGATGAACTTAAATCTTTGTATGGCGATGAAGCACCATTCTATAGCACTGCGAAAAACTGGTTTAATGAATTCAATCGTGGCCGACGCTCGCTCAAAGACGAAGGTCGTCCAAAAACGGCCGTTGTGCCAGAGAACATTGAGGCCGTGCGTGAAAAATACGATCGCGTCGATTCGAAAAAAGTTTATAAGATCGTCACAGGGGACGAATCATTGATCTATGCGTATGAGCCCGAAACAAAACAGCAATCGACTGTGTGGGTCTTTGAAGACGAGCCAAATCCAACAAAAGTTCTTCGTGGAAGAAGCACTTCGAAGCAAATTGTCGCGTGCTTCTTCGGCAAAACTGATCATGTGTCGTCTGTTCCGCTTGAGCAACGTAGGACGCTCAATTCTGAGTGGTACAACACAATTTGTTTGCCTGAAGTCTTCGGAGAAATTCGTAAAACGAACAAAATAAGACGAAGCATTGTGCACCATGACAATGCGAGTTCTTAAACATCGGCTCAAACCAGCGCCGCCTTTTTGACCGACCAAAACGTTGAATTAATGGGTCATCCGCCATACATCCCTGACTTGGCATCCCATGACTTCTTTTTATTCCCGCAAATGAAGAAAAAAATGCGTGGTTAACGATTTTCGTGGCCAGAAGATGCTGTTGAAGCATTTAAAAATCATGTTTTGGAGGTGTCTCAATCGGAGAGGAAAAAGTGCTTCGACAATTGGTTCGAGCGCATGCAAAAGTGTATAAATCATGCTGGAGAATACTTTAAAAAACAACAAAATCATTTTTGATGATAAATATTCGCATTTTCATTATTAGGCCAGAAATATATATAGCAGCTCTCGTAGATTGTTAAACGAGTAGACCCTTGTCGGCAGCACACATAATTGTATTGATAAGCCGCCCACACCAACGGCGAAACGTGTGTCTACCAGACGCTAAGGTGTTTGCTTTAACTTCGCTGACTCACTTTTCCTTTCCCCTGAGACAAACAACGCCAAACCTGAACTTATTAGCTTGTGGAGTAATTCGATCTTGCCAAAATAGTTATTAAGTTTTGTTTTTGTAACACGATTTGAGCGCCACCCTGTATTTAAAGTTGTTTCGATTTTCATCTATTCTAATTTGCTAATTATTTTGTAGAAATTTTTGTCTAGGCCTGGTACCCTTTACTGCGTAAACTAAAACTCAAATCATGCAACCAGGGGCTCTAACATTTATCAACTCTAAAAATCCCAGACCTTCTAAAAAATTTTAAATAGAATCAGCATAACCGCCTTCAAAATTGTTTTGTTTTGCTGCTTACAAATTAATGAAACGTTTCATTGGATAAATGCAACGATTCATAAAATCAGTGTTTATTTTATTTCCGACCTCGACCTTTTACCTTCGAGCTCTTTATTTGATAAGTCTTGAATTTATGTTATGTGTACGGCTAACTAAAAGTCACCATCGATCGTAGATTTCCAACACCGGCTTCTTCTCCCCCTCCTCCAGCACTCGGTACGTCCCTTTCAACCGTCGAGTACAATTCACATTTATGTTGGCTACGTACATTTACTGCTGTCGTTGGCTGTTTTGAGTGTTTACAATACCACAAATAATTCTGAATTTGGTCATAACTTGTTTTGAGCTTGCCATGTACTACACAATGCAGCTGCATGTTTGGCCATTCATCCATGGACCGAGGCAAACACACCGAGCATGGAGCACAGACAGACCGACAGACGGACAGACAAATCAAACATTTATGGTAGATCTTTTGTATACAATTTTCAGTACAACAGGCATTCATTCTTGAAGTCCATGCCACAGACTGTGGAGAGCTGCTGGCTGGCAAGTCACTGGCATGTGGCAAGAAAACATTAACATCGATTGGCATAATCAAAAATCTTTATTTCCTATTTAGTCCATGATGCTGGCTGCTACACTGGCTACAGCTCCAGCTACAGTCCCACTGCAATGAAAACAAAAACGGAGGGTCTCTCTGCCTAGATGATGTGTGTGCTAATCCAAGCGTTAGCTTTTCCACTTCTTGGGAAATAAAAAGGAAAAAAGATACCACCACAAAGAAAAACGGTATGGCCAGAAAACGTGTTCTATTCAATTGCTTAATAGGAGCTTAGATTTCGATGACTTTTGGCTGGTTTTGGCTGTGCTTGTTGAAAACGCTTTGCTTAGTATGGCGGTGGCGAAATCCAAAGACCTTGACATAAATTATCTTTGAAATTCTCCTTTGGCTTAACTAAGCCAGCTAGCCCAGTGATGATGGCTTCGACTATGCCATCGTGTAAACATTAAATTACAAATCAAGTTGGATTCAAGAAAACAGACCCCATCCCCCAAAACACAAATCTTCTACAGAGTGACCTTAGGCAGTTAGCAAATATTAGGACTACGTAGTCTTGCTTTTTTTCTTCTTCTCAAAACAGTGTTTGTTAAAGCTAAAATGATTATTATTATCCTTTCATGGTATCGTCCTTTTTCAGCGATAAGAAATAGGGTGGAAGGAAACTGAAAGAAAAGAAGAAACTGCTTAGGGGTAGCTACTAGTCGTAGCTACTCTGTATAGTCGGCTTATAAAATATTGAAGTCTCTATCGATGAGGCTTAATTTCCTTGTGTCACTTTCATTTCCTTTTCCGCCCACACCGGAAATGATAACGATTACTAAAGTCTAGGCAATTATTGCCACGCGTTTTTTTTCAAATAGAGAGTTATAAATAACGGCCCAAATCAGCTGGTGTCCTAAGAATTTTAGGAAACTAAAACGGGGGTCTGCATTGTTACTTAATTAAATATGAAGAAAATTTTAAAGACAAAATAAGAGGAGTACGAGTATGTATAAGAAAACGAAATCCTTTCAGATTAGATTAAAAAATTTGAAATCTTTTTTTATTGAATTAAGACAAACCTTCAGAAACTCAATAAAGAGTTTCTTAGAAATCTTTTCTTTGGTTCCAATTAATTTTTGAAAGTTTCTTTCATTACCAAATAGAAACGATTTACTTTCCGATTAGGATTTAGCATCTCACCTACATTATATTAATGAAAATATTCATTGAATCAATTTAAATTTCCCGTATTACCTTTTTTGTTTTGGTCGACAACTCTTAAAGGCGTCGCTTTTATTGAAAAAAGGAAAGAAATTTTCTTCATTATCTTTTTTTTGCCTACCTCGCGTTGATTTTAAGTTAATTTCCTTTCAATGTTCTAATTTATTTTTAATCACTTTTTAGCTTTACTAAACTGAGGCTATTTTTTCCACGATTTTTTTTTCTAATTCCCTTCTCTTTTGCTGCCCCTCCTTCAAATTCCATCCAACCATTAATAAAATATTTGTATTGTGCCGACAAGCCTTACCTTCGCCATTAGCCCAACCAATTTATATCGCCACTATTATCCTTTTGCCCTTTAATCCTTTTGGATCACTTGCGGGAGAGTGAGAAAGGCCTGCTCATGGCTGTGCATAATAATTGAAATATTCTTTGAATAATTAAAATATTTTCACTTTCAATCTTATGTCAAGATAAATTATTTACCAGCAGCGTTAAATGTGTGCAAATGACTTTAACCCATTGTGGGCGTGTTATGGAATGGAAACAACTTCCTAAACATGGTACTTCCAGTTAAATGGAATACAGATTTAAACAAGTAAAAAAAGTTTAAGTCGGTAGTGGCGTTCTTAAAGTTGAACTACATTACAAAACTACAGGGTGTCCGCCGGAAAGGTATACTGTTGTTGTTGTTGTAACAACAATATATTTATTTTGAAGTGTTGTTCGTCTATGCTGATCTGTTTCTATATCCAGGTGGAGGAAACGCGCCTTTTGAACTGAATGCGTCCACAGAGACCTGCGGGTCAGCTGAGTGAATTGAAGAGGTGAAGCGCATCATGTTGTCCCTGATGGCAGGCGGGACAAATGTCCGAAACGCTAGCATCAATTCCTGCCCTGTTAGAATTGAGGCGAGTGCACCACCCAGATCTCAGCTGCGCCAGAACCACGCGCGTCTGTCGAGGTAGTACCTTCTGCTCAGGTGAAATCTCCGGGGGATGCTCCCCTAGCGCTACATTCACACGGCAGCTGCATACTGCTGCTGCGACTTCATCGGCGTGAATGTTGTCCAGACCTGCCTGATAGTTTCGATGATCTAAAGGTTCTCTCTTATACCGCTGGACCTCTCTCTCTAGATCATGAAGATCGTACCTGATCTGCCTGGGCGAGGGCATCCTGTCCAAGAGATGGTGGTTAGGATGACTGCTGCGAAAACACCTTAGCAGGACACCTTAGCGCACGATAAGGACCTTTGTCTCCTCATGTAGATGGCCCTCAGAAGACATAAGAAGACACCCTGTTGATGTTCTGAGAGCGGCTTCTGGCAAGTCTGGATTTTCTTCCACTGCGTCGTACTCACGTTCGCCGACCATACAGGTGCGGCGTAGTTTGCTACAGACCAACCTATCGCTTGGTAAGAGGTCAACAAGGTTTCTTTGTCTGCTCCCTAAGTACTGCCGGCAAGTGACGTGAGGACCTTGTTCCTACTTTTGAGTTTATCGCATATAGCTGTAGCATGTGCAGAGTATCGAATGTGACCCCAAGGATATTGGGGTAGTTGCTAGTCGGGGTGTTGACGTCATCAACTTTCACATTGAGTGACAACCGCACCTCTGCGGTCCATGCAGTAAACAGTGTGGCTGATGATTTGGAGGCGGATATTTTCATATTCCTCGCAGCGAAAAAGCGTGCTAAGTCAGTGAGGTAAGAGTTGATTTTCTAGGGAGAGGTATTCTACTTTGTTTTGCCGCCATTTTGGTAAACATTAATCTTGACAGTTCATATTTGGCAGTCGTGAAGTCGAGACATGGCAAATTTATTATGGAAAAATATTCTATAAATCGTTAAAGATTTTATCAAAATCAGTCATCGATTACTGTGACGATAAGAAAGATACGTGAAATTTTTGGGAGAAACAACGTGCCAAAACGCACTACTTATCGTATAGTGAATGATTTCGAAGAATGTTTGGCTACTTTTATTTTAAAGAAGCAAAATGCTAATTTTTTGTAAGAGTGTCATAAGTTTAAATTGTAACAATTTGAAACTATTAAATATCCATCTTCATAGAATCCACATATAAAATTGTAATCTGTTTATTGAAAATGTCTAATAAACGGTTTAAAAATCAAACCACATAAAAAAAAAATTATAAAAAAAATATTTTCTGTCAGTGTGGGCAGTTTCCACAAAAGTCCCCTCTGGAATCCTCAAGTTAAATTTTAAAGTCCTCCTCTCGAAATTCTCTTAGAGCTTAAAATTCTCATGGCCTGACATAGGTTAAATGAATGTTTATCTCTTAAACATGTCACGAACAGCGGTAAAAGAAATGGCGCTCAAAAAAAACGAACGTGAAAAAAGTACTAAAGAGTAGCATAAAAAATAGATGCGCGGATGTGGAAAAAACGCTACCGGAAGGAAGATGACGAAACGACAGACAACATAATGCATAACCCCAACCTCCCTCCTCAGCCCCCTCACACACCCACACATACACGATTTCCTGTAAATAAATTTTACAACCGACAACGAGAACGACAGCACAGCATAGCCTCCTCGTGTTTAAGATGGAGGCTATGAACACGAAAAGCCATGCACTCGGCTTTTAAAGTGTTCGTTGCCTTTTCGCTCGTTACATCAAGTCGGGCAGGAAAATTGCTCGCCTGCGTACGGTTTTCCCCTGTTTTCTTCTACCCTTTCGGGGGAGGGAGTGGACACATGCAGCCACAAAACCTCTTAAACCACGACTGAGTGACGAGATGTGGAGCGAGCGGCTTTTGTTTAAACGACCGTGTGGCGGTTTGTCGTTTTAGCCAGTGTGACGCTATGGCGCGGGTGGGTGATCTAGTTCCACCTCCCACGCCGGCTTTGGTTGGCTTCCATTTTATTTTATGGAGTGCCGTTGTTGACGTTCGGAGCTCCCAGTGCTGTGTGAACGAACTTGCCAAAAGTAGTGGGACCGCCAAGCCAAAACAGGCAGGATGGCGATGCTGATGTGGCTATTGGACTGACTGAATGAATGGCTGGCTGTTTGTCGGCCTGACTTTGGCTATCAGTTGATATGCGGTGCGGTGCGGTGTGTTGCTTGTGTGTTGTTGAAGTAATTTTCAAAATGATAAGAATCACCCTCAGACTGCCAGTTCGTCCGTCCGTCCGCCCTTTCATCCATCCGTATGTATGTATGTCCCCCGTAACTGTTAGAGAGAGGACGGCCGTCTCCGTGTGTGTGTGTTTTGTTTTTGAGAGCAACGGAATAAGATATGAATGGAAGCAATGAAACAAACAAACAAACACACACAAAAAAGCTTGGTTGTTTCATACATACAAATTCCTCTTTTTCTACGTTTTTTTCTTTTTGTTTTTGATTCCATTTTACTGTGTTTTCTTGTCCTTCTTTACATATTTTGTGGGGGAATTTAAGGCTCGGCTCGTCTTGTTGCTTGCGCGAAAAAGGGGCTAAATCCCCGAGCAAAAGAAGAACGCCGCTGAGGCAAGCGGCCTGGTGGCGCATCAAGAAGGTCGTGAGAAGTTAAAAGGGATATAAAATGTTAGTGTTAAAGTAAAAGATCTTTAAGGGAGATATCATGGAAGAAAAAAAATAAGTTGAAACTTTTTTTCTTTGTGTGGGGCTTGAGTGTTGGGGCAAAAAAAGGACTAAAAGTAAAGTTCTTTAAGGACTTGGTAAAGTCGTTTTTTCGCAATGCGTATTTGACATGAGGGAGGGGGGAGGGATACTAAAAGAAACTCCATAAATATTCCCGTTGAAAATTAAATTGTAAATCATTTAAGGCATTCTAGGGAAAACGTACAAGACACCCTAAGAGCCACCTGAGTTGGAAGTTAGTATAAGGATCATGTGCTGAACAAGAGATTCCTCAATTGATTTTTTCGGCACATTACTGGACTCCTTCTTCCCAGACTAACCTAATCTTTTCCACTTAGTCTCCTAAAGTGTCGTCAGCCATTGTTTTTGTCGACAGCCTCTTCTAACTTAAGACTCAACCCGGGATGTGTTATTGCAATGAGCCAAGCGAAATAGGCTCCATCCAGTGGGTCTCGTTTATTTTTTGAACGCATGTTCAGTTTTAGCATTGTCACGCCCCCTTTAAAACTCGCATTTATGATCAAAGTAATGGACTGATTATTTTATTAATTAACAGCATTTAATGAATGACTGGGAATTTGTTATAGACTATGTTATGGTAAAATTGCACAAGGAGGCGTGGTACCGCCCACACAACCCTTAACTTAAAAAGACAATATCTCATGAACTTTAGAACTTTGGAACATAATGGACCGATCGTTAAAATATATGAAAAAAATTAAATGAACTTGCTATAGACTCTTTGTTGTTAAAAATGGACAAAAGGGCGTGGCATCACCGGTTTAACTCTAAATTTTTAAAGGACGTATTTTACGAACAAATGCCGTTGTGATGATAGTAGTTGGTATATATGATATTGGTATGGAAGGAAACACAAGAAAAGGGGCTGGTAGCGCACGCCCGCTTGCCCAAAATTTTCATATTGTACCGTTATCCATAATGTAAGTTATATAAGCTTCGTTCCGGCCTTGCTTAGTTTATGCACTTGTTGCACTACACTTATGTAGCAACGTGTCATTGATTGAAGAATATCTAGAAGACAACTTTAAATCAATACTATCTTAGAAAATAGAAAAATGAGATTTAACAGTGACAAATCAGACTAAAAGTGGGACACTTTTTAGATATTTTTGGTTAAGTCGGCTTATGTTAGTAAGTCCCACTTTACAGGAGGCAACTTTAGTTGACGCAACTCTAAGTTTATAGAAGAGAAAAGTTAAGAGAATGGAAAGGAAAAAAACTTGCTCGTACTGTCAATGACTTTCGTGTTTTTCGTAGTGTGAAGTTGGCTGCAGATTATTTTAGTGTTTTTTCACACAAAAATCAGAACGAATAAATCACAGAATGTCAGAAAAGGCAATAATGAAAACAAAGATTGCCGTAACTGAATTACCTTGTGTAAAAACAGGAGGCATGGTCAAAGGGGAATCATAAAAATTGAGGCAAGTAGAATTGCCTGGTGTAAATGGACACTTATTCTTAATTCTTGTTTGTTTTTTTTTTTTTGATTTATTCAGAGTCACTATTTAAAACCAACTATGCTAGTAAGTCACCATTCACACGGTGCTTCTTTACTTGCCGGAAACTCTCAGTTTGCTGGAGAGTGAGGTAAAGGAAATGGAAAGGGGAAAAACTTCTCGTACTGTCAATGCCTTTCGTGTTTTTCGTAGTGTGAAGTTGGCTGCAGATTATTTTAGTATTTTTCACACAACAATCAGAACGAATAAATCACAGACTGTCTGAAAAGGCAATAATGAAAGCAATAATTACCGTAACCGAATTGTCTTGCGTAAACACAAGAGGGAAATTCAACAGGGAATCATAAAAATTGACGCAAGAAAAATTGCCTCGTGTAAGTTTAGACTTATGCTTAATTCTTGTTTAACCTTCTTGTTTACTACTCTAATTTTTATTGGTCTTACATTAAATATCCTTTTGATTTATTCAAAATCACTATTTTCAGCCCAAAGTTAAAGCCTGGGCCATCGAAACCAATTTGAAGGCAAGCATGAACAAATCTTAGAATGCTTCAATGTCTTTTAACTTTTCAAAAAAATCTACGCATAAATCTCCAAGCATGGCAATTGAGTTATGTCGGTTTCTCTCCTCTTTAATTGACATAATTAAAGACAGTCATTATTGTTAACTGGAGTTGTTTTGCCTAAGCCGACAAACTGTCAACAATTACATTCCGTCCTCTTGTCTGTATGTCCAAACCGCCTAACTGTCTATCGGTACGTCTGTCCATCTGTCTTACCGTCATATGTCTGTAATGCACACTGTAACAAATATCTAACGCTACACTTGCGTTCGTCCGTCCGTCCTTCTTTCTGTCCATAGCATTATCGACGTAATGCATTGCGGCCTGTCTGTAAAACTTTGGGACATTTGCGTTTTGTTTTTTTTTCGTTCGTCCATTCGCTTTGTTTAGAAATCGAAACGAGTTTGCTTAGAAAGAAACGAAACGAGTTCTTAGAGAGCTTAAACACACACACGCACACAGCAAATGTGCGGATTATAATTTTTCAGGATTTGAGTGTGGCAACGAACTGACATTTTCCCACCATTTCCATACAGTATGGAAATGTCCGTCTGTCCGTATGCATACACACACACGCATGAATGAAGTAAATGTTATAATAGTTTCAAATAGAGCATGAAATATTGTGTTACTGTCTGCACAAATTTAAATATGCCCTGTTAACACCACCACCAACCACATTGCGTGAACGTTGCTGCTATGCCATGCCATGCGAGGAGCAATGAAAAGTCGTAAGAAATCGCCTTAACTGGAGTCTTAGTGCGGTTGGTGAGAATGGAAAACAATTAGTCGGGTAATCGTATTGAAGTGGAAAAATTGGAACAACAATTTATGTACAGAAGTATTTTCATGGCTTTAAGAGGTTGTGAAAATGTTCTCCTTATATTAGCCTTGCTGCTGTCGTAGTTTGTCAGATCTTCATTCACCACCTCTACAGAACTTACCCTTGTTTATGCGCTCAGTCTTATTTCCGAACATAAAGACATCATTTTTCATATCCTTGTTTATTGTTCCTTTTTTCGTAACGAACGTTTTACTTCTTCTTCTCTTGCTGTCGAATGTCTTATACAAAGTAGCTTTAGCGTTGTGTTATGGGCAGCATTCACTCCCGGCCCAATCCAAACATCCCTGCCTCAGTCTAACGAATTCTTCCCAAGGCATTCAATTTCTTACGCAACATTTTAATACGACTTTAACTTTCTGACATACGAGGGCATATCAATAATTTCAACTTCCCTCGTAGTTATATGAAACACTAATCCCATCAATTACCATCTGATGACTACTGTCAAATTTTGAGAGAGTTCCGTCATTTAGTTTGTGTTTAACAGCTGTTCAAAATATACAACCTCTTGGATTTTGTTTAAAATGGAAAAAAAGTGAATTTCATTGCTCATTCAACATTATTTTTTGCGGAAAAACCGTCAATAAAAACTAGAAAAAGCTTGATAAATACTACTAAATACTCTGCACCATCGATTTCAATGCTAAAAAAGTGGTTTACTGACTTTCGTTGAGGCCGCACAAGTACAAATGACGCTGATTGGGGTCAATACACCCGAAAATGTCGAAAAACATCCACGATATGGTGTTGGCCTATTTAATGGACCTCGAAAAATACTGTTTTTGAAAGGTATACAAAAATTGGCGAAACGTTGGGCTAAGTGTATTGAGCTTAAATGAGGTTATGTTGACAAAATAGTTTTATTTCAAAAAAAACTGTTTTGTTCGAAAAGCCACAGAATTATTGATATGCCCTCGTACAACATAGGTTGAGTGGTCCTCTCGTAATTCTTCCCAGCATTCCGAATGTGGCCTAGATACCATTTTACCTTAAGTTTCACACCCAACTATTCGATTACCAATTATCGAATACCGCTAAATCTGCACACCCAAGGAATTTGGTGTAATATCGAATTACCAACATAAATTTTCGGAGCACATGAACGGCCAGCCAGCCACTGGACTGTTGGTGTTCACTGCAATGTCTCCAGTGCCCAGATTTTGTTGAACAACCATAAACCATGTTTTGTGCAGTGTTGCCATTTGTGTGACATTAGCAATGATGCGTGTAACACGCACCACTCCACTCGTTCGTTCCGCTCATTCCAGCAGATACTTTACGACAATGGTGGGGTGGAGAAGGGGATGGAGCGGATCAATGTGACTTCTGCGGTGAACAGGTTTCCATTTGTTTTTCCACATCTATCACTTACTTAAACATTTCAAAATCAAACGAGCGGAAAATAATTAAATTTGATTACTAATTTTTTGAATTTTTTCTGTTTTTTTTCAATTTCTTTGCAGGTGAGTCCACTAGAGTTTCACACTGACTGTGAATGTGTGCATTTTTATTCGATATGAGCGGAAAAACTCTGTAAGCTATCATCTGTCATTCTACTGAATGTGTAAGTATGTTTATGTTGCAGCGTTTAATTTGTTTAGAATTTAGCCTTGTAGCCTAAGTAAGCGGTGTAAATACTACACGTTTCGTGTTCAATCTTTACACCATTTCCAAGTCGAGGAAGCCAATTTTTACTTTGATTCTAAAAATGAACCACAACGGTCGCGAAATAGAATAAAAACGGGTCAACTTCTGAAAATACATATAATTATAGAGAAACAAAGAAGGGCTGTTTGTAAAAACATGTGGGAGTATTTGTTGTAGCTTAAAAAATGGCTAATTTTGAGTTGGGCCAGTCTAGCCTGAAGTCGCTTTTAATCATTTGTTTTATTTTAACTATTATTTTAATTCAAAACTGCCACCTAAATCTTAACAGATTTCGGACAACTTAAGCAGCAGGACTCATTGTTTAATTCCATTCATCAAATTTTAAAAAAATCCTTAAATATTTGGAACCATATTTGTAACCAAACATTAAACTGGCGCCCAAAGTTGCAAACTTTGTTTCGAGGAGTTACTCTAGTGTTCAAAATGTCCATAGCATTGAATATAAGACATTTTAGTCCGCCTGGATCTCTATGTCACATAAATTGAGGCAGGTCTCTTCTTGAAGTTTATGAACTGGCGCCCAACTTAAAAGTATCACAGATGCTATAGCCTTTTGTATCATTTGTTATAATTTAAATTGGAATTTTTTTTTTATCTCTAAATGCATCTAAATCTTAACAGATTTCCGCTAACTTAAACAGCATAAATGCAACCATAGGAAACCAAAGATTAAATTGGCGCCCAACGATAGAAACGTTGTTTCAAGAATTTATACCAGGTATTCAAAATGTTCATAGCATTGAATAAAAGACATATTAGTCTGCCTTGGGTAGGAATGCATATCACATAAATTGAAGAACACCAAAAGAGAAAGGCTAGCATACCTCTTCCTCATTTGAAGTTTATGATGTGGCGCCCAACTTTAAAGAATCTCAGATGCCTTTTTAATCACTTGTTATAATTTTAAATTGTAATTTACTAACTTCAAAACTGCATCTTTATCTTAACAGATTTCTGCCAACTTAGGCAGCATGAATGACTTTACGCAAGCATGAAACCGAACATTAAACTGGAGCCCAATGTTACGAAGTTTGTTTTGAGAACTCAAACCTAGTATTCGAAATGTCCATAGCATTGAATAAAGGCTCGTGCAGACTGAAGTTTTCCATAAACCATTGAAACTTATGTTAAAAACTTACAAAAAGTGCATGTTACTGCAGTGTAGCAGTAGAAATCTCCAATAATGTGATTGTACGTTTCTGGTACTAATTTCAATGGTTTTAGGACTACCGGAAGTTGAAAAATTCGCAGAGTAAGAAAAAAAAGCATCAGTGTGCCCGAGCCTTATAAAACATATTTTGGTAGAAAAGTATATTACACAAATTGAAGGAATATGAGAAGAAAGAGGCAAGCATGCCTCTCCCTCATTTGACGTTTATGATGTGGCGCCCAACACTAAACAAACTCGGTTTTATCAATAATATTGTATTCGAAAGTAAATGGTTACATATTTCCCTCATCATTCCATTAAGGAAAAAATGGGGAACTTTCCTCATTAAATGTTTAATAAACACTAGCCCACAAACGATAAATAGTAAAAATATATATGAAAACAATGGATCGATTTTGATGTTTTATATTTGCCTTAAAACATTGCCTAAATCTCACTATATTTTCTTGCACTTAAGCAGCACCAGTATTTGATAAAAATGAAAGCCATAAAAAGCGGTATTATGAGCAGACGCTATCTGGTTTTGTAGGAACCTTAACAATGAACTGGCGCCCAACGTTATCAAGCTTAATTAAATTTAATCAATTGATCGATAAATCGGCTAAAACGATTATGTAACATTAACACGAAAATAATCTGTAAACATCTATTTTTAAACAGATTTTTAAATCTCACTTTTCGTATATATATTTATGATGGCCCCATAAATTAACATAAAGAAGAAGAAGAAAGAGCTTATTAAGTATGTTCAACCTGCAAGACTAAATGTTTTACTTTGTTGTTCATTTCACCAATTCTACAACAATTAATTTATGTTAAGCTCTATTAAAAAAGTATGTTTGGGCCTAGGCTCTTAAAGCCTAAAAGGCACGCAGACGCTAAAATCTTTGTACCTATAATTTTTTAAAGAAATAAATTGAAAAACAATATAAAAAGATAACAATATTTAAAGATCATCATACTTCTGTTCGGTATATGGTTGTGGCACAATTTGGATCTCTCCACAACCATACATTTGTTTTATCACAACCATGTGCCGAACAATAGTATGATGCTCTTTGAATTTTGTCACCCCAACCCTACTTTTTTTAGTAGAGCTTAACATTACTACTGGAGCATTGCATATCTGGAGCGTTGGGCGCCAATTTGAGAGATACTGTCGTGGAGACACTGTCCTGCTTGCAATCAATACCTTCCTTAAATGAAAAATGTGTGCAAATCTTAATGGATTTTTCTGCTACTTGCTTAAACTGCGCTATATATCGATTCCAACTTATGACTAGCGCCAAGTTTCATAAGACTGCAGGTGTAGGAAGCAAAACAATTAAATGGCGCCCAACGTTACAATTATTGTTTAAACACAATTACGAGAAAGCACTAGTAAGTACAAAAAAGTAATTTTGTATACCTTCTAACTTCACCAAGACTCGTTGTCATATACTTCCTACAATGTGCGTTCCACTTTAAGGCGGGGCCGTTTCTCCAAATAGCGTCATAGATCGTGAGATAGCTGCATAACATTTCGAATACACGCCAAATACGACGTTGTCTCCACCCTATGTACGGGCATGTCCTATCTAGATGTCGTTTAACTGCAACAACTATATCTTATTGACAGCAAAGACTATGTAAAGGGCAGATGGCTTAAGACACAAGCGTTGGGCGCCAGTTTACAGTTGAACTAACTACGGTTGCTAGCCGACCGTAGTCTGTTTAGAACGCTGCGTGACTGTAAAAAATGTTCAAACAATTTCGCAATGGTGCCAGTGACTATTTCCTTTTTCCAAAACTAAAGAAGTGGCTCGTTGGAAAGAGATTCAGCTCCAACGATGAAGTTATTGATCAAACAAATGTCTATATTATGGACATCGAAAAAATCTTATTTTTTGGAAGGGATACAAAAATTTGAGAAACGATAGACTAAGTGTATTGAGCTAAAAGGAGATTGTGTGGAAACAATCACCCTTATTCTGATTGTCGTCGTCAACGGCGTCGTCAATTTAATATCAATATCACTTCGTTTCAATATAATATCACATCAACGCATTTTTGGTATTCCGTATCATTATTGTCTTGACGTTGACTGTTTATCTTTAACTTCAATAAAAAAAATCACATACCTAACATTTTTGCATCAGATTTTGTATCTATTCATCCAATTGTTGAAAAATGTTTTTTGTTTCTGATTCAAACTCTGATTCAAGTGATGAAGAAAATAAAAAGAAACTTATTTTACAGAGAAAGACACTGCGATATAGGTCTGATGTCATGAAACTACCAGACAACAAGTAAGTTTAAGGTTTAATTAATTTCCATTGGCAATCACAAAGTTTTCTTTCATTCAAGATTTCAGAAATACTTTCGTTTAAACAAAAATGCGTTTAATTATGTGTCGGAGGAAATTGCTCCTGAGATGGAAATTGGAGCCAGGTCAAATTGTGTATCCAACAGAATAAAGTTAGCTGCCACCTTATTATTTTTGGGACAAGGATCCTATCAGCTAAGTGTTGGTAACGATTTTAACCTCGGACTATCGCAGCCGGTTGTTTGCAGAATACTGTCGGAAACTCTAAGTGCGTTGGAAAAGGTTATTTGCCCACTTTGGATTAAACTTGAAATGAGCGATTAAGAAAAATCAGAAGCCAAAGTGAATTTTTTTTGAAAAAAATGGATTTCCTGGTGTAATTGGCTGTGTGGATGGAACTTTTTCATATTTGCACTTTTACTTTTGGTTTTTTTTTATTTTAACAGCAAACTTCTTAGTCGTTACCAAAAACTGCGACGACAAAAACAGAGTCGTATCAATTCAATAACAACGCCAATATCATTTAGAGAATACCGAGTTGTGTCAATAGTTGTCAATAGTTATCGAAAAACGACTACGCGAATACCAAGTATCAACAGTCGTCGCAAGATGTCGTTGTTTTGTCTTGACGACGACAATCAGAATAAGGGTGAATGTAGTTTTCCGAAAAATTACGCCATTATTGATATTCCCTCGTATTTTTTGTTTTTATTTGGCTGAAAATGGGTCACTGAACTAGCCAGTTCATGGTGGATTGTATATAAGATTCCGCCTTTACGACATTTTCTTTTTGTCGGCGAATATTTATCGAAGCAACTGCCATTACTCAATTGGCATTTTGGAAATGGTGTTGTAGTATCGGACGGAACTTATGAATAAGCCAAAGCTCTGAACAAGTTTGTTTGTCTGCTTGCTGCCCCGCTTGCACTGCTCATATTCAAGTTCAATAACGATTTCAATACTCGTATCAGTTCTAATATTTCCATAGGGGAAATCGTTGTCAAGTTTCAGCAGACTGAATGAAACTGAAGATCTATTTGTTTACCTACTTTTTCCATTTTGAGGTCAATTTGTTGTTATTAATGCCGCCACACGATTGCATTGTTTAATGTCGGATACTGGGGGGATGTGAAGGCAGTGGCCGTTTTTGGCGTTATGTCTGCTACTCGCTTAATGTGTCAATGGTGCGTCATCTCTCACTCTGCAATCCCTCCCTAGCACCTCCTCTGTCCGTGCCTTTTGGTGTCATGTGTTGTAAACATGATTTAAGTTATGATATTTTTCCTACACCCTACTTCACACCTCAGTGCTTTTGAGGGTTTTGTGTGGCATGTAAGGCTGGCTGCTGCCAAGTGGCGTCGCAACGCGCGGTGCCGCGCAGCTTCTTGCGTTTCTCCTTAATTTGGTTTTAAGCACTAGTGCCTCCTTTTAAACGGTAGCAACAATTCAACAACATGTCAATTACTGCAACTAAATATCGCGATCAACATGTTGCAATCATTAATGCGCGTGCTAAAACTTGTTTTCTTCTCTGTGGTGCTTTGGGTTTTGCACAGAGCGCAAAAGGCACGCATGACTAACTCAGTCTGCCCGAGTCTGGGGGGGATTGTTGTAATAATTTTCACACACACACGAGCAACTAAACGAGCCGACGCTCCTCCGCCAACAAAAAAAGCCCTCGCTGCCATATCTACCCACAAAACCATAAATTGGTTTCCAAAAGAAGAGCGCGCGCGCGCGCTCTTGCTTTCCGGGGCTCACATTGAGCCAGTCAAGCGTTGAACTCCACTGCCAGCTACTCCCATGTAAAGATGTATGGCCATGGATTTAGCGTCGCACTGGGACTGCTGCAATGTTCAATGCTTACGTTCGTTTTTCATTTATGCTATACATCATCATTCGTCCATTGGAGAACATGCCGCGGAGTACGTGGAACATCAGCATCATCATCTCGCGGCCGAGCGACAGACGTACATACATTTGCGAACATTATTTCCGGCAAAACGTACGACGAAACTGTGGTTGCAATTTATTGCAGTTGAATGAACACACCCGCAGGCGATCAGGCTGGCTGGCTGCCTGCCTGGCAGGCGGTAGAGCCTGCCTCAGCCTCAGCGACAACGACGGGTTAAGCATGGCTGGGCGGCAACGCCGCCTGACTTGAGGATAAAGGCAGACAGGCGAAAGGGAGGTTGTTTGGGATGGCCTCATCCTGCCTGCCTTTGCGCCAGTTGCTCATTCGTTCCTCCTCATGTTGTGAGTATGAATGATGTTGGAGTAGTGGCGGTGATGGTGGAGGTGCTACTTTTTATTGTAGTTTTTTACAATGAAAATAAATATGACTGTTCTGTGAATGTATGCTGGGCGCACAGTGTTTCGGGAGAGGCCATCTTTGCTTAATGGAGAAAGAAAAAATTCTCAGTTGAAAAGTTCTTGGGATAAAATTGTTTAACATGTATCCTCCGTCAGCCCCCTAATTAGCTTCTGGCCTTTTTACAAAAGTAATCGCTTTCTTAGACAATCAGTTTTTTATTTAGGCCAGTCAGGAGTTTTTTGTATACTCAAGATTTCGAATACCCTATACGATTTTAATGATGAAAGACAGATATAATGTGTACCACCTAACGGGACATTCCAGATGTTTTCTGTCCTATAAAGTGTCGTGCCTACAGTATTTTTGTTTATTGGTATAGAAGATATTGTCTTACTACAATCGCTCGTTCTAATACCCTAAGAATACAAAGAACTTCAGTGGCGCCATCTTTATCTGAAGATTGACAGAGTCAATTGAATAGATGCTAGCTAGAATCCCAGTTAAGTGAGTTTCTTTTACTTACTAAATTTCCTGACATGACCTCAAAAGACAAGGTGAATCTTCTCTTAAATCATTCAATAAAAAGAGAATTTTGTATATATTTTTTATTTTTTATATGCTCATAACTTTGCAAGAATGCAAGAGAGGGAAAATCGCCACCAAAAAATTGCTAAGCGTTCGTACCAGGAGTTGAACCTGGGTTCATCTGTGTAATAGTAGCCCAGACTAGCCACTATAGGAAACTTTCTAACATTTACCAGTGGCGCCATCTGTATGTAAAGTGTTTCTCTCAAAATAGTTGTGGGTTAGCTGATGCTTGGAGTCCTAAGTTAGTGAATTTCTATTGCTGTCACATTTTTTGTAGAGAAATTTAACAATTTTAGTGAACCGATTCATATCAATGTTCCATGAGATCATGCGACGCCATCTGTATGTAAGGACCGATGATTATGTTAATGTTAACCACCCTTGTTGTCCTGGGTATTAAACTTTCTATTTTTCATAATTTTAATTAAGCTTTTTTTGTCCAAAGAATGACTAATAAAAATGTTTGGGCAGATGCAATAATATGATTTGATGTCTGTAGTGGAACCGAAAATCTCTTACAATCCTTTTGCAGATTCATAACACACAGCATTGTCGAAATGGCCAATATTTTGACGGAACTATAAAAGGAATCTATGGAAACCTATAGGATAACTAGCTTCTTATGACTTTTGACATAAAAAGCCGATGTATGCTGACAGAGTTAACACAGAATACTGTCAGATAGGCCAAATAGCTGATCGTATAAGTATATCTCGTATATCTTCCGCGGCAGCCAGTTTTTTAATAACTTCAAAAATTTAGCTGGAGGGTCCTTTGACTTATTAAACGCAATTTATCAAAAGTATAAGCTGGTTGTGAATTCAAAATACTTGACCTTTCATTCTGCCGCCCTTTCCTAGATCCAAGCTTTACCAATTGTATCCAAAAGCCACTGAACACTTACTTATCCTTCTATCCCTTCTTCTTCAATGCCTTTTATTCCAAAATCGTGGATTCCTCCTCTTCTTACTCTTCTTATGAATTTCAAATAAAACCTGCTCTCACGAACGGGCAACCCATTCTACCTAAATTCATTAGAAAGCATTCTGTGTTGTTTCACTTTGTCCACCTAGCTTTAGTTTTGATGTGGTTTCACAGTGGGTCATTGATGAGGTCATAACCATCTTGAATTGCCCCCTTATTCCTATCTATGTGTACCGAACAAAGTTTTAACTAAGCTTTAGAGATAAGTTTCTTAATCGTCAAGTAACCATCATTTCTGATGCAAAAATCTCCTGCTGGTATTTATGTCAAATGCTCTTTTGCGTTTGTGAACCTAGGTTTGTTGTGTGATAGTTTTAATCTCTCAAAAACTAGAAAACGTTTTTGTAGCATACAAACCTGCTGAATCTTTTTGTTGTTGTTGGAAACTGACAGCACTGCTAAAAAGTCATAACAACACTTCCATTTAAGAGTGTGGAGTTCCCAGCCATTTTAATATTTCAAAAAAAACAGAAAGCGTTTTCTTTCATACAAACCTGCTGAATGATATGCAAGTCTTTTTCTATTGTTGGGAGCTGACAGCACTGCTAAGAAGTCAAAACAACACTTCCATTTTAGGGTAAGGAGTTCCCAGCAATTTTAGTCTCTCAAAAAATAGAAAACGTTTTTCTAGCATACAAACCTGTTGAATGGTATGCAAGTGTTTTTTTGTTATTGGGAACTGACAAAACAGCACGTCAGAAGTCATAAGCAGAATTTCATTTTATTGTTGTTGACTTTCCAGTCACTGCTGGTAATTGGCAACCAAAATTATAAGCGAGAAATCGATTTTCTCGCATACGAACTTGGCGAATAGTAATTATCATTTTTTGTCTGGACGTAGTAATTTTTACTATCTCAGCATTTTAAGGGTAATATTCCGAATGACTCCAGTCTTTAAAATACCTAAACAATCGATAAACAAATGTTATGCTAGAAAAACGATGTCTCATATACACATCTGCTGAAAAGTAGGCAAATTTTTTTGTTCTGTTGGGAAGTGGGGCTCTCCACTTATCACAAGACAGCTAGCCTTAAATTATACCCATTCGGTTTTCAGCGACTCCAGTTTCTCAAAACTTAACCTATTGTTTGTGAGAAAATCGTTTTTCTTTTATACAAACTTGCTGAATGGTATGCTAGTTTTCTAGATGCAAATTAGCGCCCTCCAATATAGTCTAATATGTATGGGACTATCATCGTCTCCAACCCTACTAGAAATACAAGCAATCGATCAGCACAATTTTTTTTTGAGAGCCTGGCATTTGGTACTGAAGATTCAAGAACAATCTTAATCATAGCAAAATTGCCTTTTGATTATCGAAATGTTTAATTCTAAAGGAAGATCTGAAGATTTGAAATGAACTAAGGTCCCTGAAATTGTTTACGAATATTGCTTATAGTTATAACCTGTTTTGAATTGTTAATGGGCTAAATCGGCCAAGGGGCAAAAAAGTTTCCCTCAAAGGGACTAAGGGTCCTCGGAAACAAGTATCAGATTCGGCCTGGATGAAACTAGCGACATTTCTGATTCTTCTTTCTTTTTTTTTGAGAAATATGCAATGCCAATAATATTCAGATTATTCAGTCTTCTGACCATTTGTACACCACTTTGTCCTCTTTCGTCCCACGGTGCCATTTACAATGTCAGACATTTATTTTGTTGGCATTGCAAATTCATTTGCAGTTCGTTGGCGCAACCAAAAAGAAGGCGCATTTAAAATGAACACATGTTTATCTTTTAAATACTATTCCCCTTTATTTCTGTTTTGGCTAAAGTCTTTCAATATTACATGAAAAGCTGCTTCTTCTTGTTCATGCTACGTCTTTTGTTATCGTTTATGTCACTGTGATTTTGTTTCTTTTTTTTTTGAGAAATTTTTTTCCACCAAAACAACTGCAACGGAAGACAAAAAAAAGAAAGAAAACCAAGCATGCAGCTTAAACAAAGGCCAAGACGGACCAGGGCATTTAAGCAAAACAAGGTGGGACGAAGGAGAGGGTGGAGGACAAGAGGCAACCCGATATAAGCAAGAATATGTTAAACTGTGACAGCGTTGACAGCGACTTAAGTCATTTTTAGTGTCATTTGTTCGAGTACTTATTTAGTGTGACACCTTGAAGGAGCACGAGCACTTACTTATTGATTATTTAAAATGTTTAAGCGCGACTACAAAACAACTTCAGCCCAATGTCACTTTGCCGATGCGAGCAGACGGACGGGCAGACGTACAGCGTAGGTACGAAAAGACAAGCAGTTGCCAGACACTCTAGTGATTACTTGATTTCTTCTCATGCTCTGACAGGCTCTACATGATTTTCTGGCTTTTGTGTGTTCCGGCGCTAAGAAATGAAATATTTATAAGATTTTGTAATGAATATTTAAGTCCAAAGAGAGAGGGAGAGTGAAAAAACATAGCCAAGTTCTTTTTTTGTGGCGCCTAAATGAAGATGGCGCCTTACACCATCTGCCAGTGGGTGTGTAAGGATGTGGCGTAAAAATGTCACAGGGAATACCCGTTCCCTGGGAAACTTTTGCACCTTTTCCTTTTAGCTATCTTTTGAACTTCAGGCTTTTCTAAGGCTTACTTCAGCTGTTGTCATTGTGTGTGTTTTTGTTTTTTTTTTGTCAAAATTCTCTTTGACTGTTTACAAGTATCCTTGTGCTCTACATCCCTATTCGCTGCCTTTGTGAGCTCGCTACATTCTTTCTTAATTTATTTTAAAAACATTTTCTTAGTCTTCTGTCTATCTTTCAATTTATTTCAATGTTTTCAGAATGTTTTAGGCCTTTACCGCCACCCCTCCCAGCGAAGCATCCTTATGAAGTAAATCCGAGTATCTTGTACTCCATGTCCTTTGTGTGCGTGTGTTTGTCGTTGTGTTGGTGCATAATTAAAAGTCAAGTGAAAAATCGCATTCGGATTTGCCATTGAAAGGCGCGGCGCGTCTCGAATGCCTCTAAAGTTTTCAAGTTTTCACATTATGCCAACCAACAACAATAACAATTATATCCATTTAGGGCAGGAGGTACGTACAAACATATCTACCAAGGGGTTGTTTGTAAAGTTTTTGTAAAAGGATGTGTTTTTTGCTGTATGAAAACTCTTAAAGTGTGACTTCTTGTTTTTTTTTTGGCTCTCCTCCTTGGCTGAATATGATTTTTGTATAAATATGAAATGAAAATGGCTTAATTCATTAAGCACAATATTATGGGATTAATTTATTATAATTACGCTTTTCTGCCTTTTCCCCCAGGAAATCTCCACGAAGAGGCCGCGAGAGACAAGGGTTTAGAAAGCGTCAGGAAAATATTAAGAGTTATGGCTCAATGTATTCTTAAATGTCAACACAATCAAGGAAAATATGTGGAAAGTTCACAGAGTGTGAGAGACACTGAAAGCACACCTTACGAATGTAATTAATTCTGCGGGCAGTCATGCCCATCCAAGGACAAGCCACTGGTTCTTATTCTTTGAGATCGTTTATATGAGTCATTCCATGCCAAACGGTACGCATTTTTTACATCACAAGCTTGGATTGCTTAACTAGTTTGTGTATGCATTCTTCTCTTAAAAATATTATATACGTGTTTCAAGAAAAAAATTTTAAAAATTTTTTTTAAATGTTATGACCAATTGAACTTTGGTGAAATGAAGATTTTATCAAAGAGGTGTGTTCATTCAGTCGCATGTAACTCCGGAAATACTTGACCGATTTTACTCTGCTATACCTTGTTTTGAAGGTAATTTTAAGCACTTCTAAAATAACGAAACGGTATGGCATAACGCCATAGAATTTTTTAAGTTTGTATCATTTTAATCCTTTTATTTCGATTTTGAAAATGATTACATCTTTTTTTATTTTTGAAATTTTGCAGGCGTATTCTTACAGGTCTGTTTTACCGACTGTGTAAGTTTTAAAGTGGTGAAATAATGCGTTCTATTTTTAAAAATTTTTTTTTACCTTATACCTTTTTCACTTCCATGAATATAGAAAATATAATATAGAAAAAAAAATATTTTTTAATAGTTTATTGACACAAGATATAACAACAACAAAAAAACAAAGAAAAAAAGAAATAAAAAAATGAGTAATGAAATAAATGTTATGCCTTGTATACCATCTTCATACAGTACTGCTCAGAAGATGATGTTGTCTGGACTTTCATTATTTTATCGGGTTGTGGAATGAATGCATGGTAGCCAAGAGTTCCAGAAATTGTTTTCGCTTTTTCAAAACGCTCCTTCAGGTGTTTCGCCCTATCTTGATATTGATAGTTATTGAAGAATTCTGTATGAATATTCTTCACGTTTTTATTCACCCAATCATAAAATTTGACGGCACTATTAATGGGATTTATGAGGCTGGACAAAGTACAACAATTTCTGGAACTCTTGGCTACCATGCATTCATTCCACAACCCGATAAAATAATGAAAGTCCAGACAACATCATCTTCTGAGCAGTACTGTATGAAGATGGTATACAAGGCATAACATTTATTTCATTACTCATTTTTTTATTTCTTTTTTTCTTTGTTTTTTTGTTGTTGTTATATCTTGTGTCAATAAACTATTAAAAAGTATTTTTTTTTCTATATTATATTTTCTATATTCACGGAAGTGAAAAAGGTATAAGGTAAAAAAAAATTTTTAAAAATAGAACGCATTATTTCACCACTTTAAAACTTACACAGTCGGTAAAACAGACCTGTAAGAATACGCCTGCAAAATTTCAAAAATAAAAAAAGATGTAATCATTTTCAAAATCGAAATAAAAGGATTAAAATGATACAAACTTAAAAAATTCTATGGCGTTATGCCATACCGTTTCGTTATTTTAGAAGTGCTTAAAATTACCTTCAAAATAAGGTATAGCAGAGTAAAATCGGTCAAGTATTTCCGGAGTTACATGCGACTGAATGAACACACCTCCTTGATAAAATCTCCATTTTACCAAAGTTCAATTGGTCATAACTTTTGAAAAAAAAAATTATATTTTTTTTTTCTAATCGCGGATGAAATAGAATTGCTAGAGGACCAAATCTGCAAATTTTCATAAAAATCGGAATCATTGCGTTAAATTTTTGCCCAAAATCGTACCGTTTGGCATGGAATGACTCATATGCATATCTCTCCAGTTTTGAGGATTAATTTGTGAGCTATTAGCAGTAGGTATCCTTGGTTATACCAAGAATACTCCATACTGTATTACCTAATACAGCGGATGCATTACACTTTTCATTATTTTGGAACACAAAGTAATGTCTTTCTCTGAATTGCTTATAATCTTAAAGCCAATCTTAAAGTCGTTTCTTTGACTCTATTATCTCTTTTTTTAAAGGGTGCTTAAATGTTAGGGGCCGATGTTGAATGTGAACCACACCTAAACGTCAAGTTTTTTTTGCTGCATTTCATTTGATAAATTTCCATTTCAGACTAACTCAATTTGAACCATGGAAAGATGCACAAGCGAACAACGCGTTAAAGTTATTTAGGCTTATGATTGAACAGTTTTTATTCGGGTTCGAGACCTTTTTGTTGTTTCTTTTTCAGAATCAACTAAAAAATTGGTGATATGTATTGGCTACGTTTGCCAGGCAGACTGTACAGCTGTTTCTAAACCCGCCAAGGTTTTTCTTCAACAGTCATTGGCAATGATTACTTCGGCTACAAGTCAAATGACTTATACGGGAGTCTCACTATGAATAATGAGAATTACCCTTTGCGCATAGTCTTCGAACTGTGTTATTCAGGCTTATTATAAAAATGAAAATCAATTTTCGAAGAAAATCATCTTCAGTGATGAGGCACATTTTCACCTCAGTGGATTCGTCAATAAGCAGAATTGCCGTATTTGCGCGAAACAATGCACCCACAAAGAGTGACTGTTTGGTGCGGTTTATGGGCTGACGGCTTCATCGGGCCGTATTTTTTCTAAAATGAGACCATTCAGGCAGTTACTGTGAATGGTGTTCGCTATATGAGATGATAACGAATTGGAAGATATGGTTGTGGACGATATGTGGTTTCAACAGGACGGTGCCACTTGTCACACAGCTAGAAAAACTAAAGCCCTTATGCGCTACTAAGTAACATCGGCCCTTAAACTTTAACCTGCCCTTTATGACCAATTTTTTGTACAGTGTGGCTGATGAATATTGCTACATTAAGAAACACAAATAACTTTTTTTTTTCAGAGTATAAAATTCAAGTTTCTTTTACGAGTATTCATGTTAAAGCTTCAATTTTATTAAATATATCTTAATTAGGTTTAAAAATAATGGATTTTAAATATCCCCCTGCTCGTTGTTGCATGTGCGGCATCTGACAAAAAAGTTGTTCGTTACTGCGTGGAGAGTTGAGCGAGGAATAACCGCAATTGTTTCTCGAATGGACTACTTCAGTTCATTCAAATTTGCTGGTTTTGCTTTGTAGACTCCCTGTTTGCAATAACCCCATAAGAAAAAGTCAGGTGCGGTAAGATCAGGCGTCCTGGGGGGCCAACGAAATGTGGAGATTCTGGATATCAGCTTATTGGGAAATTTTCGTCGCAATTCTGTCATTACAGGCCGGGATATGTGAGAAGTTGCCCCATTTTGCTGAAACCGCACAGAGTTGAAAGAAATTATCATTCGGCGTGATTCTGGATGGAAAAACTCTCTCAAGTTACGGTCTCCAGTAACCGTAACGATGTGACCATTTTCTTCGAGGAAGTAGGGCCCGACAATGCAGCGTGATGATACTGCACACCACACTGTGACACGAGGTGGATAAAATTTCGTCTCATGGAGTATCTGTGGGTTGGAACCACTCCATATTCGAAAATTTTGTTTGTTTATGTTGCCGTTTAAGTCGAAATAAGCCTCTTCAGACATGAAACGACAGTTCAAAATGTTTCCGTCCTCTTCCACCATGTAAAGCATCTTTTGGCAAACTTCCAAGAGAACCGGGAAGTCTGTTGCGTTCATTGCCATTTGAATGTTATATGGAAATATTTCAAAATCTTTGTGCATAATAGACTGCAATGCCTGTCTGCTTATAGCCATTTGAGCAGATAAGCTTCTTGTCGAAACTCTTGGATTGTTTTGTATGGCAGCAGCGATTGTTTCCTCCATCCAAACTCAAGGGTTTCGATGGTAAAGTCTTCTGTTGACTGTCCCATGCTCGGTAAAATAGTCTCATCATAGTCCATCTGCTCGGAGGATTGCCACTAAACGTGCGGCTATACTCTTTTTAAACGGAATCTACTGACTCCGGTGAGAGGCGAACAAATTCTTGTTTCAGTGTCAACTATTTTTGTTAAATCTAAAAATCAATCTGCAAAATAAAAAAATTAACCAGATTCATTTAATAGAAAAAAAGTTTTTTTTTGTAGTGGCTTTCTTCAGCCACCCTATATATATACTATCTCCCTCGCCCTACCTCTCTCTCTCCCTTTGTTCCTTTCTGAAACTAATTCTCTCCTCTAGCTGTGGATTTGTCTTAGCGGAAAAGTGGTCTTACAAAGTAGATAAACAACAATGCGACAGAGAAATATTTTCTCTGAAAAAGAACTTTTCTTTTTTAGACAATATACCATTTGCTCACCAAGCTCAGCTACGAATGCTTCCGACAAATCTTAGACAATTAACCCACTTGTACGCAGGTGGACATATTGAATCCACCCGGTGTTGAGAGCACCGAAAGTTTGAGCCAGCGTAGCTGGTACTTCTGTCACCTAGTCGATAGCAGTCAGCTGCCTTTTTCTGATTGACCATCGGCTGTCTGTTCTTCAATGGGAGCAACAGGCAGAGGACACGTCTTATATCTTCTCTTCCCTTTTGTTTAAAGTCTGTTTCCCCTTTCTGTACTTTAAAATAGCCAAGGCCTACATTTGAGTACAAAATCTTTAAAGTTCCCAATAATATTATTGTATACATGGCACATTTGTTTTTAAGAACATGCAAATAATTCTCATTACGTCCGCTGTTCCAGTACATAACAATTCAAACACCACCAGTAACATTTCGATTTAACACATTCTCGTCGCAATAATTTCTGAATGCTTAAAGGACTGCTGCAGAGACAGACATGGTCGTGGGGGAGCGAGAGGACTGCAAAATAGATGACTTGTTAAAATACAGTATAACGGCACATTACTGGCAACATCTATTCTCCTCACAGCAAGGACGACCGACAGCAAATATCGTAAACTTTCTTAGATTTAAATTTTCTGAGCCATTGATTTTTATTTGATTTGCGCCACCAGCACCACTACCAATGACATAAATGTCCTTTCGTCGTTGTTTGTGTCTATAGTTGGCAAGCGCCGCTATCAGGACATATATGCGTGTGTATGTATGCGCCCTGTTGTGTCTGCCTTCAAGGACATGGCGAATTATTTGAAAATCAAATCAAGGAATCATGAAATAATTTTTGGGATATTTGTGCTGCCATTCCACTTGGTTGAAGTTCAAGTTGAAATACCCGTTACGCTTCTCAGCCTGCTCTTTGTAACTTCTGGCCATTAATAAGCCATCATCCGCCAGAGGGTGGGGGAGAAAGTAAAGTTCTGGCGTTATCCTTGGGGATATGCAAACATTGGTCTGCATACCAAATGAATTCGACAAAACGCACAAAGAAGAAAGTCGAGCGACAACAAAAAAACGTACCCTTTTCTGTTCGCTTTGGCAGAATCGAAAAAAAAACACAGGGAAAACGAATTTATTGCAGTTTTTTCCACCAAGACTTGTTGGCTTCTGGGTTGCCTCTGTGTCGTGTGTCACGTAAAGCTACCAACGTTAAGACCATCGAACCAACCAACCAAGCGGCCTGAACAACTCATAGCCCAGACAGACAGCCACCAGCAGCTGGAGTTTTACAGCAGCCTTATGCTGCGAGCTTACAAGGAGTGCATGCGTATTTTCTGCCTGGATTATGGTTTCGGTATTTCGTTTCGTAGCTTTATCCTGTGAGAGTGTTGGTCTTTGTAGCACCCGCGCTCACTGGCATATTCCTCAGAGACAGAGAGAGACAATCGAATCAAACATCGCACGGTGTACTGAGGTGTAAAATTACGAGATAACATTGTTATGGCACAACAGGATTGCCAATCGTCCAGCAGCCCATCCAAAAACGTGCAGCTCATACACATTTGCACAGCAGCTTGTCTTCGTCCTTTTCAATGGCTATGGCCAACGAAACTTTAAAGATTTTACCAGTACGAAGACGATGTCGTCTTCAATGGCATGGAATGGTTAATGGGCTCCAGCACAGAATGAATTCCAATGACATTATTTTTGAAGTTCTTCGCTTCCAATCCTCGAAATTTAATCATCCAACAAGTTCGAATTTTTAATGCAGCCCCATTAAAGTGGAACAGGGCACAATGCAAGAATTGAAATCCTTTTACGCATCGGCATGCTGTGGAAGAAGGGGACACACAGTAGCAAGTGGCAATCTGGTGTTTGATTGTGTTATATAACATAGTAATTTACACACTTGCACACTGTTTTATGGAAACACACATAGTACGTACGCATGTATGTGTTTGTGTATCCTGTGAGCAAATATTCTCACCCACAGTCATAAAAGAGTCATCGCTTTAAGTGGCAGGATAACACACAGAAACATTATGTTTTCCCCCCTACGTACTGCGGGTGTGTGCAATAGGGATAAAAGGAAAAAGCATTTGCTGTCACATGATAAAATATGAATAAAAGGATGTCGTGTTTGAGGTTCCTTTCCCCCTTTTTAAGGAGGGGAATACAAATGGGTTTGAAAAAAGACTCCTTTAAAAACCAGAGTTGACGGTTTAGGGAGAATTGTTGAAATCTGCGTGCTGCATTTCATAGCCAAAGAGAATATTTTAAAAGCATATTGTGTGAGAAACTAATGTACGTTTGAATGCTGTTTCAGAGGAATTGGTATCCTATGGATATTCAAGCCATAGTACAATATTCGATATTAGAAAAATGTGTGGTTCAAACCAATGACTTTATAAACACAGTTTTTATAAATAGTTGTGGGCCCCTGAGGTGTGATGGAAGTGTGCAAGACTTTCATGCCAGTAAACCCAGGTTCAACTCCGGGTAAGAACATCTAACAATTTTTTCAGCGGCGGCTTTCCTCCCCATAAATACCGGCTACATGACGAGTAAGAGCTTTTTCTCTAATCCATGCAAAAATTTCTCTATAAAAATACTTTAGCCATTCGGAGCCGACATTAAACAGTAGGTCCCAGAATTGAATCGTGCATTGTTAACTGATTTGAGAGAAGTTTCCCCCTTGTTTCCTAATGGGATGTTGGAGGACTTAAATAGTAGTCTAGAAGAAGACTGTTATACTTTCTCATTTTCATACTGTTGTTTTTTTGTTGTTGTAGCGACACATAGCGCTGTGGTGACTGCCCTTCCTCCTTCGGGTCGATCCGGTGCATAGAACCGGCTGTCGAGGGAACACAACATTGCTGTTTCTTTCGTTTGCTGCAATTCTCATTATGTTCATGAAATAGAGGCAAAAGTTCCAACATAATCTTTATTCTGGTTTTCCGCAATACAGAGTTCAAAACTTTCTAGAAGGTGGAAAAAAATAAGATTTGCTGTGAAGTATGCCAAGATTAAAGTTGTCCGAGCAGACAAGGCTTAAGACATGGTTATCGAGACCAAGGATGACAGCAGTCTAGACGAAGGCAGGCATCTCTGCGTTTTTCAATGGGAGGGAAAAGGAATTTCTAGCAGTTTTTTTCACCTAGGCTCGTTGACTTCGAGGCTGCTTTGTACGCTGTGGTGTGTGTCACTTTAATCTACAGAACCCTCTTTAAAATTAGTCCATTCTTTATAAAAAAACACATTTTCTGTAAAATGTAATATTTGTCACTTAGGACATTCTTGCATGCAGTGGTCAATATGGTCCTTCGAGCAAATCAAAATTCAACGGTATCAGATAGCTAGAGTCCAACCCATCTCCAGTTTAAAAACAAAAAAATCTCAAAAATTACACAGAAAACGACGTTCTTCCATAAAATTTTAATTTTCGTCGGTGAGGATGTTTCCACATGGAGCGATCGATAAAGTACTTCGAGCAAAAATGAAATACAAAAATGAAAGTGCTATGGCCCACTGGTTAATTATCTCTAGAAAATTAGAAACGACTTTCTACTGTACAATTTAAATTCCATCAGTTAGGATATTTTTCTACACAGCGGTCGATATGGTCCTTCGAGCAAAAAATAAAATACAACTATCTGGAAAAGTTAGGGTCTAAAACCACCATTACCTATCTCAAAATGTAAAAAAATAAATAAATTTAGGGTCAAAAACCACCATTACTCGTACCTATCTCAAAATGTAAATGTAATTTTCTTTCACTATAATGTGAAACCTTTTTGAAAGTAACGATACATGTTCGCCTGTAAAATTAAACACGAGCCACTTAGGATATTTTCACATACAGGGATCAATATGGTCCCTTAAGCAAAAATTTAATATAAATAAGAAAAGGCTGCGTCCCACTTACGTATCCCTAGAAAAGTAGAAAACAAATTTCACCGGTATAATGTAATTTCTTTAAGTGAGGATATTTTCACATACTCCGGTCGATATGGAACTTCCAGAAAAAAATTAAATATAAGTAGAACAATAAGGAAAAGCTAGGGTCCTATACCACTTATTATTTATATCCATTTAGAAAACACAGAATCCTCATTAAATGACTTTATCCTTCACTGTGACAACTAACAATTTTTCCTGTAAAAGTAAACCTTTTTCACATAGGTTAATTCCACATAAATCGATCGATATGGTCCTTCAAGCAAAAAACGAATAATGTGAAAATAACCCTTTACACTTA
This sequence comes from Hydrotaea diabolus, assembly GCA_963513945.1. NCBI lineage: Eukaryota > Metazoa > Arthropoda > Insecta > Diptera > Muscidae > Hydrotaea > Hydrotaea diabolus. Next base: position 153,732,027 of record OY740720.1, on the reverse strand, counting down.
TGTTTTTTTCACATAATTAAAAGAAATGGTCCTTCGAGCGAAAACGAAGAATGTAAAAATAACCATTTTCACTCAGGTTACTTCCACATAATTCGATCGATATGGTCCTGCGAGCGAAAACGAAATTAAATAAGTAGAGGTTAAAGTACATTCAGCTGTAGTTTAAAAATGTTGAATCTTCAATATATATAAAAACCATCCTTCTTTGCGACCAAAAAGGCTAGCAAAAGAAAACATGAGCGTTTTCTTGTATAAAAAAATTGTTGGTACATTGGATATTTTCACATTAAGTGGTCGAACTGGTCCTTCGAGCAAAAATCTCAATATTTTTGAGTGCAATGGTGCTTCGCAGAACACACACTTCCAACGACTCATTAGCGAAATCGCGACGTTGCCTATGGTCGCTTGGCTTCAAATCTTGCGCCTGCACAACCTAACAACCTAATTAGGATGTGGTCCCAAAATCGACCTCTACGCATTCCAAACTCGGAATGCGTAGAGGTCGATTATGGCATAATAAAACTGTTGTGTATATAACGATGATCCTGTGGAGTGACCCAGACAAGAATAGGTCTAGGACATTGCTGAAATTGAGCAATGGTCATTAGTAAGATCCTCGGTGTTCTTACTGGACACACAGTCTTACAGAAATATCTACACTGGATGGTAATAGTATATAACAGCGTCTGCAGGGCATGTAGGGAGGATAACGAAACGTTAGAGCACTACCTTTTTAATATCCCAGCTTTCTGGTATAATAGAATCTGATTCTAAAGGGATAAATCTTTACCAGACCTGACCCAGATTAGGGATTTAGAAGGGAAGGCCCGTTAGGAATATGTCAAAAGTATAGAGTTCCTAAAATCATCTCTCAAGGCCGAATTATTAACAATCAGAGCGCACACTAGGTCGACTACTGGGTTAAGTGTACGTCCAAGGACATGAGGCCGAAAACATCTGCCTACTATTTTTCAAACCAACTAACTAATTTCGCCTACTTTGGGTCAGCACTGTACTATATAGTGTTTTCGTGCATACTTCCCAAAAGTGTGATTTACAATTGTAAGACTAAATCATTTAGTACACAAATAATTCTCATTATGTGCATAAAGTATTTTAATATATTTATATATTTTAATAATCTGCAGCTCTCAGTAAGACTTTGGCAATCTGCAAAAGTAGAATTTTGGTCATTCTCTTTTCTAGCTTCTAGTGTGCTTTACTATTGTACGTTTAAAACTCTTATTATTGCAGCATGCAAATAATTCTCATTAAGTTCGTAAAGTATTTTACATATAATGTGTCTCAAGGGCAACAAAGCTAAAAGTATTTTCAAACTATGCCACGTGGCCGAGGATTAGCATAAATAAAATGTTATCAGCTTGCCTAGAAAGATAGTAACCCCCTAGTAGTATGATCAGCAGTTTATATATATTCAAGATTAAAGATTTTATTTATTGAGACTAACATAAATATTTAAAAGATAACATAGTTATTTTTTTTAGGCTTTACATAATAACATGTTTTTTAACAGTGCCCAAATAATTCTCATTTCATGTACTACTAACGCATGTTATATTCGAAGACCCACATCCTCTTAATAATCTCTTTGTATTTTTTAAAGTACGCCAATTAAAAGTGTCACGTATTAATTACACTGGCTGGCCGCAGGCTTCGGACACCTTTTACTTTTTATTTCGTTTTTTCTTTCTTATTAAATTTGAAACCACAAAAATTGTACAATTATTATATTGACATGACTTGGAATTGTAGTCTACCCCCGCGACCACAAAACATTTTCCACATTTCTAAGGCCTAGGGCAGGGGAAATTTTCAACCTTGGCATTGTTTAAACAAACAATGACGATGATGAGGGAGAAATTCTACTTTTAGACACACCTCCCCCGGTCACCGCTCGCTATCTTCCCCTGCCTGAAATTAGGAAAAAAGTGAACTTGAATACTCGTATAGTGAGAACATTAGTAATTTGTCAAAAATGACAAAAACAGCAGCATAAGCAACGAATGAACAATTCGGTTTAAATATCTGCCATTTGTTGTTGTTGGTGTGCTCCTCAACATTCGTTTCAACTTAAGTGACAACGTAATGTCGACGGTGCGCCAACGACAACGACGACCATGATGACTGACTTCAAGTGGCGGCGTTCTGATATAGGAATATATAGAGACGAGTCGAGTGCCTGCTCGGTGAAGTGGTTGGGCGACAGATTCGACTGAGCGTGTAAAGAATTATTCCGAAAACGAAATTAACATAAGAAATCCTACTTAATGTAAATAAACATCATCGTCATCGTCCTCATCAGCATCCTCGTTCTCATCTTTAACAATACGAGGCTGTTTTTTTGAGAACATAAAAAACAGACAAACTGACAGACAGACCCACACGCCGTGTAAGCAAGCGAAAAAAATTCTTTTTCAAAAAACTTAAGTAAACGCCACCACCTCCACTGCCAGAGCACAAATAACTCAAGGGACTCCTTGCTTGTAGCCCAAACCACCACACAGAAAGATCTTCCTCTTAATGCTAGCAACACACATACATATACACCCTACACACAAGCACACATAGTCACCGACATTGATTGAAGCATTTACCCTCGTCTCTCAGTGGGTGGTATCTATCGATTGTCGCGTCTCGAAGGGCGATTCTCAATATATCACCAGGGGTTTATTTCAGTTCATCCTCGAGTTTAATAATAATTGTGAACCAATTTTGTTTTCCTTCTTTAGTTCTCTTCGCTCTTATATTCGTCGACAATGGGCAATTGATGTATTGGGTGGTCTGTAAAGTTTATGGAGTGTTTTTTTCAAGAAGAAAAATGTCATTTCTTTTCGAATTTTAGTAGAAATTGTTTCAGATTAAGCAGAACTCTTTTAAGAACATTGGTGATTAGCACTTTTTAAATTTCGAGATTTACGGTGTCCAGTTTGAAGTGTGTGACAAATATTATGATTTCCTCCTGAATATCCTTTCTTAAAGCCATCAAGTTTTGGTCCTTCGAGCAAAATTAAAATGGGTAGTATTTACCTAAAATAAAGTAGTGAATCAATGGGAAGTCAACGAAGATTCTTTGGGTCGACTTAGACGACGACAGGGCCAGAAAATTGCTGACTTTAATCAAAACGGATATTTGTAAGATCCTCGGTGTCCTTATACGACACACAGGCCTTCGGGCTTATCTACACGGAATAAGAAATATAGATAATAATGTCTGCAGCTCACGCGGGGAGTATGACAAAACATTGGAGCACTCCCTTTGCCTAGCTATTGCAGCCATTAGATCGCTATTCTTAGTGAGTTGTCTTTACCAAACTTGCCGAGATCATGGGCAAAGGAATGGTAAAAGCTTTAGGATTATGTGAAAAAGACAGAGTTCCAAAACCCGTCCCTCCACAAATGATACCATAACAAAATTCAAACACACAACTGGTCGCTAACTAGCTTAGGTGTATGTGCTAGGACACTAGGCTAAACTAATCTGACTCCTTATTTTTCAACTAACTTACCAATTCACTAAGATTAAAACCAAAGCTTGTCAAATTATTCCACCTTATTTGATTCACATCTGTAGCACATAATACATAAATAAACACAGTACGTGCTATTCATTACCATTTGCATTAGTGACCTCTCATTACAATTTTCATTACCAGATAATGACCTCTCATTACCCTTTGCATTATTTAAAAGCTAAAAAAAAGTCTACAAAACCAATATTGTTTTTACCTTCAGACTCATGTTCATGGTTTCAGAATCATTAGTGATATTTCTAATTATGTTATTAAAAACTGGAGCAAAATTTTTAATGTCCTTCGATCTAATAGGAATAACTTTGTTGCATAAAAAGTTCAGATCTAAAATGAGGACTTTAAAAGCTTTTAGTAGAAAAAGCGGTTTTGCTGTTGTCAACTACAGGGTTTTCCAACAGGGACATAACAATTTCGTATTTTTATGTCAACACACCCTCAAACAGTTTTAATGATATTTCAGTATCAAAAGGTTAGACAAAGTCAACACTTTCATCATGGTAAAGTTCACATACGAGCAACGTTTGGAAATCATTAAAAATTACTACCTGCAAAGGTTCAATCTTTATTTCTTGGAGGAAATTATGGAAGTAAAACAATTACAACAAATAAAATAGGGTAAAAACCCAGCAAAAACTCAATAAGCGCTTCTCATTACCATTTGCATTACCATATAATGACCTCTCATTACCATTTCCATTACCAGGTAATGTCCTCTCATTACCGTTTGCATTATTTTAAAGCTAAAAATAAGCACTTACATACAATAAGTTGTAAAGTACAAATTCACAAATCTCAAAATCCAGTACATTGAAGTCATTTGATTTAAAGTCCCTCTGCTTCGCCTTAGCTTCTTAAAGCGAAGCGTTTATGTCCAGAGGGTTACAGCCAGCCTGTATAGTACAAATTATATCATGCCGAAGAAGAGACCTTCAGAGTTTTCTGTTTTTCGGCAAAATATATAACTTATCGGTGGACCAAGGGGTACCCTGCTCTGCCCCTAAGTTGTGGACTAAAAAGACCCTGCGTCTAAGTAAGTATAACTAAGTATACCATTTGCTGCTAGTCAGTCAATGGGAAAACACCGTGTCATATGACTATTGTTAGTAAGATACTCAAGCAAGAAGTTGTTATGGTTAGGATATTAGGGTTCTATATCCTTATTAAATGATACCAATAATAATAGCAAACAGGAGGAAGTCCAAAAAACACCCTTCCTAGAACTGCCCTTCAGAAAACATGGCTCTACTTATTAAGAAAGCTGTTTGCTACTTCTGAGACAAGGAAACCCGGCTCAGTATAATGTCACAACTGGTATATGGCCAAGGAAACCCTGTGCAGTATCATGGCATGGAGTCATAGAGATTGGAGTAATAGCGGCCAGTATAGAATAAGGTCATGATGCTGGTACACATCTTGACCTTATACTATTGTTTCCATTTCATGCAAGATCTAGAATTAGTCAAATTTTATCCTATTCTAAAGTGCAATAAATGGACGTGGATTTTAAACGCTGTAATGGAGTTAGTATGAAAATACAACAATGGTAACGAATCCAAAAATTTGTGGCTGCTCAAAGTAATTTTTTCAAACAAAAATTCGGAATTTCTGTAGATTCGGCCTATATCTTCAACAATTCTTATCCGAAACAAAAGCGCTGCATATTGTTGAAAAGATCAATTTCTTCTCTAAACACCGGGCCCAAGTTTTCGGCTCACAAATAAAGCAGTTAGCAAAAATAGCGGTTTATGTGAATACTCGTATCTCCTTCATTAGAGCGAATCTGGCAAATCGGAGGCTAATCTGGCAAAATGGTTCACTTTCAAACCATCTTCACAGAGTTTTTTTTTCTCCAAATTTTGTTACCCAGAGTAATTATTCTCACATTCGTCAAGGAGATCAATAATTTGACTTTTTAAAGTCTAGATTTTTAAAATTTCCAACAAAAAGACAATTCTTAAAAACTGATTTTTATTTATAAATAACCGGTTAAATTGGATTTTTTCGAAATTCGTCCAACCCCAATTGGGAAATCTTTCAAACAGCACAAATTATTGAAATTATGGAGGTTAGACGACTAACGGAATCCGGTTTATGTCTTTTGTTCGAAAGAACCGTCGAATTTTTCGTCTTAAAAAGTCAAATCGCCGTTTATTAAAACTCAAACTAATCACCTGAATTCGTCCCTTTATAATTATACCTACTTTATCATTATTCCTTAAGAGCTATTTTCTTCTCTTTTTACACCACCCTCCTAAATATATTGTCACATCGGCAATTTTTGCTAGCTAAAGCACTTGAATATGGCAAAAAAAAAATCAACAACGAGAGTATGTAACCCTTTAAAGGATTCTTTCATAAAACAAAACGAAAAATTCACTAAAAACCCCTTGAGAGCCGGGGTGGTGGTGATTGCTAAAGGGCGGGTGGGTTGGTTAAGTTGAATTATGATAAACCATATAGCCAAGTTAATTGCACATGTGTGTGTGTGTGTTTGTGTGTACCAAGTCAGATCTCGAGAAGTAACATTTAAAGTATCATCTGAAGGGGGTATGCCATGAGGGGAGGGGGAGGCGTGTGTCTGCACACCAACAAACTTAAAATCCGAGCAGCACTTAAATGATTTGCCACCATCTTCTCGTTTCTTTTTGCGATTTCCAGCAGCGGTCCCATTACCATTTTATGCTGATGCCAAAGAAGCTACAGTTACAATAGCGACGGCGATGTCACGTCGTCATCATTGTCGTCATCGACTTGTAACCCTTTTCTAACGACTTCCGTAGTTGTAGTTTCCCGTGTAAAGTACAAATTCTCACCCCGTTTAGGAGTACTCGTACTTTCAAATCGAATCCTTGGGTTTGAGTGAGCGACGGTTGTATGCATAAACACCAACGCTATTAACACGCGTCTGTCACACAAAACCACAATATCAACTTCTCTGCCTATTTATGCTTGTTCCCCTTCCGCCCCTTCCCTTGGTACTTTCACCCTCCATGGTGTGCAGGACTACTTTTCTTTGAATTTTTCTATTTCTTTGTGCTTGAGGTTTTTTTTGTTGTTTTCCATGCGTTCGTCATTGGCCTGCCTTAATTTCTCATGGCATAAAATTACAGAAAGGAAGAAGAAATTTCTACGAAAATCCAAAATGGGCTGTGCACAATTCCCCCTCTCGCCGGCGAAAGACTCACTGAATGACTGAATGAATTCATTTCACTCTTATTTTGTCCTTTTGTAATTGTTATTGGAATAACAATTGGCATAATAATTATGGACGTTGGGAAGACGACAACGACAGCCAACACATGGGGATGAATGAATGAATGACTAAGGGAGTCAGAGGCAGGCGGGACGGAACGTTTGCCGGCATAGAGGAGGGTTACATGCCATGCACACGTTTTTTATAAAACCTGATATTTGCTGTAATAGTTTTCTTTGCTGTTTGTTACGGTTTTCCGTAAGTTGACCTATCGCATGTTATCAAATGAAAAACCGGGCCATTCTATTTCATTCCTTGTTTTGTGGTTGTTAAGTTCAAAGACCTGTGGATGGATAACAAAATACTCACTCGATGATTTATGTACACTATTAGTCAATAAAACTTTAATATAAAAATGTTTTTTAATATTTAAAAGCAAACTATAAAAATCTATCAAAAATGTCCAATATCCATATATTTTAAGTAAGAGAACGATCGCGGTAGTTTAACCCTAATCCCTTAGATTCAAAGCTATTTGTCAATTCGCATTGCCTGTGAATGTGTCTACTAGCTAGCTAGATCCTTCGATCCGTTCCGGTCCATTTTAGTCTCTTGTTTATTACGTTACCAAAAACAATTTCTTTTAATAATTCCACCGAATAAAAACACAAGATTGTTAGCCAAACTTTGCATATCTACTTATATATTGATCCTCAAAATAGAACTTGATAAGAGAATACCTTTTTAAAATTTAACAAAACGGATATTGACTACCTAGCCTTCCTATTAAGCTAGAGTAGTTTCCTCTCTCTTAACTCGTTATAACATTACCGCTTCCTTTAAACTCTATTTTCAACAGGTTGTACGCCCTAGGATTTGCAAAAATTATTTTTTGATCTTTCCATAAATCGGAGCGATACAGCTAAGTTAAATTACCCCAAATTAGTGATTGACACACAAAAATACTAGAGAAAGCCCAACAGAACGAATCGTATGCTTATATCAGTGGTTGTCACAAAGAGAGCTTCACAACTATATACACGCAGAGAAAAGATATGGTTACTATATGGTCACGGCAACGATAGTATGTTCTCTGCAATAAAAGTATGGTCGTCGCAACCATAGTATTGTTTTTAAATTTCATTTTGACAATAGTATAATTGCGGCAATATTAATATTGTTGAAATGTAACAAAAGTATTGTTGCCAAATTTAAAAATAAAAATATGGTTGTAGCAACAATATAAATATGGTTGGTGGGACAAAAGTATTGTTTTCATGGGTTTTATGTTAACAATAACATAATAACGGTAATCATACCGGCAAAACCTTATTTTTTTTGTTAATTTGACAATGTTATTTTTACGATTCTTACGCAATAATAGTAATAAAAATTATATTTTTTTAAAATTAGTATAACTAAAATATTTTTAATAAATGATTTTTTTTACTGTTAAATAAATCACTCCTATTGTTACATAACTTACTTAATAAAATTCTTTATTGTTGAATAACTACGAATTCCAGTCTTTACAAACAATTTTGTCGATCATAGTATGGTTGTGCGTAAGTCATACTATGGTTGTGAGGATCATACTGTGGTTGTGCGTTAAACAAACTAAGGTTATGAGGATCATAATATGGTTGTGAGGATCATAGTATGGTTGAATGTGAATAATAATATGGTTGTGGGGATCATAGTGTGGTTGAATGTGAATAATAATATGGTTGTGGGGATCATAGTATGGTTGTGTGTGAATGATTCTATTGTTGTGAGGACCATAATATTGTTATGGGGATCATAGTATGGTTGTGTGTGAACCATACTATTGTTGTGATGATCATAATATTGTTGTGCCACAACCATATAACCAACAATAGTATGGTGATCTCTGAATATTGTTACCCCAACCATACTTTTTTCTGCGTGTACAGAGCTTGCTCTCAATGTGTCAGTAGTCGGCCTAAAGAGTGAATAAATAGGTTGGTTGCACTACACAATATTCTAGCTAGAGTTTTGTGACAAAACCTGCAAATGAATTTCGAAAATATGATTGGCACTAGGGTTACCATAGGACATCCAATATCCCTTGGAACAATCATTTTGCTATGCTGAAACATCCGTTTCCCTTGGCAAGAGCTCAAGGTCGACCTAGAACCTCTCCTGAGCACTTCAGCACTTACTTGAGGCAACTTCACACCTACCTATACTAGGATCTATACTAGGAAACCTCCGGCCAAGCTTCGTATACAAATTGTACTCAGTACGTACTCAGTACGGGACAAGGGAAAAGTTCTCTCAAATCTAGGACCTACTGTTGAACGCTGACTCCGAACGGCTAATGCATTTTATAGAGAAGTTTGTACATGGCTAAGAGATATATCTCCTACTTGAAAAGTCGTCGGCTAACTTATTCTAGTTTTTTATTTACATGCTTGTTTGCTTGCTTGCTTACTTACTTTCTAAAATACGTTCATGCATTCTTATCGACATACAAACATACTACTTTTTTATATGCTTACTCTCAGAAAAAAAATAAACTCTCTTTCTCTCTAATCAGTAAGCCGTGCACGTTGTAAGTACATATTAACTCTCTGGCCGGTATCTGCGGCTACGAACGGATAATACGTATTTAAGAGAAACGTTTTCATGAAAAACATGTAAACTACTCGAAAAGTTTCCGGCACCTTAACGGTGAAATAACCGCTTCTTCAAAATCGTAGATCCTTTTCGACTTCAGTACTAGATTACTTGTGAGAGTCGTACGCATCATCCATCAAGCCAAAATCCACTTACTTACCTATTTACTGAACACCTTGCATATCTAATTACTCACTTAGCTACTTACTTATTGACCTTATTACCCATTAAATGACTTATTTTCCTAATTACTTACCTACCGAATACCGAGTTCCAAGATATAATTTTTTACAGAGACGGTACAATTCTACAAAACATTACAGAGCGAACTCCTTCCCAAAAATGTTAAAAAAAATTAGAAAAATTATAACGAAATACCCAAAAATAATTATAAATATAGATTAAATTGTTTGTTAATTATCATTAATACTCGTAAATAAATCATTACTTGGAAATTTTAAAAAGTTTATACGTTCGAGAATAATGAATTACCTATAACTACTTAATAAAATCTTTATAAGGAAGTCATTATTTAGTAAGCAGTATACTAAGGGTATGGCAATGTACTTTATTGACTACTGGCAATATCTGGTCATGCTAAGAGTTAAGTTTGAGAACATTTCATTACCAACAACTACTTATTATCGTCGTTATAAGTAAATCATTATCTGTTAATTAGAATTCCTGCTAAGGGTAATGATATGTCATTACCTGTTTGTGTTAAAAAGTTTCTACTTTTGAAAATAACAAATTACCAATAACTACCTATAAACATGTCATTACCAGGTAATGTTAAAAGGTTTGTCTGCCTGAAAGGAGTAAATTGCCCATATTTACATGTAATTTTGTTCTAATTAAATCATTCTGATTTAATAACAATTTCTGCTAATTTATACCCGGTAATGCTTAAAGCAATACGATGTACTTACAGATTTGAATTTGGTATTATGTGTCCTCTTACAAATCGGTCTGTTGATCTGTAGTTGTCGTACAAAGATTTCCATTTAATGTACGAGTATTTCATTGATTTTGAAAAAAAAAACTTCCATTTTATGCCCAGTTTATCCTTTTACAATCCCTTTATATTGTTTAACCTTTATCACACCACTCTGGCACCACTCGGGTATAACCTAAAAGTGCAAACTTAAAAACTTCAAAAACCCGCAGGGATGCCATAGAAATGTCTAACTACCATTTAAACTTAAAACCAAACACTACCAGTTGCCACTGTCTGAAATTGAAGTGATTCTCAATAAAAATCATTTCGTAACTTGCACACATACTTACACATTGACATTTACACTTGTATATACTTGTATGTAGTACAAACATGGAAGTATACTCCATATGTGACAACGCATAGAAAAAGGGACCTAAGGGTAAAAAATCAATTTTCATTTTTTTTTTATGTGGCCAACATCTGAGCATCGAATGAGACCGATCCCATGCCCCAAAACTGTTCCCTCCCAGAGATATGCGCGCTTTATGAAAGTGATGGTACACCAAAGATACACGTATATAAATCTTTAAAATGGCTCTTCTGAACAAAGCTGGTTTTACCCTTAGGTCGCTTTCAATTTTGCGCGTCACATATAAGAATGTACATATCATACTTATGTACGAGACGATGAGAGTGTATTATAGTGTGATACGTCTAGTGCCAGTTACCAGGACAAACCACAATAATTGAATGATTGACTGGCTGGCTGACTGACTGACTGAGCGTATTGGTGGGAGTACGACCAACCAGCCGACCGACTCAAAGGCCAGACAATAAAAGTAAATACAGATTGTTTATTTATTTGTGTGAATGTATGTATCGCTTTTATGTACTTGTACATCATTACACACTCTCTCGCACATACAGACATCGATATGTACACATGGGTATCCTTGTTTATTTATTTAGAATCCTTATATGTTTATTGGTGTTATTCTCATACTTTATTTGTTATTTCTGCTAGTCAAAATTGAAGAGGAGCGGGGGGACTCTGAAACAGTTACTCTCGTCTTAACAATGCCAATAAAATCAAGTGACATTTGGTAACAAATGAAAGAATATTTTCCGTTGGTCTGTCTGATTTATTTTCGAAAGGAAGCTATACATGACATATTAGATGTAAAAGGATATTTGATGATGTTTTGTAAAAACAACTCTATTTTTCATAAAGTTTTCAGTTCATAGTATGGGTTATAATTCCCTTTTTTTACCGATTAAGAGCGTGTGAGAGAGATCTGAACACAATTTTAAGTCACAATATGTTTACCCACGCAAATAATAAAAAATACTGGAGGTTTATAACAAATCGTTGACTTCTATCTTAAAGCTTTTAAACCTTGTATTTCTTACACTGAATTTGAAACACAGTTAAAGAGAAAACAACTAAAATCTCATCTATTACTGCCAACCTCGTTATATATTTATGTACTTTATCTTTTACTTACTCGTACTTACTAATTTTCTTACTCAACTTCTTACTTTTACTAATTTGACTAATTATTTACTTGCATGCTTAGTTATTTGATTACTTATTTGTTAATGTGGGTACTTACTTACTCTCTAAATTAGTTACGCACTTACAAACTTGCTTAATTTCTTAAACAATTTATTTATTTTCTTACATACTCGTATTAAGCTACTTTTCTAATTACTTTTTACTTAAGAACTTGTTTACTTAAAGGTCTACAAAAAATATATAAATTGATTAAATAATTTATTTATTTTCTTTCCTATATACGTTCCTACCTTATTACTTTATTACTGACTTACTTGCTTACCTATAGGTCTACTTCCTCACCTACACAATTACTTAACTACTTACTTAACAATATACTTGCTCATTTTTTTAACTGCTTTGTTAATTATTTCTTGAATTCTTTACGTACATTCTCACTTACTTAAACTCACTCACTGACTTTATGACATACCTACTTACATACTTATCATACCTTACATAATATATCATACCTTACATAATATATTACATAATTACATACTTACTTACATACTTACTTACATAGTTACTTACATACATACATACATACTTACTTACATACTTACTTACATACTTACTTACATACTTACTTACATACTTACTTACATACTTACTTACATACTTACTTACATACTTACTTACATACATTCTTACATACTTACTTACATACTTACTTACATACTTACTTACATACTTACTTACATACTTACTTGCATACTTACTTACATACTTACTTACATACTTACTTACTTACATACGTACTTACATACTTACTTACATACGTACTTACATACTTACTTACATACTTACTTACATACTTACCAACATACTTACTAACATACTTACTAACATACTTACTAACATACTTACTTACATACTTACTTACATGCTTACTTACATACTTACTTACATACTTACTTACTTACTTACATACTTACTTACATACTTACTTACATACTTACTTACATACTTACTTACATATTTACTTATATACTTACTTACATTTTTACTTACGCTCTAACTTAATTACCTAAATACTTTCTTACGTACATACTAACTGAATTTTTTAGTAATTCACTTACGTACTTAACTACTTACGGCAAAGCTCGTACTTCCCTCAACACTAATGGCGTTTCAGGTGGAGGTTGACATTTAGCAACTTCCCGAAATGGAGAATCGTTTTGTTTATGTCAGACTCCTTGTAACGTGACTTTTAAACAATAAATTGGTTTTTGCTATGGTGGGTACACAACCAAGAAAAGAGAGAATTCAATGAATCCGTTTATCTTTATTTTAATGTCAGCTTTCTGGCCTGTTTTCTTACTAACCGACTTACATAGATACCTGCTTACTAAGTAACTTGCTTGCGTACTTTTGCAATTTCATATATTCTTTATTACTTATTAACATACTTACCAATTACCCTAACAAAGGAGTTTATCATACATCAGCAAGCTGTGAATGATATAATTATTACATTCAAGGACCGGGACCTTAATCCTAACACCGGCTTTGCACGGTAACTGCAGGTTATAGAGATTGACTTAATGATTAGTTTCTTACTGAAAAGTTGCCTGTTTATAGAGGGTAGGACCGCCAATGATTAATTTTTTGCCCCGATTTGCAGGGCTAATTATTTCAAGCATTCTAGCTCTCCCACCAAAACAGCCCACCCAAAAAACTTTGTAATCACTGTTGCCCACGAATTGTTTTAAGTTTCTCTTGCCTTTCTTATTTAGTTTATCTAATCCCTTGTATAATATCACCTAAGCGGTGTAAGCCAGACCAGTGGTAGAAGAAGCGCTTCTTTCTCCTCACAAGTCATGCACCTCCCATTAGACCAAATGGCCGATCTTCCAAACTTTAACTGGGGGTCGCTTCAGCCATGTTCCCTCTGTGAAATGTTTTTAAAAACGGACATTAGCGATGCTTGAATTATTTTTAGCTAAAAATGCTCATTTCACCAACTATACGAAGGGGCTGAGGTCTACTGATTTCTTACGGTCAGACCCATACCGATCCCCTTGCCAAATAAAAATATATCTCAGATAGTGCCTTTCGTCATAAGTGTCTGGATCAAATTGCAATTGATTTAGAACTGTTGTTCTATTTTGGGTCTTTGGGAGCAGCACTTTTGAGAGTCTCGTGGTGACTGTGTTTTTTCTCGAACTGCTGTGTCCAGTGAACACAGCCGACTTTCAACACAAATGATTTGTACATTGGTGGGTCAAGTAGGTTCTGAAAATGATAGCCTTTTCTAGACTGAGACATTGACTTAGTGGGATGTGGTCTCTGTGAACCAAACATACAACTTTATTAGACATTAGGGCTGATCTAATGAAAAAGTTTTGACCGATATTTCATATAAAGGCCCCATACGGCAAACCTAAGCCATGGATATAGCCCAATATTTCCTGTCTGGAAATAAGATTGTTATTCCTTACAGTCACGGCAGGGGGATTCCTGAGGCCAACAAAAATTTGGCTTTTTTCTTTGGTTGGCTACAAAGTTTCGTTCTAATACCATCTCATTCCTAGAAAGATGCTGTGAGTCTTTAAACGCTTTGGCCTGGTCAAATGTTGGCCGTTGTTTTCTTCGTTTCAAACTTTATTTTTTGTCTGTCATTTTTTCGCTTACAAGTGCTGGAGCCACCATAACAACGTGCAAATGTATGTTTGTACTACCCCACATTGTGTCGGAGTATCTCTTTTTAATTCCTGCATTCTTGGCGACGATGTGCTGCATCCACAGACCATACCTGACCCGAGACGACCGAAGCAAACCAGGTGATTCATGGCACATTCTATGAGCTCCACACCGAATGTATCTCACATCCAGCAAACCAGTTCTGTTTTTTATTTGAACAGTCGGACAAAGGGACTTGGACTTTATCGGAGTCTATAGGAGTGGATGATGGAGTCATACCTGGTGTGTTCTGGTGTTCATTTGTTTGTTTCTTTAGTTTTATTACTCTTTTTTCCCCTGCAATTTACTACATTTCTTTTACTTGGTTTTTATATGGAGCGGCTACGACTTACAAAAGACTTCTTTTGTGGGAAATCAGTCAAATAAATACTCGTACATAAACCTGAGATTAAACTTTAGAGTATTTGAAAAACGGAGATGAAAAACAAATCACAAATCCCCAAAGATGAGTGTGAACAACTCTAGCCGTCAACGTTGTAGCCTTATGTGATGCAGCATCCTTGGCCTGGCAGCCTTCATCGGCTGCTACCGTTGGATATTTTTTTACTTTTCATCATACTTTCATCAAGTAGGGTGGACTAGTATTTAGATTTTCATTAAATCCCTTTTTGCAAAAGTATTTGAAGTTTCGTTTTTCTTCTTTTTCTTTTTGTGGTGGGTAGTTTTTCCAATTATGGCATTGTGTAGTTTTCGTTTTTATGATTATTTGTACACGAGTATTCGCAAATGTGGAGAAATGAAAAAAGTTTCGAGTGGCTGACCACTCCAAACACTTGAGAAATTCTACTCCACAATATGACGGCTGTGAATGAATGAATACTGAGTAACTGAATGGTTGGTTCATATGCATAAAAAACAACAACAACAAAAACGAAAAGAAAAGAAAAGCAAAATCAAATAAAGTTCGGTGAAAAAGGATCATCTGAAGAAAAGAATCCCTTCCAAGGGTAGGGGTATTAGAAGAAGAGCTCTGAACTGTTTAAGGTTCGCACTCGTGTATTTAAATCACATGAATACAGACTTGACTTAATAGCCAAATATCAATAGTCATGAAAGAGAAAGAGCCAAGACTTTTTGTATTTCGTGGCCAAATATTCAAATTAAACTCAATAGACAATTGATCGAACTCACGTATAGGTAAAATATCTGTAGGCCGTGAAGCTAAGGAAAGTGGTAAAGTAATCGACACTAACCACTGCAGTGCAATCCATTACATTTGCTGCTTCGAAGAAAAACACTAGGAGCAGTATTATGCCTTACCATTTAGATTATCAGGTAATAGCATTTCCTTACCCTACGTCGTATTCTAAAACCCAAAAAAAGACTAACTGATAATAGATTAGTATGTGTATACTTAAATCTATCATGTACGACGTTAGAACTCGTAGTATTAGAAAGCTAAGCTCTGAAACCATTTCTACTGTTCGGTGCTCTTGTTTCCTCTTTTTTATTAAAGCTCTCTTACTGTAAGCTTAAAAGTGTGGTGCAGTGTCTACTATGTGTTTCTGCGCTCTTTCTGTCTTATTAACCTCTTTTTAGTAAACTACACGTATGCATGCAAATAAGTAAAGGGTGGTCCAACTAATACGCTCGCTGTTTATTGTACTCGTAAATAGAACAAAAGGCTTTTTAAGAATTATCTTAATATTTTTTATTACGATAGAATCCTTCCTATGACAATTACGTGTGAAATAAAATATCGGCCAAACACTCGCAACGGCTTCGGGGGCAGACCTCTATTCCATGGTGCATATTTTCAATTACTCTGAGACATAATCGAGTTTCAATGTCGTTAATCTGACAAATTATCGCATACTTTAGCTCCTGAATTGTTCTTGGCTTATTGTTTTTAAATGTCCCCACAGAAAGAAGTCCAAAGGTGGCAAATCGCATGATCGTGGCGGCCATTTAACATCTCCATCGTCGAGATAGCACGGCCATTGAATTTCTCTCGCAAAAGAGCCATTGTTTTATTGGCTGTGTGGCAAGCGGCACAATCTTTTCGGAACCACATATTGTCCAGGTCCATATCCTAATACTGGACACAAAAAGTTCGTTGTCATCTCGCGATAGCGAACACCATTCGCGCTAACTAATTGGCCGACCTTATTTTTGAAGAAGTACGGCCCGATGATGCCGCCAGCCTATAAACCGCACCACACTATCACTCTTTGTGAACGCATCGGCTTTTCAACAATCACTCGTGGATTCTCATTTGCCCAAATGCGTCAACTCAGCTTGATAACGAATCCACTGTGGACGCAGTTGGTCGATTATGCTGACCAAAAAAATTACGAAGTGAACGAACGCCTATTTTAAACAATCTTAACGCTCTGCGAAATTGTGTACCTTTTCAAGATTGATTTTGTTTAACACTGAAACTTGATTGATTTTGTTTAAACTGAAAAAGAAATGTTAAGGTGTGACTTTCAATTAACATCGTACATTATGGTTGGACCACAATTTACTTACTTGTTAACTTTCATTAAGCGTGTATGAAAGAATCTTCGAGTTATTAGAAGTGAAGACATTTGGTTTGGCCTTATATGCAACATTACTCGGTAATGAGTAGTTGGCTTAGACCATCCTTACAGCTCAGGCACATCTACGTTAAGAATAAAAGAAGAAGAGTGAGTTTTAAAATTAGAATTACAAAGAATTTTAGAATGAGGTAGAGCAAGACAAAAGAAAAATTATAAGAGTATAAATTATTTGTATTTATATAGCTGACCTTTTGTTGTTTTTTTTCACTTATTGTTAGGCTTGAGCTCATAAGCAAAAAAACGTTAGTGCTAAATTTTTATTTAATTTTAAATAACCCAATAAATAAATAAAATTATTATTATCAATTAGTCAACTTTTAGAAGCTGCAATGCACGCTGAGGGTAATGAATTGTCATTACTTGGTAAAGCAAACGGTAATGGGTTATTTCTAGATAGCCTGAAATTAATACAGAAATTGTATTTAATTTTAAAATTTAACCAGAAGCTTCTAACTTCTTAGTTTTAAATTTTTTCTGCATGCTCTGCAGAGTTTTTATACAAGGCTCCCCAACCGATATCCACATGATAAAGGACATTTAATAATTAATCGATATCCACATGATAAAGGACATTTAATACTGAGTAAAATAAGCCTTCTTTTTTTGAACTTCTATGCAAAACTATTGAAGCTTTCGTACGTTTCCTAAACAACAAAAAATACTTCAAAGGATATTGTCAAAAGAGATTTCTGGGATTTTTCTGTTCTGTTACAAATCGAAGAACCAGCCAAAACTGCTGCACATCCTTTGTATGCCCACTTACGTATCCACTGGAACAACCAGTCGCGCAACTTTGTACGAATGTTACGGTGCTGTTGATTTTCCCCTCCCTTTGCTGGCGGCCCCACAAAAATGAAGCAAGACGACAGGCCCCAGTAAGAAATCCAGTTTTTGGATTCTTTAGCTGCCAAGGAAACTAGAGATCAAAACAAACAACAACAAAAGAAGAAGAAGAAAAAAAACAGGAAAAGAAAAGTAAAAAACAGCAACAAATTTCATTCGCAGAATATTTACACAATTGCACACAAATACATGCATTCCTTCACACACGTGCAAAGTCTTTCGCAGAAGGGTTTCCAAAGAATTATGCACGCTACACTCGCACACATACATGCATATTAAGCGTGGCATATACCCGCTCCTTTGGCTGTATGTCTGTGTCTGCTTTTTATACAATATTTAAACTGAGCACAAAAAAGAAAATAAAAGTATTTTATTATTGTTGTTGCTGTTGTACGGGCAAAGCTCGTGATGAGCAGAAATACAGGTTAAGTTACTGTTGAAGGTGCTCTTACACCTCACGTATGTCCGTCCGTCCGACCATCCGTCCTTCTGGCTGACTGACTGGCTGTCTTTGTCATCGGTCTGACTGTCTGTCTGCGTTGGGTTGGTCTGTTGTCTGTCTGCTATAACGTATGTTTGGCTAAGAAGCGTGTGTGTGTGTGTATGTCTCTTTCCATTGGCCCAAGAGGAGTGTGGCGGCAACGTACGTACATCTTGTTCTTGTTCTCCCTGACATGATACATATCACGCAGAAGAAGAAGATGGAGAAGAAGTGCAAGTACTGGAGGTAAAAGACCAAGTGGAGACCGCAGGGAGCATGGAGACGTACAAGAAATATTGTGTCATTTTCACAATAACAACAACAAAAAACCATATGATCCGAATGCGACTTATTGTTATTGTTGTTGCCCTGCTGCTGCTCTGTCCTCCTGCAACAGACTCAGTTTCGTTTGAGGACGACGTCGTAGTCGTCGTCATCGGGTTCTGTCACAAATGCCACAAAATGTATTAGTTAATGATGTTGTTGTTTCTTTTGTTAAAATTGTAGAGACTACAAAAAGGCATTACAAGTATTATAGAGATGCAAAAGGTTTATCAAAGGGTATACCATTGTCACCCTTTTGAAAATATCTGGAACAGGAAGAGCAAAAGTAGACAAGAATATTTTTATTCAATTGCATTTTTTGTTTATTTTTTGCTTAACATATAAAATGACGGTATTGAAGAAAGGGCTTGAAGTGCATAGAACTTGCTGCCATTTCAGCAGGTTGTATTGCAATTTTTTTTATAACACATTTAAGTTAATTTAAGAGATTTTAGATTTCAAGCTGCTACAAGCACACAAAAATCACTTTTCGGCCAGCACTGTTATTGCATACATACCTGCTGAAGGGTATGTACTTTTTTGGGTTTCATGAGATTACTGATTAAAGAAAGTACAGCGACAAATTAATTTACTTTGTTGAGATATTAGAAAAGAAAGTCTTAAAAGCATTAATTGATAGATCGAAGGCTGAAAATATGTGGTTTCCCTAATTATGGACTATGTGGGCGCCACTATCTCTCGTGAAACATGACGGAACGAAGCGACATATTTAAACCGATCTTGCTTAAATTAAGTATTTTACATTATGATCAACCTGAAACCAAATCTAGAAAATTGGCTTCATATTGGTTCACGTTTTCCTGTAACCCTTAGCCATCTTGACCCAGAAAGGTCTTATTGTTTGTGAGTACCTATTTTTTGATTATATTTTATTTATGATTTTATTTTAGGAAAATCATACCATTGTTGGTAATATAAGAGTGGCATCAATATTGGAACATCCTACTATTGGCATTGTATGGCTCAAAGTGACCGTAACTCCATTACTAAACAAGATCCCGCTCAATATGTTATAAACTAAAGCAGCTACGTTGAGACCCTCTAAGCCACATTATGATTCCATGTCATATTGCGATTTTCACAACCATATTAAGATGCTCTTAGCGATATTAGGAAACCTCACAGTGATATTATGATACGTTCAACCATCTTATGACCCTCTCAGCCACATCATGAACCCACGCAGTCATATTTTGATTCGCACAACCACGTTATGACTCTCAGCCATATTATAAATCCACACAGTCATATTTTGATTTGCATAACCATATTATGACCCCCCCAGCCTTATTATGATCCCACGTAGCAGTCATATTGCAATTCTCACAGCCATATATTGATAATCGCAGCCTTATTATGAATTCTACAGCCAAGAATGTTAGAAACAAAGATTACGACATGTGCATGATTTCCCCTTGGCTGACGAAGTTTTTCCCTTGAAAGGGTCTGTGTGTCCCAACAACGAGTGGAAAGTTTTCGATTGAAAAACAGCGTAAGAACGATTATGGCAACCCTGCCATTGAAACCACTTTGACAGACCATTTCCCGTTAGATGACAGTATTTTTTCCCTTGCATGGGTTGCCAACTCTGTATGTACCTACAACGAGTTGAAACACATCGTAAGGACGATTATGGCAACCCTGGGATTAAAACCACTTTGACAGACCATTTCACGTTAGACGACCTAGCTTTTCCCTTGAAAGGGTTACCAATTCTGTGCGTACCTACAACGAGTGAATAGTTTTCGATTGGAACACAGCGTAAGAATGATTGCGGCAACCCTGAAATTAAAACCAATTTGACAGACCAACCAGTCCTAGAGCATTATTATGAACACACAATATCATATTTTGATTCTCACAAAAATTTTTAAATTGTCACAACCATACTTTGGATTTCCAAAACCATAATATATGACAGCGCATAGAGAAAGGGACCTAAGGGTAAAAAAATCGATTATCACTTTTTTTTGATGTGGACAACATCTGAGCATCGAATGAGACCGATCCCATGCCCCAAAAGTGTTCCCTCCTAGAAATATGCGCGTTTTATGAAAGTGATGGTACACCAAAGATACACGTATTTAATCTTTAAAATGGCTCTCCTGAACAAAACTGGTTTTTACCCTTAGGTCCCTTTCTATTTTGCGCGTCACACATTCTAACACACAATCATATGATGGTTCACTTAAGCTTACTACTATCTTACTCAACCACTTTAGGACCCAACGCAATCATATTATGGTTCACTCAAACTTACTTTTTTCTTACTGAGCCACTTTAGGACCCAACGCAATCATATTATGGTTTACTTAAACATACTTGTATCATACTCAACCACTTTATTAACCCATGCAATCATATAATGAGTCTCACAACCATATTATGGCTTACTTAAACTTACTATTATATTACTTACCCACTATATGACCTCACTTGGTCATGTTATGGTTCCCACAACTAAATTAGGATAAACACAGGCATCATCATATTATAACCCAACAAAAACATATTATGATTCCAAACACTTAGATTATGGTGACTTCTAATCGCATTGCAACTTTTAGATCCATATTATGATCACACACTATCATATTATGATTTACACATCCACTCTCAGAAATTCCAGCTTCTTTATAAGCCCAGCACCATTGTCTTCTAACAGTTGTCCTTGATGAGTGAGTACAGAAATTTTTTTCTTCTAGATTTCTGAAATGGGTTGTTGAAGGAATTTCGTAGGTGCTGTTAATCCTGGAATGGTTCCCTATTGATTTCTTATAGGGGATGTTAAGTAATTTCTTACGTAAAGTTATTTCTGGAATGGTTCCCTATTGATTTCTTATAGCAGATGTTGAGAAATTTCTTACTTGTAGTAAGTCCTGGTGTAATTATCAGAGTTCCCGGTATTCCTTAAATTCCTCTATGAGAACGAAACTTGAATAACATTTTTCAATACTTATGCGTTTCAAGCCCATAATATACAACAAACTCCTCTGTCCTCTAAATAAATCACAACTTGTGCCATCTCCCACTTGGGATAGGTGAAATGCGTCATAAACTTCCCGCGCCACTGTGCCCGCTCGGTCCCAGCTGAAGCTGATGTTCTTGAAAATGTAATGAATACATTTCGCTTTTTATTAAAAACTTCATTTTTGAAGTTTTTACAACATTTTTGTTTCGATGTGATTTTTAGTCCTCCGCACACGACTACGAGTGCCTCGGTTTATTACAGTACAGCTGCAACAGCATCGCAGCAGCATAAGGCTGCTGATATTTTTGCTGGTTTTAGGTTTTTTTTTGGGTGCGGTTATAAATTCTGTTTCCGTGTTGACATTTATTTTGATTTATGGCAACACTTATGAACACTAAAAATAACACCACACTGTACCACAAGCCAACGTCAACGTTATCGCGGCAGGCAGAGTCGGAGACGGATACGGATACTGAGTCCATGGCTGGTGATTGCGTTCATTGCACAAACCCCCCTTCCCCCCCAACCAAAACAACCAACATGAGAACGAAAAGGGCCATGGCAAACAATTAGTCTAAAAGTGCGTAGAATTTGTAGACACCATCGAAAATGGTGTGGTCTATTTGCCCGGCCAGCCACAGAACCGCAAAACCTAATAAATGCAAAGGGGATAGACTAAACTACAGCTGCAGCAATCAGCGAAAGCAGATGAGAATAGTTGTGGGACCAAACTTCAACAGGATATTGTGAAGGCAAACTAACAACCAACATGTTTATGAGTAAATATTTATTATGACTAGGAAATAATTTCCAAAGTATTTGTAATCACCAAATTTGGTAGTAGCGACAGCCACACCAGCGTATGGCCACAATGATGACGATGGCACAAACTGTGGCAAGGGTAAGCGAGCGTGTGGCAGTGCCTGAAATATTAACTCCACCACTCTCGTCTAGTTTTAAACTCATTTGTGTGATTATCCTATTTTACATATAAATGTAAAGAAAGCTACTTCCACTACAGTGCAAGCAGACAGGACATTAAACACAACAAGTGCTCGGGGCAGCCCCCTTATCAACTCCCTCTCGGATATTTGAGGTCAGCTTTGGACAGGACGAGTATAAGGTTGAGGTTTGGCTCAGAGGGGGTTTAATAAAATTGCAACCTCAGAGTATTTTGTAATTTAAATGTGTGGGTGTTTGTGTGCAACCATCGAAACGACTGTCGTCATCTCATTTATGCCATTTACCATAAAGTACTTTTACTAAAATAAAGGGGCAATAAATATTCAAAAGGTTCCGGCTTCCAAGGGCGATGGAGAATTTTTTAACATATGTGGGATATTCAAAGCAAAACTTGAGCTTTAGAGTCCTTTAAGAGCGATGGAGAATTTTTTAAAATATGTGTGGAATATTCGAAGCAAAACTAAAGCTTTAGAGTTTTAGTAAAGTGAAGAAGACTTAGAGAATGACTGACTTAGCAAGAAAATTAAAGAAAACTTGGTTTTCCCCAAATGCTTGAAATGTTTACTATTATAACCTTCACAGAAAGATAAAGTATATACTTGTATTTAGCTCGTTTTATTATTTCGGTCTGTTGCTTTTACACATTGAACAGGGACTAAACCGGCTCAAAACCTCTCGCTTCTATATTTGAATAGAAGACAAGTTTTTAACAAAATGGCAAAGTGACATTGATTTTCGTGGCTACTTTTATCATGATTTCGGGTCCGTGACAACCCTCTTCAGAAAGCCTTGCTGCAATTGTTTAAAGTAAACCGAACTCTATAAGGCTAGGCTCTCCCCAAACGAATGAGAACTACTGTTGTAAACCTTACTTTTCAATCAATGTCACTTTGCCATTTTGTCAAAAACTTGTCTTCTATTTAAATATAAAATCAAGAGGTCTTGAGCCGGTTTAATCCCTGTTCAATGTATATACTTATACTAAATTAATTATCCTGTTTCCAATGATTTTGATCGGGGGAAATGCACTTAATACCCCAAAAATTGGCATACTTATAGTTGCTCGACATTTTGGCTCATGTCGTCCAATTAAGGCCTGTATGGTCTAGCGAGGGGTGACAAGTAAATACGGGTACATATGGGTACTCGAATTAAAACCAATTTCGTAATGAACCCGGTTTAATTTTGAAGATATGGCTGAGATAAGGGTCGGAATCAAAGATCTAAGGGCCCATTTCAAAAGCAAATTTACGGTGGCAGGTATAAAAGGCTGAACTAGACGATGGTTGTAATTGCTATAACTTAGCTATGATTGGAGCTCCTAAACAAGGCCCTTATATTCAAAATAATCCTTACGGGTACTCAAAATAATGCAAATTACAACACGAAGGCAAATATAAATTCATTCCAAAGATTTAACTAAGATTGGAGCTCGGACTTATGGACTGGTTGACACAAAAAAGACTAGCGACCAACTCTCATTATTGACGTAACGGTACTCAAATTAAAACAAATGTCACAGCGAACGGAAATATGGATATTTTGAGGATTAACTTGGGATCAGGTTTGGTCTCACGGAAGAATCCTTTTCAATGATATAGCCTAAATTGGAACTCATAGATCGGTGGGGACCAAGAGAGAATCAAAACAAGTGACCAATTCTTTTAATTGACATAGGGGTACTTAAATGAAAACAAATGTCACAACGATTCGAAATATGGGCTTATTTTCAAGATCAACTTGAGGTAAGGTTCGGTCTCACGGATGAATCCTTGGAGCTCATGGACCGGTGGGGACCAAAACAGAGTCCAAACAAGCGCCCCACTCTCATAATTGACTTAGTGATACTCAAATTAAAACAAATATCACAATGAAACGAAATTTAGATTTATTTTAACGATTTATCTGAGATAAGGTTTAGTCTCACGGATCCGTGAGGACCAAAAAACGACCGTTGTAGCCATAGGGGCCATAAATATGCTGATTGTAATTTTTCCCATGTCTATAAAGAACCCATGCTTAAAGGAGTCAGCATGGCCTAATTAAATGTCTTCGTTACCTCGTTTATAACTTCTTGAGGATCTTTATGAAGATAATAAATGGCAGTCCTTTTACAAGGATCTTCTTGCAGGCCTTTGAAATATCCTTTTTAACAGTTGAAGAATGTAGCACGACAGTCTGGTAGTGCCTTAAGAAGCACTTGCCTTAGCCTTTGTTTCAAGGAGTTAGGTTTTCTACTTTGGAAACCAAAAATCTCAGATTTTAAATCACAAAAAAAGGTTGCTTACACCAAGAAAACTTTCTTTCAATGCTCCCGTTCTGTTTAGCTAGAGTTGTCTTTTTTCTCTCCAGTCCTTCTGTTTAAAGGTATTTTACCAACTGCCTTGTTGTTTTTAACTAAGAAAAGCAAAAAAAACTAAAATTTTTTTTATTTACCATCTCCCCCCAACGTTCTGCGCTTCCCCACGTGCCCTGTCCCAAAAGCCAGTGTATTTATCTTTAACAAACAACAGCAACAATACAAACATACATTGACTTTATTCTCTCGTAAATGCATGGTGGGAGGGGGGGGATTTACAACGGCCGCCGAGTCTTACCGAGGGATTCATCGTATTTGTATAGCTCACATTGGTATTGTTTAAATATTCTTTAAATTTATTCATCTTTTGTTGTTTCTACAGAATAGCAGCAGCAGCCACTATTGTGATGTTGTTTGTTAGCACCCCCTCTTTCCCCAGCCATTCTTGACTTTTCTCATTCCTTGCTGCCTTCTTCTGTTCATCCCCATCGTCCTCTTTCTCCTCCTCGTCCTCGTCCTTGGCTCTTGTTTCTGTTATTTCAATAAAGAATAAGCAACTTGTTTTTCTCTCTGTTGTTAATTTGATTTCTACAAGGACCAGAGGAGAGTACGGGGCCAACGAAAAAGGACTATTGTTAATAAAGACAACAAAAAAGCCAAAATGTTAGTACAGGATGTGAAATATGCGAAGAGTGTTATCTTTAGTCAGAAGTCCTTAAATTTGAAGGATTCTTCACTTACACGCAGAGGAAAAATATGGTTAATCTATGGTCACGGCAATAATAATATGTTTTTCACCATAAAAGTATGTTGGTCGTTGCCAAAGTATTATTTTTTGAATAACGTGTTGACAAAAGTTTGATTGCGATAAACTTTTGTCAACAACGCTCCGATAAGAAAGCCATCAGGTCTTCCATAGAGCGATTTTTACGTAAGCCATACTGTCGATCACTAAGCAGGTCGTTGGACTCCAGATACCTTACCATATGGTGGTTAACCATGCTTTCCATTACCTTGGAGAGCGCAGAGCAAAACGCGATTGGCCGATAATTCGCAGGATTATTGGCTTCGCCCTTTTTAGGGATCGGCTGGACGTTCGCAACCTTCCAACACGCTGGGAAGACTCCCGCACGATAAGCAAGGTTGAAAAGGTTGCGCAGTGGACGGGCTAGCGTCGAGGAACACTTACATAGAACAATTGCCGAGATACCATCCGGGCCCGGGGACTTATAGTATGGTTGGGTGTTAATCATAAGATTGCTGTAAGTGTCATACTATGGTTGTATGTGAAACATAATATGGTTGTGCGGATCCAAATATGGTTGTGAAGCTCATAGTATTGTTGATTGTGAATCGTCATCCCAACCATACTTTTTTTCTTCGTGTGCCTGGGACCAACTGTTTAACGCCGCCTCCGAAGCTTTTAAATGGCTAAGAGATTTAATATTTAAAAAAAAGAAGAAAACTAATTTGTTGTACATAGCCAGGAATGGACCTCATACTTATTAGTAGTGCAAGCTCAATACTAAAACGGCTACAAGAATTATTTTTCAAAAATGTTGTTTTGAAGACTGCATTACAGCCGGTCTTTTTCCTATAGCCATAAACAAAATTGGCATTTTTTTGTAAGCAAATGACTTAACAACTGCCGTTTTGCTATCGAGAACTAGCAACACTATTCTATCTTGTTTTTTTTAAGATTTGATTTCATTAACAAAATAAACACTGTCACTGGATTATCGACACTAACATTAAAATTAGTTCCATAATTACACAATCATGGCTTGTTAATCTCCTTCCTAAAAATCTCTAAAAAAAAGTTTCAAGCAAAGACCCAGCATAAGCCCTTAAAAAACAGCCCGAATAAACAGAGATAGGAGCGAAAAAAAAACATACAGACGCACGCACGCATGCATACGTACATACATATGTACATACGTGAAATCAACAACATTTTTCAATCTTCACGCTCGAAACGTCTTTGCTTCATGTTAGATTTAATTTCGAAATTTTGAACCACTCCAACACTAAACTCACACACACACACCAGCGCACAAACATACGCAAACAAAATATGTTAAAGTACTTACACACACACCCACACGTATTTGTCTAAAGCTCTTAGCATGATATCACTGAGTATTTCTTATACTCCTTTAACATCCTGTGTAAGTGTATGCTTGTGTGTGGACTAGTGTGAGCCTTTCTCTAGAAGAGCACTACACACACACACTCTATAACGCATATACAGGAAACACTGTGTGAGAGTGGGTAGATGTGCTTGGGTAGGGTGGTGGTGTTGTTGCGGGCTAGGGTGAGAGGAGCATAACGAAACGAAACGTAACGTAACTCAACGCCATGCAAAAGGTTAAGAGTGTGCAAACATTGATAGAGAAAGAAAAGAGGAATCCAATAGAAAATACGGCATTTTCCTTTTATTTCCGTCTGTTTGTTTGTTCGCTTGTGCGTATAGTGATGTATGTATGTGCATGTGGAAGTACGATTGTTCCAAACAAGTGAAAAAGCCGGGGACCGCCGCCAAAACAAAAATGGATGTTCTTCCATAAAGCCCGCAGTTTAACTACTCGTTTTTTCCCATTTACTCCTCGTACGAGTATGTGTTGTTGGGAAAAGTTTTTCCGTTTTTTGTTGCTGTTGCTGTTTTTGTTTTTGGTGTATATGCTCACACCTTTTTGTCGGAACTTTTTACTTTCACATGCGGTGAAAGATGACGTGTAATTCTAATAGGGGGGCGGGTGTCGGTTGTTGGGGGAGTAGGAGTATAGTGGGGGGTTGTACGGATTACATGAGAGTCAATTTGTTGGTTTGGTTCAGAGTGTGTATGAGCCCCTACATGGATTTTTAATGCATTTGTTCTTTTAGAACTGAACACACACTCGTAGCTGTTGGTGAAAGAGTGTGTGTGTGTGTCTTTTAGTGCTTGGAAAGTGTGGTTTGTTTTTATGTTTTCCTTTCTCTCTGCTTGCGTGTGTATCACCTTTTTCTGCTCTTGTCTTGTTTTAAACCATATCTGCATATGTATATTTTTATTGTTTCAATATTTTTTGTGGGCTTAAAATTTCAGTTTTTTTATATTTTGTTTTGGGGGTTTTAAGGGAATTATGGCCAATAAATGTTGAATTGCGACAATTATAAAGGATTCCATTACAAAAAGACATATCACAAAGAGGTTGTATGTGCTATGTTGTCTTTTCCGGGGTTAAATAAAAGATTTAAGAGGAGAAGATATAAAAAGATGGAACGAAAACGACCTTACTTTTGTTAGGGCACATAGAAAACAGTTTCGCTACCTGCAACCGAATTTGGCGCCTTTAGAAGTTTGGTGCTATTTGCGAAGCCAGTTTTCTTATTTGATCACATAATTAGTGTCTTGTCTTAGTATAACTGTAAATCATTTAAATAAACGCCTTGGAATATTTTTTGAAGGCACATTTTTAGACATTTCGAGTGCTGTTTTGCCCAGATCTGTTTGAAAATTGTTTTTTAAGTTCGTTAATAGCTGAATTCCTGTCAAGGACATCTGCCATTTTTAAACATCCATTTTTCTATATCGTATATGTAAGCGCAAAATAGAAAGGGACCTAAGGTTAAAAACCAGTTTTGTTCAGGAGAGCCATTTTGAAGATAAGGTCCCTTTCTATCGGATCGGTCTCATTCGATGCTCAGATGTTGTCCACATCAAAAAAAGAAAAAGAAAAAAAATTGATTTTTTTACCCTTAGGTCACTTTTTCTATGCGCTGTCACAAATGGTGGCGACAAGCTGTACTACATTATTCTTGTTCGTCATTAAGGTACGCTGTGTTTTATATTTGTGTACTAAGTCCAAAGTAGCTTCTGCAAACATGCACGACTCGTCAAATTCGGTTGCCCCAAAAAAGACTAGGTCCTTTCATTTTCATTTCATTTCTTTATTGACATGTAATTCGAAGCCCACTGGGGCCTATTAAAGCTAAATTACAATATGCATCAAAATGTTAAATAGAACATCATAAACTACTAGAGAAAATTCAGTATAAAATCAAAGAAATAATATAAATTAAAAAAAATCCTAATATTTCCTAATAAAAGAGAAAAAAAAACCTGATGAAAGCATATAAGTGATAATCAAGAAACCGAAGAAAAAAAAACATATAAATAAAAGCATTATTCTGTACTTGAACGAAAATGTTCCATTAAATGTTTACGAAATGTCATGGAAGACAAATTAAACGTTTTTAAACTGCTTGGCAAAATGTTAAATAGTCGGGCTACTCTTACGAGGAATGATCGATCCATAAGCGGTGTTACCTTTGGAATAATTAACTGTCTGTTGCGAATTGAGTGACTGAAAACAAATGAATTAGCTAGGAACAAAGGAGATTGAAGTTTGTATATCTTGTAAAAAAATATAGCAACCGACTGTGCACAAATTCCACAAAGGAACAGCCTAAAAAGTCATTCACAAACGGCGATATGTGAGCATACGGTTTAACAGAATATACATAGCGCATAACTCTATGTAGCACTGTCTTTATAATATTCATATTACTTTGAGTAGTTCCTGTATATACCTCTAGGCAGTCAAAATATTTGGCATAATTAAGCCTTGAACCAGTTTTGTTTTTACCCAACGAGGTAAAACTAAATTGGTGTTGTATAGTTGACGAAGTGTGAAACTAATACGTGAAGCAAAACTGCGAATATGCTGCTCAAAGCAACATTTGTTATCCAGTAGTATTCCCAAACACGTAATAGTCTGAACGAATTCTATAGACGTACCATTGTATTGCAAATCTAGGTTGATAGAAGATGATGATGAAAACAGTATTGCCTTTGTTTTAGAAGGATTAATACTAAGCTTGTTAGAGGACATCCATACGCTCAATAATTTTAAAACATAATTAGTTTTTGCTTGTAAAACATCCAAATACTGGATTTCTCCGCAAAATTATAGCTGAACATCATCAGCAAAAGAGTATGGTGTACACCAATCGCCTAGACTTTTGAAAAGGTCATTAATAAACAGCACAAACAAAATTGGACCAAGAACAGAGCCCTGAGGGACCCCACTCCTAACAGACAAAACAGACGATGCGACTCCATTGACACGATCAAACTGCTTTCTACCACATAAATAAGAAAGCATTAAACTACAGGCACTTTTCCCAAGTCCATAATCTTTATGCAATTTATTTATCAAAATTCCATAATCTACCCTATCGAAGGCTTTTTCTCCAAAGACAAAACCATACACATTTTTTGATCATGAGTATTCTTCCTTATTGAGTCAGTAAGGCCAATTAAAAGAGCAGAGGTACTCCTGTCGTTCCGGAAACCACATTGACAATCATTAAGCAGCGATTTACTCTCAATATGGTCTAACAACTGCCGCTTAAGAATATTTTCCACAACTTTTGACAGGATGGGAAGTAAAGAAATGGGTCTTAAGTTGTCAGTAGAATTCGAGCTTGACTTCTTTTGAATTGGTGTCACTATGGCTACTTTCCGTTCTTTCTTTTAATATTTTCCTTTCTTAAATCTTTTTTAGCTCCGAAAAAGACAACATAGAACATGCAATCTCTTTGTAATATGTCTTTCAAAGCGTACATTTCCCAGAATCCTGGCGGATTTAAGTTAAAAAAAAATCACTGTCCACCAAGACGTTAAAACAGTAGGCCTCGCAAATGTCAGACCCACTTTTTTTAGCGCTAATTTCGGTCTGAACCTCCTCTAGCTTTGACAATTTCAATTAATAGAGATAATATTAAAAAAAATTTTAAAACTTGTAGTTACAATTCACGAGCAGAAGTTAGTAATCTTTGGTTCTGCTGATCAAAACATAATGGCGGGTATCTTTACATTCTTTAGAGAATCATAATATGGTTGTAAAAAACACAACATTCATGTGTGGTATCATTAAATGATTTTGGAAATCATGCAATTCTTTTAAGAATAATAATATGGTTGTGGATAACCTAATATTCATATGCTGTAATGTTATATGGTTTTGGAAATCATAACATTGTTTTGCGAATCATTTTATGGTTGTGGTAAAATAACACTGTTGCGGTAATTATAACATGGTTATGGTTGATTATACCGGGTTGCCCATATTCGACGGACCCATCTGGAGAAGTGCGCCTTCTAAGAAAACCATTAAGCGTTTATACGAAAAATTTTCGACTGGTGAGGCTCTTTCTAATCCGAAGAGGCCAAATAAAAGTCGACCAAGGCGATCGGCCGAGAATATCGCTGCTGAGAGGTCCCCAAGACCATCCCAAAAACGCCGTTCTCAGCAGTTGGGCATGGCTCGGTCCACTTTACAACGGATTATTCGCGTTGATTTGCATTTGTTCCCGTACAAAATTCAATTGACGCAAAGACTGTTGCCTGTGGACAAGCCTCGTCGATTGGAATGGGCCCAAAGAGTCATCGAAATGGCCGAAGATGACGAGCAATTTTGGAACAAAATTATCATGTCCGATGAAGCCCATTTCACCATTTCGGCCATTTGAGAGATATCATATTCAAAAATTGATGTAAACAAATCTACTTGGAACAAATTAAATGATTAAGATTGCCAACCGCCAAATTTTTATTTTTTTCTTTGATTTTTTTAAAAAAAACATGGGTCCGTCGAATATGGGCAACCCTGTATTATGATTGTATGGTATCATAACGTATGTAGTTGTGTTTAGTCATACTTATGTTGTGGATTAACAATGTGATTGCGGAATCGTTATGAGGTTGAGCGCTATAATAATATAATTAAGGGATTTTAACATTTTTATATGGGATCATAATTATGTTTGTTAGTCATAATTAGGTTTTGGGATTCATAGTATGGTTGTGCTAATCATAATAAAGTAGCTGTGAGCTTAATATGGTTGAGGGAGTGATGATATGGTTAACTGCCTTAAGAATGTTATTGTGGGGGATCATTTTATGATTCTGTGGTGTCACAGTACAGTTTTGGATACCATAACATTATTAAAGTAACATTTGGAAATCATTAAATTTTTTGGAGTATCATAATATAGTTGCGGATGTTAATATTGAGCTTGTGAAAATCACAATATGGTTGTGAAAATTATAATATAGTGCAACAACAATACGATTGTGTGGTATCATAATATAATTGTGTTGAATCATATCGCGCTTGTTTAGATAAAGAGAACTAACTCCAAATTTCCCACAAAGCACAGTATTCATCTTTAGCCACTGTGAAAAATGCCCATCGCTATACAGGGTGGTCCATTCACGACTGGACAAATTTCACTAGCGTTTTCCTTGGCACATTTCATGATAAATTTCCATCTACGTACCATGCCCCAAAATTCAAGAGGGCAAATGGTAACGGTTTGAAAATATTAGGATTGGTGGTCGAAGGGTACTAAGGTAAAAAAATCAGTGGTCCGATTTTTTTCTTTCTAAAATTACCTAAACGAAGCCCAGAGGTCAAACCGTAAAAAAGATGACTATTTGCCTGAAATGGAATCGAAATAACAGCTCACATTTACTAGTTTTTGTTAATTAACACAATTTGCATTACAGTCAACTAGGCATAACTCTGGAACGGTAGGACCTCTGGGCTTCGTTTATGTACTTTTGGAAAGCTAAGAGGTATGGGTTTTAAGAGAACAAATCGGACCACTGGTTCAGAACTTAGTTATTTTACCCTAGTGCCCAATCCGAAAATTTTAAAACCGCTGCTGCCATTTCGCCGCCTTGTATTTTCGGGCATGGTCGTAGATGGACACACTTTCATGAAATGAGACAAGGAATAAGCTAGTGAAATTTGTCCAGTTCGCAAAAAGAAACATTATGGAGTACTTTAACTATCTGAGCATTTTTTTTGCTTTTACAGAACATTCCTCCGTTTTGAGTTAATAGCTTTTTGTTAAACAAGTGCGATATTTTGATTATGTTATAGTCCTTATTAGAAAATTATGATACCTGTAGGACATTACAATATTTATAAATCTCCTCGTCATACTCTACCACAGCTGTGATGGGTTTTAGCTATGCTTCTAGCTATTTCATCTCATTCATGCAAAGCCTCAAATGTATTCCCATTTTGCAGTCCTAGAGTGATGCTGCTAACACTTGTTAACAATTTACAAAAACTTTATACACCCGATATCTCTCAGGTGGAATAGTATAACTTATATGCCTCTTTACCTTCAAATATTAAAAACATTATTCAAGTTCGTACTTTACACTATGACTTAAAGACAAAAATAAAAGTATTTGGTTTTATAGGACGAGAAAAAAATATCCTACTCTCCGGGGTGATTATGAGCCATTAGGAAATTGTTCTACTGTAACAAATCAGCCGACATATGTACGACGACACATACGCTCGCTCACACACACTCGCTCACATCCCCCATATGTGAGTAGACATTTGTGTAGCTGTCTAAATATGTTACAAGCTGACAGGCGTATTCTTCCGCTGGAATGACAGCTTGGCGCACAGTTCAAAAAAAAACAGGAGCACAAGGCAGGCAGGAACAGGACATTACAGCATTAGCATCATCAAAATCACAAACAAACTTTATGTGGATATCCTGCAGAATTCGCAATAGACCTATGCTAGAACATATGCGTGTCTGTGTATGTGTTTAAGGGAGTAGGTCTAAGTTGTATCCTTGTGACATGAACTTACTTGCTAAAGTCATTCTCGTTCAGTGTGTGTTCTTTTTTGCTTTGGTTCAAACATAAATCTTCTAATTGAAAAGCATGTTTAAAAACATGTCAAAAAAATTTCCGGCAAAAGAAAATGTAACAAAATTAAACACACGAGGGTTGGTGGATAATTTTTGGAATATTAAAGCAAATATTACTATGAGTGGGATTCTCTTTAATGCCTATGATACGACATGTCATGCAATAAAGACATCAAAATAGTTCTCTACAAAAAAATTAAGTGCTGCCCTAAAACTGTAGGCCTTTATATGTGGCTATTGAATTGGTTTTCATGAATTGCTCACTGATTTTATGAAGTTCTACGCCGGTCAATCGGACTAAGGGCAACCACCGCACATGTGGGCATGAGTGCCTTTCACTAATTTTCCCTATAAATACAAACTGTAAATATAGCAAACATTGAACAATTTATGTAAACAATTGTATGCCTGGTTAAATATCTTCCCACCTTATCATACAACCCTTAGATTCTACAGAAACTGGTGAAAAAAGTTCACGTGAAAGTCTTTCTGAGCCACTGAAATGTGCGTTGCAACACTTATGACATCTACTTAGGGAAGCATTTTAAAAGTTTCAAGTTCCTTCGACGAAGAAGAAGCGCCATTTTTAATTCCATAATGGAATTGAATTTGATTTTAAGTCTATCTCGATGTCAGCTAATGTAGGAGATTGTATATTCGACAGAAGCAGACAAGCAAAGTGTACGAAAAACTCTTTAAAAGTGACTTCAAACTTGCCAAAAATCTTGCCACCATTTTCTTGTCAAACATGAAAAAAAAGTGGTAACACTTTCAATTGGATTTTTGAATTAAAGTAATGAAAAACTTGTCGAAGTTGCGCTGTTGCCTAGATGGCATTACGTGTTTGGAAGTAAGGAAAACCCGCTTTCCAACCTAAGAACGAGTAGTGGGTCTTAGTGAACTTCACCCCCTTGTCGGTGTTTACTTTTTAAGTTCATAAACTTTATCGTTAACCAGGCAGCGGATTCTGTGTGGAAGCAGCAGCCGGCGTTGCGCGGCGGCGCCTCTGTAATTTTTAACAACTATTTGGGGATTTTGAAATTGTGTTTATTGGTCGTAATGTGTTTGTTAATTGACAATTTTAAATTGGGTTTGAAACGTCTCGACAACAACACCACAAACACCCCAACTAATGTTGTTAACTTGTCTTTTCCCCGGTCTATTGGTGCTCAGCTCAGAGACAAAATAACCATTACCATCCTTACTATACAATACAAAATAAAAGATTCTAAATTACTTTTGGTAATGGTCTTGTTTTTTGAAGAACTGAAAAATGTCATATTTAAAATCGCAAGTCCAATTGTAAATGTAGACATTTAATGTATTTAAATTATGTATTTAAATATTTTGAAGATTTCGCTAAGATCGCGGCTAAGACTCTTGAATCCAGACTAAAAAAGCCCTTAATGGTTGAAACAAATGACCACAAATAAAAAGGGTCTTAAACTCAAGTAATTTCCGTAGCGAATCCAAATCTAAAAATTATTCTTAAAATTTGTCAACAAGTTTGGCTCGAACTGATGGACCCAAATAATCCCTGCAGATCAAATCAAAATAATAGTTATTTCTACGGCAGCGATTAGATATTTATTTTATTTTGTTTTATTATCAATTTTATTTATTTTATTTATTTTATTTATTTTATTTATTTTATTTATTTTATTTATTTTATTTATTTTATTTATTTTATTTATTTTATTTATTTTATTTATTTTATTTATTTTATTTATTTTATTTATTTTATTTATTTTATTTATTTATTTTATTTTATTTTATTTATTTTATTTATTTTATTTATTTTATTTATTTTATTTATTTTATTTATTTTATTTATTTTATTTATTTTATTTATTTTATTTATTTTATTTATTTTATTTATTTTATTTATTTTATTTATTTTATTTATTTTATTTATTTTATTTATTTTATTTATTTTATTTATTTTATTTATTTTATTTATTTTATTTATTTTATTTATTTTATTTATTTTATTTATTTTATTTATTTTATTTATTTTATTTATTTTATTTATTTTATTTATTTTATTTATTTTATTTATTTTATTTATTTTATTTATTTTATTTATTTTATTTATTTTATTTATTTATTTTATTTATTTTTTTTTATTTTATTTATTTTATTTATTTTATTTATTTTGTTTATTTTATTTATTTTATTTATTTTATTTATTTTATTTATTTTATTTATTTTATTTATTTTATTTATTTTATTTATTTTATTTATTTTATTTATTTTATTTATTTTATTTATTTTATTTATTTTATTTATTTTATTTATTTTATTTATTTTATTTATTTTATTTATTTTATTTATTTTATTTATTTTATTTATTTTATTTATTTTATTTATTTTATTTATTTTATTTATTTTATTTATTTTATTTATTTTATTTATTTTATTTATTTTATTTATTTTATTTATTTTATTTATTTTATTTATTTTATTTATTTTATTTATTTTATTTATTTTATTTATTTTATTTATTTTATTTATTTTATTTATTTTATTTATTTTATTTATTTTATTTATTTTATTTATTTATTTTATTTATTTATTTTATTTATTTTATATGTTTTATTTATTTAAACACATTCGAAATCCTCGTGTTTGATACGAAAGATAATCTTCCAAATCCAATGTAATTATCGTAGATTTTTGGCGAACAGAAACTTGAAAAAAAAAATGTAGCCCTAAAACAGTGCGTGAGAAAATTCCAACCAACAACACGTGAAGCTACTTAAACGCACTTCCCGAAAAACCAAAAAAACACAAAGAACATGTGATTGACAGAAAATAATTGTTACCGCAGCTTAGGAAACACAGATCGGTCTTGCGGCTACAAACATTCACAGAAAAGACAGACAGCCACCAGTCGACAGATGATTGAAACCTCTCAATACAGACAAAAACCGAATATAATCATTTTGGAAAACCACCTCTAGGAACACAAGAAGACAAAAAGAGCCCAGCACTGCCGCCGCCGCCACATGCACTGCCAAACAACCAACCAACCGACCATCGATTATTACACTCACAGTCATCTGGAAAAGAAACGACGCACCACCACAAGAGATCGATTCTGGTCTTTACAATTTAGACACAAACAACAAAACTAAAAACAAAAGAAGATCAGAAAAACAAAAAATATGATGAAAAAAGACAACAGGAATTGCAATTATCGAGAAACAGCTGTCAACCGAATAATACCAGGAGCTCACTGACGGGCACACCAAGCTGGCGAGGGATATGAATAACGACATACACAGGAAAGTACTTTGAACAGAGAGACGGACAGACAGAGAGACATGTCTGAGGACCAAGCGGATCTTAAAAATTCAATAATTCAATGAAATATGCACACGCTACAGACACTAACTGTAGTACAGGTTGCAAGGTGCAATACAACTCAATATAGACAGAATGGTAGCTCCGCACCATCTTTCGCTGCTTGCCACCGCCACTTGCTCTGGAAATTTTTTAACGAAAAAAGAGTGAAAACATAATCATATGTAATGAATGTTTCATGACTTGAGCACGATAATGATGTTATAACTTGAGGTAATTGCAGCTATAATTCAACAAAGTGTCCTTAAAAACACATGTTTTCCATTGAGATTACAACTTGCGATAATAATAAACTTAAAATAGTAAGTGTTGTCATGTAAGAGCTAAATTGAAATAAAAAACCTGGAAGAATTCCTTTAATCGTTCCTCTTTTGACTTTCAATTGAATTTTAAGTTTTTGTAAGGAGACATTTTAAAAAAATATTTAAAGTATTTGGGTTCAAAACCTTTAATGTTCCACGGGCATACGTTGGAACAGCAGGTTAGAAAAGAAAATAGTTTTAACAATTACTCGTACCAGATAGGTGTGAACCAAAAGGTTTGGCTTGAAACTCATACGGTAGGAATATAATTTCAAGGGTTTTGCATATTTTTCCTTTAATGTTATTTTGTTTTGCTTTAAGTTGTTAGTAATAAAAGACTGTATTAATATTTGAGAAGGAAAAGAAATATTATTGAACTCTTTATATTGTTTATAATAAGAAATAAATAAATCATACTTAATACAATAAAATTGAATTGAAAGGGATATAATTTCCTTTATACAGGGTGCTTATTTGCGAATGAAATAAAAAAATTATGAACCTTAGAATTTTTTTTTTAAATTTTAATTATAAAGAACAGTAAGGACATTTTAAATAGTGTACTCGTGTCTAGAAAATGTCGACCTTCGCTATCCACACACACACAAGCATGTCGACTGGTATTCTGGCAATTTCAGCCTCAATATTGTTAATATAGTCTTCCAAGTTGTTGGGACGGTTGATATACACCTTCTACTTCAGGTAACCCCAAAGGAAAAAAATCGCATGGGGCTAAGTCTGGTGAGCGTGCCGGCCAGTTCACATCGCCCCTCAAAGAGATAAGCCGCTCAGGAAACATTTGCCTCAAACAATTCATGGTAATCCTCGCTGTGTGTGCAGTGGAACCACCCTGTTGGAACCATGGATCTTCTAATTGCATTTCCTCAAGAGTCGGCTGAAAAAAAGTCTGGAAATGCCAAGAGCTAGTGAGTGCTACCGAGCTGTGGTGTTATAATCCTTCTATCAGGTCCCCTTCGTACATATGACACATTCCCTGCTGTTCTCAATGAAGTTACCCAATTTACAATTGATGGCCGTCCAGGGACACGTCAGCGTAGGGGAACAGCGAATCGTAAACGAAAAGCACGCTGCACATTTAAAAAATAAGCTTCAACACAAAATGACCTCTCCTCACGTGTCCATTTATGATGGGAACTGAAAGGCAGGCAAATACAAATCTCCCGTCCGCCACTCTCCACTCTTTTCGACCAACAGTGCCGCCACAGCCTGCAGTGCAAAAAAGCAAATACCGCGCTCCACTCTGTACAAACGTTTTGCGCAAAATCACAAATTATTAAAAAATATTAAAAATATAGAATTATTGAATAAAGTTAACAAATACGAACAGAATAAATTTTTTTTGAAATTGCAAGGTTTTCGAAACACAATTTTGATTTGAACGTCTACCATCACAGTTTCGGCATCTTTATGCGTATTTTCTCATTGAAATGTTTTAATTGCACAAAATAATTCCCATGACACACACAAACTTTTTGCACAAAACAAAATTGTGTTTTATCTTGAATTGTTTTCGATACTCGTAGTATTGAGTATTTGCGTTGTGTTAATGGAGCTTTATAAATTTAATTGTATTGGCTATCAAAATAAGGACCTTAAAATGGAAATTAAAAAATATTTTAATTTTTGCACAAAAACAAAATTACGAGTAATCCCCTATAATTCATAATATTTATACAAAAATGATTTTAGGAGACATTTGTTAGGTTCTTTACCTACAAAACTGATTTGAAGAGACATTTGTTACGATTTTCACCTAAAAAAATGATTTTAAGAGTCATTTGTCAGGAAATTTACCTACAAAATAACTTTACAACATATTTGTTACGATCTTAAAGTACAGAAATGATTTTGGGAGATATTTGTTAGTATATTTACCTTTAAATGGGGGGATTTTGGAACTGTTCTCAATTTACCTGGGAGGTTTTTGATGTTCAATATTTTACATTTATAATTGAATATTTTGTTTTTCCCTTTCTAAATTTTGTTACTAATTCACAACTTTTTTTCTTTCATTTTCAGGTAAGGCATTTGAAGCTGCCGATCTTCTGAAACAATTTGAATTATAGTGAGGTAATCAACATTATATTGAATTTTTGGGGAAATTGTATGGACACTAGATCCCCAACGTTTTTATTTTTCGGCGAATACCAAAGTACACTTCAATTTTTAAGCTCAAGTGCAGTATTACTGGATTTGGTTTGTCATTAATCTACAAGAGGTTGACACCGCTATAAAACGTAGCCCTCCGTAGGTCCCACGATTATAAATTGTGTTCCCTGGAATGTAGTTGCCAACCCATATATTCTTTAACAAAGCCGACTGTTTAGATCGATATCACCCACGGTTCCTAAAATCTGAATGTAATATTGGACTTATATATTCTTTCTTGGAAAAGGTACTGCAGTCCGTGTTGTTATGGTGCATTGCCGACAAATTTGTTTGATGCTCACATCTAAAGATAATTTAAATCTTATCAAAATTATAATTCCGATTTTTCATTACATGAATCACTTTATATATTATCAATATGTTTTTCTTTTTGGTTTCCCTTTACCAAGTAACACAGTTGTATTTGTTAAGTAATTAGACATATTAAAACCTATTACCAAGCCATTGCTTTTTTAAGACTCTCTACCCCAAAGAGCGTATTTGTTTAACACATTCCAAACATAATATGTTCGCAGTTATTTGAAAGGACATTTTTGCCATTTATTTTTTGAATATAATTATCTTTAAATGTTGGCCGCAACTAAGCCTCAGGATGTTCATTCTGAGAATGCAATATTGACTCGTTCGAATATTTCGACCGGTATGGCGTTAATGACACTCGTTAACGAAACCTCTTCTGGTTGCTCTTCAGCCCAAATGCGGAAATTTGTTGTTTTGTTTTCCGTTGAGCCAGAAATGGGTCTCATCACTCAACAAAATTTTGGTCGAAAAACGTTTCTCACCGAACGCTGTCTAAGTCTTGTTACGGTGTAAGTCCTTCCATGATGAAATGGCAAACAATACTGAAAAAAAAATAAAGTTTAACACAACTCACGCGTATTCTCTAAAAAAAACGCCTATTGAAAAAAATACCTCTAGATTGAGCAAACGTTATTTATGTTTCAGTCAAAATATGTTAGAGAAGCCGTCCGAGTTCAGTTCTCCGAGTTGTTATTGGGCACTGCTGAAGAATGTGATTGAAGCTCACATCAACTTATGTAAATAATTTAAATCCTATCAAAATTCATTTTATGAACAATTTCTAAAAATCCATTAATTTTTAAGCTTTTGAACTCTCCAAAGAGTTCAAAAGTTCAGATTAAGTAACATCCTTTTGTTTATCTAATCTTTTTCCTACACTCAGCATTTAAC
Organism: Hydrotaea diabolus; assembly: GCA_963513945.1. Taxonomy (NCBI): domain Eukaryota; kingdom Metazoa; phylum Arthropoda; class Insecta; order Diptera; family Muscidae; genus Hydrotaea; species Hydrotaea diabolus. Next base: position 153,691,218 of record OY740720.1, on the reverse strand, counting down.
AGGATACTCGTTGGCGAGTGATAAATTGGTTTTTCTGGGGTTCACTAAGCTAATCTAAACAAGTCAAAGAAATTTGTCACCACAAGTGTCCAATCCATCTTTCAAATGTAGTCCATACCTCATCTCACCAACCCGTTACACACTGCCGCTAAATGCCATCGGCAGCTTGTTCTCTCCCACTTGTTTATTATTTGCCAATTTATCTTTTTCAAAGGATGCTCCTTAGAGCAGCCATCAAAGAAGGTTTCATTTAGCCCAGGGGACATATAAAATTGTCTCCTTCGTCGGCGGCTAAATTCGTATAACAAACAACAGCTGTCTTTAATTTTAAACTGAAGAAAACACAGAATCTAATCATTAATCACCCGATTCTCTGTGTTTTTATAAGCATTTTTACAACTTTTGATAAAAAAAAGAACAATTCTCAATAGGCCGGCGACAGCGGCAATTCCGAAGCAACTTCAATTGGTGGCCAAGTGATACGTTTTAGTTTTTTTCTCTTCTTCTTTTGTTTGTAATGCTTGATTATTTATTGCGAAGCGTGTACGTGTGTTTGTGTCTCTTCGGTTAATCAGGTTATGAAGAGTCTAAGGAATACCTGCTGTTAATATTGCTGCACTCTTTTTTGTTGTTGGCTTCGTGCCGTACCTTTGTTTTGTTTAGTCGATCGTCGGGCAACTCTCGAAAACAGCTGTTTTCAGCTGTCGTTATTTTCTGTTTGTGTGTGTGCAGTTGTGGATTGTTTGTTGTTGTTTTTGATGGGTTTTTGTTTTCATTTGAGTTTTCAGAGTAAACCGGTTCATTGGAATTTCTCAAACTCCTCATAATAATCACACAGACACACTCACACACACACACTTACACACGTAGCCAATGAATTTTTAATGGGATTTCGTTGTAATCTCAAAGAAAACAGAGTCGAAAACATCGCACACTCGCACATATGCACACTAACAGCATCTTAAGACCAAAATAAATAAAACTTCAGTCCTAAACGAGAAGACTGAGATGAGAAAAGAAAACATTTGTCTAATTATTATGAATTTTTACGATGGGATTAATGGTCGTTCGAACGGTAAGGGACATTTGGCTCTTAAGGTGATCCTCACGTATTAAAGTGTAGTGAAAAATTCCGTTTTGCCGATAAGGAAACATTTTTCGAGGATTAAATGGAAGATCTCTGTGGGATGTTGTAAACTGAACCCACTGTGTTTACGAAGCCATCACAATAAAACAAGATTATCTTACTGGATTTAGTTTTGTAGCTGGGAATTTCACATGAGGGTGAAAACTCTTAATTTGTTACACAAAATTCGTTTTGAAAGGCCGCACCCGCATGAGCCGACAGGATATGTTTTAGCATTAACGCTCTTCAAGGTAAGGTTTTATTCCCGTAGGACATTCCGTTTTAGGGAGAAACCAGATGCTGGGCATTTATTAATCCGCTTTGAAAACACCGGAATAGTTTTAAAGTACAAATTACTGAGTAAGATGAGTACAGAGCAAAAAGCTCTGCTGCCGGGGTATTTTGGGGTCAAAGAGCTTACTTTTTAGGTCACAGTAAATGCAGAGTTTTTGAAAAGTTGCCCGCAATTACACAAATAAAAAATCTAGACATAATAATCAAGTTTATGGTTGTTGGTCTTTAAGCTAAATCTTCAAAATCAAGAGTAACTAAATACTTAGTCAAACTTATCCTTCAGGTTGATCCATCAAGCGGGTTTTCTGAGAATCTTATGTTGTTTTGACAGCTCTTTCCCGCTTGAAATCTTGACAAAAAGTCGCTATCAAATCTCCTGAAAACGAAATTATTCACTCTAAGCTTAAACAATGTTAAGAAATAACGCAAACTTATTTCCAAAGTCAGTGCTGTGTGTGTGAATTGAATAGGAGTTTTGGCCGAAATGGGGCTGCCACCTTGCCCTCTGTACGCAAGTTTGTGCAAAGAAGTTCGTACGACGAACATGCTAGAGGACAACACTCGCAGTCTCCGTCATTGTATTGTGTGAACTGACGAGACTTTGGCTGTCGTAGTCGAGAGTAAGTAACTCATTCCTGAAACATTTACTGGCCATCGTTCTGAACATTGTAATATTTCTAGCAACTGCCCGTTGCCTCACAGTATTTGCCTAGAAGTTTCAATTGTCTTAGCAAGTTAGGGTACATAACTATACGCTTCGGTATCTCTTCTCAGTTTGGGCCTTAGAGCAGCTTGAAATGGGCAACGATTTTGCTTGCAATATCATCTTTTTCGACAAAGCTCCTTTTTATCAATTCCCAGAAGTGTCAGATATGTTCGTATTTTTAAAAGGTGGCATCATTCAGTCCATTTTTTTTGAAAACGCTGCTAAAAATTTTATTTCGGGTAACGCTGAGCACTACAGAGGGCATCGTTCTGAGTATTGTAATAGGGCCTTTTCGGAATTGCAACACTGCACTGCATGTACTGCGCAACGCATTCTTAATTGCAAAGTACGGCAACACTGCAAGCGTTCTAAAAAGCAACTATCAAACATATGTTGGGCAAACATACTAAAAACACGCAGTATTAAATGGCTAATGCAATAAATGAGTAAGTATTAAATTTGTCAATTATTAATATTTCTTATATTAACTTTATTGTTTTGAACGAATTTTTAGGGTGGAGATGGATGCCAAATGCACTAAATTAATAATTAGAGCTCGTTTGGACTTGGAAGAGGATTTGTGTCAGGAAGGAAGAAAAAATCGGTACTGTGGACAAAAGTTTTACAAAAAATCAAGGAGCAAAAACCTGACTTCAATCTTACCTAGGAGCAGACTAATAGGAAATTTATAAACATGCAAACCTCCTATAAAAGGATAAAAAAGCGAAATAAGGATTTCGGACGAAACGCGACCACGTGGGAGTTTCTAGCGCGCACAGCAAAGACTGAAATCAGAGATTTATACACACACTTTTAACAAATATTGGAATGCTTACTTGAAATGTTGATCGGCTCATACGAAAGTGATCAAAAAAATATCATCCGGATATTGTTTGATGACTTTAAAGTATCCCAAAACTTTTGGAATTCCTCGAATCTTCCTGCAAACTTCTTGCAGTAATAAATTTCACTTTTTATACTTTAAACGCCTTTTTTCTGTAAATAACACAGCTTTGACTCGCTTGGAGAATCATCTAATTCACAAATTAAATTTATTATATATTTTTTCCATTTCCGATGTTTTCGGGTTCAAAATTGCAAACAAAATAAACAAGAAACAAGCATCTGCAACAGCTGATCGGCAACTGCTGTGCAACAGGTTCAAAGTTGCGCAACAGTTGCAGCGCAACGTTGCATTTCCGAAAAGGCCCATATTTCAAGCACCAGCCTGATGCGAATTTCGCCCCAATCCCAAAGCTTAAATCGACTAAGCAGGGTTACGGTTAAAACCATCCGCTTTGGCAACTTGAAATGGGCAACGATTTTGCCTGCAATATCATCTTCTCTGACGAAGCTCCTTTTCATATCGTCGGCTATGTTATCTAGCAAAACAGCCCTAACCCTAGAATGGTAAACATATTTTTTAGTTTTTTAATGGTAAACTTCGTCAGCGAGGTGACATTTATAATAATCTACATTTCACCTTTAACACACAAAAACTATATTAAAGCATAAACAATAACTTATTTATAATATATTTAATAACAAAAATGAACAAAAACAATTTATTTTTTTAAAAATCTTTAAGATTTTGTAGACTTACCTATATATAAGTATATGAATAAAGAGATCTTTTGCTTCGCCTCACAGGCTATTTTTACCGTTCTAGGGTTAACTGGGGATCGGAAATACCGCACGTCATCGTCGAGATGTCAATGCATTCCCAGAGAGTGACAGTTCTGTTCGTAGTTTGAAACGGTGGCATCGTTCAGTCTATTTTTCCTAGAAAACGCTGCTACGAATGCTATTTCGTTTAACGCTAAGCGCTTCAGAGGCTAAATAAACAATTTTTGTGACCAAAGATTAAATACTTGAATGATTTTTGCTGTCCGCAGAAAGGAGCTCCAAGCTACACGATCCTCTCCAAAATCGTTATCTTGCGCACCAAGTTCGGTAATCTTGTTATCTGTCGTCTTGGAAACCTTGGAGCTGCGATCTGAAACAATCAGTCTTTTTTTGTAGGGTACCGCGATGTACCGATCGTGTTATCTGTCGTCTCGACGATGTCTATCGGCAACCTTGGAGCTGCGATGTTATGCGAACAATTTATTAATGATTTAGGCCCTTTAGGATAATACCCAGCCGGGTCAGTGAGTGTAAGAATAATATCGCGCATTGTTTACCGATTCGAGAGAATTTGTTCCTTACTGGGCTGTTGAGTGAATTAAGTTCTGGAAGTTGATATCCTATTTTTGATTCTTCAGCTCTTGACTTAGGTGAACCAGCTTTTGAACCTTAAGCCTGGCAATGACACAATACCACCATTTAACATGTTGTGTTCGGCTATATTTTCAATCTTCCCTTCTGACCACATTTTGGCGTAAGGTCATTCATTTAATATTGTAAACTTTTTTACGTTAAAAATTTCCTTCACAGATGTCTTTAGAAAAATGTTTTTTTCTGTATCCCGGACTTACTGATTGTAACATTTTCTACAGGACAAACTCATTTGACGCTAGATAATATCAGAAAATCTCTTGAAGTGTTTATTTTTTATTTGCCTCAGATCATTTCCAAGTATCAACACTGCACTAGAAGTTCATCAAACTTGCCGACTACCTTCCCACACACGTGTTTTATTTAACACGCCGCATATTTAAATTGTATTTCTTGTTTTTTTTTGTATTTAAAGCGGGGCGGGGGCGAGATGAAAACCGGAAGAGATGGGTACATTTTACATAATATTTCTCAGCTTAAAGTTGAACTTATTTTATGCACGGGAGAAAAAATTGCGCGCGCAATATGTAAAGGGATATACAGCAACAACAGCGAAAACTTTCCCACTCAGCCATAGAAAAAATCCCTTTAATGGGGGTGGGTTGGTAAGTGGGGGCCTCTGAAAAATTGAGTTTTAGTTTACATTTGCATAATGGCAACAAAAAGTGTTTATTTATGAAACAAAAACAACAACAAAATTTAATGCACAAGTGCGTGTGGAGATTTTTTTAGATATTAAGTACAACAACAAGAGGGATAAGAGATATTCCAGCAATTGAAATACACCACACAAACATATCACACACTCTTTGTAAAGTTGATAGAGAAAGAGAGTTAAGAGGCATTAAGGAAAAGCAAATACGAGAGAAGAGTGGTGAAAGAGAAAGAGAGAGAGCTCGCGCACTGTTAAGCCTAGGGGGAGATTCAAACAGAAAACACACCCTAGTGGGATGTTTGCTGCCAGCACCAGCATGTTGGGAAAAAATCAGTCACATGGAACAACAAAATCTCAAACATACAAATTTCCCAGTATTTTCTTTCTTAGTTGGTAGTTGGTTCTCTTCAAATACATTTGAAGATGAGCGCTGATTCTAGGCGAGAAAATATTTTTGTTTCCTTTCAATGCTCTTTTGAGGACTCCGTCTCTTGCTGTAGCACCTGCGCTTTATGGGCAAATATTCCTCCTTTCTCTCGTTCTCTCTGTCTCTCTGTGGGTACATCACAATAGGGAACTTCCTGATATCACTGAAAACAGCTTTAATAGACAAATTTAAACATAATTTCAGGAGAAAAGCGTTTTCTGTTGTTGGGGGGTGTTTGTTTGCAAGAAATTCACTTTAAACGAAATTGTTTCCGCATAAATCCAATGAGAATTACAAAAACTACTCCTACATATATGAACTTGAGACACATTAAAGGGAAAATAAAGATGGTTAGGTTGGGTAGGGGTGAGTGGGCGATAGGGTGGGTGTTTATTATTATTGTTATTTAGTTTCGTCTACATTTAAATGAGCGATGCCGAGGAGGAGGTGAAGATACGTGTACATGAGAAGTAGACAGCACGTGAATTTAATTTCAAAAACTAATTATGTTGGAAATTAAATTGAATCGTATGGATTCCTAACAAAATAACGGCATCACTCACTGCTTTTATTTGTTTCCCACATTTTGTCGCACACACACACACATACACTTTGTGTGTGTTTGTCGTTAAATGTTTTCGTGGAGAAGGGCGGCGAGAATGGCCGTCGTCGTCCTTACCTTACCTTTGCGTTAGCTCTCCCGTTTAATGTTATTGAACTGAACTTGACATTTTCGCACTCGTAAAACCGACCAGCAAAAAGGAAAGGGGACGAACACCAACAACAACAAAACAATACAATACGAAATCAAACGAGGCTACGGAACGAGCAATAGCAGCAACAACAACAGCATTGCATTTAACTACTGCTGCTGCTGCTTCGCGCTGCCTGCTGCTGGTGAGTTTAATATCCTGACGGTGCGGAGGGTCGTGCGACCCCATTCTCGGCAAGGATGGCGATTACACAGCCGGTTGTCGGTTGTGTAGTAGGTTCGTTGGTACGTCCATTTGTTTGTTTTTCTGTTTCCTTTTTTTCTCTTGCGCTCCTTGCCATCGATTACATTTCATGCCATCCATGATGATGATGGTTGGCTGGTTGGGCTGGCCTTTTAGGTAGGTCGTTGGTTGGCTTGTACGCCGTGGCACATGAAACATTTATGCACGAACCATAACAACAGCAGCGAAACAGGGGCCAACATCACCGGCACCAGCACCAGGAGCAACAACATTGCCATCGTCATCATCAGCGAAATTCTCTTGTAATAAGACTGAAAATGAAATACTTTTTGGCTTCCGTTTGTAGTACTACGAGTAGTAGTTGGAAGGTATTCTTTGTCCGCAGTACAAGCAACGATGGCGTTGAAAAGTGAAATACAAACAAACATGCCCGTCGTCGACCCGGCCCTGACAGCCAGCAGAGTACCTTATACTACATATTTACATCTGCACGAATCAATGTGTGTGTGTTTGTGTTTGTCCCTCCGTACATACATATGTTGAATTTAAAGTAGTGCAACCGGTATTTGTTTGTTTATTAGACCCCCTTCTTACCAACAGCCCTCTGTCACTTATCGTAGGGGGCGAGGGGAATGATTTTATATTTGGGGATCCATGAACTTTTTATGTTTCTTCTTCTCTTGCCGCATAACAAGTGTCATTTATTTTCTATTCCAAAACTAAATGGTTTTTTGTTATTTAAAAGGATTCTATTACATTTCATAGCCTGCCAGGGATACATAACTTATGTATGGGCTTTCTAACGTTACTTCTTTTTTTCGGTTTTTTTTATTGAAATCGATATTGTGGTTATGGAAACGGCAATTGTTTCCGACAGCTTTTTTGGTTGAACATAAAAGCAAACAAAACCTAAAAAAAATCCAGTCAAAAAGTCATTTAAACTCTTGAAAATGGTTTGGCCTCCTCGCCATACCATTATTGAGAGGACATTTTAGAACTCCGATATCCCAATATCCCACTAAGAATCACACAAATTGTTAACAAAATTGTTTCGTTGCCACAATGAATTTGTTTGTCAACCATAAAATTAAAGACGCAAATATTACTATCCTAGTCGTAGTCAGTACAACTGAATGTTAGTTGATGCACTGCTGTTATTGGTACATGAAACTATCGGTGGAAATATTTTTCGAATTCAACCTTTCCAAAAAAACAGAAATTTGAAAATACTGCTCAAGATAAACCTTGGCGGGTTTAGAAACAGCTATACAGTCTGCCTGGCAACCATAGCCAATACATTTCACCAATTTTTTAGTTAATTCTGAAAAAGAAATAACAAAAGGTCTCGAATTAGAATAAAAGTGTTCAAGTCATAATTTGAAAAAATTATCAGTAAATTTTTTTAACAGCCGATTTAAATTTTAAATCGCCAAGCTATTTCAGGCGCTTTTATTACACGGCAAGACTGAAAAGATAAATGACTAGGTTTATATTCAGATAGTCCGCGAGTCGATTTTGTCTGTTGGCTTCTTTGCACTGTACATTCTCGTCGATCGTTACAAGATTATCGGTCATATTCACGTAGAAAATACGTGTAAAAAAATAAATTTAAGTCGGCTGTGGTCAACTATATCCTACACTACTCTGCATTTGAGGCACTTTTAAACCTCTGTTTGGGGCCTGACCAAGGTCAAACTCAATATGTTAGAGTTAATAAATTGTTGCTCATAACTTACTATACAAATTTTGAGCGTAATTGGATATAATTTATGGCTTCTAGAGCTGCTAGACCTCAAATCGGGAAAGACCTTTGTGTTCAACTATTCAAAAACATAGACCGCTATGGTCCAGTGTGATAGATAAGAGTCGAATGTAAATTTTGGCTGCTGATTCGGAAATTGGCAGACAACTTTATTTGGGGGCTATACGAAAATGTGGATCTATGTGGTCTTATTTGATCTCAGTTAATTAATGGTCGCTCATACTTCGATTACAAAGATGGATGGGCAGACGGCCATTGCTTTATAGAATCAGATAGTGATTATGATCTGATCGGCGTATACTTACCATCGGTTTAGCTCCCTTCCTTTAAGCTGTAATAAACACCACCAAAATACCCTATACCACAGTGACTCTGCATTGTTTTCTGTGTCATTTTAGATATGTCCGCTTGCCTGTCCATATATTCTTATAATCAAGTACAGGTTTTAAAGGTTAACCGATTTCGATGAAACTCGTCGCTATTGAAGTAGAGAGGAATCGATACATGTTCTGATATAACTCTCACACAGCTGTCCCTTTTAATTCGGGTTCTAACCGACCTCACAACGGCAAATGTTATCCGATTAATTTTATCAGCTGTTTTGTAGACAGACTAAACATTTCTTTAAATTTCGGCAAATTTCTTTAGATTTCATTGCAGTTAGATTTGAAGCGTGGTTTTGCACACAAGAAAAACATTAATAAAAATCGACTAAATCTACCCATGATTTAATATAGCTCCCATACCTCAGATTTCGAGTTTAAAAAGAGAACGGAAAATTTTTTAAGACTCCAAAAATATTTAATAAGTGGCATTAGGCAAAAAGCGCTAAAATTTGGCCAGATCGGTCTTTGATTTTATATAACATTCATACCTTTAGATTTGATATCTGATCTAACCGATCAAAGAGTAAAAAATTCACTAGATTTTAATGACATTGGCGGAACCAATAAATCCGATGTATTACTTTGGAATTATAGGCCATATACTAATTCAATGTAGTATAAAGAGTGTGGAGGAGGTATTACAAAGTGATATTCAATACAAATTGACATAAATGTAGCTTCAAAATAAGGCAAAATCAATTTAAATTATTTTTTTTCTAATTTTTTTTAAACCAGGTAATCTATTCTATAATCTAACAAACGTAAAAAGGCACATATTTTGCATATAAAGTGTAATGTGGCTACCATAGAGTCGTTTCCCTTTAGAGCTTTAATCGTTTTGATATGAATTACAGTTCCTGCAGCTTAGAAATGTTCAATAAATAACAACGTATGCCAGGAATTACAAGGAACATATTTTTCTACATTGTTTGTCTTTTTAGAATGCCGCTTAAATCCAGCTGAGAATACCATAAATTGTTTAATGTCTCTTGAAAATATGAAAAGTTTCTCTCCCCCCAATTACAAAAAAGTCCTCATAAAATAAAATTTATTTAAAAAAAAGCACACAAAATAAAAACAACACATCATTTGTCACGGCTTGTTGCCAAATGCTCGCTCCGTCGTTCGGCTCGATGCGGCTTAATCCTATAAGACTGGCATGCTAACCTAAAAAAAAACGGAAGATATCGTCAAACAAATGTTGAAATGTCGTTGCTCGAATCTCTAACGTATGAGTGTGTGTGTGTGTGTTTGCGTGCGTGCGAGTTTTATGGAAATCCCGAAAATCCTCTATCCCCCGAATGTCTGCTGACAAAGTCTAGGGGGAAGGGGAAAAGGAAATAAATATTTTTTGATAATACCAAAATTTAGCCCAACTGATTAAAACGATGTTATGAATACTTAAAAAACAGAATGAGCACAGATGTTATCATAAGAGCGCGTGTGTGCGAGAGTGTGTGTGAGTCCCCCTTTCCCTTTTTGACGTACTAAACGTGGTGGTTGTTGCTTCGGTATTCCTTCTTAATTGTATTGTGTAGTCGAGCAGTAAAACGTCGTGCAACACGCGTCACACCGTTTTTGGCACACATCACACAGGCCCGCTTACACTCGTACCACAACAGCAACAACAGCCTGCCAGCGGCAGCAACAGCAACCAGATGATGAAGAAGACGACGTCAAGGAAGGGGTTATGCTCATATGGAAATTGTTCGTCGTCCACACCCCTTTCTCTTTAACAGGAGTCGGCATGAGGCAACAACGGCCAACGGCTCGCCGACCAGGAACTGGTCAAGCGGCCTTGTGCCTCATCTTGCAGCGCCTGCTGACCAGAAGGAAAACAAGTTTCGGCCTTTTAGAGTTTTTTTACGGTCGATCGCTGAAACGAGTTCTGTTTTTTCTTTCTTGTAATGGAAGGAGGGGTTTAAAGAAAAAAACTTGTATTTATGTAAATTTGGCATCACAAACACACACACACACACACGAATACAGCCAGATACACCCCACCCCGTAAGCAAAGGGGGATGAATGAAGTTTCATCATTTAGTCATTTACAGCAACAAAAAAAAGGGTCCTGGCAAGCGAGTCTTCTGGATAATGGCATTGTAATGCCATACGCTGGAAATATTTAATAATTCTGAACAACTTGTTACGTTAACAACTGACTAAGCTAAAAATTGATTTAAATATTATTAAATAATTTAAAGAAATATATAACAAATAGGCCTGTTGCAAGTGCAGAACTTGTCCTTAGGGAAAAACACCTGAGTGTTACTCGCTGATTGTCAAATTTTAATGCACATTTTTAATGCAAATTTCCAAATATGCTCACAGGGGAATTCAATTACAAATTAAAATCGAAACAGGAAAAAATCTGAGGAAAGTTACATACTGAGAGCCTTTATTAAAACTCGAAGGAATAACTATGTGTTATCTTGGAATGATTCTGTGCAGAGTCAAATAACCTCTATGATCAGCTAAGTTTCTTCAAGCTTTATAAGTCTAGCTCTATTAAACCAACAGAGACGCCATTTTAATATTTTTTTAGAATCTAATTGGCAAAAACTGCGCTTAACTATAGAATTCTTTAAACCCTTGTCCTTTGAATCGTACTTCGTACCCTCTGCTGATGAGTCTGACCTAATAAAATCCCTAATTATATTCCTTGAATCTTTAGCAAACTTGACCCAGACTAGGGACAAAGAAAGAAAGACGACTAAAACGACTATGTCATAATTACAATGTTGCTTAAACCTCTTAAGGCTAAACCATAAAATAATTAGAGCGTACAACAGGCCGACTACTCGCCTAGGTGTATTTCCAAGGATATGTTTTCTAACTTTCGTCGTTTTTAAAATCGTGTTCATTTTTTATGGTTCTTATGCTTTCGCGAAGATTAATAGACAAAGATTTTTCGATATAGAACGAATGAGTTCTAAAGGATACGAATAAATGGTATGCAGTTCCCATTGTTATTTCGTAAAGGAGCAGGTTACAAGCTCGTAATCATCGATTGTATTATAGTTGGACACTTTTTAAAAAGTATTACGCCCATCTATCTGATCAAGCTCGAAACATTTAACTCAAATGTCTCGTAAGTACTCGTATTGTAATAAAATGTTTATTTAGAATAATTACCAAATGTCATTACTAGTACAATGAATTATTTTCATTATATCAATAATATAATTTAATTATATCAATGAAATAATTTCACTACAGCAATGAAATAATGTCCATTATATCAATGAAATAATTCCACTACAGCAATGAAACAATGTCAATTATATCAATGAAATAATTACATTATATCAATGAAATAATTACATTATATCAATGAAATAATTTCATTATATCAATGAAATAATTTCATTATATCAATGAAATAATTTCATTATATCAATGAAATAATTTCATTATATCAATGAAATAATTATTATAAGCATATCAATAAAATGATTTCAATTATATCAATGAAATAATTTCATTTTATCAATGAAAAAATTTCAATTATATCAATGAAATAATTTCATTATATCAATGAAATAATTTCACTACAGCAATGAAATAATGTCAATTATATCAATGAAATAATTGCGTTATATCAATGAAATAATTGCATTATATCAATGAAATAATTTCATATATCAATAAAATAATTTAATTATATCAATAAAATAATTTCAATTATATCAATGAAATAATTTCTTTTTATCAATGAAAAAATTTCAATTATATCAATGAAATAATTTCATTATATCAATGAAATAATTTCACTACAGCAATGAAATAATGTCAATTATATCAATGAAATAATTGCGTTATATCAATGAAATAATTGCATTATATCAATGAAATAATTGCATTATATCAATGAAATAATTTCATATATCAATAAAATAATTTCAATTATATCAATAAAATAATTTCAATTATATCAATGAAATAATTTCTTTTTATCAATGAAATAATTTCAATTATATCAATAAAATAATTTCAATTATATCAATGAAAGAATATCATTTGTTCACATCATTTTTCATTGTTGCAATGGTTTTGTTTCAATGATTTATTCAAATTGTTTTTTTTTATTTTAACTCGTCAATGCATTTCATTAATATAATAAAATTATTTCATTGCCGCCATGAAATTTTATAATTTTTGCAATGAAACTGTTTCATTGATTCGAAGACGATAATTGGGCTGAAAAATCAGTTCTAAAATCGATATAAAAAACACATTTCATTATTTCGAAAGTAAATACGCTGCCAAAACACTGTAAAGAGTGCACATTGTCGTTTGCTTTACAAGGTAATACTTTCTTATTACCCATTACTCATTTCCATTGTTTTGTAGCACAAATAAGGACGTACTGATGCTAGGCTGCAGTTGTATCAAAGCGCCAATCTTTAAACTCTCTTCCATTGTTTAGCCCTGTCTCTCTGATTCTCTTATCATTGTATAGGTTCGAATAAGGATAAAGTAGCGCTCCGCGATACTGCGCATTCATCCCCACTTGCTACTTTAGATATTTGTGACTGTTTCCTAATAATTTTAAGATTCTATTGATTGAAAGGGAAGCAATGGTCCTACACAGTGTTGCCGTTTTGGGCTTTTCCTGCCAAATTTTGTAGGTTTTTCTTTCATTTGGTAGGATGGTAAGCTGAGCCGTATTTCGGTAGGTTTTGCGAGAAATATGCATTTACATAAATTAAATTTGTAAAGTTATGAACGTATGCCGAGAATTATTAGGATACCAAATGTGTTATTGGTACCTTAAAGCAAGCAAAATACGGGCTTACAGAAACTGATAATAAGACGGACTTGCCACTTTTTAGATCACAGGGTGAACATCAAATTAAGCCAAATGAATATAAATCAATTTTTTATTTTTTAAAATTTTGCATGTATTTTGCTATCCATATTTCAATGTTTAAAGGGATTGAAATTTGTGCCTATATGCGTCAACTTAGTCTAAGACAGGTTGTTGGTCATCGTTAAATATTAGATCGAAAAAAAAAAATTATGTATAGGTGTTCTATAGCAGTCAACCGATATGACCCATTATCATTTAAGGAGATTACTGATCGATCGTTAACAAAACTTGCAAATTTTATTAAGATTGGATGTAATTTGTGGCAAAAGAACTTAAAGCGATTAAACATATTCTTGGGAGATAATTCTAAACCGATTTTGTTAAATTTCAATATTTAATATAAGACAGGCGACAATTGCGACCTTTAGCATAATAAGAATCTTTAAAAGGTCTGTAGACAGACGGTTACAAACATTTCAAATGAAACTAGCTTATCATTTTCTGTAACATCCTGTTAAATTTGTTAAATGGCTTTACAATTTTTGGTAGGTTTTAATTCAATTGGGTAGGATTCTTGGAAAAATTTGGTAGGAAAATAACTTTGCCAGTGGCAACACTGGTCCTAAGGCTGAATGTCAACTAACAGACATTGTTTGAGTTTATATTTTTTAACTTTCTCCATCTCTTACATAGAGTTAAGACTAAAAAAATTTATTAAAATTTATCGTTGCCGGTGCTGTAAAATAGATAACTTTAAATAGCAAGCTTCTATTGTGATTGCAGTGATTAGAGAGTAATGAGCTAAGTCCTAGCAGAAGTTTTGTTTTTAATATGCTATAACTTAAGTCTCACTTATAGACTCTCGCTTACTTAACTCCTTGTGTGCTGGTATATAAGTACGTATTTGTCAACCTCAAGCGTGTGTAGAAGTTCTGTTCGTCACCTCCGTTTCAAAGTGATTCATAACGCCTTCAAATTTTAACAAATGATGAAGTAGTTTAATAAGTTTTTCTCATACAAACAATTCATGTCACTGAACTCAGTGTACGCTTGCAGATTAGTACTTATTTTTCAACTTTTAGTAAGCAAGTGTGAAAGCACTTTTGTTGTTGTTGTTGTAACAACAATATATTTATTTTGAAGTCTTGTTCGTTTATGGGGGATCTGCTTCGATATCCAGGTGAAGGAAACGCGCCATTTGAACTGGATGCGTCCACAGAGACCCGGGGGTCAGCTGAGTGGGCTTGGCCGGACAATTGAAGAGGTGCAGTACATCATGTGGTCCCTGATGGCAGGCGGGACAGATGTCCGGAACGTTAGCATCAATTCGTGCCCAGTAAGAATTGAGGCGGCTGCACCATCCGGATCTCAGCTGCGCCAGAACCACGCGCGTCTGCCGAGGTAGTACCTTCTCCTCAGGTGAAATCTCCGGGGGATGTTCCCCTAGCACTGCATTCACACGGTAGCTGGATACTGCTGCTGCGACATCATCGGCGTGAATGTTGTTCAAACCTGCCTGATAGTTTCGTTGATCTAAAGGTTCTCTCTTATACCGCTGGACCTCTCTCTCTAGATCATGAAGATCGTACCTGATCTGCCTGGGTGGAGGCATCCTGTTCAAGAGATGGTGGTTAGGATGACTGCTGCGAAAACACCCTAGCAGGTATTGCTTAGACAACAGGAAACTGTGTCTGCGCACGGTAAGGACCTTCGTCTCCTCATGTAGATGGTCCTCAGAGGACATAAGAAGACACCCTGTTGATGTTCTAAGGGCGGCATTCTGGCATGTCTGAATTTTCTTCCACTGCGTCGTACTCACGTTCGCCGACCATACAGGTGCTGCGTAGTTTGCTACAGACCAACCTATCGCTTTGTAAGAGGTCAACAAGGTTTCTTTGTCGGCTCCCCAAGTACTGCCGGCAAGTGACTTGAGGACCTTGTTCCTACTTTTGAGTTTATCGCAGATAGCTGTAGCATGTGCAGAGGATCTAAAAAGGCTGTCCAATGTGACCCCAAGGATTTTGGGGTAGTTGGTGGTCGGGATGTTGACGTCATCGACTTTCACATTGAGTGACAACCGCACCTCTGCGGTCCAAGCAGTAAACAGTGTGGCTGATGATTTGGAGGCGGATATTTTCATATTCCTCGCAGTGAAGAAACGTGCTAAGTCAGTGAGGTAATAGTTGATTTTCTCGCAAATGTCATCAACTTTAGGTCCTGACGCCAGAATTGTGCAATCGTCAGCGTACGACACAATTTCAACGCCGTCTGGTGGTGCAGGAATTTTAGAGAGGTAGAGGTTAAACAGAGCCGGGAATAAAACTCCACCCTGGGGAACTCCTTGTTTAACTCTACGGGGCTTCGACTTTCTGTCTCTAAATTCTACATATGACTGGCGCCCACACATATAGTTTACGACCCAACGTTTCAAACTGGGCGGAAGGGACGTTTCTTCAATGTCCTCGAACAGAGTGGCATGATTGACCGTGTCGAAGGCTTTTGTGAGGTCAAGAGCCACGAGGACCGTCCTGTCGTTAGGCTTGTTCTGGTTAAGGCCGCGACTTATACGTGTGGTGATGGCGTGTAAAGCAGTTGTTGTGCTGTGCTGCTTGCGGAATCCATGCTGATGATCAGCACTAGGAAAGTGTTCGACCAGGCTGGGGAGGAGCAGTGCTTCAAGCGTCTTTGCTACTGGAGAAAGCAAGGAGATCGGCCTGTACGAATCTCCTTTACTTGCGTCTTTGCCTGGCTTCAGTAGCGGGACCACTCTGCCCATTTTCCAGGCATCGGGAACTTCGTGAGTGGCTAGCGACAGATTGAGCACTTTGGTCATGTACTCTACTCCCGGAGTATCCAAGTGCTTTAACATCAGCATTGAGATTCCGTCCGGACCCAGCGCCTTTGATGACTTTGCGCTGCGGATGACATGGGCAATGAAAGTTATTTGTAACGTCTCTAAATTGTAAGTAGTGTAGAGTTCAATAGAAGCTTATTGTTTAGTTCTTCTATACTTTTAATTAAAGTCTCTCTCACATACTCCTTCATACTTACACGTTATACTACGGAACGTTGTGTATGCTGGTAGATAAATACTACTTATTTTGTTTAACTTCAGTAAGCGTGCGTGTAATTCGTAGTTTTCTGAATTATATGTATTGAAGGCAGTGGGTTTTGCCGTATATAAACATTACTTGATGATGATAGTAATTGTATGCTTTGAGTAGCATTTTCATTATAACACTTAGTTCATAGTCAGATTTAAGACCATGTTCCTCTTAAACACTTTATTAAATTTATTTAAAATAATTATTATTTTAAATTGTTTTTACTTATTATATGTCCATTAAATCTGATTTTATAAAGTTATTACAGTTTTATTAACAATCGTCGAAAATGGTCTCAATACTGTGAAATATTACATTTGATGTTTTCAAATATTCAATTCGATTCAATTTAAAATCGAATTTAAAAACATTGTAATGTTAACACGAATGTTGCCAGATTTGTTAACGATATTCCTTGAATTTGTGTATTTACAAGATCGTCCTTTAGATTATTTTTCTTTTTTTTCTTACTGCCTTATCGTAAAATATAATGAATCAAAGATCCCCTAGGGACAAAGTCATACACACACTCGCAAATGCTCATTACCCTTACTCTGGACTATCGTTGGGCTAGACCTTTTTCCCAACCAAATGATCACAGTTGTGAACAAATCCTGTACCTGTCTGTGGTCTATGCTCCGTAATCGCCATTATCATCGTCCCCGTCATCCCTTACATTTTCGTTAAAATATTGAAAGGGCACTGGGGTTTCTGTGTTTTCGAAACATGTCCGCATCATTCGGGATTTTGGCAAACAATAGACTACTTACTACCAAATTAAAGAGTGTTTCACGGTGTTTTTTGTTTCGTGTGTGTGTGTGTGATTTTCTGAATATGAATTTGATATCACACCGTGTTCGGCTTCCTGTTCCTGCCCTGTGTGCTCAGTGATGGTCTCATATTTGTAACATTTGGTGTTCAGGGACTTTTGATCTCCCTCCCTCTCATTGTGTGTCTCTGAGTTCGTCTGTCTGTCTGCCTGACGGGTTTCTTTTGCCGCCATTCATTGGCGTTGTGAAAATCGACAAAATAAACAAAAATTAAATTTAATCTTATGCTGAGTAAAAACAAACAGCCAACAAAACAAAGAACACACGCATGCATGGAGGACTCTAGGTTGGCGAGAAAGAAACTATTCAAGTGTTAAATCCCAGGCGAAAACAAATTCAATGCGGCCAAGTTGTCATAGATACCAATGTGTAGCTCTTAATAAGGGTGCGGTGCGGTGTGGTGTGGTGCGCTACACTGTGGTGCGGTGTATGGAAACATGATCGTCGCGTCAAAGTGCAGCAGCACGTGTACACCAGGGATGCAAAATGACTCTCTCCATTTTGTACCATCTTGCATATTAAATTGTACTTTTTCGACCTCAATTGTACCAACAAAACATAATTTTTTTTTTACATATTTTTTATTTAGTAACATTAAAAAGGAACAAAACATTTCATACGTTTTACATATATATGTAAAATAAGGTACATAGAAAGTATATTTAAGGAAACAAATTATTTGTTATTTCAAAATTAAAGTAATTAAAACAAATTAACAAAAACCATGTAGGTTATAAACATTCAGTTGTATACTAAAGGAACAAAAAACAAAAATATCCATACGTGGGATTATCTGCAAAACGAACTAACTTTTGACATAGTTCAGATATTTCGACGCGTGAAAATGCGTTTGAAAGATATTTTCATAAAATATTTCATATTTATTCATGTATAATTCTCCACTCGACTAAGCCTCCCATTCTACAAGCTTCTAAATAAGCCAAAAAAATGTTTGCTCCGTTTTAGAGTCAAACAACATATATATTGTTGCAACATACTTATAGTCTTTTTTTCATTTTATTTAACATATGTATATGTATGTTAAATGAGGTACATAGTTTTTAAATTTTCGAGATCAATATTATACATTTTTGGATAACCAAATTTCTGGAATTTTAAAATTATAACAACACGAATTAGATGACTTAAGCAAATCTTTTGTTTGAATCAGACTGGAAACTGTTGGGACATGTAACCTATTTCTTTCTTTAGATTTTATAATATTTTGGTAGGAAAATATTCTTTCTACATTCGCTGATGAATGTGGAATCGATAATATTCCACGAATAACTTTGGATAACTCGTCAAACATTAATTCATTGAATTCATTTTTCAATGTTGAAACTTTGGCCCAAAAATTGCAAATATTTTCGTTTTTAAAAGATTTTAATATTTCTAAATCAGCTAAAGCCCTAAATTGAGTATTGATGGAGTCAAAATGCTGATGTTCATTTGGAAACATTTTTACTAAAAATGGCACTATACTGCCAGTTTTACCAGAAACAACATTTTCAGGAGTGAATTTATGAAACCAATTCAAAATTTTGTTATCAAAGTCCACTTTTGTTCTTAGAACTTGACAAAATGTTAAATAAAATTGTTTTGCATTTTCTCTAAAAATCATGACAATATTCCTATCAACGTTGTTCATGGAAATGTAAGTATCAACTTCAGTCCCGCAGTATATGTCAGTGAGCGGTAGGTGGTTTTCATTAAGGTTAATATTTGGTATTTCAGATTCATCTAGGATTTGCTTTTGTAAAAAATTTCGCCCAATTTGACGAAACAAATATCTTAGACGCTCTGAAAATATATGCATACGAGCATCTTCAGCCTGCATCTCTACATTTATATCATTAATGATTTTAAGCACATATTTGAGAAATAAAAATGTCAATTTGAAAAGTTGATTTTTAAATCCGGAAATAATATAATTAAGTTTCCCATTTTTAAATTCCGCCTCAAAGTCGTTTAATGTAAAATAATATTCAAGAGGTTCCCACTGTTCCAATAATCTGTTGACTACTTCCTGACGTGATAGCCACCTTGTAGTAGAATATTTTAAAATTTTGTGGAGATCAGCCCCAAAATATTCCTGAAACTTGAGAAAATCGTCCCTTCTACGCGAGCTGTTACAAAAATGGGAATTTATTTTCTGTATAAATGTATCGATATCTTTCGGAAGTGACGATTTGGAAGCTTCCGCGGAAACCAGGTTTAAAATGTGGCATATGCAACCATTTTTAAATAAATGCGGCACCAGATCCTTAAATTTAGTTTGTACTCCATTTGATGTGCCCATCATTACAGAACAAGTGTCTGTTGTTATACCAACCATGTTTTTAATAGGTATATTACTATCATGTAACATCTTTGTGGTTGCTTCAAATATGCCATCTGCGTTGCACTCGCTTATATGAACTAATCCTAAAAATCGGTCATGACATTTTCCATCGAATGTCCTAATGATTACTCCTAGGTTTTTTGAGACACTAATGTCGTTGCTCTCATCGATTGCTAATGAAAAATAGTTGTCATTACAAAAACAGCTTATGCTATTGACGTTTTCCGGGCCAGTTAAATTTGTTATTATTTTTTGGCCTTTAGTTCTGTTTATTACAAATTTTTTAGCAATAGTAGAATCCGGTACTCCTTCCTTGATAACGTTATTTAAATGATCTAGAATTGTGAAGGGTAGGTTGTGCTCTGCAACAAACATACTCAATTGTATTTCTAGCTTTTTTGCTGATTCGGCTACTGGACACGTATTACTTTTCAAAAAACTATTTATTCTTGGAGTCATCTTCAATGCATTCATTTTTTTAATATGGCTATCACAGAAGGCATGGCGTTTAATGTGTACAATACCTCCCATTATACTCGTATTACATGCATCTTTTCTGTTTGCCATCATTTACAAGCCACGGAAAAGAATTGGCCCACTCGTCTCTGAAAGGTACAATGTATGGCTTCGTCTGTTTACTTGTTCTAAAAATGCAAAATGTATTACTTTATTTCGTATTAAACTTTTTTTAACAAACATACCCAGCAGATTCCATCTTTTTATTGAAGTGTTTAAAATTTGTTTGACGAAACCACCTTAACCTTGTGTTGTTGACATATTTCTTTGTTTTTATGCTGACAGCTGATTTGTGTTCAATTGGTGTTAAGGCCCATTTAGTCTCGACGGTTGACGGTAGATTCTGCAACCTGCAGAAGTCTACCGTCGTCAACCGTCAAACTGTAGTTATCTCCCTCTAACACATGCAAAATGCAACCCCCAACTGAAATAGCTGATTGTCTACCGTCTACCGTCGAGACTAAATGGGCCTTTAAGTTGGTTGCAGTTGTTTGCGAACAGGTATAAGGGATCAACCTAATTGAGATCGACGACGAATATTCAACGTCGCTCGGTCATTCGTCGTCGTCGCCGTAAATACAAAATGCATTCATTTACAAAATGACAGCAACAATGAGTTGCCATAGTAAATCAGCCCATGTCGATAAATTAGGAAAGTTTTAAATTGTACCAAATAAGTCATTGGTGTACCATTGTACTTTTGAGCTCTTCATTGTACCAAAAATGGTACAATTGTACCAATGTTCGCATCCCTGGTGTACACAACATTCGCGGCCATTAATCTGTAATTGAGCTCTCTCTACTCGGTATGCGTGTGCTGGTGATATTCTCTATTTGGCTTTCTATGCCTTGGCATATCTAACATCCATCCAGCCCTGCATGTATTAGTTGTAAATAATTTCCATTACAGTTTTACCCCCCGAGATGCCAATTGCTTTGCTCGTCCCGTTGTTGTTATAGGCATATCAAGTCTGATGGAAAAAAGTCACCCTCTTTTTTGGAAGTAAGAGTGGGAGACCTTACAGTTCGTTCCACTTTTGGCACAAATAAATCGATTTTTTTTTGTTGGTTTTTTGCCGCCAATGTAGGGCAACCACCGTTTCGTTCCTTGGTGCTTTTTGTGTGTGAAACACCCACAGGAAAAGGGCCTTTAGAACGTATAATTAAGCACTTAACACATGCATGCTTAGTTGGTCAGCCAAATTTTGCTAAATGTTCCTTAAACTTATGCATGTACTAGACCTTAGTCCTTGACCAGTGCCTTGGACGTCAGCCGCCACCCTCGATGGTAATGATTGTTATTAAGACATAAACCCTGATGGGGCATAGACATGCAAGTCCGGTTTGTTTTTCAGCGATTCTTTTTTCTTGGTGGGTAACCAAGCCTTAAGCCTTGGATGTACTGGAGGTGAAAAGAAAATATGTTTACCAGAGTGTTGACATAATTTCTCATTATTTTTTCCCTTTGTTTGCATTTATTCGGTCTTTTATCATTATTATGACTGGAACAGTTTTTATTCTGTTTTGGGACCTTTGTTGTTTCTTTTCCAGAATCAACGTAAAAATTAGTAAAATATATGGACAAGGTTTCCAGGCAGGCTTTTCCAGAATCAACGTAAAAATTAGTAAAATATATGGACTAGGTTTCCAGGCAGGCTGTATAGCTGTTTCCTTAAAGCATTAATCACCAGGCTTTCTTATTTCAACAATTGAAAGATCATATTGCGAGACTCTTTCACTTTGTATTCCAGTGTAAATGTTACACTGACATATTTATGGATTTGTAACAAAGCCTCATCTGTAGATTAGGAGAAGTTCTGATTTTTGTTACTGTCTACAGCGACACCGAGACATGTGGCGGAAACACATCCAGAAACTTCTGTTATCACATATGGAAAAAGTCCTAAAGGATATCCTTTTTCAATCATCCTTTTAACGGCAAACAAACACGCAAGCATCAAGGGTAAACCACATAAAAGTATTCATTTAAAATCAAATAAACAGTTGATTCTGAAAAAGAAACAACATAAAGGTCTCGAACCAGAATAAAAAACTGCTCAAGTCATAATAATGATAAAAGACCGAATAAATAACAAAAAAACGAAAAAACTATTAAAAAGGATTGGTACGCCCTAATGTGCAACGCATGTATGAGTATATGTACGCACAAAAAACATGCACACTTTGATTGTGCTTTTTGCATTTGTGGTTTTCAACGAAGACCCATGCGAAACGGAATTGGTGGAAATGATATTGCGCGTTGAAGATTGCTCTACGCACAGTTCGAAGACTATACACAAAGGGTAATTCTCATTAATAAAAATGAGTCTCCCGTATAAGTCATTTGATTTGTGGCCGAAGTAATCGTTGCCAAAGACTGCTGAAGAAAAACCTTGGCGGGTTTAGAAACAGCTGTACAGTCTGCCTGGCAACCGTAGCAAATACATTTCACCAATTTCTTCTTTTTAAGTTGATTCTGAAAAAGAAACAACATAAAGGTCTCGAACCAGAATAAAAAACTGCTCAAGTCATAATAATGATAAAAGACCGAATAAATAACAAAAAAACGAAAAAACAATTATTTTTTAAATTTCTCTTAAGTTGGACAATTGTAACTTCACTTCATTAAGTCATTAAAGTTTTTTTTTTTAAAAAATACATTCCGGAAGACTTGAGTAACTAAACTTTTACCAAAAAATTCCGATATGGTTTCAAAATTGAACCTGTATTTCGGCCACCCTGTACACATACACTCTTATATTATTTAAAAAAAATTACATTCTGGAAGACTTAGTAACTAAACTTTTACCAAAAAATTTCGATATGATTTTAAAAGTGTACCTGTATTTCGGCCACCCTGTAAAAATACACTCTTATATTATTTTTTTAAAAAATTACATTCCAGAAGACTTAAAATACTACACTTTTACCAAAAAATTTCGATATGATTTCAAAAGTATACCTGTATTTCGGCCACCCTGTAAACATACACTCTTATATTATTATTAAAAAAAGAAATTACATTCCGGAAGACTTCAGTTACTAGACTTTTACAAAAAAAAAAATCGGTACGAATTCAAAAGTGTACCTGTATTTCGGCCACCCTGTACACATACACTCTTATATTATTTTTTATAAAAATTACATTCCGGAAGACTTGAAATACTACACTTTTACCAAAAAATTTCGATAAGATTTCAAAAGTGTATCTGTATTTGACCCACCCTGTACACATACACTCTTATATTGTATACCATTTCAATTAATCGTTAATCTTTTAACCTTTTGGGAAATTCTAATGATTTGGGGGGGGCGGGAGGGATTTATCGAAACCTTTGGGGGTCGTAGATACAACAGGCTCCTTAACAAACACGCATACACTCACAAATGTATCTTATAGCCTATAGCAGTAACAGTGTCGGTGTTATTGAGTCTGGGCGTGCATGTGTGTGTGTGTTAACCAAAGAAACAAATTCGTTTTACGCATCATTCGATTTAAGCACTTTTTTAGTATGATTGAAATGTACTGACAACTTTTATTGTCAAAGATGTCAGACACACATTGTCGCACGTATATACTTTTGCACGCATACACATGGACATTGCCAAACGGATGGATACACACCCATGTACGAGGGTAGTTTTAGAACACAAGTGGTAGATAATAGAAAACGACAATAGAAAAAGATAACATTTTGAGAGTAAATTTACTTTGTTTCTTAACATTCCCTTCTCAAAATCGATACCATTAAGCAGCGATATTCAATATCCATGGTATACTTTTTATTGTAGCAATCACAAAGAACCTTGAATTATCCACCCTCTATATTTATGTATATATATTTCTGAATACACTTTTAACATGGAGTCATTTTTGATGTAAGCAAAGAGATTATATTCCAAAGGACCTAAAACCATTAAACAGTTTACGTGGAGAAGTCATTTCCGCTCTAAATTATAGATTTAGCATCATAGTACACAGCCCATCTGACGCAAGGCATTTTCTAGCCCTAGTTTTAAAGATATATGCTATGTCATACAGTGTTGGCAAAGCCAGCTGTGTAGCTCTCGTTATTTTAGACGAAAAGAATTAGTATGATTTATAGGAATATTTTTAACTTTCTAACTAGGCCGTTTTCTCTTCACTCTAACTAGGTCGTCCACTGATACTAGGTCTTTTAATTAGGAGCTTTTAGAAATGTCTACTATCTTTTACTATAATAGCCGGCGGTCAACCAATATGATAGTACCGACTTTTTTGAACATTTCTGGTGTACCCATCTAACTTGGTTTCTTACGGCAATCTTCATCTTCTCAGCACTTATATAACAGTCTCTTTTAAAAATTCGAATACCCTTTTCTCTGTTCTTAACGAAGGAGAATATTGTAGCTTGGTTTTGGTGGCACTTTTCAAAAACAAATCTTGTATCACATGAAGGCGATCAAATTCTTCCATTTATAAAAACCGAGTTAGAGTAGTCTAAAAGGTGGCTAAATTTGAAGGGCCGATCATTCACTGTTGCCATTTCTTGCTGTTCCATTCTGACTATTGACGACGTTTCGAATGGTCAAGAGGCTTCAGTTCTTGAGTCAATTGCACCTTGTAAGCGTGTAAATGCAAGTCTTTATGCATAGTGTTCATCAACGACTAGCGTGAGAGGTGCAATTGATGGGCACGACGACGAGTTGATGCTCTTCAGCCACACTATCGCGAACAGCTGCAATATTTTCTGCGGTACAAGCTGTACGAGCATGGACTGGTGTTTTCACATCTCCTACAGACCCGGTTTGCTCAAATTTTTGCACGATTTTTCCGATTGTACGCACGCACATTTGGACGCCCATTTTCATAATAAGCCTGAATAACTCTAACGCGTTGTTCGCTCAAATTAAGTTAGTCTGAAATTGAGAAATATCAAATGAAATGCAGAAAAAAACTTTAGGTGTGGTTCACATCCAACATCGGCCCTTAAAATTTAACCACCGTTTATTTAAAAACTTAATCTAATCAATTTTGCCACATTTCACAGCTGTCATTCTTGTCTTCAAATTGTACTCTGCTATTTCTGGAAATTTATGAATAACCCTCGTTAATGTACAAATCAACGGACAGGCAGACAGCCAGTTAGAAACCTAAAAAAACAGATGTGAAACGTTTTACTTTTGTTTTTTGTTTTGTTTTTCGTTTCGTCTACTCTATTGATAAATGTAATGTGTAGACACACTGAAAGAAATCGCTTCATTCTACCTTTAATCAATGAATAAATTGGTATCAAGTCAATCTTTATTTATTTCTGTTTTTGATTAACGTAAACTATTTTTTTGAGAACGTTTCGTTGAGTGCCGTAACTGGGTTTAAAATATTTTAACTCATATAACTTTTTTATTCTTTACCCTTTTTTCAAAGAAGATGGAATAGTCTATACCGGTTTTAAGCCAAAAATCACTTCTTAAATCCTGCAGCAGCAAGCATCTCACACCTCTTGACACTTGTTTGTAACATCAGCACTAAGACAACTACATTTATTTAGGACTTTTACTCAAATTTAAGAAACATGCCTTTGTGAGGATAGTCTTTGGGAAGTTTACAACAAAAGGCTGTCTGATCTCTGTGTTAAGGAAAATAGGCATTAAACTTTAACCGTTTTTATTTATGACTCTGCAAATCATTTAATGAAACTTTTCATTCATTTTATGCAACTTTTCATAGTATACACGTAGACATTCCGTTGAATTATTTTAGCTATAACGACTAATTTATTTTAGTGTGTATGTGTGCATATGTTTATATATACACGTATGTGTCTTAGAACTCTTACCAAGCTGTACATAGGAGTACATAAATTTAATAAAATATATTATTTTGCCTTATGGAAACATAAAAGCAACAACATGAACGCCGATGCCAAATAACTTTTTTGTGTCCTCTACTATGGCTGCCAAATCCAAAGCGGGGGACGAAAACTTTGCCGACACTTATCGTGTTTACCGCCAGAGCGGTAGTGGCGAGGTGGTGTTGGTGTGGTGGTGTTGGTGGTGTGGCGTTGGTAATACGTGATAAATTGTGCAATCAACGTGTTTGATGTTGGCCTAAGAGGCAGGCAGTCAGGCTGACACTACATCCAGCTATTCAACCTAATGTTTGTGTTGTATAGCCCCACCACTAAAACATGATTGTGTTCCAAAACTATTAATGGCCACACAACCATGATCCAAACACTCCTCCATGCGAACAACATCATCATAAATAAGTATCGAGAGATACGTTCGACTTGCCACAACTGAAAAGTTACCTAAGACGATGACATGGCTTCGGTAAATGACGTACAAGGGCCATGGTGGGTGGTGGGCAGGGGTAATACTGTCCGTCTGCGATAAATGTTTGGTTATTGGTCGAATGGACTCTTTGGAGGAAATGTCACCAGCAAGTTTCACATTAAGTTGTATTAACAAATATTTGGAGACATCAAAGTTGTGACGGTTTCTTGTGCACATGCCATCTCCCCGGTCCATTAGCAACAACACAGCAACTTCTTCTAGTGTTTCTTCTTGTTGTTTAAGTTCGTGTTTTGTTTTGTAGCGAAACGCTCGATGACAACCCCTCCGTTTTGTTAAACATTTCTGGCTTTGATTTGGCTAAGTACATTTCCCTTAAGGGTCTTCTCCTAAGCAGCGTTTCCTCCGACTACATGAACACAGCACACAGGGCTTTGTGTCAATAACTCCAGCAACCATAACTACCACTACGGCAACAGCAACAACAACACCATAATATCAAGTATTTATATCGAAAATTGCTTTAAGGGTTGTTTGACCCGATCCATTCAATCGAGTGGATAAAAGATTGTATGGCCCGACAGACGGAAAGAATGAATCAAAAAAAAAAATGGGAATAACTCTCATATCTGTAATTTTATTAACTAATGGGAAAATCATCAACACCATGGGCCGTGGGCTTAATGCTTTACAATCAGGCCGTGGAGTGGTGTCATACATTCACATGTACACATTCACTAGGGGTCCATTACATCAGCGGCAGCACTCGCTCGTTCGCCCCTTTCATTTGAGGTTTCCGTTCAATACCGCCGACTGGCTCAGCCTCACTCCGTACTTTCGGCTTTCATCATCCACATCGTGGCAGTCAGTTATACAATCTTTGCAGTCAGCCGGCCAGTCTTTCAGTCAATCGGAAATGTTGTTGCTCGCTGCTGTTATGATATGCGATGGCATTTCAATTACTTTTCCATTTAATGCCATTCTTGGGATTTACACTCGTCGCACAGACGGACGGACCGGCGGTTTCGAACTTGTTCCGTCACTTCAAGTTCACTCACAGTAACAACAAAAAGAATTCTTCAAGAGCTTTATAGTTTCTTAAAAAGGAACAACATTCAGCCTTACAAGTACAAAGTACTTTGAAATACACTTTAAAATCAAAACGACCTTTTGTGACATACAATTTTTCCCACAATTAAGACGATACTTCAAAAATTAAATGCCCAAAATACCAGCAGACGAGAGTCTTTTCCACACTTGCACACATGCTAAAGAAATAATAAATTTATCCTTGTTCTCTAGGAACAATGACAAGAAATCAAAGGAATACATACCTCACACCTTTTCTTTTTCAAAAGTTTACGGAAGTAATGCAGCAGTAGGGGATATTCCCATGACAGGACAGGCACTTTAATGGTGGACAAATAGTTTCCCCTAATTCACTTAAAATTGGAAATTATGCTAAACTGATTGAGAAGCCAAAATGAGGTAAACGAGGATATCACAATATGTCAATGGCCAGATCTGCAAGAAAGTAGTACTAAAGCTGAGTAAAATTGTACTAATCTGCAAGCAAGAGTTAAGAAATCAAAATTAACTAGTTTGGAAGAATGTGTAACACTAGATTACAGCCATTTTGGTCCTGAGTTCTAAATATTTTTTCCCTAAACATTTAGGCCTTCTAAAAACGAAAATTAGTTTTAAAAAATTGTCCTCCGATTAGTTTTCAAGATAGAATTTTTGGAATTTTTTATCATTTTTTTATGAGACGTCTGAGCTTTTTGGAACATAGCTCCCAAACCCTGTTACCGATTGGATCAAAAATGGTCTCAAATGAAAGACTTTCTTTTCTAAAATATTAAAAATCATTTCATTAGTTTTGACGTTTGATGCATTTAAAATTTAACATATTACAATTTTTTGTGCAAAAATCACGGTTTTAAATTGAAAACAAAATATTATATTAACAATTATATAAAAAATAAATAAATTGAGCATAAAGTTTCGACTTTCTCAAGCAAAACAAGTCATGGTTTCTTGATCAAATCGGTTATAGCGTTTGGGATTTACTGTCCTAAAAACTGAGACATCTCATAAAAAATCGTGAAAAAATTCCAAAACTTCTATCTTGAAACTAATCAGAGGAAATTCGTGCTTAGGAGGCCAAAATCTATATGAAGAATATATTAAGAACTCTGGACCAGGAAAAAAATCATAATTTTAAACTAGTGTTATTAAAATAAGTAAAATTGATCTGCAAAAAAGTGCTTCTTAAACGTAGTCGAATTAAACTGTCCATCAACAGTTTTACAGCGGATTCACTTTTTTTTTGCTAGAAACAAATTTTCTCGTCTCTTTTATGGAGCATGCTTCGTATTTCGTCAGCTCGAGAAGAGATTTTAATGTCATAACTTTAATAACACATGTTTCAAAACTCAATAACTGAAACCAAAAAATAAAGTTTATTTCACTCGAAACTGAATTCAAAACTAATTACGTATGCTAGTTTTCATACAGAGTTCTTACAAGGATATTAATTTTTCACTAATTCCAGAACGGCAGCATGTTTTTGATTAGTTCAAGAACATAGTCAGAATCTTATTTTTTTATAAATCTTGTTTCAGAACTCACCCGAAACTGATTCCATGACTATTTTCGGCACTCCTTCTCAATAACTTAAATCTGTACGAGTGCTGATGTATGCATTTCTGGCCTAATAATGAAAATGCGAATATTTATCAGCAAAAATGGTTTTATTGTTTTTTAAAGTATTCTCCAGCATGATTTATACACTTTTGCATGCGCTCAAACCAATTGTCGAAGCACTTTTTCCACTCCTATTGTGACACCTTCAAAGAAGAAACGGGCGACCATTTGCTTCGAAGTGCTTCTTCCACGAACAACATTCGTTGGATTTGGCTCGTCTTCGAAGACCCACACGGTCGATTGCTGTTTTGTTTCGGGATCATACGCATAGATCCAAGATTCGTCACCTATGACGATCTTATAAACGTCATTTAAAGCGATCGTATTTTTTTGTAAATTTCTTTGCACCAATCGACACGATCCATTTTTTAGCGGTTGTCAAATTGTGCTGGATCAAACGAGAATTTTTTACGGCTAGATGTTCATGCAATATCGAATGTATAATGGTGGAAGTAGGTAGGTAGTAGGTTGCCATTGCAAACATCACCTCATTAACTGCCTTCGGAACTGGAGCAAAGAACAATCTATTTTTAATCATTGGCAGATCCTTTAAATTCCATACATCCTGTGGAAAATAAACCTATCACCAAGGGTGGAAATACTTAATCTCAACACAACAGCGTTCCTCAGTTCCCACCAAAAACAAAGACAATGATGTTAACATACAGTGTGACACGTGGTCTACGACATGTTGTCGGACAAAGTTGTTTTATTTTTAATAAAAACTCTTTATTACGCTTAGGCAAAAACACCCGAAACAAACAAAAGACAATACTAAAGAAGTTGGGTAAAGAAAGAAAAAAAAATCGGAACTAAAACTGAAACAATAACAAAATCTAACTAACGCACACTCCACACCACGCTCGATGATCAAAGCTCGCCACCCTTGGAAATGGGTTGGTGCTTGGCTCTTTTGAAATGAAAACTGCGGCACGCGTTTCCATCCATTATCCATTACTTTTATGCCCAAGACAAAAAAAAAACCAACAAATTGTGTAAGACAATAGCAACTCAGACTCAGGCTCTGGTCTGGCTGCATCAGTTTTGTTTTACCCGATTTGTGAAAATAAAGCACACACACAAAACATATTGAAACATGTCTCTCAATACTCAAATCATCACATACTCGCCGTATGCCTTCAGATGAGCGACGGCGTTGTTAGGATTCTGGGTTGAGCGACGAAGAAGCGAAACGGTTCGACTCGCATATCATCATCAGGAGTCATTAGCATATAACACAACAACAACCATGGGTCTCATTGTGCCAGCAGCAACAACAACAATGAAATTATTTATTATAAACCAAAAGCGCTCTTGAATATATTCATCCATCCATACGCTCGCTCGCTGACCCTGTACAAAAGAAGACGAGCGCACGCGCACACTTATTCATCACGTCACCAGCACCCATTAAACAGAACAAGCGACAAAAGCCTCACCACCACCATGAGGCACTTGCTCATGGTGCTTTTATCGCATTTGCCTCGTTTACCATTCAGACTAATCCACCAGCCATCCAGACCACATCCTCAATTCAAATCCAAAATTTTCAACATCACAATTTAGTCATTCATACTCGTAGATCCGTCCACCGATAGATGCAGCATCAAAATTGAAGGAGTTTATAAGGGATGAATGAGTCTAAGTTTTGGGATTTGGTTTAAGGTTAGATTGGAACACAAACTTTGTCACCGAAGAGTTATTTTTTTTAGTGAATGGGCAGAAATCTTCTTTGAACATTTCACACGACGGAACTAACAAATCTTCCAAAAAAATTATGCTAGCACCTTCTGGAAGAGCTTTTTAAAAACGCGTTACTTTGGAAGCCGTATGGGATCCATAATAAAGCCTACGAGTAATGTCAAAAGTCTAAGATTTGTCAGATTAATTAAGTGCAAAATACTAACCCCTTCTGTAAAAGAGTTTTCTTCACAACTCTTTTGGTATTTAAAAATCAGAAGGACAAGATCTGCTGACAGTTCTTCAAAAATATGACATTTCAGCAAATATTCTCGAATTTATAAATTAACAAATACGTCCTTCTGTTGTTCATCTTCTGAAAATTGATTGAGAATGCGTTCGGAATATAATCTTTAGTGTACAAAGAAGAACGTTGGGAATATCCTTTTTAGGGGCCATTTAATTATGTAGTTTTGACTGTGGTGTGATGGGTAGTGTGCACGACTATAACACAACTAAACCCAGTTTCACAACTAAACCCAGTGAGAGATTCTTAAAAAACATGCGGCGTGGTTACACCTCACGACTACTGTCGATTTGACGAGAAGAATTTAAATCTTTAAACCATTTGAGAACTTTTCTTTTAAATACACTAGCCTTTCCCAGTCGTCATTAAACTCCAGGTCCGAGTTTAGTTCACTGTTCCCCGTTCGTTCCTTAATGCAATATTGAGGAAATAAAGCAAGTAAGGTTTTGTATTTCAAAGTAGATTTACTCTTAAAAAAGGCTGGATAATGTTCCGTCACAATTCTTCAGCTCATTCGTTTGCTTGGTATACCTTTTTCAGGTGCATGGAGTTTGAACTTGATTATATGCAATCTTTTTAAATGAGTGATACATTTTACGCATTTTCTTCCCAGCTCTTAATTACTAGAACTATTTGTAAGAACGGCTCAGCCAATTAAAACGGCGGCATTTGCTAGTTGTTTGCGAATCGTAGCCGGTGTGAGCCCAGTGGGCTTCAAACTCTAATTTGCCCACATTTCTACAATCGATAACCAATTAGCTGCAATAACCAAAGACGATAAATTGTACAAGATGGACGATTTAAGCTTTACCGAGAAATCAAAAAACAGAGATGAGTAAAAATCATTTTAGGAACAAATCAAGGAGGGGCAAGTCGCATGATTAAACGCTTGCTGTGAGAATACCCAGGCGCCCGAATTTGTTGTTGAAGCAAAAAGTCGTTGTCAGAGTTTGAAGTAAAATTGGCTCAAAACGGCAGCGTGCCGATGGATTTTTGTTAAGCCATTAGCCACCGACTTAAACGGCTGAAATGGGCTTCACAAAGCCACCGAATCGGAAATACAGTATTAATATGACGAAAAATGTGTTAAATACTAAATATATCACCTCGATGCTGAATTTTAACACTTGTTACTGGCGTAATTCGGTAATTACATGAGAAAAACGGATTGATTTTACTTGAAAGTTTAATTTTACATTATATATATTTGATTGTGGTTTAAAAACATACCTTTCGTGAATTGAAAAAAAACAGTGAGCCAAAGTTTAAGCCACCGCTACCGAACAGAAACACCTCGCCGCTTCAATCTCTAGTTGTTGCATGGCATGTAGCGCCATCTTGTTAAACCATAGCTGTGATAGATTTTCTCGTAGAGTTCTGACCACAGAAAGTCGGTTAATGTCGCTCTAAACAGATGAGCATTGACTGTGGCCGCTTCTCTATTTCGCAAGAAATAAGGTCTGATGATGCCGTTCCGACATAAACCACAACAAATAGTACGTCTATATGGATGCAGTGATGGTTCTTTAAATCTCATTTGTTGACATAGCCGCTGAGGTAAAATAAGTCCGGTTGACTCTCTGACGATGCCAAATTGAGCTGATCAGACCCGAATCGATATTTCTGGTCGTCGTCAATAATCGCCGTTACGGGGGCTATATTTTCTTTACTTCACACCTGTTTGGTGGCTCAAGATCCAAAAGAGCGTAGTCAAGCCCAAAGGTTGACACAGTGTGCTGAATTGCCTGCTCACTGAAGCCTTACGATGGCCGATCTTACGAGCCGAAACTTGGAAAATATTTTTTATTCAACGGATGCTTAAGAAAAGGTCAAACCTTACTGAATATTTTGTTAGTCGAATGGCATTGGTAAAGATCTTCTAAAATGTAAAAATTGGAAAAACAAAAGGTCTTCCTTCTCTATCATCTTCTACTCGTATAGTCAGATCAATTTTTTTTAATTTGTAGCCTTGTTTAAACTGACAATAAACAATAATCTGAATATTCCTTCTCACTGTCCGATATGTACACACAGCTTTAAAGAGAATCAAAAGAGCTTTCGACTTAGTTTGTTTAAAAAACTTTTAGTACTTCTGGAAACACTAGATGTCGCTAGTTCTTAGATAGAAAATGTGTGATGCGTTCGTAGAAAATACTATTGCCGCCCTCTGCATGAAAATTCGACATCTGAACTAGGGCGTCTACCTCTTTGATTGTCTTTGGTTTTAAATGCATACATTAGCCGGTTCTATGCACCAGATCGACCCAAAGCAGCAATTTCGTGGCCAACAGATATTCTAAGTGTATTTCCGGAGTCCGATTCAACAACATTCTAAATGCCTTTCCGGAGGCACTAGTAAAATGTAACTCTTCTACTTTGAATCGAAAAAGAATTGGCATTATAACTATCAGATGTTTCGAAATAAATATTAAAACCATAATTGAAGCCTAGTTAAATATTAAAGTTGTCCACCACAGTATTTTCAGGCCAAGTTCAAAAAGAGGGGAGGTAAATTCCCAAAGGGAACTGGCCTTTTCTTCCCTGTAGAGATAGCAAACAATTTAATATCCCGCCCTTTTGCAGTCTGATTAGATTTCTAGATAACATTTTCTATTGCATTTTATATTCGAAATTACATCAACTTGAGATTTTTTTTTCGACAAATGAATAAATGAAATTTCAAGCATTATTTCCCCGATGAAAATCTCAAAATGATTGTTATGCAAATCTAATTAATGTGAAAAATGTACGAAATTAAACAGATGTTGTTTCGGCGAGTAGCAGACCATACACCGAACATACTGACATTCTTACAAGTCCAGGCATAGTTGGGCAATTGCATATTAAACATTGCTGCTCGCTGCTGGGTTCACAGGACTGAAAATGTTGTGAAGTGGATTAACCCTAAGCGTCCCAATAAAAACTTCATGCCACGGTCAGCAGCAGTAACAATGGTTGGCAAACAGCAGCAGCAGCAGCAGACAAGAAGAATATGTACCAACTGCAAACGCATAAAGAACGCCTACGAGAACATGTGTT
The DNA here is from genome assembly GCA_963513945.1 of Hydrotaea diabolus. Classification (NCBI taxonomy): domain Eukaryota; kingdom Metazoa; phylum Arthropoda; class Insecta; order Diptera; family Muscidae; genus Hydrotaea; species Hydrotaea diabolus. The sequence goes on along the minus strand of OY740720.1, from coordinate 153,657,014 downwards.
GTTCTCCCACGATTTGTTGACAACTTATACACACACCGTACATGTTGACACTAGGGTGCTCCTAATATCAAAAACTTTAAGGAGACAGGAAACAGGACAAAGTGTGGTAGGTTTGACGTATTCGTCTTAGGTTAGTTTAGTGGCCTGTCTTTTCGGTAACTTATCCAGGTAATTTGATTTTTAACCCACTTAAATAGGTAAAGAAGCATGGTCATTTTTTTTAGAAAAAGGCTGTGCGACATGTACCTATTCCAAAATTCTTTCTATTGGAATTCCGTAGTTAAATTTAAAAGTTTACAAACAGAAGAATTGGTTTTGTAAACATAAAAAGTAAAAGTCACCAAATTTCCCAAAAATAATCACCAATCTTTACCCGAAGTAAAAGTCGTACCGACGTAAAAATCGTACTGTCTATGCCCCTTTATAGAAGGTAAACAAATACATGGAACAGAGTCATTTAACTGGATATGAGCCAAAATATGACGACAAAAAATTGAGACTTTCGGCCTTTAGAAGTGAAATTAAGGCGTTTTCATAAAATCCGCCAGAATAATTGCGAAATCATCAAAATATAAGTCTCAAAAGTCTTCGATCTTGCCATATTAGGCGAGAAATCGCCAAACCTGACAACCCTGCATCGCACACATCAAAAACTCCCTTAGTAAAAAAGGAAAAACAAGAGATAAAAGCGCAAAAATACAAAACGCGTACTTTTGAAGGTACAGCATGAAAAGGGGAAACCCGCTCATAAAGGTAAACGAGTAAAAATTCACGCTTAAAGAGATACATTCTAAAAAAAATCAAGTCCCAATTGAAGAGTTTCAAACTCCTGCTTAAGAATTTTTTTATATTTTTGTTCGAATTGTGCAGGAACCCCCAAAACTGTCACACTTATAGAGGATTCCTACTTATGCAGGTCCCAGTTATCAAGGTTCGACTGTATTGAATTTAAAGTTTAACAACATTAATTTCCTAAATGCAACTCTGCGGATATACCATTTCTTTATCAGCCCACAGATTAACATGATTTTTCCTTTGAACCCGCGATTTCGAACGATTTCCGTGCACATACGGATTATCTTCTATTGAGGCTCGTACAGATTATCTGTATACAACGCCATCTTTACTTGGACTTGGCATACAAAACTGAGACGGTAGTTTGATCACAATTTTTACTCATCTTTAAAGCTGATATTTTTCTTTAACGAAAGTGTGTAAAGTACTCCCAAAAATTTGCTTTACCCCCACTTAAGGTACACCCTAATAAACCTACCAGTCAGTCAGTCAATGCACTTAATATTAAATATATCTGGAAAGGCTGTGTCTGAACGTTGTCGTCTGGTGACAGGGGGATTCTGTGATTTCGTTTTGCTTTTTGTTGTTGTTGCGCTTTCGGAAACCTCCCTCGATGCTGTGTTGTGTGTATGCCGGCTTATGGCGCCCAACGCAACGACTACAACAAACGGGGTTAAATTGATAATTTCATATTAGGGTTTTGTACCTTTCCGTCCATCAATGTCGAAATCCTATTTGCCACAGAAGGGTGACTACTAGGGTGGTGGTTGGCGTTTTTTTCTAGCAGTGGCCGTGAAAGTGGTGGCATAGCTATCGAGGTTGATGAGAATAGTGGTGGTTCAATAGCTGATGTCCTTGCCAATTTTTTGGTCCATTTTTCCGCATCCGAACGAATCACACCCCAAACAAAATTGAAAAGCAGGTCACTTTGGCAAAATTTCGTTGTCCAACTACTCTTAGTGAAAAGGGGGAGAAACCCATGAAGTAAATGGAACATGGCAAAAGCCACATTCATATTCCTATTGGAACTCTACGAAGTGGCAAGTATTACAGAGGTGCTAATTTGCAGTAGCCACTGTTGTAGTCCATTCATTGTGTTTGCGAGTGCGTGTTGCATGAATGAAACTTCTGTGTTTTTTTTTGCCCATTCAAACTCTTGGCCAGAGCACGAACGAAGGCAGAGGAAAAAATTATGAATCTTCGGCTGCACCCTCCTCCTATTTTATGTTGCATTTAAATTCAATTAGTAACGCTTGTGTTGCACGCGGATGCAGAGCCACCACTGTGGCAAGCATGTGTACACATGTTACTTTATGTTCATCCGGTGAAATGTGTCCAAGTGTGTTCCTGTCTGCCTCTGTGCGTCTGTGTTTGTGGTTCGTTGGTTGCCTCTTCCGATAACACAAACAAAACTATATTCCGATATGTTGCCGCCAACACTTTTATGAGAATGTGCAACATTCACTGCTGCACGAGAAGCAGCACAAACAAATGTTTCATTTCATGGACGAGCATGTTTATTTTCCAATATTGGCGCTATTTTGCTTTTTGTTCTTTTCTTTTGTTACAAAAGACCAAAAAAAAAAACTAAATGGAATTATTTCCGGTGGCGATAGCGTCAGGAAAAAAACAGACCATGAAATAGTAGACATATCGAAAGTTCTTTAACGCTTAAAATCCTTTGGTGAAGCTAAGTAGGATTTTTTTAAGAAAAAATAGAAGCATAAATCCTTCGATTCGCTTATCAGAATTCAGAGTTTTAAGTAAAAACACTTAAGTTTGTGAAAATTCCTATTCACATTTTTTGTATTGCAAAATACATACGTTTTCCTGAATTTTTATAGGTCATACCAGAGGTTAAAGTGTAAATATAAATTTGTCATACCAGGAGATCGGTTTTAAAAATAATCGAGCTAAAGAGGAGCAATTTCTCTTAGATGGACGTGAAATAACTTGTAACAAAAAATGTATTGTTTAGACGAAAAGCTAGAATATTCTAAAATGTTTTTACCTACCACATATGTATCTTATAGCTGCAGGTAAAATTGGTATTAAAAATGAGCCAAATCGGTCTTAAGGGGAAAAAGTTCCCCTTTGAGGGTCTTAGAGGACCAAAATTAGTATTTTGGACAAACGAAAAGAGCCGGTATCTTCTAACATACCAGAAACGTGGCGTTAGTTTAATTAATATTGAAAATGGGAAAGATTCCCAGATTCCCAGGAAAAGTTTCTCTTCTGGGAGACTTAGAGCTCTTAACAAACGAAAAAGCCCGGACCTTCTTACTTACTAGATTTAAAATTAATTGCTGTACGTAAATAGGTTGGTATTGAAAATGGACCAAAACAAGCAAAACTGGAAATGGTTTCCCTTAAAGGTATACAAAAATACCCGAAAGGATTAAGAGTCTCTAACTTACTAGATATGAGTATTATAGTTTGGTTCTGGTTGAACATATACCAAATCGGACAATAGGAAAAAGTTCCCCTTGAGTGACTTTAAAAAATCCTGGCTATAATTTTTGGACAAACCTTGTAAAATTATTATTTACATTAGATTTGCTTGGATGTCTTAGGCGTAAACGGTTTTTAAGTATCTTAAATAGGTGTGTTCATTAGGCCCAGGGCCGCAAAAACCTGCGCTTAATGCTTGGGGTATCCAGAAACAGTGTAATATTTTCACAAATCCTAATAGATTTGTCCAAATTTAAGACTCGACCAAGCGTTTATGGGTCCTTGGCATCTACAAACAAGTGGACAAAAAAGTGGGATAGTGCCGAAGCTTATATACCTTATATAGTTGGTACACCTTCTAATCGCCAATCGAGAAAGCTTTAAACGGTCTAAATATCACGCCTTATACAGTGCATCACAATTTGGACTTTATAAGCCTGCCGAATCTAAAAATTGGTTTAAGGCGGCGTGGCACCTCCTATTTATAAATTATATTCTGCTAAATTTGTAAAACGATCAGCCCATACCTTTAGCATTCATGCGATTCTTTAAATATCATCATCATATATCTAATAGATCATGAGATATGATCTTTCTTAGTTAAGTACTCGTATGTGCGAATCCATGCTCCTGACCAATTATGACAACATAATTACGAAACATAATGAGAAAATGTGTTATAGATTAGGGTTAATATTGGTGATATATAAGAGAAAACCCGGCACTATAATATATATAGTTATATTTCTAGAGGTCTGCTTAGTCGTTTAGCCGTTTAGCTTTAATAATGCGACACGCATAGCTAGAAAGTCTTAGATTTTTACGACTCAGAGTATATAAGTAGATACTTTAGGGTTCTCCTATCAGTGTTTCAAGGTGTTCTAAACTGGGCGACTAAGTTAATCGTATAATAGAGGAAATAAAGAAATAACACTTATTTTACAACTCGACTTAATATAAGACCTTGGCCTTTAATTTTTACGATTCAGAATATAGACACCTCAGGGGCTACCAATCAGTATTTCGAGGTGTTTTTAACGGAGTAACAAAGTTAATATACACTCCATCGTAGAATAGAAGAATTAAAGACATTTCGTCACGAATCCGAGTTTAACATTAATTCCAAAGGTCCGAAAAATATGTGATTTCGAACAAAGGATAATTTATGAAAGAAATTTGATTTAAAGATATGCCTTAATTGGAGTCCAAAAACCTTTACCCTTCAACTTCAAGAATTCAAATATGTCATTTTCGACTTTACTAAATTAAAGCTTTACCCCATTGATCTATTGACCCTAAAACGTCAGAACGTTCTTTAACACAAGGGCACGGACAAAAACAATTAAATTTTGCATGCAATCCTAATATGCCCTTAAAAGCCTCTTACCCATGAGGTCTAGAGGCTTTTCTTTGGAATCCATTTTCTAAGATTGACTCAAGGATCCTAAAAACTAGTTCTATAAATCAAGGACACAAACAGTACTCAAATTAATTTGGGATCCATTTTCACTGGTTCTTTAAGTTCCAGTAACAAATACCGGCTCCGGTTATAGTTACTTAAAAACAATGAAATTTCATTATGAATTGCAATATGATTTTATATGCAAGCCGTGTTACCATATTTTTGTTGAAAAATTTGACGATTTCTAAACAAAATATTGAAATACAAATTGTGAGAAATCTGGTTTTGGCCTGGAAATCAATGAAGATCCGTTTAGTGCTTTAAAAAACTCATATAAATCTGCTTAAAAGGCAAAGCTGTTTGTAATTTTTACCTACTTTAGTCCCACCACATCCCATTAAGAAACAATGGGGAACTTCTCTCAAATTAGTGAGCTGTGCACGATTTAAATCTTGTACCCACTGACAGGTACCTACAGTTTAACGCCGGCTCTGCACGTTTAATGCATTTTTGTAAATATGTTGTTACATGGCTTAGAGATAAATCTCTAACTCGTGAAGTCGCCGGCATTTAAGAGGTGGAAACCCGCCGCTAAAAAATCGTTAGTTGTTCTTACCCGGGATTGAACATGGGTTAATTTGCATTATAGTCGTGTACACTTCCATCACACCACGGCGGCCCACACTATTTGTAATTTAGATTCAGCCCTTTTAGCTCTTATGAGCCGAAATTCAGTGACTCATGGGTACTCAAGCTTTACAATTTCCCTAAGTATTAAGTCTTTACCCATGAACCCTCGCGTTTCACACTTTAGTCTCTTCACAGTGGACAAACGAGTACCCAAAATAAAGTAAAATAAATTTCTTATGAATCCATTGAGTTTTTAGGATTTGACTTAAAGGGCAAGCTTCCTATAAATATGGACACATGTCAGTAAATTTAAGCTGCCCTTTTTTTAAATTATTCGTTTTAAATTAATCCACTTTTTATTTCAATCTAACGGAATAAAAAGATCTCGATCAACTACTATAGATAATGCATTCTATAGATAATATCATCTCTCTGGATAATCTCGAATTTCAATCATTAAAGCCGATCAAATTCCATTCATCAAGCCCAGGTTGACTTAATAAATACCAATGAAACTAAATTAACGAACTTACGATGGAAATGTCATCAACACAAGGCGAGAAGTTACACCTCACTTGGTTCGGTTTAACGGAACATTTCCTCATTGGCTTAACGTATGCATGCAATAAAACTCCAGATAATCTTAAGAGTTTTAAAATTTCAGTTTCGTTGCCCGGCCTATCACATTTCAGTCGTTTACGTTTCTTGGGGATTGGCCTGCATAACTGTGGAATTGTTTCAGTTTTCGAGAAGAAAATTCCTTACTTTGCATATTTGTTTGTTAAGCGGTAATGAATTAAAATTCTTTTTTTGTTTGTTTGTTTTGTCCACCTATCAGAAATGAACATCTCCAATTTCTATTAATCAATTAAAGTGTTAACAATATTCGTATGGTTCTGTAAGCCACCATAGGGATGACTCACTCAATGGTTACTGGACAGTTTTGTTGTTCCCTCCATTAATTCCTTGTTTTTCAGAAAATCGAAAGAACGAACCGAGAAAACAGCAATTCATAAATATTCCCTGTGTTTTCTGTTCAACATAAGGTATCCGAATGATACTGCCGCCACAGAGTGGCTTCAACAATTTTCAAACCATATGTACGCACAGACATACGTTCAGCTAAATGTCCGTCGGTCCGTCTGAACAACGATCAACAAAATCGTATTTACAATATTTCAAAGAATTTGTTAAGAATACAACAGTTTAACCAAGGCGAAAGAAAAGAAACGATATGAAACAAACCTTCGAATCGAAACGTATCGAATCGTTGTTTTTTTAAATTTGTTTTTTGTACAACGTTTTTCCTTTACAACTATTATACGCATTTTTGTTGGACGAGAGGTGTACGAGTATATTGTATTCAAGAATGGATGATGTTGATGATATGTCTGTCTGGACGGAAGGATGGTGTGGCATGCCGATGATGATAACAAAATCCAATGCCACACAGCAGAAATCAAAAAATACTCTTATACGCTTACAAGCGGGTTTAAAAGGTGGTCCTGAAAAAACTCTAGATATTAAAACATTTCAAACAGATCTATCGTTGTAACAATAAAATAAATCATCAATGTTTAAGTGGGGCAAAAAGTTCGCCGAATAAAAGACAATTGAAATTATTCAGGTTAAAAAGTAATCTATTTGTGTAATGTATTTTTTCATTGGTTAAATGAAATATTTTCATTGATACTATGAAATATTTTTTCAGCTACTCATCTTGCATTTTCTAATTGCATTAATGTCAGTGAAATCCCTCTTTGATTTCTTGATTCTTTAAAAAAACGATGTTATTGTTGCAGTGAAATAGTTAATTTGGTTAATTAAAACTATTTCGACAATACTCGTAGTTGTGTTTTTTTCAGTTTACTAAATTAGAATTTGTATGCAGGTTACTTGGTTAGCCAGCGAGTTGGCCTCAACTCGCTAAACTAAACGAGTTCGAGATCCCTCACTGATATTTCTAACAAAAAATCAGCAATGACACACCCTGCTATACGAAAACATATGTTTTTTGTTATGTATACTAAAAAATAATTAAACAAGAAAAGGTCTCATCGGCGAATTCGTATTGGGTTCATTTGCACGAGATGAAATAAGTGAAACAAAAATATCAACTTGAACTGGTAGTAAAGGGTGTTTTTAGACGTGTGGTTTTAATTTGGCCACACTTTTTTCGAAGTTGGTCATTTTGGCAGCTGTCACTTGATTTATGCTCAGTTTGGTTTGCCATTTCATAATAATTAGAATCACTCCGTTTACAACGTTTGCAAATCGTGGGGAATGGGCCCAAAATGAGATGGCCACTGATCCCGATTTTTACAAGAAAATTTTGTTTAGCGATTAAGCTCACTTTTGGTTGAATAGGTACGTTAATAACTAAAATTGTCGAATTTGGAGTAATGAAAATCCACTAGCCATTGTGGAGATGCCTCCTCAAAAAGGGATTGTGTGGTGTGCTCTATTGGCAGAGGGAATCAGTGATCCATAGTTCTTCAAAAGTGACATAAGAGACTGCCGCGGCGGCCACTTTCAAACACATAATGGGAAACGCTTATCTTTATAATAAAGCTAAATTATTGACCATAACATTAAAGAATATGCTTTTTATTTATCTTAAAAACCACACGCCTGAAAAAACACCTTTTACACATTCTTACAAAGCAAATGTTTGGCAATTGATTGATTTAATGTTTTTCTTGGAATATTTTATTACAATTAATAGCTTTTTATTACCTGATTTCGGCGAAGAACCCTCTTGCTGTTCATTTCTCTTTGGTGTAAACAAAGAGAAACAGTGTTGTCGTATTACTCACAGTTTTGCTAAATTTTGTTAGATTACCATATTGCAAACTAACTAGGAAACTAAGCTAGTTACCTCAAAAAAGTTCGTCGTTATTGTTACAATGAAATGTTGCTTTGTTGTAATGAACGTTTTTCATTTACTAAAGTTTATATTTTTGTAGATTTTATAAAATTTCAAAAAAATATTATCATTGATTCAATAAAATATTCTCATCGATTTAATAGAATATTTACATTGCTAAAATATTTTCTTTGTAGTAATGAAAGATTTTCATCTATGCGATAAAATATGTTCATTGAAGTAAATAAATATTTACTTACTTTATTGTTTTGAAAGGGTTTTATTTCCTGCACTAAAGCATTTTCACTGCAGTAATTAAAGGTTTTAATTTAAGCATTGAAGAATGTTTAGTCTAATGAGTATATATTTTGATTAAATGGTTAATTTTTAAAAAAAAAATTGCATTGATGTAATGAAATATTTCTTAGTTGCAATGAAATACTTTTATTTATCTAAATCAATAGTTTTATTGGTACTTTAACGAATTGTTTGATCCCTGACATTAACATTCAATGGCATTTGGTACACAACAAATGCGGAGAGTGTCTCTTTGTTTCAGTCTGGTGTCACAGGTAGTGAGAAGTACATACTTCTACTCAGTTGTTCTGGCCTGACTAGTAAATACGACCTTCGATGTATGACGTGATGGATTTAGACTTTGCCTAGATCAGGGGTAAAGATTTGGCTTAGTGAGAGTTGCACCATTTGAGTCATAGAACAGCATTACTTTCGTACCGCTGGTAAAACCTCATAAGTCCCACCTTATGAGGTTTTACCAGCGTAATTAAAGGTTTTAATTTAAGCATTGAAGTATGTTCAGTCTTTGATTAAATGGGTAATTTTTAAAAAAAAAATTGCATTGATGTAATGAAATATTTCTTAGACATTTGGAAAAAAATGAAATATATAAAATAATATTTCCTTTGATTAAAAAATGTATTCAGTAATGCAATGAAATTGTTGCATTGATGCAATGAATACAATATAATTCATGGTACGAAATCGCTTTATTGAAAAACACTTCCATTGTGACAACTCTCAGAGATACTAGCGAAACAATATTGGATATTAATTAAATATTAACTTTTTTTTGGACCACTATGATGGACCGCGATGGAAAGCTGGCTTAATATGGCTGTCGCCCAAAAACCCTTGATTCCTATACTCCACATTTTACAGCGACGAGGTGAAACTCGCAAAATCAGACGACTTTACAAATAGAAGATTCATTGTCAAAATCTTGTGAATCTATTTATTCAGTTGTTCGGTGTCACCTTTTTTATCCTGTGCCGATCACTGATTCAAAAGAAATTTTACCTTTTCCACTTAAGTCTGGTACTAAGTTCGTTCCTCGCCTCAAAAACGACTAATAAATGCTATTTTCTACATCGAAAAAATTCTTGAAATCTGTGGCGTTTGCCAAATATTAATAAAAATACAATTTGCGCAACCATTTCTACAATTTTTTTTATTTTTTATGGAGTTTAACACATTTTCACATGAAGCGCCTATATAAGTAACAGACTTACTGGGGTTAGTGGTAAACTTCCCTATTATGCTACGACTTTTTCTTGCCTCTTCGTCTTTGTTAAATCCACAAATATTTCGGCCTAACCTAATGTGCACACTCGTAGCTACATATGTACATAATTTCTTTTCTTATTCGTTTGTTTGGATGTTTCTGTTAAGTCAGTAAACTTCTATAGAATTTCAACAATTTCTCGAATACGGAAAAAAAGGAATGGAAATAACATCCATACGTCCGTAACATCTCGTATGTGGGGAGTCATCCGGTGCCGTTAATTATGGACTTAATGATGATTGTGATAATGCGAGTTAATATCGTGGCGAAACGATGGTGGCGGTATGCGTTGCTGAACTTTGTCTCCATATCGAGTAGGACTTAACCTTTCCTTGGCTCAGACACACAAATTAAACATATGCACAGGATTGCGCGATTACACGAGACTTCAGAAGACCGCAGCATTCATTTTTGACATGCTCAATTTATTGTGATTCTCAGGTTTGCTGTGGCTCTTACACACTTACAAGACGAACGAACGAACACATCGGTGCCTGATAATCATGTGATTAATTTTGAAAATGTTACAGGAGAAAACAAACAAAGATTCATTTCATCAGTTTCAAATTCTTAGAAATCTGGCAGGCAGGCTGACTGACTGCTGCTACCCTCATTCCAAGGTTTTTAGTTGTTTTTTCGTTCCTTTACGTTTTCGTACGAAACAAATAAAAGACTTGTGAAAAACCTATTAAAATATTTAAAGGACCCTGTGTGCAGACAGCCGTACGGCAGGGTCGGGCCAGGATGGCGTTGGCGGAATATTAATATTTTAACAGTTTAAGTAAATGTTTAAGTTGTTGATATTTGTGTGTTAAAATGCTGATGGCTGTTTTGCTTTTCAATGCGTGTACGAAGAATATAAGCTTGCTTACACACACAAATCTTTGCACAGTGGTTTAAAGTCGTTGAAGTAGGTAAGGTCTTGTAGCTGTGTTAGACATAAATTGTGATAGGCTGCATATCTACTCGGTGTTCTTTAAAGGGTCCGTTGTGATTATCTGTAAAAGATTACACTTAAAATTTTGAAGAAAATCCGCTTTGAGCCAAGGTTGGCCATTAAGACTTCCTTGAGCCACGGTCAAACCAAGTCGTGATCCTGGATAATGCTTCATTGTATCATAAAGATTGGCCGGATTCAGATTCAGCTTTCAAAATATGTACATGCTTAAAAAGATTTGCCATTTCATAAGGCAACGATTCCAGCTTTTAATAAACTAAGTTCATTAATCCAATGAAATTGTTGCATTAATTCAGTGAATACAAACATATAGTTGTCAGTTTAATAATTATGGTAATGTGTCCATTTTTAGATCTCCGTTAAGGGCACAGATAAAGTCGTTAGTATGTTTAGCATCCTTAGACAATCCAAGTCGTGACCGCGTATTTTATTCCGTCGCATCATATGGTGGGACCAGATGGAAATAATAGTTTTTCCTATTGTTATATTACAGAAGCCGTCAAATTTACTTAAGTCATCCAAATTGAAAAATATTCTGTAAGGTTTGCCATTATATTATGCAAAATTTCACGCCAGCTAAACGTTAAGAAATTAAAAAAATATAATCAAAATCCTAAAGAAAAATTGGAGCAAAGTGAAGAAAACCTATGCGGCCAAAGAACAGTCAAAAGTATTGATTCGCTGTTGATCAACATAAATGGCTATCGTGCTGATGTAAGAATTAAATGCAACGTCATGAGCTTTTAAATGTTTCGCTAGAAATATTAACCGTAGTTCCGCGCATTCGGACGAGTTCCATTTGAGCTCAGCAGTTCTGTTAGTGGCAAAATTACCGCTGTTTAAGCCCCAGCCCATCCATATGTGTTCGATCAAGTATCACAACATCCACAATGTTTAGAATTACTGTTTGGATCAATTTATGAAATGGGTACTTCCTCGGATCTGATTTTTTTTTTGATATGACTAAAGGAAATTTCTCAACCTCGGTATAAAGCGATCTTAGCCGACTTTCTGCAGTCCGAGCACAACAGTATCGATAAATCTGATTTCTGTCTTCAACAAGACGGCGCTAACAAGTGTCTTATCGGTCCATGTTTTGATATTAAACAAAAGTCTTACCCGAGTTTAAAACCCGCAGCTGTGAAAGCCTTTTATTACAACCGATTCTGATCAAATTTCGAATGAAACATAAAGATTATCTTAATTTGTTTTACAAATCCGACAAGCTTCTATCCACTGTATGGGGTAGATATTTACGTTAGTTGGCTCATTCCCTTGCCCTCTAAAGCAATAAATGTTATAGTGTACGTAGCTGGGTTGAGGAGTATGTGGGTGGGGGTACATGCGGTACATAATAATGTATGGATATGACTTTACATATACTCGAAGAACTTTACAATATTATTAAGTGTTGCCTCGAGCAATTAAATAAGATAAGCAAACAGCAACAACTGCCACTGCTCGACGACAGCAGCAGCCAGCCAGCCTGCAACCATAGCAACAACAATAACAATGCTTAAGTCACGTATAGACTTGAGACATTTTCTTCTCACAGCCAGCCAGCCACCACCGCCACCTCAATCCACACCAACCGAGTTTTTCCTTCTTGTACTTGCATATACAAGTCCAGACTCTGGACTCATTTAATGGTCCTCCTTCGACACTCGTAAAACGGCAGCCAGAGTGGGGGTCCATAGAATGTAACACACACACACATACACTCACAAAAACACGAGGATATTGTTTTTGCCCAGCTATCGATATTGGTTTTGTTCTTCTTCTTTGTATGTTATAGAAGAACAAAAAAATACTATCCTTTTTATCTCCGTAAGCGAGTGAGTAGTTAACAGCATTCCCACTTCTATGACTGACTCGTATCTCTTTGGGTCGCAGAGCATTGATTAATTTTTTTTGCCCGCCATCATGCTGAGTTGTAATGTTTGTAGGGCCACAACTTTATGTGAGTTTTCACATCTTTTATTTCGGGCCTTAGTCCAACAACTCCTCCTACCTTCTGGGTAACTCCTCCACCGTTGTCGATGTCGCTATCATTAGTAAGTAACAGCAGCATGGACGCTGGACTAAATGATGATGATGCCGATGCTGATAATCATCATCATCAATAACGTCATCCATTTAGAATTTGTGTTGTTGGCTTTATTTGATTTCGTTTGGTTTGGTTTATATATTTTCAATGTCATTATTTTTACGGTGTTAATTGTTATAATTCAAACACACACACACTGACTCTCTCATGCATGGGAGAGAAAGTGTCTCCAAGCGTGTGTGTTTGCCTACACTGCGTGTTTTATATGTACTTACCCATATGAACGTTCGTTCATACATATGTATGTGTGTGTACATTATGCTATGGTCTGTGATATTGTCCGACAGTCATTAGCCATTGTTTGTATGGATGTGTCCCCCCTCTGGCAGTCTCTCTGCCTCACAGTCTTCTCTTTGTTATTAATTCTATTTTATTTCTATTTGACTGACTTGTTCTTTCATTGTTCCTCTGCTTTCAATTCATTTCAATTTTATTTCTTGGCATTTTTCTTCTTGCCTCCAACTGTCGCTTATTGAGAATATTTGTAAGAAAAAGTGGGAGTGGATTTGTTTTATTAAATACCAGCACACATACACGCGAACACACATATATCACTCGCTCCTCATGTTCCAGCTGATGATGACAGTTTGGAAAAAATTACCTGCTCTCATGCAAATGCGTACAGTTAGTGTTGTAACATTTTCAGCTGAGGTGATTCAATGAACAAACGCCTCTTCCTGGTACGGAACGGGGGTTATCTTCCGACCATAAACCACGCAGATACGTCTGGAAATAAATGCATTTTATTGGGCGGAGTATAATTTAATTATAAATAGCACGCTTGGAAAATGACCTTCGAATTCTTCAATTAACTTTAATAAAGTGTAAACAAACAATTGGTTACTACGATTGTAGTTTATTTGCTTCTTTTGGCCATAAGAACTTTTTTTTTGTCTTAAGGTTCTGCATGATTCTCTGCCAAATCTTCAAAATAATTGCATATTGAGATACTTAGTAAAATCTGCTTTACTTTAAGAATCGTTTTGTCCCTTTTAAATATTGATCGCTCGTTTTTTTTTATAAATTCATAAAAGGATATTTGCTGAAATGTAATTCGAGTACCCAACTCACACAGGCTGCTTTTGGGCCATTTGGGTCCATGACTCAGACTCAAATACTAGTCAAATCATTAAAATAAATCCATATTTGGCTTCGAAGTTAAATTTGGTTAATTTAATTTAATTTTTTTTCCCATATGTCCATATTTTGCTCTTGATCGCTTCTTTTGACCAAACGAGTCGTTTTTTCGGTGCCTACAATCCACGCCACCGATCCCAAATATTGGGCAGTTTTTTAAAATACTCGTATATGCATACATTGAATTGACATTAAGTTTAATTTACTTTGAATGGCTCTAAGTTTATTAGTAAACGTTTTTTTGGACCATGGATGGAACCGCTATTTGGGCCACAAGAGCCTGTTTTGCGCTTAGTGCGTCTGAACTGACAGTCACCATTTTAAGCCATGCTTCGTCGACATTAATTATGATATGTCGAGCAAATACTCAAAAAGTATAATTCTGCATTGCTTCAAACTAATTTTCCATTAGAAATTATTATTCAGATTATCGCTGCAATGGCATGTCAATTACTTAGTGCCGCCGTGGTGTAATGATTTTTGTACAGGACTAATAGACTAGTAACCCATTAGGAGGGATCAATCTTTTTTCGCTTGTTCGTATCAATCTTTTTCCGCTTGTTCGTTGAAATGATGCTTGAACAAGAATCTAAGAAATAATAGAAATGCAAAATGATATCATTTTCAAAATAATCATACTTATATTTATTTAATTAAGATAGGACTTTGACAAGTTTTGTATATGGGACACAATCCACCAGCAGGCAAGGGATTACACTACTAGTCCGTTTAGTAAACCTCAGCTTTCCCTATTTCTGTATATAGGGCTCTTTAAAGAATTACCTACAATTGCAAGACCAGATTATTGTTATCAAGATAAAAAGCGAAATTCTTGAAATCTATATATATATATATATATATATATATATATATATATATATATATATATATATATATATATATATATATATATATATATATATATATATATATATATATATATATATATATATATATATATAACAGGCTAATCCTAACAAAAGGTTGTAGAAATAGCTTAAGTGAGATTACCATGCTATTAAAATAATCATGAAAATACTGAAGAAACTTGCAAACAGATAACGAGATTATAATTTGAAATATAAACGTACCTGAAAGTTTGTTTAATCTTGAGCCAGGTCAAAAGTTTTTTTTTTAAATAATGATTAGATCTACTGTTTGAACTAGTACTTTAATCGGGAGATCTTATCCATTTTAGCATTTTTCAGAAAGAAATCATGGCGAGTGAAATAGTTAATCAGTGCCTGCATTGAAACGTCATAATAAGTATCAGTGTCAACACATGTGACAGCGCATAAAGAAAGGGACCTAAGGGTAAACAAATAAATTTGCACTTTTTTTTTGATTTACCCCAAAAGTGTTCCCTCCCAGAGATATGCGCGTTTTATGAAAGGGATGGTACACCAAAGATACACGTATTTAAATCTTTAAAATGGCTCTCCTGAACAAAACTGGTTTTTACCCTTAGGTCCCTTTCTACTTTGCGCGTCACATATATAAGTACTCAAAATCGGAAAGTCGGACTGCAATGAAATCTCTGAAATCTGTATTGAAGTATCACGTTTAAGAACCGACCTATAATGTCACGTATCTAAGCAGTTCAATAACCACAAAATTAGGCTACCAGGGCGCAGGAACGGGGAACGATAAGTTGGTCAGGTATGTAAAAGCATTGCTCGTTACACTACAACTACACTTAATCTTAAATAAAAAGCTCTACAATAAGCGAACGAAAGTTAGGCTAGGGTCAAGACTTGCTAAATCAAGTACCTTATTGCGTTCTAAATCGTGAGAAATCCTTAATATCCTTCTTAAAATTTGATATCTTTCGGTTAATGACCGTGGATAAAGTACGATTAGTAGTCCTTAGTAGTAGACCTTAGTTGGGACGGGGAATAGGACAAATGCGTAGAACACCTATTGTACTTGTCGACTACTGTACTACATATGCCAGAGAAGATTACAGTGTTATAGATCACACACCTTATCGGACCTCTCAGATATTCAGAGAATACATAAAAATTAGTACAAAGGATTTCTGTGCTGTTTGGATAATTTGAAATATGGAAAAGGAACATACATTTCGAATGAACTAGGCGCAAGAAAATGTCAGTAGAGGTTTTACTCTGGGTCTCAACACTGTATCTCGCCACTTCAGCTTTAACTGGGGACAAAAAGGTTCGTTAGCACGACCAATAACCTATATATGTATGTAGTCAAATCTGTAATATAAGGCTTGTTTAATTTGACTTTGACTTGTGAAAATATTGTGTTACTGTTATGTTTATTTAATGTAATCATGCTTTGCATCTTGAGTATGCTTGCTAATTCAATCAAAATATTGAAAAAGTAATTAAAGAGACTTATCATCTAGTTTAAACGCATGACCGCAAGCAGAACAATATTTTGAAAAGATAATTCTAAATAGCAAGTGCAAGTCTTGTTCAAGTTTTGACTTGTTCAAGTTTTGACAATTTAAACACATTTAAAAAATTTAGAGGAGAGTGTCATCTCTTTCTTCTCCTTACAATGTTTTCATTTTTATTTTCCCTGTCAAATTAATTATTTTAACGAAAATTCGATTAAACCCCGTTAATTACTCATGAAATTATCTGATATTATTTTCTGTGCCTTCTAATTATACACTCGGGTATTATTTACGGCGTTTTCATATTCTGTTCGGTTTGGTTCTTCCTCCTCCTCCTGCTGGTTGGTGTTCTTCGTTTCGTTAGCATTCAACATTGTCAATATAAAGTTTGTGTTTTATTTTTATGGGCTGTTTGTGTGTTGTTTATGAAATGGATGACGACTACGCGACATCATCATATTGGAACAGAAAGCCTGTATGAACTATACTGGTCCGTGCGAACTCACCTGTACGACAGACGGACGAACGGACAGACAAGCCATGGACGTTGTTGTGTTGTAGTAGAGGTACTCCTCCTTCTCCTAGTAGGCTTAGTTGATGTTTCTTAATGTTGTTGTTTGCTGTGCTATGTTTACTAATTACGGAAAACAATAAAAAAAAAAAGTTGTTATAAAATATTCCGGGCACGTTAAAGTGTTTCGTTGTTGTTGCTGCCGCAGTGTATTGAAAAATTATACTCCGGCAAATGGCAGGAATTATAAATGAGCTTAACGTGAAACAAAATAACAGCAACAACAACACAGTGCATGATTAGATGACAGTGGGGAGTAGTTGGGGGGGAAATGAGGAGTTTGTGTGTGCGAGAGATTCCTTTATGAAAGTTTAGAACAACAGAAGGCAAGACTCGAGAAAGAAAAAAACAACAAGCGAAGAAAATCACAAGTAAATAAATAAGCATTTGTTAAATTCGTTTTTACTGTTACATTCTCGGCGCAGCAATGGGAGAACAGGAAACATTTAGTGTGCGTGCGTGATGGATATAGAAATACACCACATACAGGCCGACGACACTCACATGGTGGATGTGAGTTGGGTTCTGTTTGCCAGAGAGAGGAGAGTGAGTGGTATGTGTGCACGAGTGCAAATATGTGATTTGTTTGTGTAGTTGCTTTTTTTTTCTTTTAAGGAAATACGAAAATCCATAAAGGAACAAACAAAGGCAACAAGAAGCAAATGATGCCAATATAAAAAAGAACAAATCTATTGAATAATTTGATGAGCTTTCAGAGTGACCCGTCCGTGCGGGCAGACGGACCTGATTAATTAAGGGAAATTTGTAAAGTGCATTCATTCATTCGTTTCTTGTTACGAGTAACATTGTAAACATTTATTTATGTTGGTTTTTATTATGTTATGCTGAGTTCCTTTCGTACTTTACTCCATCTTGTTCCTTGGTACGAGTATTAATCTTAACGTTGGTGTTGTTGTTTTTGTTGTCTACGTGACTGATTTGGGATTCTTGAAAACACAACACCAACAACCGCCATGGAGAAGAAAGAAAAAAAAGCCATAAATGTAAATATACTAGATGGTGTGTAAAATACGGGGAATTTGTCATGACGTGCCGAAAACCCATCATCAAAACTAAACCATTTGAGTTTGAATAGAAGAGCAAGCTGTGTGTGCATGAAACCAGAATGAGAAAAACACACACAGACACACACATACAAGAGAATACTCCCAGCAACAACAACAGCAACCATACCTATCTAATTCACTTTTATAACAAACATTTGAGGGATGAAGGCAAGCAAAGAAACAGTGGAAACCAAGTGTGTACTACTACCACTACTACAAACGCAGGCTGCAACATATACAACAGCAACAACGACAACATTGAAAATGAACCATATGAACGGACATACTCGTATAAAAAAACAACAACTTGATAAAGGGAACATTATGTTATAAACATAAAAAAGTATTTTATATTTCAAAGAGAGAAGAAAACGTTCGTTCGTCTGTCGTTGATGTTGTGTTCCCCGCTTGCCCTACACTGTGTACTCCGGCCACCGTTGGTGTTGTTGTTTCTTTACATGTGGGTTCATTTATTTCAAACAGTATGCTTTATAGTTCAACTAAAAGAAGAATATTCGTATGTATGTGTTTGTTTGCATGCGAGTGTGTGTGCCTATGGTGCATTAGGAAATAAAAGTGGCATTAGCACCATACCCAGAGCCATTTGTAAACACAACACTACACTTTGGACATTAGCTAGGCGCGCATAGGTAAAATAGATATGGATAAGCACACATACACACACACAAACGAGCACACAGATACGCACAACATAAAAAATACAGGGAAATCATTATCATCCCGTTTTCCCGAATCCCGTTGTTAGTCGTATGTACTGTTGTTGTGATAATGCTTGTTGTTGCTTTCTAAACTCACGCACTTTTCGCTGTTGTTGTTGTCGTCGTCGCTGTAGTTCGGTTTTGTTTTTGTATTTAAGAGTTCTTGTGGAGTTGGGTTCTCTTTCGTCTCGTCTCCGGTCGTTGGTCGTGGTCGGTCGTTCGGTCGTAGAAAGCAGGGATTTTTTTGTTTCGTGTGTGTTTTGTTGTGGTTGTTGTTTTTGTTGTTCTGTATGTTGGTCTGGCTCGGTTGCATTTATGCTGTTGTGCGCTATTAATGAAGAGCAGCCAAAAAACATAACATACAAACAGTCGAAAATTTTCCCTTATTGTGTACGGACGCTGGATGCGGAAAAAATGAAAGTTTACGGCATTTGAGAATTCTTCTTCTTCGGTCTTTTAGTTCCTTCTTTTTGTATACACAACGGACGGTATTATTTAAGCAGTGTACTACTACAGCGTGTATGTCTCTGTGTGCAAGCGTGCGTGCGTATCTACATACATATAAATGTTGGATTATCATTTGGAAATGTCTGCCATAAAGTGGAATATTGTATGCTTCACATAAAATAGTGATAACATTTGTCAAAAATAAACAAAATCCAAAAAAAAACAAACCCCAAAAAGGAAATACTAAAACCAAATGGATTAAACCAAACGAAAAGAAGAAAAAAATAAGCCCATACATGTGTATGGAAATAATTCAAGTTCTCAAGCGATAACAAAAAAGAGTTTACAGTTTAAAATCAATAAAGTGAGTAAATTTGAAAACGAAATAATTCCTCTATGGTTTAATTTCAACACATCTCCTCCTATTTTCTTCGCAAAGCCCGTCTGAGAAATGCCCCTAAAGAAAATGAAACAAATTGTGTGGCAAAAAGTAGTCTTTGCAATGGCCAGAAAAGAAGTGTTAAAATAACCCCCCTCCATAAAAGTGAAAAAGTTTTAGAAAAAGCCCCCAAAAAAATCTATACTAAGGATATTAAATCCTGTTATAAAATAAAACGAGTCTTCCTGCATAAATGTGTGCACCAAGAAAGGAACAAAAAAAAAACAATTGCCCACTCTTCGGTGCCTGCTGCGGCACTCGCTCTCACATTTTACGGTTTACGCGCTCTAACACTCTCAATATATCACGAGGTCTCTTTGGAAATCCTTTGCGCTCACTCTCCCTTTTTCGTGTGTAGTTTCTAAAAATACTCGCAAACCCCTAATACAACAACAACAACAACAGTAGCAGCAGCAGCAACAACAACAGCACAAGCCAGAATATGTTCGTTCGTTAGGAAAACAAAATGTAATATATTCAAGTGTTCATATGTGTGTGCGAGAGTGTGTATGCATGTGTGCGTGTGTTGGTAAAAGAACAACATTCTAAAGAGGAACCAAAATATATAACAATAAAAAATAAAATAAAAACAAACCCACAAAAAGAAAATGTTTAACAGCAACATGCAGACAGACATACACGTACACACTCTGCTATCTCTCTCTGATGGGATAACAGAAGTTTGATAATTTTCCAGTGTCAATTACCTGAAACATACACACACAGCCGACCGACAGTAACAACAACAACGTGTAGCCAGAATCACATTACAGCAAACACCACATCACACCACAGACAGACGGGACGGACGGACGGGCGGGACTGACGAACCAGCCAACCTTACCATTATCCCAACCATTCCAGCTGAAAACGAAAAAATGGTGTAACAAATTTAACCGCTTTTTACCCATGTGCGGCTGGCTGGCTGGTCTTCGTTTTCGTGTGATTATCGAACGAATGCATTCGTTAAAAGAAAGCAATAAACAAAACGAAGAGAAAGAAAAAACAACAGCATTTACAATTTGTTGAGTAATCATTTTCCCGCTTTTGTCGGTGTCTGCTTAAGTGTGCGTGTGTGTGTGAGTGAGGTGTATTATGATGATGATAATAATAATCAAAGTTATTTATTCCCAAGAATATCTTTCACGTGGCTCGGCATGCTGCCCTCTCGTGCTGCGTGTAAACAAAAAGCAAACAATGTTCGCTTTTGTACAATTAACTGAGAGTCAGCCAAAAGTTGGGTTTAACTATCCACCACCCCACCCCCTCTCTACCATTCTAAATCCTCTTTGTATTTTACGCCCTCTCTTCCCCGCCCCCATAGGATTGGATCACTTAACCATAACGCGCATAATGGCTACAATAAATAACATTACATTGTCATTAACGGTATTTGTCCAAGGATTACGTACATTAAAGTTCTCACGTTTTAGTGTTTATTGAATTTTGCTCTTGCCGGCGGTAATTACAGTTATTGAATTGTTGTTGGATAGGAGAATGGAAGGATAAGCAGTTGTAGGTATTGTATGGTAAAGGGTGGTGATTTTTTTTGGCAAAAGTGTTTTGTTTTCCAAAGGTCAATAACTGTGAACAATTTAGAACAGGTCAGTGCATGAAATAAATGTCTTTTGTTTGCAATAACATAAAATTTCTCAGCTTTCGTTCAATAAAGAACTTAAATTAATAAATCGCCTATTTGTGACAAGGCTGTCTAGTCTAAATTAAATGTGAGTACTAGATCGAAATCTTTTAAGTTACTCTATAATCGTAACACAATTCTCAAATAATTGCAGTGAAGGAGCATTTTTGAGTTTGATTTTTTTTACACGAAACTGCATTTTTCTGAATTGAGACGGTTAGCTATTATTTGAACATTGTAAAAACGGCTATTAAACTTGTGAGTTTGTAGCACATTATCAGTTCTTACGAATAAACACTATTTGGCGTTGAAAAATATTAATCGCTGATGCTGCTCATGAATTTTTTAATCCCGCAAAACTCTTTTGCAATTTTTTCAAGAGTCTCCTATTTTTTAAAGTTTTGCTTTTGAGAGGTTCCGAAACGCTTATTTCGAACCTTTTGAAATTATTAATACAGGCGTTTCCATTAGGGACATAACAATTTTATTTTTTAAGAAAACACAGAATATTTAAGATATAGAGTTCAATTTATTCCAGGTGTGGTGCAAATGTTACATTTTAAGAATGAAATTCGATTTCGGTCATATGACCACCATGAGCCAGTATACAGCGATCTATTCTTTGGACCCAAGTTTCCACTACTCTTGCACACATCTCGACCGAAAAGTTATCAATTTCGCGTTGGATGTTATCCCTGAGCTCGTCTATCGGCTTGTTGACATAGTCCAATGACTTAATGTGGCCCCATAAACAGAAATCCAATGGCGTTAAATCGCATGAACGAGGTGGGCGTACGACCGGACCAGGCAAATTTCACCGAATTTGCCTTTCGGTAAATCGATTGTTACGCTTGCTGTGTGGCTAGTGGCACCGTCTTGTTGAAACCATATATCGGCGATGTCCAGCTTATCCAATTCTGGCCAAAATAGCGCTCTCCACTAACGGTAACATGACTATTTTTTTCATCGATTTAAAAATAGGCCCAATCACACCTCCGGCATGAAAACCACACCACACAGTAATTTTTTGCGGATGCAATTGTGTCCTTGAAGCAAATGTGGGTCTGTTTGTGTTCAATATACTTGGTATGTTGGATACTTGGTATGTTGCACCTATACTACAGTTCCAATAACTGAAAATTACAGAGCACCAACATTCGGTTACTTTGATGGAATACTTGAGGTTACGAGGGCGACCGCAAATGTAACTGGCCTAACATAAAATGAACCGTTTTTTTGGAATTATTATTATTTATTTTTCAACATAATCTCCTTCCAACTCAATACACTTCATAAAACGTTTTTCAAGTTTTTTAATTCCATCCGAAAAATAAGATTTTTCAAGACCTTCAAAATATGCCTCAGCTTCAGCAATAACCTCGCTATTGGACGAAAATTTTTTGCCACCGAGAATTTTTTTTAAATTTGGAAACAAGAAATAATCAGAAGGAGCTAAATCTGGACTATATGGTGAATGCGGAGCAATTTCAAATCGTAATTCGGCCAGTTTTTGTTGAGTTTAAAATGCTGAAATGATGTTCTTTGATGAAAAAGAATTTTCTAAATGCGGTCGTGTTATCTTGATTTCTTCACTCAACCGATCCAATAATGCACAATAATATTCACTATTTATAGTTTTCCTTTCTCAAGATAATCAAAAAATATTATAGCCCTTGCATCCCAAAATACTGTGGCCATTACTTTTCCTGCTGACTTAACAGCTTTCGCCTTCTTGGGACCACTTTTAACAGCTTCTATCCATTGTTTTGACTGTTCTTTGCATTCTGGGATGTAGTGATGGATCCATGTTTCATCAACAGTTATGAATCGGAGCAAAAACTATATTGGATTACGCTGATAAATCGCTAAAAGCTCCTCGGAGTTGGTCCAACGGAGGATTTTTTGGGGCAAAGTCAACAAACGCGGCACCCATAGCTTTTTTATGTGGAGTTCATCATGTAAAATACTCTAAACTTGTTTTCGTGTATTTTAACAATATCAGCAAGTTCTCTGAGCTTTATTCGTCTATCTTTAGTCACTTCATTAAATATTTTTCTAATGTTTTCAATAGTAGTAGCAGTTTTCGGTCTTCCAGAGCGTTGTTCATCTTCCGTACTTGAACGACCCATTTTAAATTGTTGAACCCAGGATTTCACGGTGGAGTATGATGGTGCATTATCACCATGAACAGAATCCAATTCATCTTTGATTAATTGTGGCGTATAACCTTTCATATAAAAATGTTTAATTACCGCACGAAACTCTTTATTTTCCATTTTTCAAAAATTATAAAACTTGTTTACTTCAATCACCTGTAACAAAGAAAATAATCATTAAATATTTCGGAAATTTTGACAGATGGCTTATAAAAGATTGCTTTTAAAAAACAAAAAAAAAACAAAGTTGCTAGTAAAACATAAAATGTGCCAAGCCAGTTAGTTTTGCGGTCGCCCTCGTAATGTACCCTTAATCATTCGGTTGTAGCAACGAATCTGTTTTCTGTGTGTGATTATTGATTTAAACTGCATTTAGATTGTATAGCTGATACTTGACATATAATCGTTTGTGACAATTGATACTTTCTGTTGATGCAACTATAAGCATGTTTTACGAAGCTTTAATTGTGGTGACAGTGTGTGAAACTTGATATCTATTCGTTAAAGTGCCAAAAAATACTTCGCAAATATGGTATAAAAAGTTGTTTAGACATTAATGCGGTTTCCCTTAGATCGGTGAGCTGTGCTTGATATAATTTTTCTACTCAATGACCAGAGTCTACTCCGTAAAGCCGGATCGTAAAGAGGCCTTAAAACTCCGCTGGAAAACTAATAGTTTGCGTCAGTCCTTATAGGCCGTTGAATCCATGCAATAACTTCACCGTTAATCAAATTTAACTTTTTCAGACTACGATTTTTTGTGCCCAAATTATCCCAAAATCAATAGCATTAGAAATATTTTCACGACGCTTTTACAATATAGTGGTGATTGAGCTACATTCAAACTGCATTTATATATCTGACATACATTAATATATCTTACAATGCATTTATTTATCTGACATAACGAAACCAAACTAAAATTGTTTTTTTTTTTAAATTAAAACTAAAAGTCCAATAATGAAATGGACTGATAACGAACTACCCTAACTATAAAATTTGCTAAAAGTGATGTTTGTATACCCAATTTTACTAAAGCTGTCGGCAGTTATTTCCATCACAAGAAGCCAATGATCTTACCTTGTTATTGCAAAGATTTGGTAAAATCCAAAAAGCTGTTAGTTAGGTTGATTGAAGTTATTGTCTGCCTAGAAATCTTAATAAATCATATAATGGATGAATGAAATCGATAATAGTCTGTCAGTAACGTTTAATATTTATGGATTTTTTCAATAGAAAACTGCATTTAACATAACATTTTCGAGTAACTTCGATGGACCTTTTTCTCTTTATAAATATTCGATATGTATTAAAGAAATTAAGCACTTAGCAACTGATGACCGAACACGCCTATCCAAGAAAAAATTAAATTTTTACCAACTATTACAAATATTCTTTCTTGGGATTTTTTGAAAGCCGTCGGCTTTAAATTGCTTCCTCAGTTTTAAATCAAATCTGAATACTTATACACTGATCATCCTCTATATTTTATTGAATATTGTAATTCTTGTCTTCTCTTATTCAAAAAACTTATTTGCCTTTGTAGTAGCCCAAAGTCTGCAAACATCTGATTTAATGGATTAAAAAATACTTTATAAATATAAAAAGCCGACGGAACATTCCATTGGTAAAGGATGTCCAAAATTGAGGTTTTATTTCCATTTTTATAAATGAAAGACCTGATTTTTAGGATTTTAAAAATATTTTTTTTCAGTTTATTACAAATAGGTTACAGTTAAAAATGGAAAATCGTGTCGGTCAAATGACCCTCCTTCTGGCTCGGCAGGCTCCTAATCATTTACCAAAGTTACCAATTACCTTTTTCAATAAACTGTTGTCATTGTTTAATATTAGCTCGATAATGTTGATTTAAATTTCTTGAACTGTTGTTGTTGTTGCTGTACAATTCCGTTTTCGAAAAAAACCCCCACCAAAAATCTAAAGTTGTCAAATCTACCATCTTGGTGGCCAATTTGCTCCTTCTCTACGAGAAAATGTGCAATTTTCGATTTTGTTTCTTCAAAAGATTTATTGTTTATTTTGCTTTGTGCCAAGTGGCACCATCCTGTTGAAACCACATATTCTTTACGTCTAAATCATCAATTTTCCGCCACTTAAAGCTTCGGATCATCTCCGAGTAGTGATTTCCAGTAAACGTAATCCATTTTCTTTTCAAAAAAGTATGGTCCGATGAGTTCTCCGGCCCACACGGATGTTAAATGCAGCAATTCTGCTCGTTCGACGTAGCCATTGAGCTGGAAAAGGGCTTCGTCGTTGAAGATTGTTTTGTTAAAAAAAATCACATTTTACAAAAATGTTTTATTAACAACAACATGTTGTTCCTTCGTGTAACGTTCCATATTAACTAACCGGAATGTATTTAGAATCTGAAAATAACAACTTAGACTCAAGACTACAAGCAGAAAAAAGTACCTCCAAAATTAAAATAATTTCGGACTCCCTCTAGCATCTGAAATCATTATGCTTAATTAAAAAAAATTTTCTAATTATTGGAAGGGTTTTACTGTAAACTCAAATTAAATTTTGAGTTTGTAGTTTAACCGTATCTCTTCAGATAATTAAAGAAATATTCAAAGTTTAAGCAATGAAACTCCGATTCTTTTTTTTATATTAAATATATAGTATATACATGTTTGTATAGGATAATTTAGCGTTATTTTTTTCAAAATATATACAAAAATTCAAATTAATTGTCATTTATTATTTGAATATAATTTCCTTCAAATGTTGGCCGCAACTACGCCTCGTTGTTTCCAGTCTGAGGGTCCAATTTTGGATGACTCGCCATACCGGTCGAAATGATGAAAAACCGTAGTTTTCGCGGTGTAAGTCTTTCCATGATGAAATGGCAAACAATAGTGAAAAGTATAAAAATAATGTTTAACACAACTTACACATAATCTGTGAAAAAAAACCTATATGAAAAATACCTCTAGATTAATTACCCTATATTATATTTGTATTTCATTCCAAAATTACATATTTCCCATATCTGTCAGTCCTAGAACATTTACAGCGTATGAGTGATATACAATACAAAAGATGAGTGATATTAATCATACGTCTGTAACCCCTGGACGAAATTAAGAAACTAGCCATGTTATCTTTATTAAATATTAAAACGAAACTCCTTTATTCATATCTGACTTTCAGTAATCTATTACATTTTGTATGGATATTGATAGACAAAGACCGGGCAATGTGTACGAGTATTTCCATATCTGATCGCAACACAAAAAGCAGACTCATGTTTGAGAAATCTAACTTCTTTCTTTGACCGCGGCGTAATTAATTTTAATAAAAATAACTTTTAGAGTCACCTTGCTTATTCAAAGACCTAAATACTAAAACTTTCGGAGTATAATTTTATAAGCTACTAAAGGTTTCTAAGCGAAACGAAACATCCTTGACATTTTCATGACAAATTTACAGTAGGTTAAAAATTAAATGGTTCTTCATAAAAATGCTCTCTAAACCTTTGGTAAGTTTTTATAAATATAGGGGATAGTCTATTTGAGAAAAAATTGACAGTTCGTCGAACAGAATTCCTTTTGGTTTGTGTGTTTTTTTTTGTTAGTCTTTAAAGATTTCTGTAGCCATGTCTTGTTAAAATGATTGACCAACACAGTGTAATCAGCAAAATATTAACAAAATATAGAGGACGTTCCGAAGCACACATTTTATACAAGTTATTAGCAATGTTTTTCATTTCAAATATTGGCAAAATACGGAGGACGTCCTAAAGTACACACTCTATACAAGTTCTTCTCAATTTTTTCATTAAAATATGGTTTTGTTGATTGTTAACACTCATACCAGCTCTAAAAATCTTCTGCTTTGTTCCATTTCCCATATTAAACGAAATCAACCGGATTTAATTTCCATCGGTTTTGGTTCTCATTTACCGTACAAATTGTAATTGATTTCGACTCGAAATCAGGGTATAGTGGATTTGGGCTGCATATGAGAAGGCGAAATTCAGGCAAAACATGTCAATTTAATATGGACTTAATTTTAAAAACGAAATATTCAATATTTTCTGTTCGGACAATTCTATTTAAATCATTTCAAAGCGACTCCACAACGATCGGATTTTAATTGTACTCTAAACAAAATCCGCTGAATTTTGTTTTCGTATGGGAACAGCGCTTGTCAACATCCACATATACACACAATTTCAATAATTAACGAAGTATACTTTTAGGCACATTTGCAGTGCGATCTGTTGTCTAGCAAACACAGAGATGCAAATTTAGTACTATTTTTGCTTCTCTGGTTATTACCTGTCTGTGTTCAGTATCAACACCACAGAATAATAGAAACAGCTGACGTTTGTTTTCCCTTAGTTTTTTGTTTTTATTTTTTTTTTTGGATTCTCAGCTTTTGAATTAGGAAGCTGCTTTTTACCATATTGAATCAGGATGCGGCATATCGTCCAGAAATGTATTTTAGATGCAGTTACGAATATTAATCTTCTTAGTTCTTAGTTAGTGACCAACTCTGTGACGTGTTTTTTTTCGGTTGTCCAAAAACCATTAAAATCTTACAAATCAGTGTCGGCGTAGAAAAGCCCTCTACTAAATAGTTTTGTAAGTTTTTGATAGATTTTTAGACTACCGGAAGATGAACAATACACAGCGTGAGAACTAAGTCTTCAATGTGATCGTGCCTTCAGTTGTTTTAATATTTCATTACAAAAAACAGCAGTTTTTTTACTCAGGACTACGATTATATGATAATTTTAAAATTCCCAATCGAAAATTCCATTTGGATAGATACTAAATGTCCGTCCGTCTTAAATAACGACAGTGCGGTTAACAAGGGCTGCTGTATTTTTAGTAGATGGTAGAACTGAACATACCCCGTTAATGTCATATGGGTTTCGAAAGCTAACCTCAATAGCGTTAGTCTGTAACGGGATTTTAATATCATTTCAACTATCATCATGGAGTGGTCAGATAATGAGAACCGTATGGCTATATTAGCGCTTTTTAAGTGTGAAATGAAAAAAGCGATATTTTTATAACGCTCCGGCCACTAGGGGTTAGCCGCATGTTCGTCTACCGATGCATAAAACTGTTTGAGGAGACAGGAGATGTAAAAGACCGCCACTGGTCGGTCCGCCTACGATCTGTTCGTACACCGCATGTCATCAAAGCCGTTAAATCACTAATTCACTGAAATCCGCTCCGAAAACACAAAATCATGGCCCGTGAGATGAATATCACGCAAAAGTCCATGAGTCAAATCATTAAAAAAGACTTGGGGCTTTCAAACGACGTACCGGACATTTATTGACTGCTGCTTTAAAAAAATAGGATTGAAAAATACAAACGTATTTTGGTGAAACACGCTGATAACTTGCACAGAAAAATGTTGTTCACCGATGAAAAAATTTTTACCGTTCGTAAAAAGTTAACAAGCAAAATGATAGAGTGTATGCGCGGTCATCTAAGGAAGCATCTGAACTAAGTTTTGCAAAGAGCATGCATACTTTTTATGGAATCTATTCTAGTTTAATTACTGAATAATTTTGCATTATTACTCTTTATATTGCATTGCCACTTTAACATTGCGATGGACACACCAATAAAATGGAAACGACTTTAACGATAGGAATCAAATGAAACATCCATTGAAATTGTATTCACTTGAATTGCTCTTTTTTAAACTATTCTCTTTACTAACTCAAGTTTCCCGTTTTTCTTTTGCTCTTTCAGTGGTGTTGCAACATCCTTGAGCTGCACCGATTCCAGTACGGCTTCAAGTGAAGATGCCTCGGAACCAGACTCGCCATTCAGTCCCCATTCAAGTCTGAGCGAGGATCATCAAATGCAGCAGCAGCAACAACAACAACAAATGAAGCAATCTTCAAATCATAATAACAAAATGTCACCACAAACTATACTCGTTGCAAGCAGCGCACAAAGTAATGCTGCGGGGACACCATCGTCGTCATCATCATCATCAACCTCCACAGCCATGTCGTCATCATCGGTGTCACTGAATTCAACAATTAGAACAAGTAACCTGCCCGCTTCTCTCACCATTACCCCCACCAACGGCCACAGCAGCAGTGGTTGTGCTAACAAAGCCAAACTGCCTCTAACACAAATCACAAAAAGTTCCATCACTGCCAACACAAGTCGATGTTCAAATTTACCCACTCTGCAGTGGCCATGGAGTACCACAGCAACTGCATCATCTTCATCATCGTTACCACCGTCGTCATCAGCACCGTCATACTCGTCGGGGGCATCCACCTCGACAACAGGTACAAATACCCACATAAGTCATAGTGCAGCGGCCACCACCACAAGTGCTTCAAATCAGGCCAAGAAACGTATTGCTCCCTACACGAATGGAGGTGCAACTGAAGCGGCTACCAACGCCAAGAAAGCTCGTTCCAATGTACATACTCAACAGCAAGATAACCATCATTTGGTTACTGCTGCTGGAGCTAAAAGACTGAAAGCCGCTGCTTTGGAGGAGTCACAGACAAAAATAACGGGCTATTTCAAATCCCAAATGAAGGCACAAATGCATGCGGCCAATAGCAAGACGTCGCAAGGCTCAATCCACACTGCCATGTCAAATGCAAATATTTTAATGACAACAACAACGGCCACAAGTTCGAACCACAACAATACCATGACCACAAATGCGTTAACAATGAGTGCTCCGGCTACAACGGCTTCCCTTAACAAATACTTCAATATATTGGCCCAACTCAAGGAGAACAGCAAAGCGGCGAATGGTGCGATAACAAGTAGCAATGTGGTCTCGGCAACACCACCAGCAGCTCCACCACCACCACCACCACCACTTCCACCCGCAACAACACAACAAACCGCAACTACTGCCACAACATCAGCAGCGGCGGTCGCCGCCGCTGTAGCCACGAGTTTGAGCACATCGGCCGTTACAATAACGCCAAGTAAACCACATAACATTTCAATAGCCCCCGTGCCAATGCCGGCCCTCAAGAAAATCGAGCGTCCAAAGCCCACAAAAATTGCACAAGTGGCTCCGAATCTAAGGAAAACTCCTAGCAACAATTCATATTCGAACTTATCAGCGGGAACAGGAAAATCACCAGCCAAAAAGCATGTTGCCATAGCACCCAGAACTCCCGAAATGAAGCAGCAACAACAACAGCAGCAGCAGCAACTGCTGTCAAATAAACAAGAGAATTCCAAACAAGCAGCCGTGGTCAATGCACAATCAACGCCAACACAATCCTCCCCATCCTCTCAACAACCGGCAGTACTTCTGACCGCTATACGTTTGCCATCCAGCCAGCAACAAACAACACAATCGAAACAAGCAATGACCACAAACAAGTTGACTACAACCTCAGCAGTGGCTTCGAATGGGGCGACTTCTTCTGTAGCTGTTCCAACTAGCACCTCTGCTGCGCCCGCCGCCACGACTCTGTATCAGTTGCCAGCTGTTCAGTTGCCGAATCTAGTCCAACTTCCCCAATTGTTGGCCGCCAACGGAGCCAACATAATGCAATTGAACAACATGGCAGCAGCAGTAGCAAAGAATGTGGCGACATCGACCGCAGCCACGTCGACAGCAGCGTCGTCAGCCACATCGGCGCAGGCCGCTCAAGCAGCGGCAGCTCAGTACTTCTTAAATGGCACAGTTTTCAAGTTGCAACAATTCACAACAGCTACGACAACAACTGCAACTACGGCAGCGACTAGCAATGTGAATCCATTCAATTTGCTAAGTGCGAGTGATTTGCAAGACCTGCTGATTAAGCAACAACAGCAGCAACAACAGTTGCAACAATTGCAACAGCAGCAGCAACAACAACAGAAAGCAGCTGTGGCGTCAGCAAATGCAACAAGCTTCCAAGAGATATTCCAACAGCAAATTGCTGCAGCCATAGCAGCGAATCAACAGCAGCAGCAACAAGCGCAGCTACAACAGCTGCAAAGATTGGGAGCCGCCGCTAATATGCAACAGCCCGTTTTCATGGCGACACCAGCGGGACTGCTCTTGAATGCCGCTTCATTGCCGGCTATGTTAGCACAGGCAGCAGCAGCATTGGCTGTAAACACTCAACAGCACCAACAACAACAACAGCAGCAACACCAACAACAAAAGACTTTAGCCCTGCCAGCGTTGCAACCCATACAACAGGCTCCGCTGCCAGCTTTAAGTTCCATATTTGCCCCACAACAGCCGCAGCAGCAACAGCATCAGAATGAACAACACGATATGCAGCAGCATCTGGCGGCCCAGCTGGCTTTAGCACAGCAACAGCAACAACAATTCATCACTGCCACCCAACCACCACCACTCTCTTCGGTTGCCATACCAGCGAATGCCTCTAATCTTTCGCACAACAACAGTTCCAATAACAACAATGTAACCATCTCGAATAGCCTATCGGCGCAAGCGCCCTTAGTATCCCAACAAAATAACACTGCCAAATTGGCGATTGTTAAAGCCAACAATGCACCGGCTGCTTACACGACTTTGAGTTCCCAACCTCCTCCATTAGTCACCATATCGAACGTAAAAACACGAACTCATCTGACAACAAATACCAGTATCAGTGGTGCAAGCCAAAAGCCTTCAATTCTGGCCAAGCCATACCAGAAGAGATCTCCCAAGGCGTCGGGTAATCAGGTGAAGTCGTCCATTGGTTCTTCCACTGCAACTAAGACGAATACGGGGAAAATAACTACAGCAAGTGGGAAAATTATTGCCACACCGACGACACCGCCTCCATTGGTGCCGACTATGCAGCAGCCGGTAGCAATGACCACAATTCCTGCTCCAGGAATACGAGCGGCCACGGCTACGAATTTAACAAAGACTTCACAACTTCCCACACCGGCTCTAGTGAGTATAGCCCCAACAAACACCACGCCTATCGCTCCCAAACCTGCACAAAGCATAACTTGTGGCAGTGTGACTATTAGTCCAGCCGCCTCGGTATCTTCCGTCAAAGGTCTGGTTAATATTGCACCGAAGGTGACAACAGCTTCTACGACGCAAACATTCAAATTTAACAGCAAAACAACAAATGCAATCATGTCCAGCGTTACCAGCACCACCTCAAGTGGCATTAACGTTGGGAAAACGAAAACCTCATCGGTGGCCAAAACTACCGCCTCCGATCTTTTCGATTTGGTTAAAAACTCGAACGGGGCTATTAGCATAACACCAACCGCTACAGTGCCGACAGTAGCGGCCTTTAACTCCAACACCTTTAACAGCCCACTTAATTTCTCCTCCTCCAACAAATTTAAGTCTTCGCAGCCACTAGAAAACTTCGGTAAAATCAAGGATGAGCCTGTCGATGATACTCCTATGAATAGTATAGCCTCCGCTTTACCGCCAACGGCTCCAACCAGCGCCTTAGGAAACAAGGACATTATTAAGCACGAAACTCCTACAAGTTTTAGTGGCCAAATACCGAGCACGAACAATGTTAGCATTAAGGAGGAATTAATGAATTCGCCCGCAGAAGAAGTGGAGTCGGAGAAATCCTGCTCGCCGCAACCGAACAACTTGAATCATGAATGTTCCTCGTCTTCGTTTAGTTCGCATTCGAATTCGATTTCGTCAGCGGCTGATTTGTCGCTTGAGGCATCTACACCGGCCTCCATTACCAGTAGCTCCGAAGCTCCTTCCCCCGGATGTTCGATTCTTTCGCCTCTCAACACAAGCAATAACGAATTTGCTGCACCAAATCCTTGCTCGAATTCAAATTCAGCTGCTGATTCGAATTCATCAAACTCTTGCGAGACTGGAGGAGCTTCATCCAGAGATATGCTTAGTGAAATGGTTACCTCTACTTGTATATCATCCGATTCATCAGAGGCTAGTATAAGTGTATCACTGCCCGATAATGAGGATGGTAAACAAGCAATGGATGAATCAAAATGTGGCGACGAGCACGAGGAGAAACAACGCGATTTACCCACACCGGAATCAGGCATCGGTGGTAGTTTAAGTAATACTGAAAGTATGGATTCCTCATCGAAATCGTCAACTTCCGACGCATTGTCTTCCGCCTCCTCTGAGCCGGTGCCTTCGCCGGTATCGGACACCCAAACTCCGCCAGCTACACCCATGAATGTTGACACCAACAGTATGGAAGAGTCCCAAAACAATTCCTCGTCCCAATCTACCCTACAATCCGAAGATCTGTCTATGAAATCCTTTAATTTCCTAACAACCACAATAGACACAACGATGGCCGAGCTGTCCGCGGCTGATCTGCCGAAGTGTGCAATTTCTCCCATATTGTCACAACCAAAGACTATACGTTTCCCCGTTTCGGGTAAGGGAAACAAGCGACACGATGGCATTTGCTATTGGGATAAATGCAATAAGAAGCACGATAGCAACTCGAAGCTGTTGGATCACATGCAACAGCAGCATGTGAACTCTCAAACGGGTCCCTTCTCCTGTCTCTGGGTCGGCTGCAAGGTGTACAACAAGGAATCGTGTTCGCGCCGTTGGCTAGAAAGACATGTTCTCTCGCACGGTGGTTCTAAGCAGTTCAAGTGCATTGTAGAAGGCTGTGGCCTACGTTTTGGATCTCAGGTAATGAAAACATTAATTGCTTAGGTATTGGTGGCAGCTAATAATCTCGATGCTCGTTACACTCTAATTACAGCTGGCTTTGCAAAAACACGTCAATAACCACTTCACTGCCACGGAAAACAAGGAGAGTACAAATAAGCGAACCTCGGATCCACCCGTACCGAAACAGTTGCGTAAGAACGGCAAAAAGTTGCGCTATAGACGTCAACCCTTTTCAGGTAAATATGAGTTAAACAAATATTTCCGGCGATGTGTACAAACCTTTGTTTTGCCCAATCTTTACTCTTTAGCTCGCATGTTTGATTTCTTTGATGCTGGCATTATGGAAGGTTTACAGCACCGCCTGCGGCAAATATCCACTCTGACGAACGGCTGCAATTCTATAACGTTCCAAGGCCAGTCTATAATGAGACGTAAGACACTGGGTGGCAAAACTGAATGTTACATACAATGGTCCCCGAGAGAAATGTAAGTCCAGCGCAATGACTTTTGTAAGAAAGCTAAGCTTTAATGAAATATTTTTCTCTTTGTTGCTTTTAGAATTTCTGATGAATGGCTGCCGGAGAGCGAAGAGGCTTACTTGAAAACGATCAATATTAAGCAAATGAAACCCTCGGAAAAGAATAAAGTCGAAAGTTTACTTATGACTGCCTACAAACTGCCATATTCTCCTACGATATTTGAAAATGATTACGCTTTAAGTCAACATCAACGTTTGAAAAACGAAAGTGATGTGGCCAAGGTCGCCGAAGAGGATGTTAACAATGATGATGAAGACGACGATGAGGAGGAAGAGGAGG
The DNA here is from genome assembly GCA_963513945.1 of Hydrotaea diabolus. NCBI lineage: Eukaryota > Metazoa > Arthropoda > Insecta > Diptera > Muscidae > Hydrotaea > Hydrotaea diabolus. Next base: position 153,622,284 of record OY740720.1, on the reverse strand, counting down.
AGGATGATGACAATGCTACTACATCAGCCGAGACCATCTCCAGTTATGAAAATGTTCTCTCCATAACCAATATACAGATGCAACAACGTCGTAAACATCCTAGAAAACCGCAGAATCGCATAAGCGTAAGGCGTTAAGTGCAAGACATGCGGGTCGGGTAGCATGCGCGCAGACAGATTCTTCAGATAACATGTGGTGCTGTAAAAAAAGTATTTCCTTTTTTAGTCCTTTATTTTTTGTTTTTTTTTACATTTCTTTGTAAATATTTATATAATTGTACTACATAGTAAAACCCCCTCCCAACCCATTACTCCTTCCATCCCTCCCCAAACCCATACTCATTTCAAATTGAAAGACAAACGAGCAACAGTGACAAGGTTTAGCTTTTTGTAGTAGCAAAAGGTGATAAGATGATATTTAAATTTATATTTACTTATTTCTTTTATTTTTTATTTTTGTAAAGATCTATACGTTTTATGTGTGCATAATTCAATAGGCATATCACTGCCATATGAAAAGAAATATTAAGTTAATCAGACTACAAAGCAAATAGAACTAGTAATATGTAATAATTTAATTTACATAATTTACACTTACTATATTTACGTACGTACATACAAGCATATAGCAACTAAATACGATAATCAATCTTTAGGTTTTAGTTTGTAGGAAGAAGAAAGAACAAAACAACAACACAAGAAAAGCCGTAACAACTTTTTTTTCTAACCCTTTTCGAGGTGGAATACTGATAATGTGGATCAATTGCATTCTCAGCAAAAAATTAAAAGCAGATGCTTTTTTGTTTTATTTTACATTTACATTAGATTATTGTAAGCTTGAAGTGCTCGTGTTGATTTCATTCGATATATTTATAATTTAGTTGTATACAGGATGGCGCAGAGTTAGCGACATTTGAATATTTTCATTATTTTTTAATTCATGTTCTTATTTGCATAATTTCTTTTGCAATCTAGCTAGCATTTCTTACAAATTCTCTAGACAATTTTTCATATTGTTTGAAAATAACCTTCTGATATTACACTTATACTTAAAAAACATTGGGAGAAAATGCTAGTTTATCAACTAAAACTGATATTACGTATAAATATTTTCAATATTATAATTATTATTGCCATTGTTTGACTATAAAAAATGTATATCCTTTAAGTGGTGGCCCTTGTCTGTTCTGCCCAATCGAGCTGTTTTTAAGATATTTTCCATAATTTTCGCAATTATTTCATTAAAAATATTTCTTCTTAGGAGGAGGATGTTTCTTCTTTTCAATTGTTTGCATACCAACTAAATATACGGAGCAGGTTTTTTAAATCGTTTTGGAGCCTTTGTCGAGTACGACCCTAAAAGAAGTCGTTGTGACGCTTGCAATATGCCACGGCTCCATATCAAGCCTTGTCTTCTGTTCAGCACTGTTTTCTTTTGAAGAAATATTATTTGAATCAAATATCCTTAAGGTCCAGAAATTTTCAGCAAATTTTGCTTGTTGATGAAGCCATTTTTTTAGGATATGGGCTTTTACGCACAATATAAAATTGCAAGTAATGACCCTCATACTACGAAATTAACACTAGTCGAAATGGAAACCATAAAGCTATGGGGCAAATTTTACTATAATTAATTTGTTTTTTAGCAAGAAAATTCTATTGGCAAACTGATTCCGCAAAACTTGAATAAATTTTCCTTGGAACTATTAATTCAATAATAATAACTAAAATCCACTTGTTGGCTTAAGTGGATTTTATCAAACCCTCGATTAAATTATTATTTATTCGATGTCAGTTGATTGATTCCACTTATACTGATTTGAAAAAATAGGGGTTTTCATTGCATGTCCAAATAAATTTGTTTAACATTTCTTAGGTTTAGCTATAAATTTCCATTTTATAATGAAATTTTGATTAAACAAACAAAAGCTCCAATAATTACTTATATTTAAAAAAAAAAAAAAAGCCCTGCTCAGGTTATCGTTGTCGAAATGGGACTAGTGCTAATTTCGTCGTAAACAAAAATACGCTATTGGTATTTCGACCGTGATCCGGGTAAATGGTTTAAATGTTAAATTTACAAACAATTAAGCTAATTAAGCGCCACCCTGTATATTAGGCAAAATACACCCACATATGTACCATCCTACTACCCCACCTCATGCAAAGAACAAATTTTTTGTTTGTTAATTTAAGTTTTATTTGTTTAATATTTTTTATTTGTAAAAGAAATCAACCATCATGTTTCCCACCCCAAAACCAACTCCAACCTTTAACAAGACTTGTTTATATTTTATGTTATTATTTTTTTTAAAATTTAGCCTAATTCCTTATTAAAGAAAATGTATGGAAGAAATTCGAAAAAAAAAACAAAACAAAAATATAAAGATTTTCATTTATTTGTTTTATAAATAAATTGAGAACAAGCAACTTATAAACACACATCCACCCAACCACACACACACGCCCAATATCTGAGTTTGGAAATGCTTCCAATATTTTGTTGAAATTTGAAAATAGTTTTACAAAATTTAAATGTTGTAATTTAAAGTTCATACCATGAAAAGACTATTATGTAAAGTGCTTCAAGTTTTTTTTTAAATATTTTTCCTCTAAAATTTACAGAATTTTCTTGTTATTAGAGTTAGGAGTAATTCAGAGATGTGAATGAACGGAATGTTCTCTGTTTTAACAAACTCTTTAGCAAGAAATTCTGAATTTAAAATTTTCTAGTGGAATAAAATAGAAACCCTGATCTCTAATATAGAGAAATTGTATAATGTTTTTTTAGTAAATGTATAATGTAATTAAATTATGTAGTTGTAATTGATTTATATTTTCTTAAACGAAATAAATCTAAATGTAAATAACCAAACTCCAGCCAATACAATGCAAATAAATTATTTTATTTCAAAATCAAAACATACAAAAAAACGAATTATAAGCAAATTTCCTTTTTTAAGGTTCCTTGTGGTCTTATTCTTTAATTTCCAGGGAAATCAAGTAAAAAAGGAAACATTATCCACTGTAAAAATACAAAAACAAAAAGAATATATGTTTAAAGCTTTTTTTCAATGCTAGTTTGCTGACAAAATTAGTCAAAGGATTCAAAAAAGGAATCAATATTTTTAATGTGTAATTTAATTTTTTTCTATTAGTTAAAGCTATTTTATATTATTCCGTGAACAAATAAAATACATACATTTTAACAAAAAAAAAACACAAAAAAGATTGATTATTTTCGCTTTTTATGTTTTTAAGTTTGGTGCCTTTTCAAAAAACATATAAAGCAAATTGGAAACATACAATATTTAAAAAGTGTTGAAAATCAACCGTATTCATTAAAGCGTCTCTTACACGATTAAGGGGATAATTTTCGACTAATGAAACCCAAAACCCCCCAACACGCCCACACACACACACAATCACCTACTACGCAAAGAATTTGGAATAATCAGAAGTTCATGAGAAAAAAAGAAGAATATCAACACTGCCAAAGGGAAAAATTAAAATATTCTATAAAAAGAACAAAACAAAGCAAAACAAAATGATAAATACAATTTACGACTGAGTATTCTTAAACAAAATCGCATAACGATGCATAAATGTAAAAGTACATACGAGAAACTTTATATAGGAAAAAAATCCAACGTAAAATCAACAACAAACTTATTTATATATGTATATATAAATACGGTATATATATGTCTGTGTAGTATTAATAATTAAGTAAGTATAAAAAAATAAAAATAATCTACAATATCAACATATAAACGAAAACGAACCACATTAAATCTTAGTAAAACTGGCAACACTAGTTCACAAAGATTACAGCTGTTAGACGTTTTGGCCAGGTCAACTTGAAAAAATGTTAAAAACAAAATTTTATAATAACATTGTTTTAAAATGGAAAAGATAAATCTTACCGCGAGAAGATTCGTATTTTGTTGTTCAAAATGGTTCAATGGTTTAGTGCAATGCGTAAAATTTAAAATAAAAATGATTTTAAAGCCATAATAGGAAAGTGTTGAGTCTCAAATGTTCACACATTTTTTTTATTTAAATGAACAGGCTAAATTTTTGTAGGTGTAAAACTAAGTATGTTCGAAGACAATATCAAATTAATTGTTTCCAATTGACAATTTTTTTGTCAATTTTCAACCGCTGAGAATGACGTAGGAAAGAAGGTTAGGCAGCAAAGAAGTGCGAAAATAAATTGTTTAACATTTATTTTGGTGTCATTCTTGACACATTCTTTTCATTACGGCTGCCGTTGTCGAATACGACTAGAGTTCCTTTTGCGAATTTCGACTATTGTAAACTCGAATTTAGGACAGAGAACCGCAAAGGTTTTTTTATTAATCATAAAGATTTATGAATGCAATATGTTACAGTGAGATTGTTATTACTTTTTAACGAAATTCACCGGATTCAAAAACGCGTTTGGAAAGAACTGAATGCCGGATTTTTCTTCAAAGAAAAAAAAATGCCTTGAATGGAAAATATTTTCCCAATCAGAAGTGAAGTAATTGTTTGTTTTTGGTTCCTATATGTCTATGTTATAATGACCAGAATTTCGGACATAAGGTTCCTGACCAAAATGTGGCCTAACTGCAAACAAATTTTATTTTTGGCATTTTATAAATATTTTAAAGCCATATAAACTTGTATGTATACGAGTATTACAAGCCATTTTTGGACCCCAGACAATATCAAAAATCACTACCAAAAACTGAGCTTATCTGAACCAAATCGGTCTAAGATTGGTTGTTTGTTCATCGTTATATAAAGGGTGACCAATCTAGAAGTAATTTTTTCAAAATAAAAAAAATACAAAAATTTAAATCAAGTGTGAAATTTTTATTGTTCATTCGAAAGGACATTTAATGTCACTTATATTTTGAATATAATTTGCTTCAAATGTTGGCGCAACTACGCCTCAGGTTGTCCATTCTGAGGGTCCAATTTTGGATGACTCGTTCGAGCATTTCGACCGGTATGGCGAAATTTTCGAAACCCGTGGTTTTCGCGGTGTAAGTCTTTTCATGATAAAATGCCTAACAATACTGAAAAGAAAAAAATAAAGTTTAACTTAACTCACGCGTAAACTGTGAAAAATCCCTCTTTAAAAACCTCCAGATTGATCACCCATTAATAGAAATAGAAAAACTTGAATTCTATATAAATATAGATGCAAAAGGTCTTGAGCCCGTTAATCCCTGTTCAATGTGTAAAAGCAACAGACCGAAATAAAACAAACGAGCTAAACAGAAATTGGAATTAATATCTATGTACTTGAGTGGGGCTTTATCATAACGTGGACCGGTATTACCAATTTTATCTGAGCTGATTACAAATCGATCCCAGTGAACTCTGCTAAATTTCATCAATATTGAATGTACTATGCGGCTTCTATGTGTAAGAACATATGTGTGGAAGCGATATCTAAATGGTTACCGTTTTTTAAAGTCAAAAGCATCTGCCTTTGTCAAAAAAAAACTTTAAAAACTTTAGATCGACAGTAGAAAGGCGGACATAATGATATCGTTATATAGAATCAACTAGTCAGCCGATCGGTACACTTAAAGGTTGATCTTTCTAAAATATTTTTGGTAGTTATGCAACTTCAAATTTGTTTGCTTTTACATTCAACAATCCAAAAATCAAGTGCAAAAAACCGGGTAAACCGACATGTCGGGTTTTAGCTATTGTTAAGAAACTGGCTGTCGTGTTTTCACATATAAACCGGAATGTCGATTTTCGGTTTTGGACACTTTTGAAAAACATTGAATAACTACTTCACAGTTAAAATTTAAAGTGTTGTCAATTGTACTTGTACAAACATTTTTAAAATTTAATAATAAAAAAATTCAATTGTCTTTCAGTTATTATATTTCTATTTTTTCAGTCAAAATTAGCTCTTTTTGTTTACAAATACTTAACTATTGTGGTTTGGACGCACAATCTTAGTTATCGAGGCTTAATCTAAAACCACACTAATTTAAATTCGAAGGTCCAATTTAAAAAAATCAATTCAAAATTTTCATTTAAAAACGAAAATCGGAAATACGTACATATTACCATGTTCCAAAAAAACGCTTTAAGGTTTTTTTTTTTAATTTCTTTGAAGAGTTACAGCCGAAATCCGATAAAAGTGAAATCTAGAAAATTTCGTTCATTAATGTGAATCATAAGCAAAAGAATCGCCGAATAAAACGTAAAATGATCCCCGCTTAAAGTACTTTTAAATCATCAAAAAAATTAAACCTGTGTGTATTTGTTAAAAATGTTGAATACACCGGTCGCTAATGTTTTTATTTAAAAACTGGTTTGTTGAAAACTGGTTAAAATTGAAAATTATAAATAAGAAGATTAAAAGATTATTCAAAATAAAAAACGCTAAGTGATTGTATTTTTAGTAGAATTTGATTATAAGTACTCAAATTGTTAGCAGATTTCGAAAATACAAACGTCTATAATCAATTACGTACTAAATTTCCTTAGTATCTCATTAGGAGAATCAGGGAAAACTTCTCCCAAACTTTTTCTCCATAGACCGATTTTTCCCATTTACAATCCATAACAATTTATGACAATATGTCATCATCGAGCAAAATCAATCATTGGACATGGCTAGATCGTCTTAGAACTTTATGACGATCAAGAATAATCAAAATCAATATTTGAGGTGTTAAAAATGGTTGACTAAATTTTCCATTCCGTTTGCAACCCCTCAAATATTGATCGGCTATATAAATATATTCTTGGTTGTCGTAAAATTCTAAGACAATCTAACCATTCGCATGCTGGGACTGGGAAATTTATGAGCTGTTATGGATAAATGGGCTAAATCCTTCCAGAGAGAAAAAAAGTTCAAGAGAAGTTTTATTTGTTTCACCTAATGAGAAGTTGAGGAAATATAGAACGTAATTAAGTATGGACCTATGTATATATTTTCAAAATCTGCCTAAAATTTGGTTACTTTTAAGCAAACTCCACTAAAAATCCAAATTTGAATTTATTTTGAAGATTTGGCTGAGATTATGGCTTACACACTCGGACTTTAGGGGCAAAAATAAGGCCTGTATTGCTTGAAAAAACAATCAATTGTAAATAGCTCAAACAATTGCTGTCTTCACTTAGGATTTATTTTGAAAATTTGGCTGAGAATGGGTTCGGACCCATAAACGCAAGGGGCCCACTATAAAACCACTATAATAAAGGCCCTCTCAGAAATTAAATTTAAAACAAATTTCTTAACGAATCCTAGTATTGTTTCATTATTACGAGCGGTAAACACTATTTATAATGATAACTGATATTTTTGAAGCTTCAATAGTGAAACCACGTGGATGCTATAGATGATCGGGCGTTGACGAACTTTATGAAACTTCCTTTTAAACAGAAAATAACCGGCTCGAGACCTTTTGCATCTACATTTGATTTATTTCTAATAAATTATTATTTTTGGATAACGATCTGATTTTTCGCCTTCTGTTTCATTCGAATATAAATAATCAAACCAAACAAAATCTATTACATGGATTATTTATTGACCTTTTTTGTTTCTCTTTTTTTCGGGTTTTCTTCGGATTTCCTAAATGGGCTTTCAAGGTCACATTCAATTACAATTTACAATTACAATTTGTATGGAAATGGACAGCCGAAGTCCAATGCGAATCTTTTCCAATAGTATATGAGAATAACCTGTTAGTGAAGTTTTAAGAGAATCTTATTGATTTGTTAAATAAACAACCTTTTAGGTTAGATTCTAAAGTTTTATTCTAAAATTGTCTTTAAAAAGAAAGTTTGTTAAACCTATTGTAAGCTTTTATGTATATAGGAGTAAAAAGGTTAACATAGCACTTAAACTACTGAACCTCTTGACCCTATTGAAATCCTATGAATCTGAACCCTTCTGCAAATCGATTAATAGTTTCCAACTCATTTTCAAGGCTTAGTAATCAAACTAACAAAAAAATTAAAATATAAATATTTTTGAACGGATCAAATCGGACTTGGCCAAAAAAATAGTTACATCCGCTATAAAGAATATCTATAAACTAGTGTACATGTGAAAGTGATGAATGAACTACTCGTAGTTAACTTCAAGATGGAAAAAAAGACTGCTTTGGCCACCAACGGTCTGGCGGCGGCTAGCTTTTATTTTCACCAATCAGTCCTTCAAATTGGAAGAACGTATGCAAATGAATTACAATCAACCTAAGCAATTTTTTCCACTTCTTGTACTTTTTGGCATACATTTAACCAATTATCAATAAATTAGCAATATTCACAATTTTTTACTTTTATATCAAAAAAGTACAGAAGAAGGATTAAGAGATTTTTTTTTTAAAAAAAATGCATGTTTGTATGGGTGTTTCAGAATACATATTGTAGTATATTTTTAAGAAGTTTTCCAAATGCCGAACGAGAAATCAAAACATGTATGTATATACAATATATATGGTACTATTTCTTTCTTTCCCCAACCCCCGCAAAGGAAAAAAAACGATACAGAACTCAATCAAACCCATATTTGAAATGCACAAAAGAACAACAACTTTTTTAGAAAAGAAGATTTAAATCTAATTGTAACGTATAAACAAAGTTTATATTGAAAAAAGTTTAAAAAAAACATAAATGAAAGATCTAAGAACTACCTCAACAACTTTTGCAACAACATACATACACACATAAATAAATAAACAAACAACAAACCAAGTGTAAGAAGCATTATTAACAAAGTTAAAAAACAAAAGCCGAAAACCGTAACAACAAACAAATGCAAAACAAAAACAGCAACATGGGAATATAACATTTTTACTAGGATTTACTCAAAATATAAGAAAACAATTACAAACAAAACCGCTCGAACGGTACGGAAATCTAGAAAACCGAAATATATAAACCCCCGCCCCTTCTCCACTTCCCTCTTGTACGCGCAGCCAATATTTCATAAAAACCCCAAACAACAATTGTAGAAAGTGTATTAATTTCTTTTAGTATTAAATGTATTTAAATAAAACGTACGTACTAAAATAATTACATTTAAAAAGAAAAAACTATAATTTAATAATAAATATGTGTATGTAGTAATCATCATCCCAACAACCACTAAACAAACAAAAAAAAACACAAAAAACAACAAAACCCTTATAATAAACAATATATTACGAAAAAAAAAACAAATTGTAGTTTTATTTAAATCTTAAGAGGATCTAGGCAATATTTGAATGACGAAAACCCGATCTCAGTCTCAATTAAAACTTAAAAATAAATACATATTCGGGTTCATATTGAAATTTTCCTTAATTTGGGTCCCCAAAAGTCCAAGAGTCCGAGCCTCAATCTCAGTTAAATCATTAAACTTCCGGTTGTCTAAAACTTCCGGTTGTCTAAAAAACAACTAAAACATACTTATTGAAAATTTACAAAAGGTTAAGGATATTGCATTGTTGGCATCAAAAAGCCTTGCATCATTTTTTGTAGGGGGTGGACGTTTTTTTCAATGGTTTTTAGACTGTCGGAAGTGGAAAAATACGCAGCGTTTGAAAAAAACTTCGTGTGGCTGAGCCTTAAAATGAATGTATGTTCGGATTTGCAATTAAATTTGTTTTATTTTGACTACCCGTAAGAGTACTTTCGAAAATTGGTAACGTCTTTCGGCTATAACTGCGATTTTTCGAGCGCCATGCGTCCGAGTTAAAAAAAATCATATTTGGATTCCAAGTAAAATTTGTTTTAAACCCATAAGCCCATGATTACAACGGATTCTAGGCTTTTAAAATCTTTAAAATAGAATAATATTTTGGAATAACGAAATTTTATTGTCTTTCAATCTTCACAAGTATATTGTAAACTTAATAGTAAATGATAGTTGAAACCTTAGGAACTGGTTTTGGGACACTTAATCTAGTGGGTTAAAAAAACAGCCTCATTTTAGGTGTGTTACCCCGGTAGGAAGCCTGGGGTCAAGTGTCTCCAAATCAATACTATTGTCTACTATTCTGGTTGACATTGTCAACGACGCGTCTATACTTTTTATTTTGCCTTTAAGAGTACATATTGTATCGGAAGGGCTTTAATTTAGTTATCGCATAAAGCTGATTTTTTTTACTTTTTTAGGGCGGTATTGAATGAAATTTCGAGAAAAATATCCTCTCCAATTGTTCTAATGTGGGCATCTAGAAAAAAACCAAAGTGTTTTATTAAAATGTAATACTACATCTTTAGTTCCAATGTCTCCATATGATCCCATAAGAACTACACAGTCAATAGTGTGACAATTGATTTAGAGTTCCCTATGTAGACAACAATTATGACAAAGAAATGGTGAATCACTGCTTCCAATGTCATTAGTAGATTCTCAATGACAAGCACATGATAAATGTCTATAGCAAAAAGCATTGCCTGGGTATGTTTGGTCTGTAGTACTGGTGACAAAGTCAATAGTGAATCGGTACAGTTTTACTATAGACATTTCCTGCAGGGAAGTGTTAAAATTGCTCCCAAAAAGAAACCATAACAATGGACATATGTTGGGGAACTTTCCCCTAATTAGGAAGGGATTTTTCGCCAGGATCCATTTCGTCAATTTCTAATTCAAAGCAGCAACAAGCCGTGCTGGTGCAAAATTTAAAGGGGCCTAGGTTCTTTTATTTAACTGCTATGGTGCTTTCAACGACACATGGACGTACGGACACGTCTAGATCGTCGTAGAATTTTAGGACGGTCAATAATATATCAATTTCTATATGATCCTTATGGGGTCTCCCAATAATATTTTAAGATGCTGCAGAGTGCAAGGGAAATGTTGGAAATACACATATTTTAGTGCCGGGAAATCCCCTATGATATAAGTGTTTTGGTCTTGTATACCCTCGACCGAAAGGTGGATGGTATACTAAAATTGTCATTCCATTAGCAACACCACGGAAATATTGATCTAAGACCTTAAAAAGGAAATACATTCTTAATCGTCGTAAAATTCAAAGACGATCTAGCCGTGTCCATCCACGAGTCTGTTGAAAGCACGATAGTGGTGAAATAAATTACCATAGAATCTGAAAATAAGCATAATGATGGCTATAATATCATGTCATAAGCTTTTCGGGATTGCAAACGGGCAAAATCGGTCAAGGGGGGAAAAAGAAGTTTCCCTCTAACAGACTAAAGGTACCTCGAAAAAAACACACACTTTTATGAGAAATCATGATTTCGTCTATACGATTAATAGTTAATGTAAAGCGTTCCCTAGACGATCAATATTGATATCAATACAATGCACAATATAATTATCCACACAATTCAATATTATTGGACAATTTATTTGTTCGCGGGTGATCTTGTGCAGTAAACATGTGGAAAAATAAGAAAACGACAAGATGTGTAGCTTTAGAATTAGTTATAGATTCAAAAGAAAAGGTAAAAAAGCGCAGGTGGAAGGAGTCCAAAAAAATGAATCATTTTTTTGCGCTTTAGTAGCTTTGTGACGGTGGAGGGTCTTTAGCCAGTTCGGCCTGGCTGAACTTAAAGAAGTTTTTACTTATTTTTTTTAATAAAGAAATTACCATTAAAGATAGTAAGCTCGCGGAAAGCATTTGTTTATAAACCGGCCAAATATTACCACTGCAGTGCCGGTACTTTATTTACTTGTACAAGCGGGTTCAAGTTCATTGCTCGAGGTCCATTTTTGTATGCGTCTGCCAATTTCTCATTGGTCCCAAACAGGAAACTACAAACCGTTTGTTCAATACACAGTGTTGCAAGTACTGGAAAACAGAACGATTTCTTAAAGTGAAACAGTACGGCGGCCGGTCGTATTTTTTAATGCTGGGGAAAATGTTGGAAATAAGAATCAATGGATTCAACATGATTTAGAGCCTTTAAAGTACAGAAACATATGGTTTAGGCACACCATATCCCAGAATTGTTGGCTTGAAATTCCCAAATCAAGAGCAATCAATTTCGTTTGATTATTCTTTTGATTTGTAAAAATTATTCTACAGTAGAATTTTGTGAAATAACAGTGAAAATGGTTTTTAAAAAACATGTATTCACGTCGATCGATTACTATTTTTTACACGAACGAGCTTCGTCTTTAATAGAACTAATTTGTAAAGGAAATTGTTCTATTAATAGTTAACTCTTAGGAGACACCCTTAGTCAGTGCTGACACATACATACATATGACTATTTGAATTTTGAATGAATTTTAATTGTTTAATATTCGGAAACAGCGAAAGAGGTTCCATCCGCTTTGCTTCTGCGGTTCATGTGCACGAGATGTGGATGTGTCAAATTTGTCCAATGCGGTGATGGAGCGATGTATTGATTTAATATATTTCGATTACTTTATAATATCTATGCCATGATTTCATGTCTTATATTGACGAAAACCCTACAAGGCTCTATTTCGCCAATGACATCTCTTGTTTTGATCCAAACGGAACAAGATGAAAATAAATACTTTGTTTATAGACGGAATTTATAGGCCGTTATTTTGATCTGGTTATTTTACAATAAAATATAATCGCTTTTCAAAATTAGTGTCAATATTATATTGTATTTTTTTATACACTCTTAACATTCTTATGCTAATTATGTTAGATAAATTTGGTGAACAGATTATTTCATTAAAATTAGACGTACGGATAATTTAAATATGTATATTATCAAAAGCTAAGCTTACTGATACTGCCCCTGATTTGGCTGACCTGGGCCAAACCCGGCCGATTTTGATAAATCGGCCAGCACGCTGGGATCTTCAGTCGGCGGTAGCGGATTACGAAACTGTTCGGATGAAAGTCTTGTAAATAGGATGCCAACACCTTCAATCAGTGCTAATAGAACTCCGCCAATTATAGCACTGCCAGCCATGGCGGGTACGCCATTTCGTGCCGCTAATATACCGCCCGTTGCAAAACCACTGATTATTGAATTCCATGGATCCTCTTTCTTACGAAAGTGTACCAACGTGCAATCAATTGTACTGAACATTCCACCCCAGACAGCAAAATTTCCAGCAATTACAGGTGAGCGGGTCTTTATAGCTGATAAACTTCCAAGCATTCTACGGCTCATGCCAGAGGGAGCATTTCGGAATCCTTTTATAGCCTGGAAAACACCACCGCCTATGCAACCCATTGCAAAGGCGCCGCCACAATCGTCAACGATGCGGAATGGGCATGGTTCTCTAGCGTATTCCTCCATTGTTTAAATGTTTGTTCTGTAATCGAAAGGAACGTGAAGCATGTTTAAATGGACTGTACTTTGTATGATGCGGACAAGGCATATATATATATTATTAAACACATAAAACATCGACGCGGGATTTATTAATCCACTATTTTTGACCGCAAACTGCATGTTCTAAATTTAATAAAGTTGCATTAGTCCCTAAAAGTATGCGTTTAAATGTTAATAAATCATAGAAAAGTTTGTGGGAAATGTATTCAATTGTAAGCAGCGACGAGTAAAACAACAAGGGGAAAGAAGTAAATAATCGACACAGGATCCGAAGGAAAGACATCAGTAGACGCGATAATCACCTTCCAGGTTCAATGCCTGGTTGGTTTTTAGCATCTTAAGTTTTGCGAATAAATCGCTAAGCTTCTCTTTTAGAAGACACTAGCATATAAGTTAAGGAATTGCATTGTGCACAGCTCACTGAATTTACCCGTTTCCAAGTACTTTACCGAAAGTTATTCTCCTTTAGTACAAGTTGGCTACGTGAAATTAAGACTAGTTAAACAACATGGGATGTTTCATCTTACGTTAGAGATTGTTCAATTTCCACACCGGTATGAATCTTGCTCATGCCAATGGTCATTAGACCGACCGCTTCTTTAGCACATTCTCATTCTCATCATGTAAGCATAATATTGCATCATGTTAATAAAGAAAACTGATTGCACCAAACTTATTTACAACAAAGGCGGACTTAAAACATGTAAAGCTTCAACAACAAATAGAAGAATTCCCCAAATTTCACGCATACTTTTCAATAGCAGGATGTATGTGCCAAGGAATAGCGGAGGGGGAGCTACCAACATTTTTCAGTATGGACGCAGAGAAATTCCTATCAGGCTCGGGCTGCTGGTGTTACATAACGTTGTAAAATAGCCAATGACTGGTGAATTACAATAACACAAGTAAAACATACGATATCTTACACATTTAGAATATTTTTATAAAATTGTAATTACATTCTTTGAAGGTTTTACACTAAATTTGTTGATTTTTCACCAATTGCACGTTGGTCGGTTTTTTTTTAATAATACATATGTCAGAATCTTCTTTTTGCACTCGTTCACATTCACTGTAAATTGATGACATGTGTGCATAACGCTGCAGTACCGAGTACTCATTATGTGTTGTACATTCGGACAAGACAAAATCTTCCATATATATCGCTGGCATACGGAAAACAAATTTTCAGATCGCATTTAAGTCTGCAACGCTCAAGCAGATATGCACCTTACAGGTTAATTTAATTATATGTATATAGAAAGTTTATGAAAAAAACTATGCCCTTATGGAGGGGTACATGCCAACAATTTTGTAAGTTTGTTGTTGTAGCGGCATATATGTGCCGAGGTAACAGCCCTTGGCCAAAGAATTTCACTTCGTTTTTATCGGGTCCATAGAATCGGCTGTCGTGGGATTGTGTAGCCCTTGGTGGCAACTGTGTGCCGGGGTGACAGCCCTTGGCCGAAGCTTTGCTGCCTCGGATCAATCCAGTCTATAGAACCGGCTGTCGTGGGATTGATTGTGTAGTTTGTTGTTGTTGTAACAACAATATATTTATTTTGAAGTCTTGTTCGTCTATGGGCGATCTGCTTCGATATCTAGGTGGAGGAAACGCGCGATTTGAACTGGATGTGTTTACAGAGACCTGGGGTCAGCTGAGTGAGCTTGGCCGGACAATTGAAGAGGTGCAGCACATCATGTGGTCCCTGATGGCAGGCGGAACAGATCTCCGGAACGTTAGCATCAATTCTTGCCCAGTAAGAATTGAGACGGCTGCTCCATCCAGATCTCAGCTGCACCAGAATCACGAGCGTCTGCCGAGGTAGTACCTTCTCCTCAGGTGAAATCTCCGGGGATGCTACATTCACACGGTAGCTGGATACTGCTGCTGCGACTTCATTGGCGTGAATGTTGTTCAGACCTGCCTGATAGTTTCGATGATCTAAAGGTTCTCTCTTATACCGCTGGACCTCTCTCTCTCTCTAGATCATACCTGATCTGCCTGTGCGGACGCATCCTGTCCAAGAGATGGTGGTTAGGGTGACTGCTGCGAAAACACCCTAGCAGGTATTGCTTAGACAGCAGGAAATCGTGTCTGCGTACGATAAGGACCTTTGTCTCCTCATGTAGATGTTCCTCAGAAGACATAAAAAGACACCCTGTTAATGTTGTGAGGGCGGCATTCTGGCAAGTCTGAATTTTCTTCCACTGGGTCGAACTCACGTTCGCCGACCATACAGGTGCTGCGTAGTTTGCAACGGACCGACCTATCGCTTTGTAAGAGGTCAACAAGGTTTCTCTGTCGGCTTCCCAAGTACTGCCGGCAAGTGACTTGAGGACCTTGTTCCTACGGCAAGTGACTTGAGGACCATGTTCCTACTTTTGAGTTTATCGCTGATAGCTGTAGCATGTGCAGAAGATCGAAAAAGGCTGTCCAATTTGTGACCCCAAGGATTTCGGGGTAGTTGGTAGGCGGGTTGTTGACGTCATCGACTTTGACATTGAGTGACAACCGCACCTCTGCGGTCCATGCAGTAAATAGTGTGGCTGAAGATTTGGCGGCGGATTTATCCATATTCCTCGCAGTAAAAAAGCGTGCTAAGTCAGTGAGGTAACAGTTGATTTTCTCTCATATGTCATCCACCTAAAGTGGATGAGGTAGAGGTAGTTTGTAATTTTGCCTAAAGCCTCGGTGATTGAAATGGGATGGGTTTAAACCTATGCACTACAAATTAAAACCGATTTCAACATGAAAACAAATATGGACTTATTTTCAAGTAAAAGCTGAAACTGGGCTGATCTCATGGTCCAATTTTTCAAAAAAAAAACGGCCGTTAAGTAGGTTTTTCCATTTCAATAGTGAATCCATGATAAGGGTTCACACAATTCGGCCGGCCGAACTTACTATAGTGTTACTTGTTTAATGTTTGTTATTTTCCTTCAAATTAAGTGTGTTTTTTTCAAAATTAATATTTATTGACTTCATTCATTGATATATCTTATACAGTATACATGAAAAAGTTTATTTACGATTCAATGCATTTGTTTCTCAAAACCAGATGAATGTTTAGTTTTATCTTTAAGTGTTGGTTTTACCTATAGGCAACCTTTTGGCTGTATTTCTTTTAGACTAAAATTTATCTATTCCATTTTTAAGTGGTCGAAAAAGAAATCGGTTGAAGAGACTGTTTACAATTTTATCGCCGGTTTCGTAGGAATGTATTCAGAACTGCATTTTCTCAATCGAAGTAATCGATTATTTAGTGTATCTAACATCACTATAACTTCTGTCTCTTTATTTGCTATGTTATCGCACACAAATGAATTATCCATGTTTTTGAAGAAGAATTTGACAATTAACCAACGTGCTGTGTGCTGTTGTAAAAATATTTAATTTTTAATAACAAAATTAAAAGAAAGATTAAATAAGTCGTTCAAGTCTGAGCTTGTTAAAAAATGTCACTTGCAGCGCGTTTATTTCGATTAACAACAACTGCTACTAGATTTCAACGTTATGCAACCCAAAATGTGACTCGCTTTAATATCAATGCCAGAGTTCTAAACATCAACAGTAAGAGAATCAAACATCTGAAAAATACGATACTTTTCTTTTCATAACCAGTTTAATCTTGGTACAAATTCCCGCTGAATTGTACTTTGCAGATAAGACATCCTATGTAAATATAATTATTGGTCCCCATTCAGAATTAACCACTGCCACTGATAACGAAATTGGACGTTCAACTAGAGGCAATACAAAAAAGTCGTAACCGGCATTTTTTTAAACATGGATACTCGAAAACCAAATGTATTAGAATATAAAATTTGCTCAGATTTTCCGCCTAACTTGCCTACTTTTTGGTTAGTAATCTCTTTTTACTTCCATGTAGTATTCTAAATTTTTACTTCCATTTGGAGCCTAAAGAAACATTAAACGATCACACCATAAAGTAATTACTTAATATTTAATATAGAAAGGGCGTAACTTGATTTATCAGCAGAAGTTGAGTTTTCGGGCGTAGAAATAGAGAAAAATAAATGTGCCGTCGTCTTTAGAATGGCTCGAGTATTTTGGGGAAAATAATGAACAAGGGAGCGCCTCAGGGCTATGAAAATTTGCCGCCCACTTTCATATGTGACAGCGCATAGAGAAAGGGACCTAAGGGTAAAAAAAATCAATTTTCACTTTTTTTTTGATGTGGACAACATCTGAGCATCGAATGAGACCGATCCCATGCCCCAAAAGTGTTCCCTCCCAGAGATATGCGCGTTTTATGAAAGTGATGGTATACCAAAGATACACGTATTTAAATCTTTAAAATGGCTTTCCTGAACAAAACTGGTTTTTACCCTTAGGTCCCTTTCTATTTTGCGCGTCACATATAAGTGTGGGTACTTAAACGAAGGGAAATTGCTAAAGTATCCAATAAATACATCTTTCAAAACAGGCGCATACGTAAATTATACGAAACTCTACAAAAACTTCATGAATGTGAAATGGACGTAGGTCTCGGTTCGATCCCACATTTCTACCATCAATAGAACTTTTTATTTGGAACAAAAAATAGAAAAAAATGTTTGGCGTCGACCTATATTTTCCGAGCTACAGGACCACAAAGCTTGACAAAAATGTTGTTGTAACTTTCTTATTTCTTATGTGATTTGTGGTATTGTTGGGGGGGGGGAGCTTATCGAAATGCCTATCGAATGATGTAGTAAAAACCCCCCCAAATATAAAAAGAGTCACTGCCAAATAATTAACAAAAACATGTTCTAAGAATGAGGACATGAGGATTCTTAAAACATGTTTTAAGAATCCTCACGGTTTTTTAAAAAAAAAAAATTCGCCTGCGGTGGAGCTTTTATACAACCTACCGTCTGTAAATCCCAAAATGAAAACTTATTTTCTGCTTTACTCGAAGGAAATAAGCTACAATTTTTTTGACAAAGCCCTACATTTTTTCACAACTCTCGAATAAAAAAACGCAAAACAAAGCACCGAATGGGTTAATCAATCGAATAACATAATCAGGTCGAATAACATAACCAAAATAAAACTCAAATATCATCGTTGTTAAATAGAATAGAACGTCAAATGCGGTCTTAAGTAAAAGCTCCAAGTACTGGCTATCATGACAAAATATAAGTACATACCTCCAAGTCGGAAATATTTTCAGTTTTTACAAATTTTCTTTAAAAACTCCGACTAATAAAATTAAAAAAGCGCCACCGCTCGCAATGGGTTAATGAATCGATAATATTTATACACCATTTTAAAGGTATTTTTAATGTTTTCCAACGACACCCATTGTGTTAGTAACATGCTGCCTAGTGCGAGATATATTCATTTGATTACTCTAACTTTGGAGTCTATATGGGTCCTTTCTTATCTCTAAACCATATACGAGTACCATTCTTTTTTATTTTAATATATCACACTGCACTGAATTAAATGTAACATCTTCATTCAAGGTATAAACCACAATGTACGCCATAACAGTGCGGAGGCTTCAGCTGGATCGCGAAACATTAGACAAACGGAAAAGCCTTTGGGTTCTCCCGATAAACATGAATTCCAAGCGGAAACAAGAATGTTGCTAGACATTGTGGCTCGTTCTTTGTATTCTGAAAATGAAGTCTTTGTACGAGAGCTTATTTCCAATGCCAGCGATGCTTTGGAAAAGTTCCGCTATACCATCCACACAGCCGGCGAGGAGGAAAAGCAATATGAGGGCACAGATCGCTCCCTGGAAATACGCATAGCAACCGATAAGCCAAACATGCAACTTACTATACAAGATACTGGCATTGGCATGTCCCGCGAAGAACTAATTAACAACTTAGGCACCATAGCCCGCAGTGGTTCGAAGAAGTTTATAGAGCAAATACGCGAACAGGGTTCAGCTGCGGAGAACTCTTCCAATATTATTGGGCAGTTTGGTGTTGGTTTCTACTCGGCCTTTATGGTAGCCGATAAGGTTGAGGTATATACACGATCTTCTAAAACCAATTCCCCTGGTTTGTGTTGGTCTACCGATGGTTCCGGCAGCTATGAAATTCAAGAAGCTGAAGGAGTCGAACATGGCACCAAAATTGTTATTCACCTCAAGCCAGAATGTCGAGAATATGCCGATGAGGATCGTATAAGGGCTGTCATTAAGAAATATAGTAACTTTGTGGGTTCGCCGATATTTTTGAATGGTCAAAAGGCTAATGATATTCAGCCGGTGTGGTTGATGGAGCCAAAAGATGTCAGTCAAGAGCAACACGATGAATTTTATCGCTTCATTGGCAACACCTTTGATACACCACGATTCGTACTACATTATAAGGTAGGTAATGATTTGGCACCTAGTAGAAAAACGACTTGGCATTGTTTATTTTAGACTGACGTGCCGCTAAGCATTCGAGCTTTGTTATATTTCCCTGAAGGTAAACCGGGCTTGTTTGAAATGACTCGAGACGGTGATGTGGGCGTCGCTCTGTATACTCGTAAAGTCCTCATTCAATCAAAAACGGAAAATCTTGTACCCAAATGGCTAAGATTTGTAAAAGGAGTTGTGGATTCCGAGGATATACCATTGAACTTGAGCAGAGAACTACTTCAAAATAGCGCCCTTATCAGGTGAGCCATACATGCCGATCCCATTAAGAATGTACTTCTTTTTACAGACGAGTATGCATTTCTTTACAGAAAACTTTCAAATGTTTTGACCAGCAGAATATTACGTTTCCTATTAGAGAAAGCAAATAAACAGCCCGCAGAATACGAAGCTTTCTACAAGGACTATGGCCTATTTCTTAAAGAAGGCATTGTTACATCTCATGACCAAACTGAAAAGGAAGACATTGCAAAGTTGTTACGCTTCGAATCGTCGAAAACCAAGGATGGCCAGCGTATCTCTCTGGAGGACTACTCCAAAAATGTGGGCGAACAAAAAGACATTTACTACTTGGCCGCTCCAAATCGTATTCTTGCCGAATCCTCGCCCTACTATGAAAGTTTGAAAAAACGTGACGTGGAAGTACTTTTCTGCTATGAACCATATGACGAATTAGTCTTAATGCAATTGGGTATGTTCAAAAACAAGAACTTGGTATCGGTGGAGAAGGAAATGCGACGCGATAGCACATCAGATGCTAACAACGATTACGGTGCGGGAAGTTTGTTGCCATCTCAAATAGATGAACTTTTGCCGTGGATAAAGGAGAAACTTAATGGTAAAGTGGCCAATGTTAAAGTCACTAGCAGACTTGACAGCCATCCCTGTGTAGTGACAGTGGAGGAAATGGCAGCGGCTCGTCACTTTATAAAAACACAAAGTCATCAACTGCCCGAAGAGAATCGTTATGCTCTACTGCAACCTCAACTGGAAATTAATCCTAAGTAAATCCCTCAAATCATCTATTACATCAATTGCTATATTATTTTTTTTCTTTCTCTCTTTGTTTAAGGCATGAAATTGTAAAGAAGTTGTTTAAATTGCGCACAAGTGATCACGAGCTAGCAGAATTAGTCGTGCAACAATTGTTTGTAAACGCTATGGTGGGAGCTGGACTCGCAGATGATCCTCGCACGCTTTTGACCAATATGAATGCTTTGTTAACCAAAGCTTTGGACAAATATTAAAATTACGTCTAGATTTAATTTAATGGAAAAATTATAAAACTTACTTTAAGGAAATCAACTACTCTTTGTACACTATTTGTTGGGACTGATAGCCTAAATCCGACTACAGAGATTATGCCTTGCGTTACTTGTAAAGTCGTCGCACTTTTTTACGTGAAACTTCTAGTGAAAAACATCCAATGTTCCTATGGGGCTTTGAATCTGTGTTTCATATTTGTTGTCACATCCGAAAGCTTACTGCATTTCTAACATTTTAGCGTACAGAGGCTTTGTCATACAAAGGCATAAATATACGATTCCATTACAGAATATAGGAAAAACAATAATTGATTCCCTACGAAAAATATATTTATGGTGTGTGGACGAAGCAGCTGACCAGCAGGTCTCTTGAACGCATCCAGTTCAAATGGCGCGTTTCCTTCACCTTAATATCGAAGCAAATTCCCTATAGACGAATAGGGATATATATGGTGGGTACAACAAATATGGTAGTTATACCATTTACAAATCCGGGTTAGAAAATCTAACGAATTTTAGCGGTGGGTTTCCACGTCGTCAAAGCCGTCGTCTTAACGAGTAAGAGATTTATCTCGTAGCCATGTAAAAACTTCTCTATAAAATGCATTAGCCGTTCGGAGCCAGCGTTTAAGAAAAGGTCCTGATTTGAGAGAAGGTTGTGGGAATTAAGTAAGTACAAAAATGTAAAACATTAAATATCTTGACGGGACCGAACAATTATTTACAAGTATTTTGATGTTGGTAGTCATTGTTAGCAATAAAATGTATCAAATGATGTGGTAAGGTGAAAGTACTGACTACAATACCATTTTTTAAGCATTTCTTATAGATGTATGTTAAAAGAAATGGTCGGAATCGGTCCAGAGGGAAAACATTATCGCATACAAGGACTGAAGTAACTTACCAAATAAATACATTGATCATCAAGATTAAAATTGTCTTAAATACTTATTCATTTAAAGGTTGATTCAGTCTTTGCGTGCGAAAATGGTTCGTCTCTGAACATATCCCGGCCGTTTATTCCAACATACGACAATAAGATTTGACTGCAAAATGTGTTCTGTCTAGCTACAGTCAAGTGGTTTTTTATGTGCTTTTTCAGATATATACATTATAGGATTGAAAGAAATTTTACTCACTACTGCTGAGTAAAATACATAACTTATTTTTAACATTACTCCATCTGTTTGCTATCAAACGATACGAAGAACACATGATAAAGCGAGTTTTTGTTACGATAAGATTGGAGTGGATTTTGTTCATATGAATGATAATAATTGCATTGACAAAAAATCGGTGATAACGTGTATACGGTGTTCAGCTGACTTCTATACGTCTCTGTAATTGGGCCGCTCATTATAAAAGTAAATAATACTACGTATAAACACACATACATGTGTGAACCCATTTCAGAGTGGTTGGTTTTCTTACTATTTTAATTGAGACGCACGTGATTTTCTTAATGCAGTCTTATGACATCTTATTTTTCAAACTTTTGAACTGAGGTAGTAAAATTCTTATAAAATAAAACGAAATTTTATTTCAGTTAAAAACAACTTCTGCTATAAATGAATATTTAGAGCATGGATTATATTCCGGGGAAAGTTTATTCCTTGGAATTTTCCGTTTCTCTGGAAAGTGGGAAAAAAAATTTAATTTTTTGGGACCCCGTTTGGGAAAAATTAAATCAAAATTTTTTTAATGTTGAACCACTTTTTGTTAAAAAAAAAGGAAATAAATCACGTCAGGCTGGTTTCCGACTTAACAATTCTAGCCTTTTCTTTTAGGAACCACTGCCGATTTAAACGTCACAAAGCCACTATTAATATCGGGTGAGCCGTTTTGGAAATACATAGTAATATTTTAAAAAAAATGTGCTAAGACACGAGCATACTGAAGCTTTTTTTGTTACGCTACATTTTTCTTGACTTCCGGTAGCCTAAAAACCACTGAAAATACTGTATAAAAAGACAATATTAAAGTCTTGGCATAGAAAGTCCCTGCCATGCATTTTTGTAAATTTTAAACGTCTATTTTAATGGTGTTTAGGCTGCAGGAAGTTAAAAAAAGGCAGCGTAATAAAAACAGCGTATGTGTGCCTAAACCTTTAACTTCATTTTCAAATCTTTTATTTATTTTGCTTTAGAACAGGGATGTTTTTTAAGGTTATTTGAAGATTAAAAAACGTATGCTTTCCCATCGCATATACGTTTGCAATCCATGTTCATTGGCGTTCAATTCGAAATCTATTACAGTTTCTACGGAAATTGACAGCCGAAATACTATAAAAATGAAATCCGTATGTTGTATTATTTGGAAGTTCTCGGAATTTGAAATATATAAAATATTGATTTTATCTAGACAGACCCTTATTTTCGTTAGTTGAGGTTTTGGTAATTGTTTGATTTAAGATAAAAAGCTGATTGAAATTTTGCATTTGATACTGGAACTGGGGCTGCTAGCGCGGCTTGCAGGCGGGCTGGCTTTGATGCCTCATGTTACAATTGTATAGCTAGCCCCTTGCTACAGCGTGCGACGCCCGCTGCCAGTTGCCCCTAATCTAGAGAACAGATGCTGGTCGATGGTGGCCAATGGTTATTTAAAGGCGCCAATCGCTTGTCTTGGTGTTATCTTAGGCACTGAGAACCAGAGTTAGAAGCGGCCTCGGCTCAAACCTGCGGCGCGATTGATTCGTGCTTAGCCTAGCCACAGCCGTTTAAATCGACCCGAATCCGCCGTTAATATCTGTGTTAAATGTTTAAAAATTTAATATGTCACCTCCGTGTTGAATTTAAATACTTGTTACTGGCATAATTATATATTTACATTAAAAAATTGTTTTATGCAAAATGTCCAAGACTGCAGTAGCAGCTGCACCGAGCAACCCACTGTAAGTTTCATTTACGTGAGTTGTCCTAAACACTCTCGACAGCGGGGAAATTTAAAATATGTTTTGCAAAACGTTCAGTGAGTCCTGCCTTTACTTGATAACACAAAAAGTGGTTTGAATTGGTGTGAACGCTGCTTAAAGGCACATCCCCTGATTGAATGATTTCGTTGCTATCATTCAAGCCCATTCGACTCAGTCGTACGATAAATCAAGTGGTGTGAACACCAAATAAAATGGAATTACAACTAACTTCGTGGAGAACATAAAAAGGTTTGCCATAACGAGCGTGGCCAATTAAAATTGAGCTTCTATTTAAACCTCCGAACCTCAAACTCGTGACCACAAACACGAGACTCTAGACTCTTCGCAATACAACACATTTAACATCTGTAAATGAGCGGTAAGAAAAGAAAAAGCGAGACAACACACATAACACAACTCGGCTCTACCTGTCTTTGTTCAACCTCTCCAACCTTTTTTAAATTCTCTCCCAACCATATTGTCTCCAAAAACTGAATTTACGTTGCGCCGCTGGAAGTTGAATCAAATCAGTCAGTCGCAATCACTCGCTCGCAACTCCACCAAATATTAACTACCGAAGAAGGCCAAAAACGTTAAAGTTTTTGACAGCGCAAAGTAACAAATTTATTTTAGTCAAGTGAGTGATAAAATCAAAAAGAAGCAAAATACGAAGATTGTGAAAATTCCAAACATTTGCCAATAATAACAAAAAGAAAAACGTTAAAAAACACATCACGTAAAGAATAAACGAAAACTTGGCAAACGCACTCGACGAAACAAAACAATTGCCTGCCAATGTCTGCTTTTGCTGTCACGACAAATAAACCACCTCGAAGAGAATTTCTCAAAAGAGGATAGAAAAAAGGACGAATTTATCCCCGAAACCTCTGTGTACTTCAGTCATTTGTGCATCCGACCAAAAATAATTAATGGAAAAGTTTTAATCAATTTTTATAAAATTAAACTGTCAATACTCTTTTTATTTTTCTTTGTGCACTAGTCTCGTAGTTTTTATCACGAATTCTCATACACACACACTGTTACACAATGACACCCATTGGCCTCTCTTGCTATATTGCCAGACTTTTTAAAAACGCCAAAATATATGGGTGAACTGAAACCTGCAAACTCCTTGGCTTTCTAAGTTTTCAACAATTCTTTCGCTGCATTTTGTTGCGAATAATCTGATTAATACTTTTTTTCCTGAAAACTATTATATCGTTGGTAGATTTTAATTCATATTGGACATTTATATCTGTCAAAGTTTAGAATTGCCAATTAGAAAAAAAACGCCAAAAGCATTCGCCCTCAATTCTGTTTAGTGTGTGAGTGAATGAATGACAACGTCACATACATTTTCATTTGTGGTCGTCGTTTTAAGTAAAAAAACAGTCGTTTAGCAACCGTCGAAGAGAATACTCGCAGCTCCTCCTATAAAGTAAAGGCGCAATTGTTTTGTGAAGTGCAAATCATAAAAATCAAGAAATAAAAGTAAAGGCAAAAAAAGAAAGCACTTCAGCTGCTAACAAATAAAAGAAGCAATCGAAAAAAACAAATTACACAAGTAACTTCAATCTTAAAAACCGAATTTTCTTTTGTAGAAAACCTAATTTAAAACACACACACATCAAAAATGGCAGATTCAGGAAGCGATAATCCTATCTACGGACCCTTCTTCGGTGTTATGGGAGCCGCGTCAGCTATCATTTTCAGTGGTGAGTAATCAATTACATACAGTCACATATTCCAAATGGAACAAAGAATTCATATTTTGTAAAACGAAGCTTGGAGTCGACGAAAAAACCCGTCCACAATCCGAATTCCTGGGGAAATGTGGAAAAAATGTGAAAAAGTATATGAGGTGTAACAATAGTTGGGGGAAAAATCGAATATTTTGGCAGATACAGCCACTAAATTAAGCTGAATATAGAAGATTTTTATGAAAAAGAGAGTGAGAGAGTAGAAGGGAAGAACGAAAAAAATTCAATACACACGCATATTTACGAATTGCGACCACGACGAACGAAAAGAAAGAAAAACTGAGAAGACCAAAAGAGATTTAGCTCTCTCAAAGCAAAGAAAATCTAGACGAAAAACAAATTCTACAATGTTTATAACAAATGAAATTATTTTAGAAAATCAAAAGAAAATTAAAGACAATGTAGACAAAACAAAAGATGTATGTATGAATGTAGAAATGAACTAACTAAACTATTCTCTTCATGCGACGATATACATATGTATATGTAAAAAGAGAGGAGGGAGGGCAGAGCAAAAATTGTGAGATAGTTTACGTGTTTCTATATTTGTAGGTTAAGTCAACCTTCATTTCTGTGTTGAATTTTTAACTCATTTGACAAGTCACAAGACTTGGCTTAAAATGGAGTTGCCACTTGACCAAAACTTGATGTTGCCTACTTAAGTGTTTTTTTTTAATTTTCTCACACAAAACAAGACGTCGCAACTTCACTTTTTCAGTTAAGAAGTTTCATGTGAGCTCATGAAAAACAATCACATGCCTTCCAAACACCTGCCACCCTTTTCCCCCTTCAAACCGCCCCTCCCCCAACAGACGAGCTATCACATGCTTGTTGGTGTAAGAAATTGCTTGCTGATAAGATAATGGATGTGTGTATTATCAGTTGGGAAGTGTATACACGGGGTTTTGAAAAACAATTCATCAAATTTAAAAGAAAGACTGCACCATTTTCTTTTTTATACATCCATTTAGCACAATTTCTTTTTTAAGTGCACTCATTTATTGCTGGCATGTTTAATGACTGAGGCGCGACATTCCATGACTAGTCATCATTGCTTTTTCATAATAAAGGGGCGTAATATGTCGACTTCAAATTAAATTATATTTTAATTTGCAATTTCCTTAAATAATTGATTTATTCTATAATGATGTGTATTTTTCCTCAGCATATTGTAGGATTTTTTTCTCCAAAGGGATTGAAATGCGCAAGCTCCCTTTTTATCTTATTGTAGTAAAGGAATAAGAAAATAAAAGTCGACCATCATGTTCATGTATACTTATGTGTATGTGTTGAGTAGTACGATATATATGTATCACGGTACTAAAAATATACTGGTATACTTTACAAATGCAAAGAGGAATCCGGAAAAAGGTCATTGTAAAAACCAATACCACTACTACTACCCCAGCAGCATCACAAAAGTTATTAATGAATGAAATGCATAAAATAGCAGTGATGAGTAGGAAGTAAGATGAGGATCAAAAACATGGCAAATACCTTTATGGGAATTTCCTCCTTTCCTCCATTCAGTAGAACCTACAGTCATTCCTGTCATTTGTTTAGAAAATATGTATTTTCAAGACAATATGGCCCATAGTATTTTCCTAATCGGAAGACGCTTTTCTCAACCTCTCAATACAATATTCTCAAAACTTGAAAGATTTATTACGCTATTATAAAAAGAAACAGGTGGCCATGCCGGCTTGCATGACAAGTGTTTTTTGTATTTTATCTTTTACCTGTTTTAATGCTTTTTACATGCTTGTACAATTTCAACAACGAATCTCATCACTATTAATTTTCAATAACTATTTCTTCAACAACAGCAGCACCAGACAGTAAAAATTAAGTCGAAAAATGGTAATCACATGACTTATTTGATGGCTGCAGTGCTTATAACCTTCCAAAAAACAACAACAAAATAGTACTTCTTTTTTGACTTTACACTGAGAGAGCCTGATTCTGTTAGTCATTAATTTGTAATCATATTTTAATTTTACTCTCTCGCAATCTCACATAACATTGAACAATTCAAATTTATTGAAAATATATTCACACGCGTACAACACAAATACAAACAAATAATGTATTTGTTTAATTTATTGCAATTAAAACTGGTTTATATTCGAAGTAACTTTTTTAATATTTCATTTATTCTCGGTCCAATAACGTTTAACGTTTTCTCTTGTTTGTTCTCGCACTTTTCCTCTGTGTACCCTCTTCGCTATTTGCGTAATATCATAGTGTTTTTTTTTTTCTTGTGACAAATAACTGTTTTTCTTCTTATTTCTACAATTATCATTTTCATTGCATGTTTCTATGTATTTTGATGAAGAAACAAATGTGGCCTTTGGTAACGATAAGAGTCATGTGTTTGATAACATGGGTTTTTGCCCGTCTGCCAGTCTCCGGTTTATGTCTCCTACCCCCTGCCTACCATCATTTTCACCAAAATGGGTTTCTTAAGGTTGTTTTTTTGCTTTTGAAACATCGTTTATATTAACGTTATCTCTCTCCTAACTCAATCTGAGTAGCAATAAAAGCTTTTTTTATTATTGCTATAATATATGGATATAAAGCTTTTTTTTTTAATGTATCACATGACCGTTGTTAAGTGAAAACCCCAACAGTTGACATAAAGAATGTAAAGTAATACTTTGAACATACAAAAATCCCCTTAATACGATCGATCGATCAGTTCATGACTTTTTAATTAGTTTGATGACCAAGTAGTATAGCGTAGGGCGGAAGATTTATTTTTTTATATTACTGAAAAGTATTACTTTAATTTGCATGCAATTTGAACAACTGGAGTATATGTATCTGTATTTACAGAATTCAAAAAAAAAATGAAACTTAATTTCCACTGTCTTGGGTTTTTTGGAAACAGGTTTAAGCCTCCCGACGATGCTGGTAGCTTTATAACCATTTCCTCTTATGCAGCATCCAATACTGCTTAGAGACACATTCCATAACTAATTTGAGGCCATTTTAATAGTCTTATATTCCGGTAGACTTCAACCATTGTGCTGAAGTGTGGACTGCACAGAGGCCACACAGTATAGAGCATGTTCTAGACAAATATTTCACGTTTATTTATTCAATACGTTAATTCGAGTCAAAATTACTCGATTTGGTTTTGTATCGGTCTAGTGCAAAATGAACGATGGTTTTAATAGTATTAAAATATCGAAATAATTTTGGATTTGACTCTAAAGGATTAGAAATTTTCGAAAATTCTTTATTTTGTGTTCAAATTTAGTACTTTTATAGCCGAAATACCGCCAGTTCTCGTGTGGTGTTTTACAAAATATTAAAGTTTGTCTCGTTTTCACAATATCCGGTAACCGGCAGTTATGAATAGCAGTCTACCGGTTAGTTCCTGGCCAGTCAATAAATAAATGAACAAAAAACTTTTTTTTAGTAAAATAGGAAAGAAATTTTTTTTGAGACGTCTCGCCTTACTCAAAAATATCTTGCTGGTTTTTCAATATGTTACTAAATCAGGAATTACAAATTTTCATATTTTGTTTGACAATTAATAGTCTCTCTATTCACGGTAAAAATCTTCAATAGTTTTCTAAATTCTGTCTACCGAACCCTATTTATGTTTTAAAATGTTAGCTAACAGGTTTTTTTCTCCTATAAGTTTTAAAATATTAATTTAAACTCTTTCGTGCAACCATGTGATTTATGTGTTTGTCATGGCGATTATTAAATAGCATACATATTTTAGAAACAAAGCACGCTTGGAACTTTTTCCAAATCAAAACGTGCAGTTTAAATTTCTGCAAGTCATCTGCTGTTCCTATACTTTTCCTTAATTTCTTTAAAGTTTCCACGAAAAACTACCCTTATTTTACAATGCAAATTTGGTTTTTTGTGGAACAATTACAAAAAAAATGGAATATGCGACACATTTACAAGCATTCCGGACTAGAAAATTTTTTCTAGTCGGGAATGCTTTTTGGACTGACAAATCTGGTGCTGTTTTCACCTTCATAAAGAATTTGCCACCATTTGGACGATATATATTGAAAAAAGGAGCTGCAACAACAAGTTATTGTCGGTCTGAAAAGGCCCATGTAGTGCAATACATTTGAATAATAACTTCTTATTTGTTTTATAAAATATGTTTTTTTCTGATGACTAGAAGAAGAGTATTTTACGATATACGGACCGTACTTCGTTCACTTATTTGCGTGAGATTTTTCGAAATTCTCCAAAATCGTGCAGAATTTGATTCACAAGTGCGATCATTTATGCTAGAAATCTAGCGGGAGAAAAAACTTTTTTATGGGTCATGTTTAACATACATACAGGAGGTCTTTTTCTTTTATATGAGCGTGTTACACATCTTTCTTATCTTATTTACTGTAGTCAAACCCTTTAATAAAAATCTGATAACAATCTATTAATTAATTTTCCAGCTTTGGGAGCCGCCTATGGTACAGCCAAATCAGGTACTGGTATCGCTGCCATGTCAGTCATGCGACCAGAATTGATCATGAAATCCATCATTCCCGTTGTCATGGCTGGTATCATTGCCATTTATGGTTTGGTCGTGGCTGTCCTTATTGCTGGTGCTTTAGAAGAACCATCAAAATACTCCCTGTACAAGTAAGTCTTTCATATATGACAGCTTTTCGAAGTAGTTTTATCATTCTTTTACAAATTGATTGCAAATTTTCTAACTGTCGACATTTTCTTTTACTTTTGCAGGGGTTTCATTCATTTGGGTGCCGGTTTGGCTGTAGGTTTCTCTGGCTTAGCGGCAGGTTTTGCGATCGGTATTGTAGGTGATGCTGGTGTCAGAGGTACTGCTCAACAGCCTCGCCTGTTCGTCGGTATGATTTTGATTCTCATTTTCGCTGAAGTATTGGGTCTGTACGGTCTCATTGTTGCCATCTACTTGTACACCAAATAAATTATGCAACTACGCTGCAACAATAACAATAAGAACAACAACCACAATAAAAACAACCAACCATCATCAGAAAAAAACAATCATCTTCAATGTCAACAATATTCTAATACAAAAACGCAACAACCTGTTAAAGCAACAAATAACAACAACAGCAGTAGCACGGACCGCGGCGATACCAACCTCAATTACTGGTTATGTGCCAGTAGAGAAGATGGACTAGAACACAATCACCACTAACATCCATTGTCGCCATCACCCCTATTGATTTTCTTCCACATCTTCTAACAAAGTAAGCCTATGTACGATCGTTATCTTCTCTACTATTAAAAACCGAAGTGAACAAAAAAAAAAACAAAAATGATGCAAAATATCGTTTGCAATTTAAAAAAAAAGAAGGAAGCACGGTTTTATTTATGAATGAAGGATGTGACAAGCACAATGTTAGTTGAGGATCTAAACCTTAAAAACAAAGTATTTGTACAAAAAATTATAGCGAGAAAAACATTCAACCCCTACCATCCAAAAATGTTTTGTTTTATGCAACCATCATCCATAGATTATCTGTCGGTGAATCGATCCATACAATTTGTATATATAGAATAGATTGTATTGGTTCTGAGTTGAAAGTGCTGCTAACATTGTGTAGAAGGGACCGACTTGAATACGTACATACATATATGTTTACTTTGTCTGAGGTGCGTGTCCGTCTTCTGAACGACTGGTTTTCTTTTATGTTGTTGCAGTTTTCTATAGGGAACACAGTAGATATAGATAGATTGTTGTTTTTTCTTTTCATTGGCCTGTTTCGTATTTAATACAAACTTATATTTTTAATTATTATTTTTTTCGTTTAGTTTTTTGCTTTACCGTATGTTATTGTTTTATTGTTTTTTTTTCGTCATAATTCTTAATTTAATTTTAAACCGCGAGACCAGGTCGTTTGTTAATTATTTTCAAAAACAAAACAAAGAAAAGTAAAATAGACAAGCAACATTTCAAAGAATAATATCCTTTTATTATTTTTTTTGAAACAACTAAATTTTGAATTGAATCAATCACATATACAACATACATGAACACACACACATAATTATTAAATATAATAATATACAAATAATGTAATTTAAATTGAAACAAAACCAACCATTTCATCATATTATAAATACTTAATGTTAAAAGATATTTAGTGAGAAAACCACCAGTATAAAACAACAACAACAAATAACAACTTATACAATAATAAACTTAAAGAACAACAACAAAAGAAAGCGACAAAGAGAGAAACCAAAAACCAAACAAGAAAGACACCACAAAAGGGAGTTATCCAGCGGGCCCTTATTTTACATGCCAACAACACCCGACATCTAACATCACCAACAGTCATTTTTTAACCGTCTTCCTAATCAATCTCAGGAGAGATAAGGAGAGGACGGATAGAGATTGAGTTGGTGGTGATGTGATGGTGGGACAAGAGTCCGATGTGCATTAGAAAATCGTTTTTAAACAACCATTTATTTAGGTTTTAGTTAAATATTTTAAACAAATAAAAATTTAGACTGTTACAAAAGTATTCTTTTTTAAGAAACTTACACACTCACTTACACACCCATACACACACGCCAACCAACCGACTTGCAAAACATCGACCGAGTAGAAGGTTTAACGTAAAAAACAATAGATTTTTATTTTCAACAAATATTTAATTGAAACCTTTTGAACAAAATTCATGATTAACAGTCTGTCGGATGTTTTTTATTTTTAAAACGGAAGACGTACGGCTAATCATTCCTGCGAAACACACAACAACAACCAACCAACAACAACAACAACAACCATTTATATAACTAAAAATAAGTCCTATATATTTTTATGTTTAATTATTGTTCAATTCTAAGAATAATATTAACTATAATAATGAATAATTATATGATTATTTTCATTTTGTGATAAGCTATAAAACAAACGTATGGTATTTATATTATATATTCAATACATATTATAATATGCATATACAAAATAACGAAAGAGAAAAGGACAAGTTAACCAGCCACTCGAATGGACAAGGCCGGAGTCTTTGGCCAGATCAACTCACCACAGATAGAAACGACTACTAAGACTACTACTTACACACACACTCAACCTACTTTTGTTTGGCAGGAGTGGCGAGTGATCAGACGACTTTTGGCGTGAAGTGCCGTTAACTTTTTCTCTTCTTTTTTTGGCCACCACCAACCCCATTATTATTTTTCTTTGTTATGTATAGATATGCAACAAAAAAAAACAAAAGATATAATAAAATTATATATGTATATGTATTATGTATAATGTAATGTAAAATTCATAACAAACAAAAGTAACAACAAATTGTAGTAGCAAATTATATGAAAACAAAGAAGAAAGAAACTAAAGAAAATGTTATGTAGCGAGAGAAGAATGCGACAAAGAAACGAGAGAAAAAAAGAAAATCCTTTACAAAAAAATCGTAAAATCCCCCCGCAACAACACACACACTCAAATATTTTTAATTAGAAATTATTTGTATTCACACCTGGGAAATGCAGAATCATAAACGTTTTCCGCTTTGGTGATCTGTGCGCACAACAAGTGGTCCAAATCAAAAAACAAGATTGAACTAATCGGCCCTTGTTCGCCAAGACATTTGTGATGCTGAAAATGTGGAGGTGTTCAAGCTGCTAATGGACGTTTTATATCTTTTTGGCCATTTGTTTGATGTCGTCAGACCCTTGGAGCATAAATGTTTATTGTTATGCATTTTCCTTATTTCGGTAACAGAAAAAAGCCCATCTTCCATCCTTTCTAGAGGCATTTTGTAAGAGCGACAAAAATACCGTATATGCTATAAGATCAGCAACAGAATATGCAAAAGAGAATGTAATAAAATTGTAATTTCTAATTTCCAACAAAAAAGATACTCGATTTGTTTTTCTTACTAAAATGTTTAGATACACATTTTCCTAGCAGGAACTATGCTAGGTCTGCTAATAAATTTCCTTCTTTTCAGATCCAACACACATTCATCAATCCCTTCCAAACTTATGTATTCTTTACACATAAAAGATACCGCTCACATTCTTATATTGCTTCTATAAGGTCTGCTTAAAGCCTTGTAATCAATCCTTTGCTCAGTCCTAAAAAATCTGGCGGATTTTGTCGCAGATATTCTTCGTTATCTCAAATGTTCAATGCTAACACTGCTTTATCAAGCACGTGTAGTATAGGCATGTTGTACAGAGCGATTTTAAATAAATCCAAATTTTGTTTAACAATATAATTTTGGTGTTTGCTCGAGTCAACTCAAAAAGATGAGCCTATTTGCTTTAACGGTGAAACCAAGAACGGACTTTCACGTTGTCGGGTACATCAAACCCCAGCGATTGTTTGTGGCCTGTACTCCCAGTATGTTATTTAAAAGCTAGAGATAGCTGACTGAAAGAAGATACACTTATGTGTACATGACCCATTACTTTAAAATAAAATGTGCCCTGGTTCCGACCATAAAACAATTTAAACCAAAATGGAGAAAAGAACACGCAACATTTTTTGGTTACAAGCTGCGCTAATCGGAAACTCCACTGGAAAAGAGGGCAATTGAACTACTAAATATGCGAGAGAAAGTTCTGTAAGGCTTTTTTGTAAAATACGACTGGAGTTTTTTTTGTCGAATTGCGACGAAGTAAACACAAGTCAAATATGGATAATATCACCACCGCGTATATCAGTTTTGTCATTAGATAATCTACCCCATTTCCACATGCAATTCAAAAAATATTAATTGAATTCAGAAATAACAACTAAAATTCAAAGCACATTTTTTGAAATTCAAAATTACAATTTAAATTTAAATTATACATTAAATATTTAGAAAATATCAATTGAAACTCTGAAAGCAGTAGTTGAAAATCAGATCACATCAATTAAAATCAGAAATTACAATTGAAATTTTAAAAAAAATCAATTGCAATTTAGAAATTAAAGTAAAGTTATTTAGAATGTTCACTTTATATCTGGCTTGAAAATGTTTCGCTTTTTAATTGATGTGTTCTGAATTTCAATTTGTATTTTCTGAATTTCAATTGAGATGTTCATTATTTCAATTAAAAATTAATAAATTTCTAATGTAATATCTGAATTTTAATTAATGTGTTCAGAATTTCAATTTTAATTGATGTTTTCGGAATTAAAAATGTAATTTCTGAATTTTAATTCATGTGTTTTGAATTTAAATTGTGATTTCTGAAGTTCAATTGCTGTGTTCTTTATTTATATTTCAAAAAATATATGTTGAATTGGGTAGAATATTAATAAGAATAAAATGAAAACTCACGGATACTGATTATCTTTTCTAACGCTTCTGAAATATTCGTTGAACAATTCGACACTGTTAAATGCCCCAGTCCTGTTACCCTTTCTGGCAGATTTGGTATCGAAATCA
This sequence comes from Hydrotaea diabolus, assembly GCA_963513945.1. Lineage (NCBI taxonomy): Eukaryota > Metazoa > Arthropoda > Insecta > Diptera > Muscidae > Hydrotaea > Hydrotaea diabolus. Next base: position 153,587,332 of record OY740720.1, on the reverse strand, counting down.
TCCTTGTGTAAGAAATTTCAATGTTGTGGCCAATTATATTTCTGATGTTTCTAATAATGCTGCACTTGACCGCTTCAACCCTCCTTTTACTCGCCCTCCTTTTACATCGAAAAGCCTTAATACAAATTTAGCTCCCGATATAAAATCCAGCCGCCCCAGAAGACACAAACTAAATACAATCTTACTAGAATTTTGAATTACCACCATAAGAAAATTCAACTTTGTTCATGTTTTTAAGGATTATATCAATTGTAAACAGTTGAACGTTTTTCAATCTAAGCCAAATGCTTGCTTTTCACAAGGATTATGATTATAGCTATTTATAAGGTTTGCTTTCAGAAAAAACTGTTGGGATGTGAAATATAATTGCTAGAGTTATGAAACAACCACATCGAAAGTAGATCAAACAAACCATACAGATGCTGGTCAATTTGCAGAACTTCCAAATACTCTAGGCTAATTAGACAAATAACGAGAATACTATCCGCATTTAACAAAAACAAGTGCCACATAGAAAATATATTTTCAACTAAAACAAATGGCCGTACAAATCGCAAAACATCGAATAGGCTCTCGAAGACCGTAGATTCTAGCCTTCAGAATATAGGTTTGCGAATACTTTCTAAGCATTATACTAAACGAAATCAGCAAAAGATGGAAAACTGTACTGGAAACCCTGATAGAAATTTCTTGACCAACGGCAAACGACAGAAGCTAAATTTAATATATGATCCAAATGGATATTATCTGGAAGGATAGTTCGTTTTCTGTAAATTTTTTAACTGGTGATACTTCGAGGAAAGATCTATAATTCCGTGACTTTTCCAACTTCCCCCGTAGTTATATGAATTACAACACTGCTTCCATCAAGTACCATCTGTAAAAAGACTACTGTCGTGGATTTTGCTAAAAATGGAAAAAAGAGAATTTGGATTGCTCGTAAAACATTATTTTTTTGCAAAAGAAAACCCGTCAATCAATCCAAGGAAAAGCTTGATATATACTTTGGAGACTGCACCATCGATTTCAATGGTAACAAAGTGGTTGACTGCCTTTCGTTGTGGTCGCACTAGTGCAAATGATGCTGAACGTTTTGGAAGGCCAATTGAGCTAAATACACCCTAAAATGTGAAAAAAAAAATCCACGATATCCATGCATGGGTGTACACGTGTGCAGTCTAAATGGCAAAATTGTATGAATTGGGTTACGAATTGCTACCTCATCCGCCATATTCTCTGGATTTAGCCCCAAGTGACTATTTCCAAACTTAAAGAAATGGCTAAGTGGAAAGAGATTCAGCTCCAACGATGAAATTGTTGATCAAACAAATGTCTTTTTATGGACCTCGAAAAATTTATTTTTTGGAAGGGATACAAAAATTGGAGAAACGTTGGACTAATTGTATTGAGCAAAAGGCAGAATATGTGGAAAAATAATTTTTTTTTGCAAAAAAAAAAACTTTTATTTGGAAAGGTACGGAGTTATGGAAATACCCTCGTACAATATTCGTGTCTAAAGTTTGAAGTCAAAGGAATTGTTTAAATTTCATTACACCCATAGAACGAATAATTTTTCATTTCCAGACGAATTAAACTTCCAGCTTGAAATGCGCTTCCCTGTTTTAATTTGGAACCTCTGTCGATCTATCGCCCCAGACAAAAGCCAAGTCTAGCCGACCCTATTTATAATCCAGCTGCCTCACTTATACACCTGCAAACTAAGGCCGTAAGCCAAAAACTGCGATAAAATTACAAAATGAAATTTAAGCTTTGATTAAATTTGTTTGCTAGGTGATTTTTTTCGAAAACGAAATCTATAAAACTTACGCAGCGTATTTTTCAACTTCTGGCAGTCTAAAAACTATTGCATTAAAAGTCGTCCAAACCCTACAAAACATTGATGGCACGGCTTTTTATGCCGACAATGCATTATCATTAACTTTTTGTTAATTTTCAACATCTATTTCAGTGGTTTTCAAACAACCTGACGTGAAGAATAAGCAAAAAAAAAGTTTCAATGTGCCCGGGACTTTGAAATAATTTATTCATAAACAAAAGCAAATTGTTCGTGTAACAAAACTGTGGAAGATATTAATGTCACTCGATTTTATTAAAGTATTGAATGTTATTTGAAAAACAAGAATCTAGTTGAATTAATTTATACTTATTTTAATAAAATTCTCATCATCCAATACTTTGAAATGATATTGTCGGTATGTCTCCAACTCATATATGTACTTTTTGGCACACTCCTTCATCATTTTAGCTATGACGGGCTTAACATTTTGTATGCCAGCCGTTAGCGACAGATCTTTGTAATAATCAAACTGCAACAATGACAGAAATTATTAAAGTCGTTATTAGGCGAACACTGCACTTCCTATGCACACTTACCTGTTTTTCACCCATTTTATGAGTTTCTCTTTCTGTCAAGCCTCGTTCCCTTCTCTGCGCCAAGTCCCGACGCAATTCATCCATCATTTCTCGTTGCGACGGCAGCTCTTTCTCGTTGGTAAAGAATTTCAAAGCGAATCTTATTTGTAAATCAAAACATTGGGTGGGCAAAACCAAAAATGGCAAACCGATAATTGCCATTGTGGGATACGCTATATTGATGCAGTGTTTGTATAGGGGCTGCACATGATTATTGGCCACGTAGACACCACAATCACAGCTTAGAAATGGGAATGAGTATTGATAGCCGGTACAAAATATAACATATGAAAAATCTTCTTCGCTGCCATCTTTGAAAACGGCACCAGTTTTGGTGAAACGTTTAACATCGGGTTTTTGTGTAACAGATCCCATAAAGTCGGTGGGTGGCGTCACAGCCAAGTGATGGCTAAGGAAAACCCTTTCGGCTGTTTTACTTATGTGATTCGTCAAGTCCATGCCACTGGGACCGGCTCCGATGATCAACACCTTTTCACCTGCAACATTGTAAAACGCAATGGATCAACAAAATGGCATTGCATTTCTATGAATTGCTCTAAACTAGATGAATTCCAGGTTCTACGTAGGTTGCTACTGTTGCCTCCTCATAAATCGTGTTATGCAAGTGGAATAGTTTGTACTTACTTCATTTACATACGACTTAGTATTTAATTAATGAATATATTTATGCATACGTAGTGTCGTCATTTCAACGATAACGAATTGAAAACAGTATTAAGATTGCTCTTGGCAATCTTTAAATAACATTATTCTACTGTATGGCAGCTAGCTAGGTGCAGCAGGGGAATCATATGGGTAAATGCCACAGTAACCTAGCGAAAATGCATTAATACGCTCCATAGTTGTATTGGTCTTAATCACAACATTGTACGTCGTTGGTTCTCTGTAGTACACTTTAACCAATTATTTTCGAATGATCGACATATTTTTCTATTTTTATTAATCCCACCAGCAAGCAATAAAGTGTATACTCTTGTTGATATTCCGCCTTCTTTACCGTAGACGATTGATCGTAGATGCAATAAAGCCAGTTTAGAGATAATAAAGTTAGGTTATAGTAGAAAAGCTTGTACCGGTGTCGAGATTAAAATTTGGTATGTGACCCATTCAGGGACCATTGTGTTTGTCCTTTTTCTATTGGGAACTATTTTAAGCTACCTTGAGAGATCTATGAACCAGCCAGGGGACCAACTCCTCCAGATCTTCAAAAAGTACTTCCGTAGTCAATTACGTCGACTTTTCTTAAGGGCGGGCTTCAATATTATTATAAGTTTTACTGTCCTAACCTCCTACTCACAAGCTTTTTTTTTGGTTTGACGGTTTTGCGTCGCTAAAATTTACAAATTTTTCTACTCAGGTTAGAGTTTGTGTTTTTTTAATATAACAAAATATGTGAACTCAAGGCTAAAAAATTTTAAAAAAAAAGGTATTAAAGGTATTAATGCGGTGTACATGTCAAAGAAAAATAAATCTGGTAATATTTTCTAAGCCGGAAGCTCTAAATTCGGAAATACTGCATTCTGACGAAAATTGCCAGTTTTTTCATGGCAGTTTGCAAAATTTAATTATTGTTGCTTTTCAAAATTATCAAGCTCTAAAATTCCAGTTTTAGATAAATCCATGTAAAAAATTTTCTATTTAATTATTTTGCCCTTTGGATTCGGCCCTGAACGAAAGGTACTCATATGGTAATCAGTTCAGTTTTAAAATATCGGCGGTTCGGCTTCTAGAGACAAAAAAATGGCGGTTTCTTTTAAATTTTCATTTTTCTTTTTTTCCCCAAAAGGCATAAAAATTTAAACCTCCAGAAATTATGATTGCTTTGTTTCAATGCGAATTGAAAAGGTATTATTACCGACTAAGGCCTTGCTTCTATATTTTAATAGAAGACAATTTTTTTTTTAAAAATAAAAGTGAAATGTGTGTTTTTTCTGCCCACTACTTTATCAAGATTTTGGGTCTTGACCTTAATTAGAAAACCACTTGACAGCAATTGTTAAAGATAAAATAAGACTTATAAGGACCAGGTTCTCGCCAATCTCATGAAAAGTTAGCCTTACTTCTCGAGTAGTATTCTATCAGTTGACCACGAAAAAACAATACCACCTTTCCTCCGCATGGGAGCCATCTGCAGATTTTTTTTTGGCTCTAGCTGGAAGCATTCGTCAGTTGGTCCAGTTTCAAATCTCCAGTAGAAATGTAATTTATTTCAGAGACATTCTCGATTTTATAATTTTGGCCAAATTAATGTTGATATGAGGACTTTTGTTTTTAATGTTGAAAGAGTTTGGCACGCTTTTATCGATTTTTTTACATTTTCATGAATTCAAAATAAATCACGTGTTTTTTTATTTTATTTTCAGGACACCATTGGCTAAGACATATCTCAACACATTTTTGCATCATTAAGAAACATGAGAAACAATAAAAACTTCGTCGGTCCATAAAATATAACTGAGACCTACCAGGACCCTATCATTTTAAAAGAAGTTCCTTCTCATTTTCAGAAGTAACTATCCGCCTTCCAAAAAAGTGTTGCACCGTGTCATTTATTTGTGTACAATTAGCATTGCAGTCATAAAAGAATTTTTTCGTTTTTTTATAAGAAATTAATGATGTATTTATGATATTGTTGGTACTATTGTAAATTGCCAACCTTGCTGGAAAATACTATTTATATGGGATACCTTCGACCTCTGTGCGGCACGTCTTTACATTTTCTGATAAAATAGTTAGCCAAAATGTAAGGAAATATTTATTTCTTACAAAAGACTAAATCATTCATTTTCTAACGCTGTATATTTTTTCCTTTTTTATTTGCAAGTATCGACTAATTGCCGTGTAATTAAATTTATGATTAAGGCTCTACAGAAGGACAAATTGACACAGAAACATCCATCTTTAAAAAGTTGGACCAAATAGAGCATCTAACACATAATTTTCATAATATTCACATAATTTATTGAGAACCTTAGCTCATTTTAGGGCAACGGCCATTTATGGAATATCGTGGGCCAGGGAATCGCTTTCATTTAATACAATTTTTGAACTTAGTTGGCCGAAACACGAAAAATCGCAGGTCTATCTATAATCTTTACCACCACCCTTTCACGGCAATAAGATTTTTAACTTTTCATTTTTCACCAACTGAGCCAAAGTTTTACGTACTTCTGGATATATTCCTAAACTCACTCTAAATGTGCGAAAAATAAAATCAATTTTGCTGAAGGTATTTGAAACCCCATTGCCGTCACTGATATGTGTGTAAAACGATAGAGAATAAGGACCTTCAAACAATTCATTAACAACCAGTTCGTAAATGCTGCAAGCTATCAGCAATCTTACCCTTAAATCTTTGAGGTTCACGATAGAGATGACTGTGCATTTGCACACCCTCATACACGTTCATGCCATCGATTTGTGGATACTGTGGCTTTGTATAGTGGCCATTGCAAACGAAAATCCTATCGAAATTCTCGACGTTACATTTGTCGGTCAAATGATTCCACACATGGACCTACGGTTGCAGAAGTAAAATACTCAGTTTAAGTACGATTTTTTTTAATTATACAACTAAAGGGTATTAACTTAAAGTTTTTAAATTTAACGTTAAAGGCCTGGTACAAAATCTGCAAAATTGCAGTATAAATTGTCAATTATGTCCAATATATGTCACGCTGCAAACAATTAAATTTTTTGTTTAAAATAATTTTGGGAGACATTTTTAATTTTTTTTATATACAAAAAGTGATTGACTTATTGCTTCATTAACTGTTTTATATAAAATATTTTAAAAAAAAAATTATTCAAGAAATAAGTATAAGCGAGTAACAACCGAGCTCGCTAAAGGTTGTTCTAGAATAAATTTTGTTTTCACCAAAATCTAAATATTCCAAACAAACTTTTTATAATGTAAATTGTCAATAGTTTTTGTAAATAAAATCAATTTCATTTTTTTTTGTACAATGCTTTGAAGTTTTCGCTTAGGCGACCTCTTAAGCGAGTTTCCAAACAAACTCGGCTAATGTACACATTATAATCTTTGTCAAATCTCATTTATGAGGCGATTGATGTTTTTCGCTCGAACAAACTTAGTACCAGGCTATAGGCCTCTGTTTGCTTAGACACTTGAAGTACTCTAAAACATAAAAAAGGGTTATTTCTTTTTCCAGCGAAAGACGGAAGAAAGCAATGACAAAATTTTCAGTGGGTAGAAGTGGACTTCTGTACGACGTTTTCTTATAAAAATATGCAAATTTTAAAATTTTGAGTTAATACCCTTTTGCTAAACAAGTGGGATGTGTACAGATGCAAATAAATATTTACGTATTTACCTCCCACTGGCTGTTACGTGGCTTGACTCGAATAATTTCGTGTTGGAATTTGATGTACTTTTTTAGATCAAAATGATCGGCATATGAGTGGAGAAAATTAAGAACATCCTCAGAGCTTACAAACGATTCCGATAATGTTTGGGGGTAAGGAAAGTCCGGAAATCCCATTACCTCTTTGGGAAGATTAGTTCTACGAAATAACAACAGCAGTAAGTATAATATTGATGCAAATCCATATCCATCCATACCTCAAGCCTTGATACATACTGCTATGGATCTCACACTCATCGTTTATATTGGGCAGAAGATCTTCATAGACCCAAGTTCCACCTATGCTCTTACCCTGCTCATAACACACCACTTCCAGCTGATGTTCTAGCGAATTTTTCAACGCCGAGAGACCAGCTGTGCCAGCACCAATAACACACACGCGTATAGTCATTGTTATTGTTGTTGTTAACCGTTAGTAATCAACCGTTCATTCAAAAGTTTAAAAACATACTGTAAACATCATTCAGATAGATTTAGCGATATAGTCAACGAATCATGAAAACTGTCCATGCACGAGCACCACCCTACAGGCGGACAAACACACATAAACTGGTTGCTGCTGGTCGTTGTCACTTTCCACCGGCAATGACAACAATGGAAATTGATTTGGTCACGTCACTGAGAAACCTGTTTTGTTCGCCGCGTGAGATAAGGAAGTTTCTTCTGACCGACCGGAAGTCAATCGAGACAGTTCCTCAATTGGGATAATTTCAATCTATCGGCCTTTGCCAACTGTAGCGTTTATCGCAAACGTATTTTGCCAACTGGCGCATTTCTTACGATTACAGACAAAATGACTTGAGTTTTTTGCTATCATTGCACAAAACCAACAGTATCTCTTAGTGGAGGCTCAACAAACACAGCGGCATCAGAGGACGTCGTTAACGTCAGCAGCGAGAACGGCTGACTACCAAGACTTAACGAACACACACCCTCTTTATTGCTACGGTGTCACATGCAAGTAACAAATGCAAGGAGACTCTTTTTGACTCAGATTTCTGATGATTGATAACTATCGGTTTTCTCGGCCTCCGTTTGTGCTCTCGCTTGTTCTCGATCTCCGCTCTTTCGCCGTCTCGTGGATATGTAAACAGAAAGGGAAAAGTGTTATCAAATATAATACAGAGTAGCCCATTGACAAGACGTCAATCGTACATTGTTTCACTGTGTCATTAAAGTTTGTTACTCCCAGAACCGGCTGGGCTTTTCGCGAGCTAGTCTACCACTGACGTATGCTATTTGTGGCGATAATGACTTAAAGAAACAGTATGGATAACGACACGCAACATTGTCGGAATTTACCAGGATTTTGACGGAGTCGGAGCAGAGGACAAAATAATAAATACGACTTCGACCAAAAGCTAAAACTTTAGGGGAAAAACATAGTTTGGTCAAATATGTATTTTTATTTACTTATAGCTAATACATAAAGTAACTAAAAATTGCTAATTTGGTTATTTATTTAACCAACAGTACGAGTAAGTAGTCAATCGAGAACGTTATTGATGGATGAATGGCGGAGAACTTCGTCTCGTATGACAGGTTGTATGTAGGTAGTTCTGTGAAATGTCGTTTATTACTTTGGTAAAAACGATTTTATCTCCATATGTCAGGGTATATCAAAGGCAAATCAAGCCGTTCTCTCTCCTTCGAAATCACGAGGTAATGTTAATATGTAAAATGTTATAATAACGGATGAACAATCTAGAGGTATTTTTTACAAATATAAAAAAATACAAAAATTCAAAACAAGTGTAAAATCTTTATTACTCATTCGAATAAATATTTTATGACATTTACTCGTATTATTTGAAAAAACTTCCTTCAAATGATGGCTTCAATAACCTGAATCGTAGATGGTTTGTCAGCATAAAAACGTGAAATTAGCTGCTCTTCTAAATGACCTCTCAATAGATTCATTGTTTGAGCAGCTTCATGACAAGTGGCACTGTCCTGTTGAAACCAAATGTCGTCAAGAATATGGGCTTCAATTTCAGGTGGACATCATCCTTCTTGAAAAATATGGAACAATGATTTCACCAGCTTATAAGCCGCACCAAACCGTGTTTTCGCGCTGTAAGTCTTTCCATGATGAAATGGCAAACAATACTGAAAAGAAAAAAACATTATTGGAATAAAATATATCTAGATTGATCACCCGTTACAAATTTGAAAAAAATGGGCCAATGATTCCTCCAGCCCATAAACAGCACCAGACCGTGTGTTTCGCGTGTGTCATTCCTTGATGAAATGGCAAACAATACTGAAAAAAAAACTAAAGTTTGACACAACTCATGCGTAGTCTGTGAAAATACCCTATTGGAAAAAATACCTCTAGGTTGATCACCCGTTACAGTTACGATATCTATAAGTAGAGTAAAAAATACCAAAAGCGAAGTGGTGATGGATTTAAATGGAGTTTTTTTAAAATTGGTCTAGCCGAAATATTTTGGGAATCGCTCTAAAACATATCAATATTAATACCTACAATTGCAAAATTTTTTTGAGGCACTCTAATGTGCGTACAGACGGAAAACTTCAAAACTTTTGCATTATTTTTCCTACTTAAACAAAACTCAAAAAAGAATTCATATGGGTTGCAACATTTTAAGAAGCAAAGACACCGTATTTTAAAAATCAATTACTTAACTAATTCCCACAACATCCAATTAAGGAACAAGATGAAATTCCTCATACTCAGTTTTCGGAACCTACGGAATTTTAAATAATGAAGTTTTTACATGGATTAGCGATAAATCTCTTATTTGTGAAGGTGCCGGCATCAATTTTATTAATAATTTAAGGTGTAAATACTTTACATTACGCCACCCTCATGCTATTTCGATCCAAACGCAATTTAAGTTGGAAATTAATTTTTGTGTGAATAGACCGATAGAATTTCCTCAATTTTCTTATTGACGTTGCGTGTAGTACCACTTTCAAAAAAGCAGCGAAAATAGTCGATTTTGTAATATTCCACAATTTTATTGTTAGTCTTGTACACTAGTAGGATCAAAATGTACATGTTTATGGATCACATCAGCACTGCAATTTACTGCTCATCTGTGCTAAAAAATTCCTTTGGGTTGTCTTAAACGAAATATTTTGTCTATCGTTTTGCTCCTTAAGTTGATTGGAAGAAGCCCGAACAGCATTTGAGGTTAATTTAAAAGCTTATGTTCGCCAATAAAATGAAGAACTGTCTATATATATTACTGGTATCGCCACGTAGTTCTGATCTTGATGAAATTGTCACCCAAAACATCCGAATTCTCAAATACCCAAAGAGAATTATTTGACGATGGTGGTGAAGGTACACTAATTTAAGTTAAAGTCGTATGTCGTGTTGCTTCTACTTAAAATATAGAACCCGTGAATATGCAACTCAAGGAAATTGCGAAATATTGGGAATAAAATTATAATATTAAACAACGAGACCTTGAGCTTGAAGAGTTTTATTTTTGAATATAAAAAAATTGATCGAAGAACAACAAAAATTAAAAGTTCCACAAATACTTATACCTATATGTCTGAAGATACACTAGTGTTTAAACAAATTGAGATATGGGGCTCTTTTTTAATCGCGTTTAAAAGTAATGAGGGTTTGCTTAAGTCAATAGAAATGCTGACTTCAAAACCCCATCGTCGAGAAGTCACTAACAGAACAGAGAGTATAACCATTAATCACTTCACTTCATATTTTAATATCTACACCCGACACGAAACTATCGAGAAAATAGCTATAACATCGTGCTGATGTTTACAACACCTAAAACAAAAGATAGAACCCATACTTATTGTATCAATCGACTTTGAATCACTATTTGATTCGATCCATCCATCTGTACATCTATCGAGGTAATAAATGTACAGATGGTAAATGTGAACCGATTTCGATGAAACCGAATGAAGTTTGACCTTATGGCTTCATGTTTTCAAAAAGCAATACAAAATTGCTCCTTATTTAAGGTAGTTGAGCTCTATTAACCCTAGCGAAGCTCTATCAGTCCTTTTTTTATTGTAACCTCATATAAGAGTCCCACCCACCTTGAGGTTATTGTAAGCCAGATAAATCTCAATTAAAGCAAAGCAACCTATTTCTTATTTACAAAAATATTTTTTTCTGAGATATCGTTATATTCGCAATACCACGCTTACCTTAGACCATAGCAAGGTCTTTACATTTCGAAGCGGATAGACCGATTCAAGAATCGCAGTGATCGCTTCAACATTAAACTTATCAGCATATGCAAACATATTGGAAAATGGTCTGGAATATTTGTTTTTATAAGCTGCTCTAAAGACTTGCCACACTCCGTGATAAATTATGTGGTATTAGACTCAAATCCCTTAATAACGTTTTTCGTATTTCCTTTTTTCCGTGTTTAAGTCAATTGATAAAGATAATTATTCACATGGATCCAAATAGCACAACTAATTTACTTTTGTGCATAAAATTGTAATAATGATTACAGAAAAATAGAATTAAAGTTGATGTGGATCAAAAAAGCACCACCGTATCTTACAAGCCAAACGAGATGGAAAAAAGCTGATTCAGACTTCAAAAAAGTTGAAAATGCCGTTTGCATCAAAATAGCATAAGAGCGACTATTAATAGGAATGTTATATTTTCTTTTAACCGGTTTCTTAAGATTGCCAATAAGGGTAAATTAAGGCTAGAGGGGTAACAAATAAGGGGGACTTAAAGTTCCTCTGAAATAGGTACGCATTTTTTAAGCATTTGATCGTTAGTATCTTCTGAACCAAAATGATTCTTGAACCTTAGGACTTACAGCGGCTCTTATAGTCCTAACAAACGCTAACTGATAAACATGGACAATACAGCTAATCAATCAAACACACGCATAGACCCTAGGTTCGCAAATAAAGGTTACATGGGCAAGACATTCGGAAAATAAAACTATTAATTGCAGCACAAATTCTCATATGGATTTTTGAAGATTCATGGACCTGGGGGAATGCCCCACAAAAACAGCTCAAGTTAAAAAACATGCGACCAATAGCATAGAGGAACATAGGTACCCAAAGTATAAACAATTTTGCTGCAAACTTAAACATGGATTTATTTATATGATTTGCCTGAACTTTATGGCAGATAATTGTTTTCTTTAAAACCAAACATAACTTCCAATAAATTGTTTTATAACATTTACCTTATTTCATTTCTTTATTGACATGTAATTCAAAGCCCATTGGGACCTATTAAAGCTAAATTACAATATGCATCAAAATGTTAAATAGAACATCATAAACTACTAGAGAAAATTCAGTATAAAATCAAATAAATAATATAAATTAAAAAATCCTAATATTTCCTAATAAAAGAGAAAAAAAGCCTGATGAAAGCATATAAGTGATAATCAAGAAACCGGAGAAAAAAACATATAAATAAAAGCATTACTCTGTACTTGAACGAAAATGTTCCATTAAATGTTTACGAAATGTCATGGAAGACAAATTAAGCGTTTTTAAACTGCTTGGTGATTTGATATAAACGGAAATACTACTTTAAGAAATTTAAGAGATGTCTCATCACAACCAGAGGCGTTAGACTGATTGACATAAAAGCCTGTATCAAGTCATTAGAGGAGACGTTATAAAAAGAAACCCATCTTCCCCAATAATTTGGTTAAAAAAACTACTATCAGTCGGACTAGTCAGTTGATTATTAATAATGTGTTTAATTTCTCTACGTCAACGTTGGCCATCTCTGGTGATGAAACATCTTTTAACAGTCCATTATTTCGAAGACGGTTCCATAGGGTCTTAGAACTATTGCTACCGGCAAAAAGAGCGACATGCTTCCCTTTTTATTCTTCTAATAACTTTTTTGGCTTTATTTCTAGCTCTACAAAAGATTTTCCAATTTTCATCACCTCCACTCTCAAGAAAAGCTTTATGCCAGATACCGTATGGAGCAGTGATACACTATCTGTGGCAAAGAAAACCATTCATCACTCCTGTAATCAAAGCAGTACCACATTTACACAAAACAATATTCCACATTTAAGGCCACAGATGTAAATACGGAGCAGGCAACCCTAGACTACAGTGCATAGGAAAGTCAAACGTCCAAAAACCCACCAAACTCTTTATAAGAACCCACATAGCCATATGGCCCACTACAACACAAAATAGACAAACACGCATACATTGGGTCGATCATCCCTGATTTGTTCCGTATAAAAAGCATCAAACATTTATTGTTGCAGGCATACATACATTTCTTTTTTTTTCAATATATCTTTTTACTTAAAGTAAATAATTATTTCATTAATAAATGCGCTAGATTCAAACCACTCCATCGAAGGTGGCCACTGCAACTGATCGACCTCAAGTTATACTTGTTTTAGTCTTCAATGTTGTTAAGTGTATTGATATTTCCTTATGCTTACACTTTAGAAGTTAACTCAGGTACAGCTTTAAACAAATCTGCTACCAAGCCAATATCGGCTACTTGGAAAATGGGAGCCTCAGGATCCTTGTTGATGGCCACAATAGTCTTGGAATCCTTCATACCGGCCAAATGTTGAATAGCGCCCGATATGCCAACGGCAATATATAGATCGGGCGCAACAATTTTGCCAGTTTGGCCGATTTGCAAATCGTTGGGCACGTAGCCGGCATCGACTGCAGCGCGGGAGGCACCGACAGCAGCACCAAATTTATCAGCAAGGTCATACAACAATTTAAAGTTGTCGCCTGATTTCAGACCGCGACCACCGGACACAATAACTTTGGCACCGGTCAATTCAGGACGATCAGATTTGGTCAATTCTTGACTAACAAATTCAGTAAGACTTTGGGCATAATCACCGGCAGGTGCAGCTTCGACGGCACCACTGCCTCCACTAGCAGCAGCGGGGGCAAAGTTAGTGCTACGCACTGTAATTACTTTGACTGGGTCTTTAGAGCGCAATGTTAGGATAGCATTGCCGGCATATATGGTGCGTACAAATGTGTCTTCACTTTTAATATCGATGATCTCCGAAATTGGAGAGACGTCCAACTTGGCTGCAACACGAGGCAAAACATTCTTGCCAAAAGCAGTAGCGCCAGCTAAAATGTGTGTGAATTTGAATTGATTTTGAGCGGCCAATACCAGGGGTGTCAATGATTCAGCCGTGAAACCATTAAAGGCAGCATTTTCAGCCACCAGCACTTTGGCAACACCCTCAACTTTGGCGACAGCTTCAGAGGCCTTAAACGAGAAAAAATCTTGATTACAAACGACTACAACTGTTATGCAAACATTTCAAACTTACGGGACCACATTTAGTGCCTGCTACTAAAACTGTGACGTCACCACCGATCTTCTTGGCAGCCGCAATGGTGTTTAGCGTAACTGGATTCAAGACCTCATTATTGTGTTCGGCCACAACCAAAGTACTTTTGCAGCGATGGAACTGTAAGAGACAAAATTCAGTAAAAATTCCATATGTTAACACATGTAGAAACATACAAGGCTGCTAGTACGCAATAGACGAGAGTTCAACATGTTGCTATTATCAAATTTGTCACAATGTGGAGCACTGCTGTATCAGATTAAATGAATTACAATTAAATTATAACAGAGCGACAAGCAATAAAAGAAAATAACCTACCAATCCAATTGAATTGAGTGAAGATCGTGTAGGTACTAAAGTCCACATTAGTGAAGGTAAACATTTGACATATCGATAACACGAGCTGTAAGCAATAACGAACAGTTTGTTGCTACGTTTTCAATAATAGGCTGTTTCCACTACGGTCGCGTCCACGTCCGCGTCCACGATTTATCGAAAATTTTTAATGGTGTTTCCATTGTGTTTTGCGTCCACGTTTGCGTTCAAACAGCTGTATGTGTTTATTTGTTTGTTTTGCGGTGCGAAAAATTTTAATATTTTTGTGTTGTGACATTATCATGATATTATTTTGCTAACCGCAGTGGAAAATGAGGATCAAATGGTATTGCGCCTAATGGAAATGTGCAGTAGCATCAGCGCTTTATGTTTATGCTGATAAACAGCTGTTTTAATAGGGATGTGCAATTTGCGATGTTGCCATTAATAGGTATGGCAAACATAATCGAAATAATAGTAAACGCGTCCAATATAAACGCGACTTTTTCCCATACCTAACTGCCTATGTTTTTTGTATAGGCTTTAACGCGCGTTCATTGTTTTTTGGACGCTGACGTGGACGCGACCGTAGTGGAAACAGCCTATTATAGGCTGTATCCACTACGGTCGCGTCCAATCACAATTTGAAAAAAAAATACACAGAAAATGTAATTTACTTCGCGCGAAGTCGCAGTCATGCTAAAAATATGAAATAACATTGTTGCGTGGCATTATAGCAGTAGACATAAACAATTTATCACGAAACCACATATTGTACTTTTCTACACAAGTTAAATAAGCGAATACAAACGTTACCAAAGGAAAGAGCACAAGTTTTCCATTTTTCTTTGTTAATACTATCTGATTTGTCAAAATATCCAATAAATGCGCACTAATTGTGACTTTTGCTTAACTTGTAGTTTACACTAAAGACGATAAATTGTATTATATGGGCGATATGCTTCTTCTTTAAGAATTCTATAAACACAACAATCACTTTGGGAGAGCTGATTTTTGCATTTAAAGTGTGCGAATTTGGGTTGTTCTGTGTTTTTTATGTTTCAATTTAGCCTTTTTGAGTTTTTGTGATTGTGTTCAAATGAAAGTGAATATAAAAACCGAAAATGTGTGCGTTACTGAATGCTGTGTTTCTACATTATTGCAAAGAAAATGCATATCGACCATCTTGTACAATTTATCGTCTTTGGTTAACACGAGACGGTTTTGCGAAGACTAAAGCAATATTATAGCACTTTTCTACTAATATACCGTCACGTCTCCCATTGTCTTTGTCACTGTCTCTGATTTTTCTGAAGACAGTAAATTCGGCAAGTGATTTGACGTAAGCAATCAATCCCATGAATGCCGGTTCTATGGATCGGATTGACCCAAAGCAACAATTATTCGGCCCGACGCACAGTTGCTGCTACAACAACAACGACGGCAGCCTATTCGATTACAAAACGTCGTATTTGCGAGGAAAAGACAAAAACAAAAAGCAAAAGGCCACAATAGTTAAAAAAAATATTTTTATTTTAGATTGTGGTTAATATTATTAAAAAATGTAAACAAAACAAGATCAGTGCGCGAAAGGTATAATTGTCTGGACGCCTACGTCACACAAAATATTTGTCCACCTTCGCCTTTGAGTCCAGCATTAAGTCTTGATCACACTCGCATTTAAATGCCCATTACACTTTCTTAACACTCGTGTCAACATTTTTTATTTGAGTTAATGGTTGATGATTCGTATCAAATGCTGTTATAAACGCTCAAATAAGTTATCTCGTCTCAGGAGAGTTACTACAGGCATTTCGAATGAACTAATCAATATATATATATTATAAAAACGCATCAAATAATATTATTGCACCTAAGATTTTACAAATTTCTTAATTTTTATTTCTTAGATTTCCTTCATA
This sequence comes from Hydrotaea diabolus, assembly GCA_963513945.1. Lineage (NCBI taxonomy): Eukaryota > Metazoa > Arthropoda > Insecta > Diptera > Muscidae > Hydrotaea > Hydrotaea diabolus. The sequence goes on along the minus strand of OY740720.1, from coordinate 153,570,949 downwards.
ATTTTTGGTATTCCGCACTGATACTAATTTATCTCAAACCGTTTTAGTGCCGAATAAACAGCGTGCTAAATTCTTTACTTCTACTTTTTGACACAACAATTTTTTTGTCTGCCGTCATAAAGAAAAAAATTCTGATTTTAAAGGTTGTTCTTTTGACGCATTTTTTGTTGTGTATAAACTCTTGCAAGTTGTGTGTGCTTCACAGACATGAATTTATACGAAACCGTAGGTAAGTAATTACATTTTTTATAGTCTTCTTTTCGATTATATTTCGTGTACTTGACAATAGCCTTGTTCCTTTCAGGTAACTTAGTTACCAAGTAAGTTCAAAATATGGTAGTCTGGCAACATTCAACAAAATTGTTTCTCTTTCTATATATTTGGACCGGAAGCAATACGGAGTGCACTACTTTGCGTTGTTTGCAAATTTATCCAAAAGCTATAGAATGAGATTCATACTTGTACGGCATAGTTAAGGATGGAGTGGCGGATGAATTCAACAAACGCTACTAATGCCTCTTTATCTTTCTTCATAGGAGTTTGCCAGCTAACGCTTTCAGAACCTTGTACCTCGCTTTCACATTTTGGCTGATGTAGGTGGCGTGGGAAGAGAAGTGGAGGTAAACTTGATCAATGATCTAACAATCTTTGGAACCGATGCTGGAGGATCAGGGAGTGTGGCGAGATATATGCTGAATAAAATAGCTCACAGGACTCCTCCTGTTTTTTGGCCATGGAATTCAGCTCAAGCTTGCCTACCAATAGGGTAATTAGCAATCCATCGTTTCACATCATTTGGATAGCTGGAATTAATGATGTCAGAAATCAGTGTCACGGAGAGATCAACCGTATATTCACTCGGCTGGTCGATGCTGATTTAGGCCGTTTATAAACCTTGAAGTTAATAATAATATATGGAAATTTTGCTTCTATGAAATCATTTTTATTAAAAAACTTAAAAAGTATCTCTAAAGCTTCACATAGGAGATCAAAAACATAACAATGCAATTGATAAAAACTTATTAAAATATGAGATCAAAACAAAAAAAATTAATTTCTTTGATTTAAATAATGTGATAAAACTAAATTTTTTTTGGTTTAGAAAATAGTTCTTTTAAACGCATAATGCGTTAATAGACTTGTCCGAAAGTCTGTTTCTAATTTTGGCAACAAACTGTCCTGTAGCGGAAAATACTCTTTCACTCTCTACCGAATTCGTCCGAATATAAGTAGTTAGGAGAAATTTTAACAACTGTTCAACATTTTGAGATTTTTGGCCGCTTCCTTCAAAATACTTGAGTTCCTTCATTAAGGAATATTTTAAAATATATTGATGAGTGCACACATTTGCATTATCAATTGCTGCGTTCAATACTTAGAACGTTTTTTTTTCTGCTGCTGCACTTTCTCCAATATTAATAAGTTCAACCTCCTTAATATTATAAGAAGCCCCAAAAAGTCGGTTAAAAATAATTTCAGCAAATTCAATTGCTGAAGTGAACGAAAATACACTTTCGTTATTTTTTTGTTGAAAAAATCAATATCTTTTTGATACGCAGATGTAAGGCTTGAAACATATTTTTGCCCAAAAGACTTGGAATAGATTTAATTTCTTGCCATAATGTGTTAATTATAGCATCAGCTGTCAATATATTTGCATCACGTCGGCTCAACTTCTCCACAGCCACTTTCATTGGTTTTAACACCTTAACAAAGTTGTTTAAGATTTCTACATTTTGTTCAATCCATATTTCGCTCTTTCCCAAATCAGTAAGGCTTATTTTTTTATGGGATTTTTTAAAAGAAGAAAGCTATCAATCATTTCTACCATCGAATATTAGCGAGTTTTGATGTCTAATTGAAGGGATAGTTTTTCTTTATGTTCCTCCAATACGTATTTTTGTAGTAACACATTTTTGATTGGACTTTTTCTGAATTTTTGTATTATTCGGCTGATCTGATCCAACACCTCATTGTAGTTAAAGCCTAAAACCATGTCATATTCACAATTTAAAAATTAATTTCAAAGTCGTCACCACTGTCGGTTGAATCAGCATCACTATCAGAAGAAACAGTTTTCTTTCTTATAAAGCACATCAACAACTGCCAAATGGATGGCATGATTGAGGCAAAATATGGCATCAACATGACTCTAACAAAGTTTTTCATTAGGTTTGGTCCATCCAGTTTCCAGCAAGTCTTGTAGTTCTACAGCTCTGGCCTAACCTGGTATATGGACCATACCCAAATTGAAAAATTTGTCATCTCCAAACATACGTTGAGATACCTTTGACATATCTTGTCAAAAAGGCAAATAAATTCCCGGAAAAAAATTTCGCGGGAAATTAAAAAACCGGGACTGGAATTCCTACACACAGCGTTTTGTAAGGTTTTGAAAGTATGAATCGACGAAAATAACTTCAACTGTTGAGAATAGTCGTCATATAAAAATAATCGTTTTTTATATATGAAAATAAAAAAAAAAAACTTTGTTAAAATATTTTTTTGTATTTTATAAAAGCTTCAAGTTATAAAAAGCGTAACTTATTTGTTGCACTGTATTCACATTTACAATTATTGTATTTTTAATTTAAGTGTGCTCGTTCAATCCTACCACGATGTTCTGGCATGTGGATTAAATGGTGGAGTGGTTGGTATGGGCATTGGTCTCTGATTTCCAGGATTGGGAAAACGGCTAAATCCACGATCAACGTACGGTTCAGCTTTGACCCAAATTGTTAAATATAAAAATGCCACTATAATAAGACCAATGATGTGTTTTCCAAACATATTGACGATATGTTTATATAATAATACGATTAGTTGTTTAAAAATTGATAATGAAAGCTAGACTGATAACTACCTCTTGTATATTTCGCCTTTTTATAGAAACACAAGTTTATAAAAAATTTTGTGTACTGTGTATTAAGCGGTGTATATCTTGGGATTCACCCCAGATGACAGATAAGGACCAGTGTCGTAAAATTCGTGGGATTTTTACTCGATCGGTACTTCACACTATGAATGTTGTGTTTCATTTGTATTATTTATTTGCAAATCTTACAGGGATATTTTATTGAACATGCGTACAGGTAGAAGTTGTGTACCAGAACTTATTTTCAGTATGCACTAAGAAATGTACATATCTTCCTTAACATACCATTAAGTTACCAAAGGGAAACTCTAAAATTATTGAGCTGTGCACGATATATTCGCCGACCGAGGCATACTGCTAGCTAATTAATTTTATAGGGAAGCATTAACATAGCTAGGCGATAAATACTGGGTGGCTGATGAATATTGCTACATTAAGAAACTCAAATAACTCATTCAATTTATTAAATATAGCTGAATAAGTTTTAAAAAGTGCATGATAGCGGCGAACAATCCAAATTCTTTTGTTAAATCTAAAATTTAATCTGCAACATAAAAAAAATTTAACCAGATTCATTAAATAGAAAGAAAAAGTTATTAAATTTTATTTGGTAGCGGCTTTCATCAGCCATCCTGTATTTCATTTATTTAAATATCCTTCTATCATATTAATGAAAAACTAAACCGTTTTGCATAAAAAGCATTTGCTTTAATACAACATTTATTTATTTACTCGAAATTAAATAACTAAACTAATAAATAGAAATGGCCGACCAAACTACTCTAAACACATAGCTTTAAACTTTATAATATAGTCTCCACAATAGTTCTAAACGACTTAAGGCGATTGCAAAACAATTTCATTGTTAATAAATACCAATTATAGCACATAGATACGAGTAATATATATGTAACTTCCACAAACATTGACAAATCATCACATTATTTTTCAAATTCTTCTGCTGGGGTCATCAAACATTTTGTCCGTTTGCGATGACGTTCACACTTTGGGCAGGGCTGTTTCTCATTTAAACAATCTGCATGAAACACGGCACCACATGTTGAGCACTAATTTTACAAAAGACAAGACACAATTACTAGAACACTTTGGTCACATCTTACGCCCAAGTCGTACTTACACGAAATGTTGTTTCTATATGGAATGGATACAAAATTCGCGAACTGGTGCATATCTCACATATAAATCCCTTCAAGCTACACAAAGGACATTTCAAAATATGACTTTCGCCCAGTTTGAATGCTTTTTGTAATTGCTGGCACAATACACCGCGTTGTATCATTCCCAAATCCCCTATAGAATATTGGTGTATGTGCTCGTACAAATATTCTTTGCCAAAAAATAAACGTTGCAATTCTTCAAAGCTTTTGGGGTCGCAGGTGCAAAGATAGGCTCGTATAAAATTAAGACGTATACGTAAAGCTTGTAGCTCGGCCATAGCCTCTGCAGCATTGTAAATATCGGGATTAAGAAGCTGAAAGGTAAATTATTCTTATATTAGTTTTTAGATCAATAAAAGGTTAAACATACCTCAAGATCAATAAATGGTTGTGTGCGAAATTCAGCTAAAAATGAGGCAGATTTCTTAGAGACCGGGTATTTGCGAAAATCCCAATTGTAGATAATTTTTGCAGGTATAAGAACAGGTTCAATGTCCATACAGTTATCACAAAAGTAATTGCCGCTAAATGCACAAACTCTAAAGTAAAGAATACAGTCATATAATAAACCGCGTTTAAAAGGATAATCGCTTATACCTGAAATTCGAATAGCCTATTCCCAATGGATGCTGGCAGGATTTGCACAAAAATCCTTGGGCATCAAGTCCGGGTTCTAGCGCCAGCTTACACAATTGTTCCACCATCTCCTGCAACTCCTGAATATCGAACTTTTCCAGGGATACTCCAGATACGACTTCAAAATCCGATTTGTTTGATTCGCATTCGGCATTATCATCTTCACAGTTAAGTGTAGTTTCTGATACACCCAAACCACTGCCGTTTTGTAAAAGAAACTTTTCCCATACTTCTGTCCAGTCCACTTCACGTTGGCGTTCATGTTTGCGTAGTAGGGCATTGTAACTACATCTGTCTGGGGCAGGAGACCGCAGCGAACTGCCAGAACTTGTCAAACTGAGAGAGCGTTGAAAATTAAATGGACGTTCTCTATCATCGTTGGGAGAAGTAGCATCCGTAGAGTTGACATCGGAACACCATGATTTTTGCATTAGATTACTCAAGGAGTTGCCACCGCTGGGTGTGGGTTTATCCTCATTGCGATTAAGAGAACTCTTATTCAGATGCTTATGAATAGTAGAAGACGACTGTGGATCTTCATGGACTTCTGCTGTTGAGTCATCCTCTTCCATTTCATCGACTTTTTGCAAGAACAAGTCAATATTCATTCGGGTATTTAAATCTTCAACAGCAAAGTTTGTACTCCTTTGAAAAGGACTATTGGATATAGATTCGGAAAATAGTTCAGTGGTACACAGCGGCTGAGGCATTGGTATTGCCATTGTTTCCTCGACCAATGAGCCTGCTACATCCAAACCACAACTTATGGGACACGATTTTAAAGTTGGAGTCCAAAGACCGGATAATTGCAAAGCATAATCTGGCCATTGATTCATAAGACTTGAATTGTAAGGTAGATTAAACTGAACTAAACACTCTACGCTATTCAATAGATTTGCAGCTCTCTCTAATCGAGCTGAATCCTTAATGAGGGCGTATTTCTTGTAGTATGGATTAAGCGACGACCCATTTTTGCTCATATTATTGAGATAGGAAGATAGAAGGCAATCGTTAAGCGATAATCGAACCCAAGCACGACATTGACCTACTTCCGAAGTTATTTGGCTAAGTGAAGTTACCTAAAAGAGTCGTCTTTAGACTATGTATTTAAATAAATTTAATCTATGTGCCTACTTGTTCTATTACTTCCTTGTGCAGGAATATCATGATTGGCGACCAGAAACTGGGTTCTGGCCGACGTTCCTCTACTTCGGCTATAATGTTCAAGGTCTGCCATAAGAACGAATCTTTAAGACCATGAAGAAATATTGCTTCCACCGTAGTAATCAAAGCATTTGAATTTTCGCACAGCTCCAATATTTCTAATAAAGAAGGATACGATAAGAATCAGATTCCAGATTCAGTTAATAACTTCTCTTCTATTTACCTTTGTTTGTTTCTTTTACATCGTATTCAATTTCTTTGACGTTTTCCTGCAGAGATTCCAAAATAGCTTCTTTTACTGCAGCTTCACGTTTTGTCGAGAATCCACTGTTTAAACTACGGAATAATAAGGAGCTCATCTCGACAAGAAGAACAAAGTTTATTTTTCCAATTTCCAACAACACAACAATAAACAAATAAAAGTATATTTTAGCCCAAACAGCTGATATCTGCTAGATTTAGCGATATCAATTAACGTAAACAAACTATCGATTAGGGTATTAAAATATTCGATAAATGAAGAGACAGTTTACATTCTTGAAGCGTTATCGTTTCATCAATTCGCCAGTGATGTCAACATGTTAAGGCTGAGTTAACATGATGACATTGAATGTAGTCGGTCGTGTTAAACACACTTGTAATGCTAGATGTTAAGTAAATAGATGATGACGATTATATATCATTGGAGATGAATGACTGACAAAATTTACTAAAACCGACAAAAATTGAAATGATTTTCATTTAGGATCCTAAGGAATATTTACTTACAAAAACTTTTTTCTCCCGTAAATATGTACTGCGTGGCCCATATAAGACTGAAGGGTTCACTAAAAAGGATACGAAGAAGTTCCTCTTGCTGTATGCGCAGTGGCTCTATATTGCTGAAACCATATGTTAGGATTATTCCTAACTTGCGGCCGCAAAAAAACACTCATAGTCCTATACAGTGCCGGGGTGACAGCCCTTGGCCGACGATTGCTGCTTCAGGTCCATCCGGTACATATAACTGGCTGTCGTGGGATTCAACATGGGTTTCGAATGGCTGCAATTGACGCTTATGCAATACCCTAGGATTCTGACACTGATCCCTGTTCCTCAAAACGGAAGAATAAGTTCCATCATGTTGTTGCTGGGTGCTGTTTTGACATTACTATGACGTCGATTATTTTGTTGAGTTGAGATAAAAGACGCTAGAAGAATAATAACATTCAACAATTTTACAGCGTTGCTGTTCACAATATATGCAGCCATCATCTATCTTCATAATCTACAAAAGAGAAAAACAATCTTATAAAAATGTTATGATGATATATAACCCTTCTGTCGTATTTGGGCAACCCAGTACATATGGTGCACTAAATGACGAAAATTAAAATTGCTTATTACACAATTGTCATCGAGTGAGACTATAGCCTAGAAAAGCAAGTCTATAGTCACAAGAAGGTAGGTTTTTTTTGTAGTGCGGTCTTTTTAGCTAAAAGGCCAGTTTACTTATCACTATTGGAAAGGCTTTGGGAGATTAAGGGGAACTTCATCAATCTATATGTGCTCATAACTTGCTGTAAGAAACATGCTTATATTTCAATGATTATCTATCATTGACTAGGATATACAAATGAAGGTTGCTAGGGCTATATGGCCTAAACTTATTAAGACCAAAAACCTCATCGTGCTAGAAATAAAATAGATATCAAAGGGAGAATTGTAATGTTAGAGAAATAACTAGGGAATTGTTTAGATGAACGCCTCGCCTGAAAAGTTGCCGGACATGTTCTTTCTTGAAGATCTGGAAGAGTTATCCTCTTTTTTAACAGTTTGTCGCAACACCGTATCTTTATATTATTTGATATTCCAGAACGTCAAATAAAATGTTCATGTTCGTGAGGTTCCAACATTACATTACATATTCGAAGAGAGTGTTCTACCAACAGCCATTAATATTGTTTGGTAATAAATATATGCATTTAAAATGTCATAATATAACAGAGAATTTTATAGCCTGTCTTTGGATGTCACTCGAGAGAGAACATAACGAACTTTTGAGTAGAATTGGGTTTATGTAATTCGTTGAGAAAAACAAACAAGTGACTGGTTCTGTTTGCATATGTTACAGCGCATAGAGAAAGGGACCTAAGGATAAAAAAAATCAATTTTCACTTTTTTTGATGTGGACAACATCTGAGCATCGAATGAGACCGATCCCATGCCCCAAAAGTGTTCGCTCCCACAGATATGCGCGTTTTATGAAAGTGATAGTACACCAAAGATACACGTATATAAATCTTTATAATGGCTCTCCTGAACAAAACTGGTTTTTACCCTTAGGTCCCTTTCTATTTTGCGCGTCACATATACACTTTGTTTGCAGTACATCAAACAGAATGTATCCTGAAATGCTTACATTTTTAAGCGACTTGTTTATCGAACGACTTAAAGTGTTAGGTAAACACAAATCTGTTGTTTGCCGTTTAGCAGCCGAAAAAAGTAATATAATGAAAAGGCGGACAATTGTTCAAGAATTCTCTTTTTTTTGCAATAATGTAGAAAAACACACTTCAGTAACGCACAAATTCTCGGGGTTTATTTTGCCACATTCGTTTGTGTACAATCACTAGAACGCTAGAAAGTAGAAATTGAAACACAAAAAAAAGACAGAAATCACTAAATTCTCACACTTTAAACACAAAAACCAACAGTAATCCCAAAATGATTTGTTTTTCGATTAATCGGTAAAGTTCAAATCGGCCATCTTGTACAATTTATCGTCTTTGCTTCTTATTCCTTTCAAGTTACTGCAATTTCATTTTATTTATCACAAATATACATGTTAGCGAGTATACGGGACGAGAAATCAAGTAGATAAGTTTGTTTTTGACTTGCGTATTTAAATTAAAATGTTGAATATGTCAAAAATACTGCGGTAGTCGCGATTTTCTAAGTAGATGTAAAAAAGTGCGTTCTACTGCAACACTGCAAATTTAAAATGACGTTGATAGAGTAGACAACACTGAACGACAGACATTAATTGAATACGAACGAAATTTACCTTAGAAAAACAATAAATAAAAATTAAATAAATAAAAAATAAAAATAATATTGTTATTAAGTTCGAAATTGTATACTCAGATTATTGAACACAAAAGTATTATAAAAAGCACGTAAAAACTAGGCGAATTCTACGTGAATTACTAAGAAAAAATGCGTGGGCAAAATCATTCCGTTTCAAGGCAACAATTCACATAAAATCTTGTTTATTTTATTATTTTTGTTTTTTTAAAGGTAAGAGTTGAGAAGCTGAAGATTAGATTCATACTAGCTACAGGCATTCGTGTTAAATAAAAAGTGTGTGTGTTGTTTAATTCACAATTCACTCTTATGGATGGAGGACGGAGCCTTAATGACAAAATTGTCCGTCCATCCCTGTTTGTACGTACATACCTACCTTTGTTTATGTCGCCGCGTATGTGTGAAAGTGTGTGCGTGCGAGTGTGTCCCGTGAATGAATCATGAATCTGCAAGTGTTTGTTGTTTCTAGTAATCGCTAATCGCGATGAATGGAGAATATACGTTTGTTGTTTTCCATTAAATTGTTCTCTTATTGTTTTTTGCAGATAACTATCTTACATTCCCACGGACTAGAACATGTCCTCTGACGCCACAAAAACCTATTTACAAAAATCAAATTCTAGCAATTCCCAGAGCCTGCCCCATTTGACAACTATCTGTGCAGGTTGCCTCAATGAGTTACAGTCCACCAACGAAGAGTATATTGAGGCTCTGGGCCAAGATTGGCATGCGGATTGCTTTCGTTGCTCTGTCTGTGACAACCATCTGCATAACTGGTATTTCGAAAAGGATGGTTTCCTTTTTTGCCGAGATGACTACTATCAGCGTTTCGGTGAGGCCTGTCAAGCCTGCAGTGATGTTATATCGGGACCGGTAATGGTGGCAGGTGATCACAAATTTCATCCGGAATGTTTCTGCTGTACAGTATGCTGCTCGTTCATTGGTTATGGCGAAGCATTCGCTCTGCTGGAACGCTCTAATTTGTATTGCGATGGTTGCTATAAGAAATTGCTTAATTCCGAGAAAAGTAGCCCGGCATTAGATGGCATTATTAAACCTTTACACTCTATACGTTTGGTGGAAATACCAAAAAATGTTACACCCAGTCTGCGGTTATCGGTTGACAATATCAATGTGACACAACAACGACATCATCTCAGTGGTGGCGCCGAGAATTGGTATGCGCGTGTATATAATTCATCTTCATCATCGTCACATCTGGATGGCAAGGGTGGCCTGTTGGCAGGCAGTTCATCGGAATTGTGTCCTGCTGTTCGTATATCTGAGTGAGTTCGAAAAAAATTTTTCATTCTGCAATTGCACTTAAATTAAGCCATACATATATTTGGAAGTCAGAGTTTTTATGTAGAAAAAGCGGAAGTCAGAGGGGCAATGGAAGGCAAAATTTCCCATTATTAGCGTGTCGATGTTTTAAAGGTGCCTTTAATTTAGTTGTTTATTATTCTTGAAGTGATTCCAAATCAGTATGTCAAATATAAAAATGTTTATTTCTTGTGGCATAGATGCCGTTATTACGCCCATTTTGAGTTGGACATTATTCGATAATAATGATAATGTTAACGAACCAAATTGCCGCAAATGTGACTAGTTCGCCATGCAGCAATACAAACCATTTTGTAGTCAAGATCTTTGGGACGCCGATATCATTGGTCTTTATTACTTCGAAAGCAACGGAGAGATTAATCAATATATTCGTCCCATGACAGCCGATTCTATGCACCGAATTGACCCGAAGGAGAAATTCTTCGGCCAAGGGCTGTCACCACGACAATATATGCCGCTACAACAACAATATATACGTGGAAGAAGAATAGAGAGACTTTGCTCACAATTGTTATTTTAAGTTAACGATTTAAAGGTTTGCTTATCTCACGCCCACCTGTATAAACTACTATTGTCGAAAGAGTTGACTATAGAGTTAACTAATGTTACAGATCTATACCAATAATCTGTAATTGTCCGAGCGCCTAAAAGCCAATGTATCTCCAGCCATCGCTCAATTTTAATCATTTAAAGTTGAACCATCGGATCTGTGCCTGTCAGACATTTTTTCAATATAATAAATCTTACCTAATCACAAACAGAGCTCGGCTAGTTTAATGAAAGTTAATTAAAGAAATAATAAAACAATTTCGTTGCTACCTAATTGGTAATCTCTATTTAATTACATTCTATAAATGTGCACTAAGTAGCAAAAATAGTGGCAGTATTGTGTTGTTTCCGTTTTGAATTGCAACAAAATTCTTAATAAAAAAAGCATTTCCATGGATTCTACGTGAAAAAAGCTTTATGATTCATCTACACACCGGAATTCAACGTCAATACTAAAAATGGTTTAAATATCGGGTGATCAGTCTAGAGATATTTTTTCAAAATAAAAAAATACCAGAATTCAAATCAAATGTGGAATCTTTATTGTTCATGTTCGCAAGGACATTTTATGTCATTTATTTATTTAATATAATTTCTTCAAATGTTAACCGCAACTACGCCTCAGGGTGTACATTCACGGGTCCAATTTTGGATGAATCTGTCGAGCATTTCGACCGGTATGACGGTAATGACACGCCTAATGTTGGCTTTCAAAACCTGAATCGTAGCTGGTTTGTCAGCATAGACTTTGGACTTTATGTAACCCCCAAAGAATAAAGTCTAAAGGTGTGATATCACACGATCTAGGCGGCCAACTCACCGGCCCAAAACGAGAAATTAGCTAGTCTTCGAAATGACCTCTCAATAGATACATTGTTTGAGCAGCTGTATGGCAAGTGGCACCGTCCTCTTCAAACCAAATGTCGTCAAGATTACGGGCTTTAATCTGAGGTAGCAAAAAGTCCGATATCGTGGCGCGAATGCGGGCACTATTCACGGTTACGTTATGGACCGATGATTTTACTAGGCCATAAACTGCACCAAACCGTGGTTTTCTCTGGTTATAATGACAGCTCTTGGACCTCTTCTGGATGCTTCAGCCCAAATGTGGCAATTATGTTTACTGACGTTGCTGTTGATTCAGAAATGGGCCTCATCATTGAACAACATTTTGGCCGAAGCCAGTTTCTTACCGAACGCTCATTTCCATTATACAGAGTTGCACAATTAGGAGACATTGTTGCGGTGTAAGTCTCTCAGTACTGAAAACAAATAAAAAATAAAGTTTAATACAACTAACGCGTAATCTGTGGAAAACCCCTATGGAAAAAATACCTCTAGATGGATCACCCTATGTATATATTTTTTCAATCTTATTAAAAAACAGGTTCAATTTTGATGATAAAGTAGAAAAAAATTACTACTAATAATCGTCCCACCCAACAGGGTGTGGGTGCAATAATAGATAAATTTGGATACAAATTCTCACATTTGGATGTTCCGGCGCCAAAGACACTCCGTACCGCTCGAAGCGACGAAATATCACAGCCGTTAGTGTATCTTTTCAAAATGAGCCAAATCAGTCGATTCCACGTCCTTCTCAGGATAGGGCATCTCTCATACCACACTAAGGCGTATTTTGCGAAAAGAACTTGGCCTTCACTTTATAAGATCAAAAGAACTAAAGCCACTTGATCATTTAAAACGCCGGCTCTGGCAAAGTTTCACTAAAATCCAGAAGTTCATCGAAAAATCATCTTCAACGATGAAGCTCATTTGTGGATGAGTGTTTTTTTTTTGTCAATAAACAAGATATGCGTTATTGGGCAGCAACAAACCCGCATGTGCTTCAAGAGACACAATTGCATCCGCAAAAAATTACTGTGTGGTGTGGTTTTCATGTCGGAGGTGAGAGTGGGCCATATTTTCTTGCCGATGAAAACAATTGTCATGTTTCCGCCAATGGAGAGCGCTATCGTGCCATGTTAGAAAATTATTTTTGGCCAAAATTGGATGAGCTTGACATCGCTGATATGTGGTTTTAACAAGACCGTGCCATTAGCCATACATCACGCGTTACAATCGATTTACTGAAAGGCAAATTCGGCGAACGTGTTATCTCGAGAAATGGTACGGTCGAATGGCCACCTCGGTTATGAGATTTAACGTTATTGGATTTCTTCTGAAAGTTATTGGCCTATGCCCACAACTTAAGACGAGCTACGAGACAACATCCAAAGCGAAATTGCCAACGTTTCGGTCGAAATGTGTGCAGGAGTGGTGGAAAATTGGGTCCAAAGAATAGATCGCTGTACATGAGCTTGTGGTGGTCATATAACCAAAATCGAATTTCATTCTTAAAATGTAGCATTTGCACTACACCTGGAATAAATTTGAACTCTATATCTTAAATATTCTGTGCTTTATAAATATATAAAATTGTTATGTCCTTAATGGAAAACCCTGTATAAACTTATTTCTAGAGCCTTTACATGACTATAAGATTCTACTCGTAATTTCGCCGGTATTTTCGAGGTACAAAAGAGCTGAAACATTTCAGTAAATCTTACCCAGGTTTTGATACCGGTGTGCGAAAGTAAATGACATTTTTTATCGTAAAACGTAGGGCCACTATATTCGCGCCGGTCGTGTTTAATCACGGTATTGTTCAAAATCTTGCCAAGAACGAAGTTTTTGCGCTATTAGACAGACCATTACTACTTAACGAAATCGAATTTAAATGAAAACAACCCTTAGAGGCTAAGTGTTCAGAAGAAAAATACCTTACCCTTGTCTGCAATTTTGTTTATTAATAAATATGAATTTCATCCTTATTGGACCAGATGTGATAAAATAACAAAATCTATTAAATAAAGTACAATAATTCTATCTCGCTCTGAATACGATATTAAGAGATTTGCAGATTTGACGTTCCGACATTGAAGAACTGAGTTTGTGGTGACGATAAAAATAAATGCGCGAATCTGAGAATCACAGGCAAAGCAAAATATGTATAGTACAATAATAAGTTCTTTTGAAACTGGGGCACATCGGTACTTCATCTGCCTGCAACAATCTCACCTTCCAAATATTTGTTGGCTTAATTCGAGCAAAGGAAAGAAAGTAGAACAACCTTATCATTTGTAACGCATTCTTTTGTAATCAATAAATCCTTCTTTTTCATATCATGAACATTCATACACACATTATTATTATTATTGCACCTTAATGTTGTCATCGTCGTTCACTGTTTACATGTTTTGTTATCAGCAATGGAAAGGCATTTGAATTAAACGCTTCGGTTGTTGTTTGTTTCTTATTATTTATAACAAAATATGTGCAAATAAATGAATGACGATCACTTGGAGGTGTATTTATAACCAAACCATCATCGATGGTTCATTTTTATTTCCCTTAACAATGTAGTTAGTGCCATTACTAATACGAAACAATTCACTTTACTAAATCACTCGATCATTTTCTCTTTTGAACGCATACCGCTCCTCCTTGCTTATTTGCAAACTAAAAACTACCAGATTCATTTGTAGAGTTTATGGACGTGTTGGCAAATACGTTTTCTCCCTAATCACATCGGTTATTGATCAGTGTTGTGGGGCTTATAGGTAATACACAAAATAAAAACATCCCTTTAACTCTAAAGGCAATTCCTATAGATACGCATCTGAACTAACCAATAAAATTTGTTTGACTTTCTTTGTAACATTTTTTAATTATCCAATGCCGCATGTAGAATTGATGTAAATCTCACCAACCTGCATGTGGGAGATCGTATTTTGGAAGTCAATGGTACTCCGGTTAGTGATAATTCCATCGAACAGATTGACAAAATGATACGTAGCACGGAAATCTTACAACTGACGGTGGAACACGATCCGATACAAGTGTGTCGCAGCTGCAGTCATGTGGACATCAAAAAGGTTACTAGCGAAGTATCTTTGCCTTTGGCTACCTCAGCGTCGAGCGTGGAAGTATTCGGTCGTACGTACGATAGTAGTGGCGGCACCAGCACCGCCACTACGGTAACCCAAAAGGACGGCTCGCCTACGCGTCTAACGAAGCAGGACAAGGAACGCATATACAAACGCAAGGATGAAGGATATATAAGCGGCACGAAAACCAGACAGCTCCGTAAATATAAGAATCTCAACACAATGGCCGCTAGCGATTTGGTAAATCAAAGCTCCAATAGTGAAACGAATAGTTCGACCTCGATTTCGTTTCGTGGCAAAGAAAGATGCTCCAGCATGTCGAAACTAATGGGAGACCAGCATACAGAGCAAGCCCAGCAAATAAATGACCTCTCGCGAACCAAGTCTTTTCGCGTGGAGCAACAGCCGCCTCGTGTTTTCCGGCCCTCCGACCTAGTGGTGGGTGAAATGTTAGGCAAAGGATTTTTCGGCCAAGTATTTAAGGTAACACACCGCAACACCAAGGAGGTCATGGTCTTGAAGGAACTCTATCGCGTGGAGGAAAGTGCACAGCTGAATTTCCTCAAGGAAGTGGCCGTTCTTAAGTCATTGCACCATAAGAATGTTTTGAAGTTCATAGGAGTATTGTACAAAGACAAACGGTTACATCTGGTTACCGAGTATGTGGCGGGCGGTTCGCTAAAGGAATTGCTGCACGACTCCGGCTTGCCTTTGACTTGGCCAGAGCGCATTTCCTTTGCCAAAGACATTGCCTGCGGCATGAGTTATCTGCATTCGAAGGATATTATTCATCGGGATTTGAACTCGCTGAATTGTTTGGTCAAAGAGGACAAAACTATAATAGTGGCCGATTTCGGTTTGGCCAGAATAATTAACACCGCCTTGAGTGCAAAGTGCAGTGAAAAATGCAGTAGTACAACGCAACAGCCAAGTGGGGGTGACAACACCGGCGGTGGAGCGGCCAGTGATGGCGGCAGTAATACAGGCACTTGGGGACGCAGCAAGAGCAGGCAACGTAGGCAGCGATACACGGTTGTGGGCAACCCCTACTGGATGGCTCCGGAGATGATGAAGGGCTTTATATATGATGAAAAAGTCGACGTCTTCTCATTCGGCATAGTATTGTGCGAGGTATTTAAATTATATAAAATACATTTACGGCACGTGGTGCGATTAATCAAAGGACGAACAATAATTCGTCAAAGCATTTTGACATTCTAATGTTTCGGTTAATTGTTTCATGTGTCATGGATTTTGGTATATATAAAATTGGTTTTTGAATTTCTCTGTTTTATGTCTTAGATTATTGGACGAGTGCAAGCGGATCCCGATTTTTTGCCACGAACCAACGACTTTGGTTTGAATCAAAAGGTTTTCCGCGAAACATTTTGTTATCAGTGCCCAGAGGCATTTTATAAGATCGCATTTTTATGCTGCGATTTGAATCCTGACAGAAGGCAAGTATAGCTTATCCAAAACGAATATATACATTTCTCATCTGACCAAGTCCCTCTTTTCAGACCGTCATTCGAAATATTGGAAGTGTGGCTGGACAGTTTACAGACACACATAGCCTTAAATCAAGCCGTACCTCAAGATCTTTTATACGACATAGAGAGCTACCAAGGAGGCAGTATCAGTTCAACGCCAGTTGATATTTTAACTCCAAAATCCAATCTCAGCCGAGACAATTTAGACGAAGTGGGCGACTCCCACCACTCAACGACAAAACCTGTTGCAGCTAGTAACAACAATCAAGATGTTTTCGATGAAAAAGTGGTCGAAAAGATGGAAACAAATTACCTACCCGATGGTATTCCCAAATCGCCACATCTGGGAAAGGATTTCTCACCCTCGGGTGAACGTATACACAACAGTATGCGTGCCAGACGCCGGCAGCGTTACTTACAGGCCCAGAACTCAGGGCTGACGCCCGAAGAACAAAGCACCGAGCGAGTCTTACAGGCCGTAAAGGACACATTGCAGAACGATGGTCAGAAGACCCGACCGAATAGACGCCATTTAGATCGAGGTTTCATATTGGATATCAACCGGAGCGGCATACTTAACATCAACAATGTAAGGGACCTTAATAATTTATCGGACTTTGATTCAAGTTGCGATACCAGTCTCAATTACCATGAGGTCAATAATACCGTGGACGAAGTTCCAGTAACGAATGAAGTTAATGTACTCGCGGATCCCAAAGACAATACTCTAAAAACAATACAGGAAAACGACAATGACAATACCGATGGAAAATCGAAGCATAGAATTGAACTGCAAATAAATACTGAGAAGGCCAGCATGGACAATAAATTCGTAAACAGTTCCGATAATGCAGCAGCCGACGAAGAACTAAAAGATATTGATTCACTGCATAATGTCAAACGTAATCTTGCCGACAAATCGTACAAAGTAGCCCTCGAGGATATACGAACAAGACTGAATTTGTGTAAAACAAAGTTCGACACGATAGAAGAAGCCAATCGTAGAAACTATAATAACTCACAAAGCTCGATGCGATCATTTTTTAAAGTCAATACCGCTGAAGATGTCTACAAATCGCCACCTGAATCCTTAAAAATGTTCCAGCGCCTTAAGCCCACGAAAGGCATTCCCAGCTCCTCTGCCTCCACCCTGGAAAGAACGGACTTAAAGAATACATACAGAGTCAATCAAACTCCTGTATTTGGGCGAAAATTACAGCAAAAAGCAACAGAATATTATAAACCCCATTCGGATTCGTTGGAAAATCTTAACAGAGTCTGTTCTCCTGATAGTAATAAAAACGATAAGAAGGAAACGAGTCCGGCGAAAAGAGCCAAATTGCCTAAAGAAGGCACATTTAAAAGTTATATATCTTCTTTGGATATAACACCATCAACATCGACGGTGGTAGTAGAATTGCCGCCAAAAAAGGAAAGCAACGCCAAACTTAAGGTTTCCAGCAATCTGCTGGGCTTAAGGAAAACTCTGAACTTCTCTTCGCCTACGAGAAACGATGAAACAAAAAGTTTTAGTCGTCGAACACTATCACCGACCAAATCAAGTGAGGCTAAGCGTGTGATAAAACAGGATTTGCCAACAAGTAAGTTTTTAATGATGACATTTAACACAACACAGGCCTTAGAAAACAAGTTGATTTTTAAAAGTTGTTAATTTTTTTTTATAAAACCTTTTTTGTAAGGCTTTCAGACACCTAGTCTTAATAAACATATATTCACTGTATGTCAAGCCCACTTACACTCCATACATATCAAGGCTAAGAGCTTCGTACGGTATGTTCTTGTCACTAACTATTCAGTCAAGACGTTAGCATTAGGCGTAATAGTTTCACTGGATCAAATTTCACTTGTAGTTTTAATTACATGGTTTTCGTAAAACGGTTCCACAGATTACTAAAGCACAGATGAAATGATGTCCTTTTTAAAAGCTTAAATAATGCCGACTTTTATTTAAGGAGTTTTGCCAACAGAATTTATAAATCTTGCGACAGTGCCAAACGAATAATTGATGTAACATCTTATATATTCTAGTTCGGGCTTAAAGGATTGTAAGACTAACAATTTGGGAATTTTAATAATATGAGAATTTAATTATACTTAGTTTGAATTAGATTGTACAAAAACTAGTGAAGTACAAATTTATTTATTTATAGAAGTTAAATAACTCCTTTAAAAGTTGTTACATTGCTTATGACTTGTAGACGACGGAAGATTGTTCCAAAGACGTATACGAGGGCTGCAATATATATTTCTGGCCTAATAATGAAAATGCGAATATTTATCATCAAAAATGGTTTTATTGTTTTTCAAAGTATTCTCAAGCATGATTTATACACATTTTGCGCATACTCAAACCAATTGTCGAAGCACTTTTTTCACTCCGATTGAAACACCTCCAAAACATGATTTTTGAACGCTTCAACAGCATCTATTGGGTGCCAAGTCAGGGCTGTACGGCGGATGACCCATCAATTCGACGTTTTGGCCGGTCAAATAGGCGCTCGTTTGAGCCGATATGTGAGAGCTCGCATTGTCATGGTGCACAATGATTCGTCTTCTCTTGTTTGTTTTCGAATTTCTCCGAAGACTTCAGGCAAACAAATTGTGGTGTACCACTGAGAATTGACCGTCCTACGTTGATCAAGCGGAACAGTCGCCACATGACCAGTTTTGCCAAAAAACAGGCGACCATTTGCTTCAAAGTGCTTCATCCACGAACAACTTTCGTTGTATTTGGATCGTCTTCGAAGACCCACACGGTCGATTGCTGTTTTGTTTCGGGATCGTACGCACAGATCAATTAATCGTCACCTGTGACGATTATATAAACGTCTTTTGAAGCACCGCGATCGTATTTTTTCAATAGTTCTTTGCACCAATCGACACGAGCCTTTTTTTGAGAGATTGTCAAATTGTGCGGGATGCAACGAGGACAAACCTTTTTTACGGCCAGGTGTTCATGCAATATCGAATTTATGCTGGTGGAAGAAATGCCCAAGGATGCCTCTATCTCACGGTATGTCACATGACGATCGCATTATAAGTTCACGCACGGCATCAATGTTCTCTGGCACAACGGCCTTTTTTGGACGCCCTTTGTCTTTGAGCGAGCGTTGGCCACGATTGAATTCATTAAACCAGTTTTTCACAGTGCTATAGGATGGTGCTTCATCGCATATAAAGATTTAAGTTCATCGATGCACTCTTGTCGTGATAATCCACGTCGAATGTTGTGAAAAATGATCGCACGAAAATGTTCACGAGTTAATTCCATTTTTTTTTTGTTAAATTGAATTTTTCAAGTCACTGTAAATACACAAATGATGGTCGTACGTCGAAACGTTCCGAGTACGTTTATGATAAAAAATGTCGAACTTTCCAATGGAAATTGCAGATGGCGCCAGGCAACACTTAGTGTAGCCTAGGCCAGAAATATGTATAGCAACCGTCGTACTTCACACAAAAAATTGTTCTGATTTACGACTCTAAATTTTCGGATTGAAAAGTTTAATTCTCCGGTTGGATCGAGCGAATTTTAGGCGGTTAAAAATTTACTCAGGCTCTTTGCTGTTACTATAAATAACACTTGGAGAATAAATAACGGAGAGGATCACAACTGAACAAAGAACCAGAATAATAGAATTTTACGAGAATTATTTAAATCCGCGATCAATTATTTTAACGCATGAGTGATGAAGCTCATTTTCATTTGAATGGCTTTGTTAATAAATGCAGAACTGTAGGTTCTGGGGTTCTGAAAATTCAAGAGAAAATTCAGTATGGTGTAGGATCACATCTGCCATATTCATTCTTCGAGAATGAATATGGAAACGCTGTAACCGTAAATGGAGAGCGTTATCGGTTTATGATAGAAACTTTTTTACGTCTTGCTCTTTAAAACAGACCCTATTTGTGGTTTCTGCAGGACGGAGCCACTGTCCACACTACCCGAGACACAATGTCACTTTTTGGAGAGCAAATAATTTCCAGAAATTGGGAAATTATTTGGCCAGCGCGATCGCCAGATTTGTCAGCCACCCGACTTTTTTCTTTGGGGCTATTTAAAGGAGCGACGATATGGGAACAAGTCCGCGACAAACCTTCAACTCAAGGCCAACTTTGTTGCAGAAATTCGAACGCTTCAGCCACAAAGTTTGAAAGATGTTATGGAAATTGCTCTAGAACGAGCCTATCTTTGCGAAGCTAAAAACGGGGGCCATTTAAGTGACATTATTTTTCATACTTAGTGCACAAAAATTTCCATTTTGTATATTATAATGGGTGATCCATCTAGAGGTATTTTTTCAGAACAAAAAAAATATAAAAATTCAAATCAAGTGTGGAATCTTTATTGGCAATTTGAAAGGACATTTTATGGCATTTATTTTTTGAAAATATAAGTAATTACCTTCAAATGTTGGCAACTGTATTATGGAAATGAGCGTTCGGTTAGAAACGGGAAGATCCGCTGTTTTCGACCAAAATTTTTGTTCAGTGACGAGGCCCATTTCTGGCTCAACGGCAAAGTCAATAAACAAAATTCGCGCATTTGGGCTGAAGAGCAACAAGAAGAGGTTCAAGAGGTGCCATTATACCCAGAGAAAACCACGGTTTGGTACGGTTTATAAGCTGGTGGAATCATCGGTGCTGATGGCCGGAATGTAACCGTGAATAATGCTTGCTATCGCGCCATGACATCGTTCTCTATGCTACCTGAAATTGAAGCCCGTAATCTTGACGGCTTTTGCTTTCAACAGGACGGTGCCACTTGCCATACAGCTGCTCAAACAATGTATCTATTAAGAGGTAATTTCGAAGACTAGCTAATTTCTCATTTTGGACCGGTAAGATGGCCGTCTAGATCGTGTGATATCACACCTTTAAACTTATTTCTTTGGAGCTATGTAAAGTCCAAAGTCTATGCTAACAAACCAGCTACGATTCAGGTTTTGGAAGCCAACATTACGCGTGTCATTAACGCCATACCGGTCGAAATGCTCGAATGATTCATTCAAAATTGGACCCACAGAATGGACACCCTGGAGCGTTGTTGTGGCCATACTTTGAAGGAAATTATATTCAAAAAATAAATGCCATTAAATTTCCTTTCGAATAAACATTAAAGATTCCACACTTGATTTAAATTTTTGTATTTTTTTATTTTGAAAAAATATTTCTAGATCCAGTTACAATCTGAGGAAAAAATTAAAAAAAAAATTAAACGAAAGTGTTATTAAAGTTCTTAACCCCATGGTTACTTTTGGCCCACCCTGTATTATCGGGTTCAATTCAAATTCCGACTATAACTACATTCCAAAACAACTTTAGTAGTCTATCTTTTCACTTAAAGAAAAATATTTTTCAACTTTTTTATGTTTTTCTCATTTCAGATTCTAGAAATCGTAGCGTAGCAACTTCACCACAATCGAAAGCAACAACCAATCGCCTTACTATTTTAAGTCCCGAAAAAGTGCATCGTTTAAATGCTAAATTCAGCGATCAGAAGAAATCGTCATCCTCATCCAAAACGAACAATAACAATAACAACAGAATGAACGATACAACCAAGCCAATGACAACAGGTACCACCGCATCACCACCTTCGCCCATATCACCGTCCTCAGCAATCATTCCACCACCCCACCAAGTCAGTCGGAATTCCGAAAATGACAAGCAGAAACGAAATCCCATTTCAAGATCCCAATTCTACACTCGATATTAATATTACTCAAGTAGACGATATATACAAACATAGATCGATAGATAGATACACATGTTAAAGCAGAATCTCCACGGTTACACTAGTTATCAATCAATAATCGTTTTAAGAAAAACCAATCATATTAAGAAATATAACGAACGACAAACGATACGACATGAATGGGAAGGAAATTGCTCAAAACAAAATAAAGTTATTAAATGTATAAAACACATACTCTACATACATACCATATGTATTTATAAATGAAGAGAATAGAAAGAAAGGAAACTATATGAGAATCCAGTTTCTAAGTGCCTGATAATAGTAATGTAGCAATAATAAAGAAAAATCGTATAAAAATACTACACGAATATTTACTAAAAACTTACACAAACACATTCGAATATATATATACTCCTTTACGAGTATTTAGAAATAATTAGTAACATAACAAAACTGAAAAAAGACAAAATAACAATATTTTTATACGATGTTTGTAGTGCCATTGTTTAGCTGCTTTAGTTTTTAGGAACAAATTCTTCACGTTAATGCCATTAAGTTTAAACAAAACGTTAACAGTATTTCTACTTCTATTTTGTCCTAAACTACTTTTTGATTTTTAATGTATACAAATTATTTATCTTTTTTTAATTCCACTTTACCATGGTACAATAAACAAGGTAAAGTCCCTAGACCAGCAACAAAAAATAGTTGGCTTAAATGTTAAATTCGCTTTAATGTTTGATGCTTATTGTAAATGTTTCATATATATAATTTTACCATTAAAAACTTCAACAATTGTCTTTGTCAAATTTCAAACTTAACAATTTTATTTACTACGAGAATAAATTTTAGGTCAGTGGATAGCATAACACTACCTTGTTTATTGTACCATCTACTTTACATTTTTTTTGTTTGATTTTGTATTTTGTGTAATAAATGTCAATTTAATTGCTCAAGGAAAAAAGACGACAGTTTTTGCTACTTATAAGAAAACAAAAATAAGATTACAAACAATACTTACAGCTTTTTTTTAAAAGTTTTCGGTTTAGATATTAGTCGAAATAATATATATACATACATATATAGTTTGTAAGACTTAAACTAATATTCTCAATTAATTGTTATCTTGTGTTGTAAGAAGCATTGTTTTGTAAACGAAACAAACGTAACATTCGATATTTTTATGCATTTTTTACAATAAACCAATGTAAGATAAAATGTTGCGTATATTTATAATAAAGAAGAAACAAAAACCACTAAAAATAAAGTGTAATTACGAATACAAGAAACTGAGGATCCTTATTTATAATATAATTGGACGTGAGAATGACTCGACATGTCATCATTAAGAAATTATGGTTGATTTTTTTTAGGCGATTCCTTCAAATGTTGGCAACTGTATTATGGAAATGAGCGTTCGGTTAGAAACGGGAAGATCCTCTGTTTTCGACCAAAATTTTTGTTCAGTGACGAGGCCCATTTCTGGCTCAACGGCAAAGTCAATAAACAAAATTCGCGCATTTGGGCTGAAGAGCAACAAGAAGAGGTTCAAGAGGTGCCATTATACCCAGAGAAAACCACGGTTTGGTACGGTTTATAAGCTGGTGGAATCATCGGTGCTGATGGCCGGAATGTAACCGTGAATAATGCTTGCTATCGCGCCATGACATCGTTCTCTATGCTACCTGAAATTGAAGCCCGTAATCTTGACGGCTTTTGCTTTCAACAGGACGGTGCCACTTGCCATACAGCTGCTCAAACAATGTATCTATTAAGAGGTAATTTCGAAGACTAGCTAATTTCTCATTTTGGACCGGTAAGATGGCCGTCTAGATCGTGTGATATCACACCTTTAAACTTATTTCTTTGGAGCTATGTAAAGTCCAAAGTCTATGCTAACAAACCAGCTACGATTCAGGTTTTGGAAGCCAACATTACGCGTGTCATTAACGCCATACCGGTCGAAATGCTCGAATGATTCATTCAAAATTGGACCCACAGAATGGACACCCTGGAGCGTTGTTGTGGCCATACTTTGAAGGAAATTATATTCAAAAAATAAATGCCATTAAATTTCCTTTCGAATAAACATTAAAGATTCCACACTTGATTTAAATTTTTGTATTTTTTTATTTTGAAAAAATATTTCTAGATCCAGTTACAATCTGAGGAAAAAATTAAAAAAAAAATTAAACGAAAGTGTTATTAAAGTTCTTAACCCCATGGTTACTTTTGGCCCACCCTGTATTATCGGGTTCAATTCAAATTCCGACTATAACTACATTCCAAAACAACTTTAGTAGTCTATCTTTTCACTTAAAGAAAAATATTTTTCAACTTTTTTATGTTTTTCTCATTTCAGATTCTAGAAATCGTAGCGTAGCAACTTCACCACAATCGAAAGCAACAACCAATCGCCTTACTATTTTAAGTCCCGAAAAAGTGCATCGTTTAAATGCTAAATTCAGCGATCAGAAGAAATCGTCATCCTCATCCAAAACGAACAATAACAATAACAACAGAATGAACGATACAACCAAGCCAATGACAACAGGTACCACCGCATCACCACCTTCGCCCATATCACCGTCCTCAGCAATCATTCCACCACCCCACCAAGTCAGTCGGAATTCCGAAAATGACAAGCAGAAACGAAATCCCATTTCAAGATCCCAATTCTACACTCGATATTAATATTACTCAAGTAGACGATATATACAAACATAGATCGATAGATAGATACACATGTTAAAGCAGAATCTCCACGGTTACACTAGTTATCAATCAATAATCGTTTTAAGAAAAACCAATCATATTAAGAAATATAACGAACGACAAACGATACGACATGAATGGGAAGGAAATTGCTCAAAACAAAATAAAGTTATTAAATGTATAAAACACATACTCTACATACATACCATATGTATTTATAAATGAAGAGAATAGAAAGAAAGGAAACTATATGAGAATCCAGTTTCTAAGTGCCTGATAATAGTAATGTAGCAATAATAAAGAAAAATCGTATAAAAATACTACACGAATATTTACTAAAAACTTACACAAACACATTCGAATATATATATACTCCTTTACGAGTATTTAGAAATAATTAGTAACATAACAAAACTGAAAAAAGACAAAATAACAATATTTTTATACGATGTTTGTAGTGCCATTGTTTAGCTGCTTTAGTTTTTAGGAACAAATTCTTCACGTTAATGCCATTAAGTTTAAACAAAACGTTAACAGTATTTCTACTTCTATTTTGTCCTAAACTACTTTTTGATTTTTAATGTATACAAATTATTTATCTTTTTTTAATTCCACTTTACCATGGTACAATAAACAAGGTAAAGTCCCTAGACCAGCAACAAAAAATAGTTGGCTTAAATGTTAAATTCGCTTTAATGTTTGATGCTTATTGTAAATGTTTCATATATATAATTTTACCATTAAAAACTTCAACAATTGTCTTTGTCAAATTTCAAACTTAACAATTTTATTTACTACGAGAATAAATTTTAGGTCAGTGGATAGCATAACACTACCTTGTTTATTGTACCATCTACTTTACATTTTTTTTGTTTGATTTTGTATTTTGTGTAATAAATGTCAATTTAATTGCTCAAGGAAAAAAGACGACAGTTTTTGCTACTTATAAGAAAACAAAAATAAGATTACAAACAATACTTACAGCTTTTTTTTAAAAGTTTTCGGTTTAGATATTAGTCGAAATAATATATATACATACATATATAGTTTGTAAGACTTAAACTAATATTCTCAATTAATTGTTATCTTGTGTTGTAAGAAGCATTGTTTTGTAAACGAAACAAACGTAACATTCGATATTTTTATGCATTTTTTACAATAAACCAATGTAAGATAAAATGTTGCGTATATTTATAATAAAGAAGAAACAAAAACCACTAAAAATAAAGTGTAATTACGAATACAAGAAACTGAGGATCCTTATTTATAATATAATTGGACGTGAGAATGACTCGACATGTCATCATTAAGAAATTATGGTTGATTTTTTTTAGGCGATTCCCAACATAATTTGGAATAAGGCTCTTCAAATAAATACGGGGTGGCTGTTAAACCCAAATCGCGTAGAGAGATCCATCAGGGTGTGGAATTAAGCTGCTGAACTATCGATATTTTTTTTGTCAATATTAATAGTTTTTCTCAATATCGATTGTATCGACAAAAACGCCAGCATTTACACAAATTACGAAGGCATATTAACAACTCCGGGATTTTTCCAACTTCCCTCGTAGTTATATGATATGAAACACTGCTCCCATCAAGTACCATCTGTTAATAGACTACTGTCAAAGTTTGAGAGAGTTCCTTCATTTAGTTTGTGTTTAACAGTTGTTCAAAACATACAACCCCGTGGATTTTGATAAAAATGGAAAAAAGTAAATTTCCAGTGCTCATTAAACAATATTTTTTGCGGAAAAAGCCGTCAATCAAACCATGGATAAGCTTCATATGTGACAGCGCAAAGAGAAAGGGACCTAAGGGTAAAAAAAATCAATATTCACTTTTTTTGATGTGGACAACATCTGAGCATCGAATGAGACCGATCCCATGCCCCAAAAGTGTTCCCTCCCAGAGATATGCGCGTTTTATGAAAGTGATGGTACACCAAAGATAGACGTATTTAAATCATTAAAATGTCTCTCCTGAACAATACTGGTTTTTACCCTTAGGTCCCTTTCTATTTAGCGCGTCACATATATACTTTGTGGACTTTGCACCATCAATTTCAACAGTAAAAAAGTGGTTTACTGACTACGATTTTACATGATTAGTTGGATTTAAGAATGCTGTCCGCCGCGTTTGCTCTCAATTGACCATAAACGTAATCATGTGAGAACTATAAAGGATTGTTTGGAGTTGTTAAACCCCAATTCGAATCAGTTTTTGTGGCGTTTTGTAACTGTGGATGAAACATGGAACCATTACAATAATCCAAAGTCCAAGCAGCAGTCTAAACAATAGGTTTCTCCGGGTGAACCGGCTCCCAAGAAGGCCAAGGTGACTGTGTCGGTCAAAATTGCATAAATTGGGTTACGAATTGGTACCTCATCCGCTATATTCTCCTCCCCATTCCTATTTCCAAACCAAAAAAAAAATGTTTCGGTGGAAAGAGATTCAGCTCCAATGACCAAATTATTGATCAAACCCAAAGGGCTCAAATCACAGCTCCGAGGCGGCCAATTGACATCACAATTTTGGCTGATTATTCGATTTTCAAAAACAGTGCGAAAAATATCGATGGTTGTGTAGGCTGTGTGACATGTGGCCCCGCCTTGTTGAAACCAATAGCGTTCATGTCATTCTCTTAAATTTTTTGAAAACAAAAATTTGTTGAGCACGGCGCGGTAATGTTCACCGTTGACGGAAACAGCGGCTCCTTGCTTATTTTCGAAGAAAAATGGCCCTATGATGCCGCCAGCCCAAACAACGTTGTGGATGTTTTAAAAACTTGCCCACTATTTATGAATGTATTTGAAGTCTGTAATTAAATGTTGAGCAAAAACTAGTAGGGGAGCTCCAGATTGCGCGATTGAAAAGTTTTCAAAAAAAATTGATTTATTTTAACTGTAACTTCCACAATTTTTATTCGATTTTTATAAATTATAATTTACATAAAGAATGCATTTCTTACCAATTAATATTGCTCATTTTAAGAATTGCAAATTTATGAAAGCATTTTCACGATATCTCGAAACTATAAATGATGGGCCAAAACGGACATTCAATTCGGTTTCAGGAGATAATTTTACATAAACATCAGTTGGTTTCGTCCAAAGGAGGATTTTGTTGCAAAACAGTGTTATTTATAAAGTCTATTTTAAATACCATCCGACCCTAAACTATAATATATATTTTATTTGAATGAAATGGTAATAACGACAGACAGACGGACGGAAATGGCTAAATCGAGTTGTACAAGATCAATAATATATACGTATTGTACTTAAAAGTGTCGCAGATAAGTATATCGATATGCTACGAGTACAAGTTGAATGACAAAAGGAGTGTACCGTCCTATAGATGAGCAAATACAAATATGGAAACAACTGTAAAAAAATAAAAATAAATTGAAAGAAGGGGAAAAGTATAGTTGATATCTGTCTATTAAATGATATTGTTAGGTACCCGAACCCTCCACCCGTACCCTCTTTCATTCAGCCATCATATGCCCCTAATACAATCGATTGTATGTTGCAGTGTGATCCTAGCAATGTCTCTTAGTTCCTCATGGAATATTTCCCCTCGCCACTTTCTGTAAGTGGAGCTATAAACTTGAAAAATGTGCACCACCTGCTCTAGCTCATCCTCGATAATACACATTCTGCAGTAATATATGTGACGCGCAAAACAGAAAGGGACCTAAGGTTAAAAACCAGTTTTGTTCAGGAGAGCCATTTTAAAGATTAGGTCCCTTTATAAATATTTGCGCTTAGAATCGTCGACTTCACTTTCATAAAACGCGCATACCTCTGGGAGGGAACACTTTTGTGGCATGGGATCGGTCTCATTCGATGCTCAGATGTTGTCCACATCAAAAAAAAAAGTGAAAAGTTGATGAAAAGTTTTGATTAGGAGAGCCATTTTAATGATTAGGTCCCTTTCTATTTGCGCTTCGATGCTCAGATGTTGTCCACATCAAAAAAAGAAAAAAATTAAAATTGATTATTTTTACCCTTTCTCTATATATAGTAAGACCCACATCGTAATTGAACCGTATAAACACCTATTACAAGTCTAAGGCACCTAGTGTCTAGCCCAATTAATGGCTACCTCGATAAGGAAAGAATCGAATCACAGCTTTTAAATGCTGCTTGTTAAAGTTGTTTAAAGGTGTAAACGACTGACTGACGCAACATCAAAAAACGAATGTTTTTGTGGTTTTATACAGGGTGGAGCGGGGTATTTACTTTTTTGCGCTGCAGGCTGTGGCGGCACTTTTGGTCTAAGAAGGTGCAGAGTGTGCGTGGCTTATAGAGGCTGACGGGAGATTTGTATTCGTTTGCCTTTCAGTTGCCATCATGCATTGTACATGTGAGGAGAGGTCATTTTGTGTTTAAGCGTATTTTTCATATGCGCACTCGATTATTGCAGCGTGATTTTCTTCAGTGGGTGTGTAAACAAACAAAATATGCGATACTGGAGTGAAACAAACCATAGAGAACTTCACCAGAGACCTCTGCATTCGGACCGCGTCACTGTGTGGTGTGCCATATCACGAGTAGGCATCATTGGCCCTTACTTTTTCCAGGATAACCGTCTTGCCGTCACTGTGAACTCCGAACGGTACTTGACTTGATACAGGATTTTTTTAACCGACTTTTAAGACAATGGAATTAGAGGATAGATGCATGGTTCCAACAGGATGGTGCCACTGCACACACAGCTAGAGTTACCATGAATTGTTAGAGGCAAATCTTTCCTGGACGACTTATCTCTTTGAAGGGTGATGTGAACTGGCCGGCACGCTCACCAAACTTAGCCCCATGCTATTTTTTCCTTTAGGGTTACCTGAAGTCAAAGGTGTATATCAACCGTCCCAACACCTTGGAAGACCTAATTAACAATATTGAGGCTGAAATTGGTAGAATACCAGTCGACATGCTTGTTAAAGTTCATGAAAACTTCAGAAAACGTATGCGGCGGTGTGTGGATAGCGAAGGTCGACATTTGCCAGATACACTATTAAAAACCATGTAATTTAAAAATTCCCTTACTGTTCAATATAATTAAAATATAAAATGAATGTTTCTAAGGTTCATATTTTTTTTATTTTATTCCCAAATAAGCAAATTACCGCGCTCCACCCTGTACATTGTGTGCTCCGACTGGCAACCGAGTAGAGAATGACATCGGCGCCAAATTGCCGTACGTAAAAGATCAATGCACATTTTAACATTAAATGAATCGTTGTCAAGACCTTCCGAATTTATTTAAAAGTCTTCAGAGGCAAAACTCTATTTAACATTTAAATAAACATTCTTCTTTATTGTTAGCTATTCGTTTGTTTGTTGTTTTTTTTTTATTTGTGTGTTTGTTTAATATCTAACTACGGGAAAAAGGCACTTGTGTGTTATCGTAAAAAAGCTACGACGAAAACTTAACACTAAAAAATGTCAACAAATTTTGTACTGGCAAAAATAATAAATACTAAAATGCTAAAAAAAATAAACAATTGGCAAATAAAAAAATGATTAAAACAAAACTTATTACTCAATAACGTCTCAATATTGCACATTTTAAAAACATTCTTTGTATTTAGCTTTAGAAGCCCAATTAAAATTTCAACTTTTGGTCCTTATACTTGTCACGCACAAGCAACAATTCATCGAAGAACAGTAAAACCAAGGTCGAGTGTGGCGCTATTCTCAAGTAATTTGCCCAGAATCCTTTGTACAGACCATAAATACCCTCTGCTTTTAGGATCTTCACGCAGCAATCCAACCAACCATTGTAGCGACAGCGCTCATCCCAGCCCTGATTATAAAGACGTGTGGATATAACATCGGGCGGTGTAATGGCCACGGACATTATGGAGCCGGCTATGAGGCCGGCACTGAATGAATTCAACGTAGGCTGCGTGACAAGATCGTATTCTTTGAGCAGATATTTCGTTTTGCCAAAAGTGGCTATTTGTGCGCCAGAACCTATAGCTGCACGTGGTATGGCGGCCATTGAACCACGCCAGAGACCTAATATACCACGTTTGTTGTAGATTTGTGTTAGGGCATCCATCATGCCGGTGTGTTGATGTTGATAGCCAACGGCGATTTGTTTGGCTGCCTGTGACTGTAATTGTGTTTTAACCTGTAATAAGGAAGACGAACAAAAAAATGTCAGATCAAATGAAACAAATTGGTTTTAAACAGACATAAATGGATATACATGTAATAATCTTGGTACAAAGAAAGTAAATTAAATATACATATAATAATCATGACACAAAGAAAGGTTAAAAGTTAATACTCGTATTTAGTTTTGACAGTAAACAAAATGACGATTTTCATATATAAATATAGTCATGAAGAGCTGGGTTACAAAAATGTCTTAAATATTTTTTATTAATTCTAGCTAAAATCTATTCACTATGGACCTGTCCATAACATATACGTTGCCTCTAGGTCATGAAGAGACAATCTTGCCTTGGTCGACTGGGACGGTGAAAATTGTAAAAACGTAAAATGGAATTGGAATTTGGCAATATCGCTTACGATATATTTGCTCGAAAAATCAGAAATCACATGTTGGTTTACAATTATTAACTGAACCTAAGGCTGATCTTAAGTAAGCATAAGCCCAATGTGAAAAAATACAAGGACTTATTGTAATGGACCGTCTAGAAGGCTTTCTGTTCAGACATCAATTGATATGAATATTATTCCATTTAAAGTTTAGAATATACCGTTTATAATTTCTAAACATTCCATTTTAAATATAGAATATTTCAATTGGAATTCAAGTCATGGTTTTGCAACACCTCGAAATATTGAGAAATTATTGGGTGTATTTGTAAGCTGCATGAGAACTATTGATTACTATGGTTTGGTCAACTGTGTTAACATTTCTGTTCAGTAAGATTCGGCAAGTCATCATGAATTGTTTAACGCCAGAACTACTATTGTGGAAATTTACTTTGAAAAATTAATCTCTATGCGAAGTCCATAAAGCATTATTTACCAAAGAACTTTGTTTTGCAATGAAGCTCATTTCTATTCAATAAGTAAAATTTCAAGCAAAGACAATCCTTAAGCCGTTAACGAATCACGTATTATCTATTAAAATTAACTTTTTGGAGCAGTTCACACGCTACCGGCATTATCGGCACTTTTTTCAAAATGAAGAAGAAGCTGCAACTACGGTGAATAGCGAGCTCTATCTAGTCATGCTGACTGAATTATTGTTTTCAAAAAAGCCAATATTCAAATCACCGTTGACGCCATACGAAATGGAAATGGCAGATCAACAGATTGTAATAAAAAACGTCTTTGCAACAATATTTGTGCCTTGTACTTTCATTTTAAGTTTTCAATCTCTAAAATTAACAGCCTATACAATATTGATAGTGGTAAAACTCTAGACGACCTAGCCATGTCCGTCAGTATGTTTTTCTGTTGAAAACACGAAAGTTATCAAACGAATAAGCTATGGCCCCACCATTTTGCTTGATGATGGTGCTTGGTTCATAAGTTGTTTGATATAATAAGTGAGATCGACATAGGAAGAAAAAGGTTTCACTTAACACACTAAAGATATCTAGAAAAGAAATAAACTTCTTACGTTAAATGTTTTCCGACCGTTTTTGTGTATATTTTCAGTTTATATCCTTCTCGGGCTTTTAAGGTCATATATGACTTAAATAAAAAAGATAAATTATTTCATTGTTCGCATCCGACGTTTTTGAGTTTTTGCTCAACAAATCGTAATTATTTGTAGACGAACAATGGTTTAAATAAGCAGTGAGCAATGGTTCAAATTGAGACGCAATTACTACATAAAAAGGAGATTTTTGGCTATTGTGGCTTTCAAAAACGGGCAGCATAACATGGCAACGGACAAATCGGCACTCAATGTAAAGCAAATTTCACTACGCATCCAAATATGATTTATTTTGAAGTTTTGGCTGATATTTAGGTCAAACTCCTGAGCCCAAAAAAAAGGCAACGGACAAATTCACGGTGCAGGTACAAAAATTCGGCCTGACCGAACGTAATGACACTTTTATTTTTTCAGTTTGAAATGGAACTTTTTGAATTTTAAATGAAATCTTTTTAATTTTATTGAAACCTTTTCAATTTCAAAAAGAATATTTTGAATTTCAATTGATATTGTTTGAATTTTAAAATAAACATTTTAAATTTTAATTTGGGTGTTCTAAGTATTAATTGCTTTAAGAAACATTTAACGTCTTTAGATGCGACACAGTTGGGCTTGAAACTGTTCATTGAAATACCCACCAATTCGCTAATTCTGCATACCATAATTTGCTTTTTATGCACAAAAGTTGTTACATCAAAATAAACATTTTTGTAGTGAGCATTGAAAGAAACACGTTCAGCGTTTAAAAGCCGTTCATTTTTCAAAACGCTAACGTAAAGGGCCACCGATTTATCAAAATTTATCGTTGTGGTAAACAAAATGAATTTAAACCTCATCCTATAGTGGAGGGCATAAAGATAATATTTCTTTCATTTTTGTTTATAAACTTCTGATCATTCATATTATTCACACTGATCATAAAATAAATTAGAAGATGTTTTCGAAACTAACATGGTACACTTTATCTTTTCTTTTTGCGATATATTTGCAAAAATAAATAGTGGTTATCTGTGTATAATAAAACAATTATGTACATACGAGTACAATGTGAAAAGTAATTAAATTAAAATTTCAAATGATAACATTGGGCTTAAAACTGTAATATTTTTCACAGACTAAGGCTGATAATGATGTCGAATTGAATTACAATGATAGTGGGCATTTTTGGAAAAGGGTTGCGAATACAATTTATGTACATAAACATAACAAGGCCGAAGTAATTTTGTAGCACTAAAGGCTCGGCTACTTTTGGCAATAAAAAAAGGGTTCGAAAAAAAAACGATTTGATAAACGTAGTGCAGACTGCAACATTTTTCATTTTCCACATCAAAAACTTAAGAAAAATCCTCTAAATACGCC
Organism: Hydrotaea diabolus; assembly: GCA_963513945.1. Taxonomy (NCBI): domain Eukaryota; kingdom Metazoa; phylum Arthropoda; class Insecta; order Diptera; family Muscidae; genus Hydrotaea; species Hydrotaea diabolus. The sequence continues at coordinate 153,537,248 of OY740720.1, read as the reverse complement.
ATAGTTCTATCCTAAAGAAGCCTAAATAACAGTCTATTATAGAATATACTTTATAGAAGAAAATATATGTGACAGCGCATAGAGAAAGGGACCTAAGGGTAAAAAAATCAACTTTCACTTTTATTTTGATGTGGACAACATCTGAGCACCGAATGAGACCGATCCCATGCCCCAAAAGTTTTCCCTCCCAGAGATATGCGAGTTTTATGAAAGTGATGGTACACCAAAGATACACGTATTTAATCTTTAAAATGGCTCTCCTGAACAAAACTGGTTTTTACCCTTAGGTACCTTTCTATTTTTCGCGTCAAATATATATTTAATTTTTTTTCTATTGTAATCATAGTGAAGTTTTGCATTATGTATATAAAGGGTGGTTAAATTTTAAGGGCCGATGTTGCAAATGTCTTTTTCGCGCTAAAGAGCCATTGTTTCGTTACCACATCCATATCTTCCAATTCGGCTCATAAAAAGTTACGATACCGAACACCATGCACAGTAACTGTCTGACAGGCCTCATTTTGGAAAAAAAAATACGGCCCGATGATGCCGGCAGCCCATAAACCGCAACAAACAGTCACTCTTTGTGGGTGCATTGTTTTTTCGACAATCACTCTTGGATTATCATTCGCCCAAATGCGGCAATTCTGCTTATTGACGAATGCACTGAGGTGATTCACATTGATTTTCTTCGACAATTGATTTTCATTTTCATAATAGCCCTGCTTGTGTATCTTTCCATAGTTTAAATTGAGTTTGTCTGAAATTGAAAAAATATCAAATGAAATGCAGAAAAGAACTTGACGTTTAGGTGTGGTTCACATTCAACATCGGCCCTTAAAATTTAACCATCCTTTATTTGATTGCGGCGTGTATACGAGTACATTATCCAGTATACTGTATTTTACTCATTTTCAAAACTAATTACATTTGTCGTAAGAATTTTACTTTAATTTAATCGCGACATTAACTCGTTTCGCAATTTAGCGCTAATACTACAAAGTTTTGTAAATTCTTTACCTGTTTTTACAATTAAAATGTTTTACTTTTGTTAATTGGCCTTGTGTAATAAGATTCTCCCTATACTATAAGAAACCAATCGATTTTTACACACTTACATTACTCATTCACAATTTTCGTGACTACTCTATCACACTTAGTTCTTCACTGATTTTATAGCCAACTTTAATGGAAAATTTCTAACTTTGAACAATGACTAGTACCATAGATCTAGCTCGTTAGTGTTTTATCGCTTACATTGTCACTTAAGACAATACTAACGTTAATAAGTAGCTGAATTCAAAAGCAACTAATATTAAACATACCATGAAAAAGGGACTAGAAAAATAGGAACCGATGGCACCACCCGCAGCACCCCACAGCAGACCCAAGCCGAAAGACATATCTCCGTTCTTCTTATGCATCCATTTCTTGTTTAAGGCCATGTTGTAAATGCTCAAACTGAAAAGATGTACAAATATCATTTAAATTTATTCAATATTTAAGCCCGATTTCACAACATACCGAAATGAATTGATGATAAATTGGAAATAAAGAGCAGGCACCAAACCCTTCTGAAGACCGGCCATGCCATCATTCCTGGCCACAGTTACAAAGGCATTGACAATACCTTTGTATGGTTCAATGTAAGTGCCTCGTGCCGACAACTCGCCTTGAAGTTGGATGCGTGTCTTGATAACCTATGTATGAAAAACACTTTTTTAGACCCGTAATCATTTATGATTTTCATAATTGTCGCTTACTTCTATGGGATTGGTGAAGAATGTTGCTCCCACCGATGCAAAGCCACCCAAAACAAAGTCGGACGGATCCATAGCATTTGCTCTGTTCCCTGCTGCTGGAGTGTCTCTGCCGTCAAGAGTGTGAGTGTACGATTCGCTGCTACTTCAAAGTCGTTGACTTCGAGCCTCTAATGCTCATATTTATTTGAGAAATGCTAGTTTTTTGTGAGCACTACTTCTTTCTTTTCTTTTCTTTAAAAATAATCTGGTGTGTAATCACGAAAATTTTCCCTTCAAACAGCTGATTTTAAGCAGCTGTTGTGCTTCACCAGTGATGCTACTTACTGCGATGTGGGGGAAAAGCTGCGTGTTTTTAAACTTTCGTTGGGGAAAAGGTAACGTTTTTTCAAATCTTGAACTTTATGAATTATTTGATATAATTTAATGTATTCAAGAGCACAGCTTAATTTTTTTGTTTGAATATTTCATATTTTCGCATTTATAAAAGTATATTTCCGTTCTTTAAGCAATGACATGTTTTTAAAAAAACGTTTAGGATGTTTTCTTTTATTATTCATTTTATTAAAGGCTTAATAACAGCTTAATTTTTTTGTTTGAATATTTCATATTTTCGCATTTATAAAAGTATATTTCCGTTCTTTAAGCAATGACATGTTTTTAAAAAAACGTTTAGGATGTTTTCTTTTATTATTCATTTTATTAAAGGCTTAATAAAAACTGTGGTCTCAAATCCGTCTGATTTGTCCGTCTTTCGAAAGCACTATAGCGATCAAGCTTAAAAAGAATGGACCCTGAAATTTTGCACGAGGATTAATTATAGCCAAGAGGGGAGAAAATTTCTTTTTAAGGGACTAAAGTACTATTGAAATGGTTACACATTTGAGTATCTGCTCAACATATCGTCGTAAGTTTTTTTTTTATTGTCGCTTTTAGTAGTCCTATTGTTCATACATGTACCTACCAAACCATTTTTTTAATATCTTTATTGGTTCAGGATTTAGAAAGAGGCCTATGTGCTTTTAATTATAAAAGTTTTCATAAAATTATTGTAGAAGGCCTGTGTTTTTCATCACATAGGCCTTTTTAATTTCCGAATCTGTAATTCTAGTTAGCCTTTTATGTATATATTGTCCATATTAATGACAGAAACGAAAGTAACATTCAGTATAGAAGGAGCTAAGTTCATTCGGACCGAATCTTATATACCCTCTACAATGGTAGTAGCCCGGCTACGAGGTCTGACCGGAGGCTAAAGTCTGGTACCACGGGTAGTCAGGAGCCCACAGAACTGTTATTCTGCCGTGGCTAGCAGGTGCGGCCCTTCGGGGAGTATCGTGGTGGCTGTGGTTTGAACCCAAATGGCTGGGAGAACTTCGGCTCGGTGTGGAGTTGCATTGCAACCGGGTGCTGTGACCCATAGAACAGCAGAGGTGTTAGATAGGCCTCAGCCCCTGACCAAAGGGGAAGATGTGCCCATATAGCACGCTTCGAATTGGTATCGGCGGGATTGGCCTAAAGGGGCGCTGGCCGTCGCTTGGTAATGGCTTCAGTTGCGATGGCGCACCAGTTGAAGTTATCACAGCGAGAATCATGTTAAACACTCGTACGCTACCATCTACCTTGGATTATGTTCAAAGCTGAAATTATTATAATTCGGGGTCTTTGTCAGCTTAATTAAATTATGGGTCAATATGGCCATTCCATAGAACTACTTTGTAATACATTTTGTCCAGATCAGACAATAAATGTGGCTTCCAGAGAGTCAGGACCTGAAATCGGGAAGGACCTTTGTATGAGGGCAGTATAAAATTATGGACCGTTATGGTCTAAATTATAAACAGTAAATTTTTATGCCATGAAACTACTTCGTGTCAAATTCCGTCGAGATGAGACTATAAATGCATTTTCTAGAGCACCGGTACCTGAACTCGGGAATGTACTTTGTACGGGGGCTACATCAAAACATTTACCGATTTGGCCCATATTTAATCTTAAATAGACCTTGTCTGAGACACAGTTGCGTGCCTAGTTTCAGAAGCCAAAGTCAATCCCTTGGTACCCCCAAAAAGTGTGTTTCTTACAGATGTTGTTACTGTCCTTGTATAAAAAACCTTTTTTTCTCAGAATGGATTTGGTCCATTATAAATTCCAAACATCTAGCAAAGTCTGGACTTCCTATGTTGATTATTGTGACGCTATCGTGCTTTCAGCAGACACATTAACGGTCGGACATCGCTAGAGCGCCTTGGAATTGGACGCTGATCAAAAACTAATATACTTACAAAAATGGACGTACATAATACAATCAAATTTTATCACAATCCGATATATTTTAATAATATTATTTAGGCGTAAAAGTTTAGTCCAGAAGACGAAGAATTGTACATGATAAGCGATATGCTTCTTCTTTGCAAAAATGTAGAAAAACAGAACTCAGTAACGCACAAATTTTCGGTTTATTTATTCAATTTCGTTTGATCACAATCGCAAGAACTCAAAAAAGAAAAATTGAAACATAAAAAACACAGAATACACTAAATTCGCACTTTAAATGCAAAATGAGAGTTTTTTAAATTCCTAAAGAAGCATATCGCCCATCTTGTACAATTTATCGTCTTTGGTGTGGACCGTAGGGGTTTCAAATAGATTATTGTAATCGGAAACAAATGGCGGATAGTAAATATGGTCATATGAGTTATTCCATGTCAAACCAGACAAAGAAAATTCATATGGCTCCAAAATTTCTTAAAAAACTCATGTTACATTTCTTTTTATTAAATAAGTTTTATACATGTCCATGGTACAATAAACAAGGTATAGTCATTATTCCGACAACAACAAAAATAGTTCGCTAGATTGTCAAAGTCACTTGTAAGAGAATGTCCAAAATACATTTTTGTGAATGTTTGATGATAATTGAGAATGTTGGATAAAGAATTTTTCCCTTTACAAACTTCAACAAACGCCATTGTCAAATTTTAAAATTGACAATTTAAATTACTACGACAACAAAATTTAAATCAGCTGTTAGCATAACTCTACCTTTTTTATTGTACCATGCACATTTCTTCGGAATTAAATCTTGTTCTCATTTCACATTATATCTTGAATAACTCAGTCAAATTTAATCAGATTGTAAAGTTTTTGAGCTTGTTGGATGCGGATTTTAGCTATAGTGAAGTTATTTTGAAACACAACACTGGTAAAGAATCAAAAAAATTAAGGCAGCTCAACGTAATTTTTTTGTAACGAAAATTCGAGATTTCTGTATAAAAAAAAACAGTTATGGGACCAACGATAAAGGTTTTTGTGAATATCTCCTAAACTAAAGCGAGGCAAATCGGAGGCCAGATTCGTGATCAGCAGCCTCAAATCAACTGAAGTTGACTATCAAACCTTCTGCTTCTGATTTTTTTTTTCAAATTTAGTTAAAATTTTGTATAATTGTGTATGATTGTGTCGTATGGATTGTGTTCAACGTTACAATCAATTATCGAAACCAAAATAGAGAAATATCTAAACCAAGAACCAAGGTGGTACCAGTAAGGTTGTGGGATTCATGTTTTCAAAAAATATTACGACGGTCAAAACTTAAAACCGATTGGTATTTCTTTGAAAGGATAGTTTTAAATTGGTAACTCCTTTTAAATGTCCTACAGATAAACATGTTCAAATGTCTTATTTTTTGTTGCGTTACACTTTTTACACCCTACTTACCATTAGGGTAAGGGTAGAAAGAATATGTTTTGACTTCAGGAAGGATTTCCTTGCCAATAATGCTTGCAGGGAAATCTTTTAACTTAATTCAGTTCTAAGCTTCAAGGTGATAGTTACCAGTTATAGCCGTTCGTGTCGTTTGAATCGAACATTCATTCATTATAGCCATAAATACTTTCACCCATGCCGCCTTTTGTACTTGACCGCTTTTGTTGCATTTATCTGTGCCTTCGATGCTGTGCCGTCATTTTAACTCTTTCATAATGTCGATATGTTGTTGTGTCGTTAACAATATTGTTGTTTTTTTGCGGCAATAAACAAGCAAAAGGGGTAGCGAGAAGGGGCCAAACAAATCGTTTTCATATCTACAACAAGAAAAAAATCTACATTTTACCGGTTTTGTTAGCTGCTACCGAATCCACACAGAAAAACCCCAAACATACATACGGAACAAGCCAAGGCAGACAGATAGACGGACGGACAGACGACCGAACAAACAGACAGATTGACTAAAAGCAACATTATTTTGGGGTTACAGCAGACGGGCGATCAACTTGTGCTTTCAAGCCTGCAGCTGACAGCTCGGAGAGCACACTCTATGTATGTTGCAAAATTTTACAAAATGATGCTACTCATAAACATTTTTCTGTTTTTTTCTTACGGAATTTATAATAAATAATTTTTTAAATACTTTTGTTTAGTATGTGTGTTTTTTTTTTGTAAAATGATTTTGTACCGATGGATGTGTAAAATTTGCAATATGACGACGAACTATCGTTGATGTTAAACTTCCAAGCAAGCCATAGCTAGACGTTGGCGGCAGTTAATTTTAAAAGGGTTTCGTTATGGGTATGACAACAGTGTTTTAATCGAATTGCATCATTTGTAAAATACGACACATTTTTAACAGCACAACACCTGGGAAGTTAACTTGGTTATGACCCTTTCAGAGGTGGAGATATTGTAACATGTAGGCATTCAAGGAGAGGAAAGCCCATACGAAAGCACTTTTGATCCAAAAATAGCATAGAAAATGTATTTTATTTTGAAAATAAGTCACAAAGTATTTCGAACGTTGGAAACCGGTTGGGAGAAAACCATTTTATATAGGGTAATCCATCTAGAGGTATTTTTTCAGAACAAACAAAAATAAAAAAAATTCAAATCAAGTGTGGAATCTTTATTGGTAACTTGAAAGGACATTTTATGGCCATTATTTTTTTTAAAAAAAAATAATTATCTTTAAATGTTGGCAACTGTATTATGGAAATGAGTGTTCGAGAAACAGGAAGATCCGTGTTTTCCGACCAAAATGTTGTTCAGTGATGAGGCCCATTTCTGGCTCAACGGCAAAGTCAATAAACAAAATTGCCTCATTTGGGCCGAAGAGCAACAAGAAGATTTTCAAGAGGTGCCATTATACCCAAAGAAAACCACGGTTTGGCGCGGTTAATGAGCTGGTGGAATCATCGGTGCATATTTTTTCAAAAATGATGATGGCCGGAACGTAACCGTAAATGGTGCTCGCTATCGCGCCATGATATAATTCTTTATGCTACCTGAAATTTACGCCCGTTATCTTGACGACACTTGGTTTCAACAGGACGGTGCCACTTTCCATACAGCTGCTCAAACAATGGATCTATTAAGAGGTCATTTCGAAAAGCAGCTAACTTTACGTTTTGGACAGGTGAGTTGGCCGCCTAGATCGAGTGATATCACACCTTTAGACATTTTTCTTTGGGGTTACGTAAAGTCCAAAGTTTATGCTGAAAACCCAGCTACGATTCAGGTTTTGGAAACCAACATTACGCGTGTCATTAAAGCCATACCGGTCGAAATGCTCGAACGAGTCATCCAAAATTGGACCCAATGGAAACCCTAGTTGCGGCCAACTTTTGAAGAAAATTATATTCAAAAAATTAATGCCATAAAATGTCCTTTCAAATTACCAATAAAGATTCCACACTTGATTTGAATTTTTGTATCTTTTTTTGTTCTGAAAAAATACCTCCAGATGAATCACCCTATATATGGACTCAAAAGAAATCCAATCGCATGGAACTTGTCTCAAAATGCTATATTAAGTACACATTGCACGTAACCTTTAACTGTCAAGCGATAGGTTTGTTGAAAGCTATATGTGACGCGCAAAATAAAAACCAGTTTTGTTCAGGAGAGCCATTTTAAAGATTAGGTCCCTTTCTATTTGCGCTTAGAATCGTCGACTTCACTTTCATAAAACGGGCATATCTCTGGGAGGAAACACTTTTGGGGCATGGGATCGGTCTCATTCGATGCTAAGATAATGTCATAAAAAAATGAAAAGTTAATGATAAGTTTTGTTCAGGAGAGCCATTTTAAAGATTAGGTCCCTTTCTATTTGCGCTTAGAATCGTCTTCACTTTCATAAAACGCGCATATCTCTGGGAGGGAACACTTTTGGGGCATAGGATCGGTCTCATTCGATGCGCAGATGTTGTTCACATCAAAAAAAAGAAAAAAATATGAAAATTGATTTTTTTACCCTTAGGTCCCTTTCTCTATGCGCTGTCACATATGCCAACTACCAAATTCCTCTAAGCTGTTGATTTTTCAAATAGAAAACATCTTTTGGTAGCTTTGGAGTCAAAGTCTAGAGTTTTGAATCTAAGAAAAGTGTACGAGGTTTCATTTACTTCTAAAGAGTGGTCCAACCATAGTGCACGATGTTAATTGTGAGTCATACCTTAATGCCAAGTTTTTTGCCCAACTCAATTTGAAATTTCTTTGTTTGTGTTTGAAAAATTTTACTATGGAGTGGTTCACAACTGAGCAGCGCATTATGAATGTTGAAGCCTTTTACGAAAAAATGCATTTCGCTCACTTCGTGATTTTTTTTTGATTAGCATAATCGACCGATGTGTCCACAATCGGGAAAATTGTGCGCAAGTTTCAGCAAATCGGATTTGTAGGAAATGTCAAACACCAGTGCATGCTCGCCATATTGTTATGTCCTCGGGCCTTACTTCCTCGAAAATGAGATCGGCCCAGCAGTTACCGTGAATGTTGCTCGCTAAATAATAACAGATTTCTTATGTTTAGAAATTGAGGATTTGTATCAGGACGATATGTGGTTTCAACAGCATAGTGTCACTTGCTCCACAGCCAACGTAACAATGGCTTTTTTGGGCAAGAAATTAAATAGCCATGTTATCTCACGTCGTGGCGGGGTTGATTGGTCGCCACAATCATGTGATTCGACACCGTTGAACTTGAAGAACTATTAATAGGCTAAAGGATGGGATAATTCGGCACATTAACGACATTGAACCTCCATTATGACTCAGAAACATTGAAAATATGGACCATCGGAGTGACACCGAAGCCGTGTCGAGCATTTGGCCGATATTTTGTTTTACACATAATTGTCATGGTTCCTTCTATCATAATAAAAAATATTTAGATAACTCTCTAAACACTTTGTGTTTTATTTACAGTTAATAACGTGCGTTTTTTTTAGACCACACTTTACTTTCCACCGTAGGAGGAAGAGTATACTAAATTGCCATTCCGTGTGCAACACCTCGAAATATTAATCAGTGACCCTGTAAAGAAAATATATTATTGGTCGAAGTACAATTCTAAGACGATCTAGCCATGCCCGTGTGCATGTTGAAAGCACGATAGCGGTCCAACGAATGAAGCCAGTACCCTGAAATGTTACACGATGATAATTTATGGTCATAAATTGTTTGGGCGAAATTCCAAAACAGCAGGTTCTATGTATCGGATTGATCGGAAGCAGCAATCTATGGCCGAGTGCTGGCACTCGACAATACGTTTGCCCCTACAAAAACCACGACAAGATAGATTATAGTAGCTATACCGACCAGGAAAAAGTACACTTTTTAAGTATTTGCTTAACAATGGAGGGTATACATTACAAAACTCAGCCCCTAGAAACTTAATGATTTTTTTAAGAGGAAATTTTTTTTCCATAAAGTTACAACTTTTTAAACAAATGACTTTAAATATATCCAAAAGACTTTGAATAAATTAAAATAAGTATTTGATTGAAATTATAGCCTTGTAATTGTTTAGCGAATTTTTAAGCTTTTTCAACAAAACACACCCATTCTCTCTCTACACAGGTTACCCTTTACGAAATTTCGATTTCCGACACATGTATTGTATGTACCTTTAAACCAAGCATATAAACGACAAAGCTTTAGACTTGTCAAAAGTCATGCTTAATGGACATATCAAAAAATATTACAATTATAGCATAATGATTGTATCAACATATATTTTTCATGTTGCCCGACAAGCAATTCTGCCGGTCTGCCTGTCGGTCGATCTTCGGTAAAAAATGTAAATGATCACCATGATAATGATATGTTAAAAGACGAATGTGACAAACAACAACAAAGTAATTCTACTACAATTATGATTTAAAAGAGCAATTGACCGGCATTGTACGTACAGGAGGGGAGCAAGGACGGACAAACGCTTTGCAAATATTACAAAAGAGGAATCAAGAAACAACTAATGTGAGGATAACAATAGATCCCTTCCCCCTAACCGCAATTCAGCAACATTGTCACATGTGTACCAGAGTGAAGTGAAAGAGAATCTCAAAGTCAAAGCTAAGAATTCATGGTATTCATTTAAAGTGACCACACAGATACATATGGATCTAAATATCTACATGAGGGTAAGTTTTGTTGCACAAATTCATGTTTATCATCTTGCAGGAAAGCTACAAACGTTTGAAAGTGTCCCGAACAAATTTATGACGTTATAACCAACGTATTTTTAGTTAATAAAACATTTTGTTTTTTGATGGTTTGAAGTAATCGCTTTAAGCGGTTTTAAGCGAATCTTTTCGCTTGCCAAATAAAGCACTACTAATGATTTCTAGGAATTATCGCTTTTAAAATAAAAGCAAAATAATTGTTTGCGTTTATCTTACAGAAGGAAAAATATTATATTTTTCCTAATAAAAATTCCAATTTCTGCAAAATGTTAAGTGCTGGAAAAACTTTTAAAAGCTTAAGATTGTCTTTTTTTGCGGATTTCTTTGCTTGCCAAATAAAGCACCACTAATGATTTCTAGGTATTAACGCTTTTAAAACAAAAGCAAAATGATTTTTTCGCCTATCTTTACTTATAAATCCCTATTTCTGCAAAATGTTAAGTGCTGTAAAAACATTAAAAATAGATTGCCATCGGCAACTCTAACTTAATAAAGTTTATGGGACTTGAACATAAAAAGTGTATCGTATAATACGCTCCACCAAAGATTGGATGGTATACTAGATTTAATTTGTCATTTCGTTTGCAACATCACGAAATATTTTATGTGAGACCTTATAAAGTACACATATTATTGATCGTCGTAAAATTCTAAGACGATCTAACCATGTCCGTGTGATTGTTAAAAGCATGATAGCGGTCAAACGAATCAACGAAGGAACCTGGGAGTTTGCACGATGATGGCGTGTGGTCATAACGTGTTTGGGATTTTAAATGGGCGAAGTCGGCAAAGGAGCAAAAAAGTTTTCCTTAGGGGAAATGTTTTACTCTACACCAGTATGGTCGTCTTCAGCAAACTACTCAAAATGATTAATAAGATACAATGATTTTATTCCACACAAAGACTACACCGACTTTTCAACATCAAATTAGTGCAAGTAAAAATAGATCGACTTAAACAAAGATTTAAGAGAAGATGTGAACAATTTCAATATCTACACATTAATGAATTAAATTCATCGTAATTTTATAAACTAACGTAGCCTTTTTTTAATTAAAAATCTAACGAAAATATGTTCTTCTACAAGCATACCCGAAAATGCAAGGGGGCGAAATGGCAGCGGTTTGAACATTTTCAGATTGGTGGTCGGAGGGTACTAGGGTTAAATTGCTAAGTTCTGAACCAGTGGTGGATAGCGCTCCTCCGTGTACATAAGTTTCTGCCTGGCCGAGCTTAACGACGTTTTTAACTTGTTTAATTTTATGTAATAGACAGTGACATTGAATTTCATTTAGTACGAGTACCACCTTCCTTAATATTTGATTATTACTTTGAGAAATATTTAGAGTAGTATGAGAGTTTAATTTAAAGCTGAAATTCATTCGCGATAATTCTCTTGTGTTTCTCTAATGAAAATATGGTACCGAAATAATTTTAATTCTAACCGATTGGTATTTAACTTTTAAAATATTACAAAAAATCCTCACCCTAATGCAGATCTCTGTGATTTTTTTGCCGGTCGCATGTGTTATGGACACCGAAAATAAGTTCAACTAACATTTGTTGTGTATTAAATCTAATTAAATGAGTTGAGAACACTAAAAGTTGATTATTTTTTTACGATTTCATTATAGTTATGTGTGCGATGGCCATCTAACCACATAATAGGTCATTCATACACAGAGACACAGCACAGCACAGCCACAGCACGGAAAAGCCTATTTGTTCACGACGATTTATACACTAGAGCTGTTTGAAAAATAAAATTCTGCCATCATCTGCGCTCGTATTTTTTCGTATGATACATGGAGTATCATCCGTATGTATGTGCGGCGTGTTTGTATGTCTTTACGAAAATACTACGCCATCAAACATCGGACAATATCTTTACTTTTTCTAGTAGTATTAACATCTGTTTTTAGTCGGGTTCAGTTAATCACATAAAGTAAATTGAAACGTGTTTGCCACAATTGTCTTGACATTTTTTCCCTCGGTTGAATGTACAAACAAATGCACACACGCGTGTGCATGAGTATGAATGTCTAATGCAGAATTACAGTGGTGGAATAAATGATTCGTTTCTAGAAATATATAGAAAAGTAGATAGATGAAATATTTATATTTTTAAGTATATGTTCGTTTTAACCTACCAACTATGGGATTTTCCAAATAATGGCAACTGATATGAACAGACTCGTGGTAATCTATTTTCGTTCTCGACAGGTATTCAAAACTGTTGTCTTTTGAAACACATCAATCAATTGTGACATTATACAATTCAATTTTTTCTCAGGCTTAAAAAACACTTAAATTTACTTTGAAATTCAGTCGTCGATTTGACAACTTATAGACAACTTCGTAATTTGAATGGCGCACATAATCGTCTATATGCTTAAAATCGTATTGAAATACTTATGCCATGTATAGAACAATTTCTTTTTTTATGTCGAGGACATATTAATAGTTCCGTGACTTTTTCCTTCGTAGTTATATAAAATGCAACACTGCTCCCAACAAGTACCAACTGTTAATAGACTAATGTCAAATTTTGAGAGTGTTCCGTCATTTAGTTTGTGTTTAAAAGCTGTTCAAAACATACAACCTCGTGGATTTTGTAAAAAAGGGAAAAAAGTGAATGTCGAGTGCTCAACAAACATTATTTTTTGCGAAAACAAACCAAGAAAATGCTTGATAAATACTATGGGGACTCTGCACCATGGATTTCAAAGGTAAAAAAATGGTTGTGGTCGCACAAGTACGTTCTGGGCGAAAGCCCGAAAATGTCGAAAGAATCCACGATATGGTGTTTGCCGATCATAGAGAAAAAGTGCGTAAGATTGTTGATGTCATTCGCATTTTATATAAAAGTGTGTTTCGATTTTACCAGATCAGTTGGGTTTAATAAAGCTGTCTGCCGCGTTTGCTCTCAACTGACCATAAACGAAATCGTGTGTGGTAAGAAGGTGGCTGTGGTCGCACAAGTACAAATGACGCTGAACGTTCTGGGCGAAAGTCCCAAAATGTCGAAAAAATCCACGATATGGTGTTGGCCGATCATAGAGAAAATGTGCTTAAGATTGTTGATGTCATACGCATTTTATATAAGAGTGTGTTTCGATTTTACCAGATCAGTTGGCTTTAATAAAGCTGTCTGCCGCGTTTGCTCTCAACTGACCATAAACGAAATCTTGTGACAACTTCAAAGTATTGTTTGGAGTTGTTTAACCGCACTTCGAATGAGTTTTTGCGGCGTTTTGTAACTTTGGATGCAATATGGATCCATAACAACACTCCAAAGACCAAGAATCAGTCTAAACAATAGGTTTCTCCGGGTGAAGCTGCTCCGAAAAAAGCAAAGGTGACTTTTTCGGCCAATAAGGCGATGGCAATAGTTTTTTTGAGAGGCTTGCGGGATAATTCACATCGATTGCCTTCAAATAGGGAAAACAATAAACGGCGAATATTATGCCAACTTATTGGACCGATTTAACGAGGATTTAAAAAAAACCGCATATGGCCAAGAAAAAAGTTCTTTTTCATCAAAATAATGCAAGACTGCACACGTGTGCAGTCTCAATGGCAAAAAATGCATAAATTGGGTTACGAATAGGTACCTCATCATCCGCCATATTCTCTCGATTTAGCCCCCAGTAACTATTTCCAAACCTTAAGAAATGGCTCGGAGTAAAGAGATTTAGCTCCAACGATTAAATTATTGATCAAACAAATGCATATTAAATGGAACTCGAAAAACACTTTTTTTTGGAAGGTATACAAAAGTTGGAGAAACGTTGAACTAAGGGTATTAAGTGAAAAGTATATTATGTTGAAAAACATTTTTTTTTTGCAAAAAAAAAATGTGTTTTTTTTCGAAAAGTCAGGCAATTTTTGATATGCCCTTGTAAAATTTAGTTTTTTGTTTTATTTTTTTCAATTTCTATCGGGCTTTAAAAACACACTGGAAATTTTAAATGAATGGAGAGTGACATGTCCTAAAATATCGCAACGGAAAAAATCACTTTTACTTAATAATCCCACGACAGCCGGTTCTATGGACCGACAACTCCAACAACTTTTACTTTAAGCCAAGAATAAAAAATAAAAATTATCTTAACCGAACTTAAATTGAAATCGTAAGCCTGTGTTTATAAAATATATCCCCTAGCCATTTAGAGCAATTACTTTTGTCACACACTGTACATGCAGATAACAATTTTATTTTCTTTGATTTGGTGGTCGGGATTTTAATGCTGTAGGAAGTTCATAAACATTAAAGCCAATGAACATTTAGAAAAGACATTAGATGCGAAAGAAGAAAACCAGGAAATAGCAAGAATAGAAATTCCACAAAGATCTGGAAAGTAAAAGTGAGTAATAGCTCACATACATACTTTTACAATGTCTTTAATTTATTTCTCATAAAGATATGCGTTTATTGCATATACATACTCGTATGTAGATGTCGTATAAGAACATCTTAGCCTCCATAGTCATTCAGAAGTCCTTCCTTTCGACTGCAAGCATCAATGTTGCCTTTTTTTAGTAGGCCTGCAAACAGTCAGTCGCCCTTAAATAGAGGGAGTCGTGAGCAAGACTATTATACAAACATGCCCTTAAGTTTTATTTCCATTAAATGCTTCATTCTGGGTTTATATAATATAGGGACCAAGAAATGTGTATGAAAAGAAGTGTGCTAAGTAGATCCGCTAATATGCATGCTTGTAGAAGGCGTAGTTTAATTTATTTTAAATGTCCCAGAAGGTCTATTTGTACGTCTCTTCAGTGATTACCTTTACATTTCCGCAATCGTCATTTAAGTGTGATTGTCAGAGTGAGTGTAAAGAAGTATTTGCATAGGTTTGTGCTGGTAGGCTTCAGCGCTTCAATCACTCGAATACGTTCAATTTCTTTCTCAACCTTCATTGTTCCCGGCTGTCTTGGTGATCATTGTAATCACCCATGTCTCTACGAGTCGTTTTTGTTGCTCTTTGTTTCATATTTATCATCAGCCGACCATCTGATTGAGCTTCGCCCGTGGAAATTTCTTTGTTTTTGTTTAACAATTACGATGCCACCAAGCCAGAGAAGTCATAACACGGTATATTTCTTCCTAAATTGATTGTCTCGTCGAATCCTCATGAAATTCCAACACAAGGCCAGAATAAAAATGTTGGTGAAGCACGTTCGCAAAATCGGAATGATTCAGTGATAGCTTTTTGTTTATCTGAACTTTTGTCAAGGGGGTGTGTGCATGTACAAGTGAAGTCACAAATATTGCATAATTCATAAATTGTTCTACGAAGCGTATTTGGATTGAGTATTTCTTGCAATATCCCATTAATGAACTGGCGGAGAAATCCTTTCAAAGCATTGGGCTAAGCTCGACGTAAATTTTTAGTCCACTGACTGGTTCGGCTACGGATGTCATATGCTTTTATAGAGAATGATTTGAAATGCCGCTGAAAAATATCCTTTCCCGGTATAGGAAAATAGCTTTGTTGCTGGCCATACGAAAGTTATCGTAACTTTTGGATAAAGTGAAAATATTGGTGCGGGTATCGTTGGAAGTAGACGAGGCTCAAGTTTTTTTGGAGCAGGAATCGTGTTTTGGAATATAAATGCTTCCGCTATCAGCAGAGGACAAGGTGGAGAGGTACGTAAAAAAGCAGGGAAATGCTCACATTCATCTGCGTTGACACTAGATTTAATTGCAAATAGCCTGATTTGTTCTAAATTCTAAAGAACAATTTAAAGCGGTCTTAAATTTCCAATAAAGGTTATTGCACTGAACAGCGCATTAAAAAATAAGAAAATGGCCCTTAGAAAACAGGCTCATCCACTCTCTTGGAAATTTTTTTACTCAATTGAAGGGAAATATCCTCCCGGGTCATATAATTTTAGGGTATTCGGACTTACCTTGCTTCTTCCAAATACGAGCAGACATTGTTCTTCCTTTCCTTCCTTGACCATCCCCATTCTTCCTATGCATATTCTTCAATGATTCCTTCATTTTCTCAATGAATTGTAAGATTTTTCGTAATTTGTGTAATTTCTTCGGAAGATATATATCACATATCACCAAAAATGTCTCCTTTAAGTTCTTAAAAACAAATAATTTCTATGATCGATTACGATTACACGATAACAATAATAGAGATGCGTCAAATATCGTTTTTCAGAAGGATGTGCAATGTTTAAGCTATGTTTGCAAGGGCATGAAATTACATTTTTTTGCTCATGCTTTATTTTTTAACTTTAAAATTTTTTTCAACAAAAATTTTGTACTTTTGAGGCGGAAGATCATTTTTTTTGATTGATTTTGGTACAATTTTTCCATGGCAAAATTTCATACCTGGTTTGTGTGTGTGAACAAAAACCAAATGGAAAATTTGGTTACAGTCTTTAGTCCTTCTTTTAAAGTTCTTACTTCCCATCACTGGTGTTATCGTTAAATGTCATAAATTATTTTCATTTGAACAAGAAGAAGATCATTTTTTAAAGTCATGTGCGTATTTTGGTGTAGAAAAATTAATTGTTTTCGCAAACATTTGTAACCCTGCCAATTTACAAGGCGGTTGACCACTTTTATAAAATGTATAAAAGTGGTCAACCGCACCAGTCCATTGAAACTTTGACAGAGAAGCGTGAGCGTGAGCAGGAGCACAAAAATATGTCCAAGCAGCTGGAAGCAAGGTATGTTTGAAACAAATGAAGATTGCCTATTATTGGTACCGCAGTGGCGCTGTTAGAAGATCATGCCTTTTGTGGCAAAGCTGGAGTTAATGGGGACACAAAAATATGGGCCATTCGCAGCATGTAAGCCAAGGCCAAGGATTCCAAAAAGTTGACATTCGACATTCATAAGAGAGCGTCGTGGATTTACCGCCCGTTGTGTGTGTTGAGCCGTCTGTTAGTCACCGTTTACACAAGGTTACATTACTTGCAGCAACCCTGTTTGTGGAAGAGAGAGGTAAGGGGAAAAACCCATCCCATTTCCCTTATCTTCCTTTCCTCTTTCCTGAACACCTAAATGTTAATTTAGGTGTTCACTGTTCTCCACTAGTAGAATTCCCCGTTTTACTATTCTCAGCCTTCCTTTTGAAGCAGATGACATCTAGTGCATTTTTTTCGATTGACGCTACGTACAGCTCACTTGCCGTCGACATAGACGTCTCCAGGTAACCTATATATTTGAAGATACCCTCTCCACCATTCTTGCATATGGCTGGGTTATAGCCCTGGTTACCAGTAGCAAACTGGATAAATCAATTTTTTATCTGAGAGAGTTGATTAAGAAGTGCCGAATGATCGGTGAGCGTTTCTAAACCTGTGTGAGAGCTGGGCAAACCTTTCCAATAATTTTCTTCGGATGGTAATTTTTTGGCCTAAATTACTAGTTTGTTGGCCCAAATAAAAAGTAACCCCCGGCAGGGGTACACAATTACAAAGGAACTTATTTAATAAGCTACGTTTAAATAAATATTATCGCTCAATATACCCTAATATAAATTGTAGGCTAAAATGCAAACCATACTAACAAAGATTTTTAAAGATTTAACGCATAATAAGTTGTAACATTTAACATTTCATTGTCATAACGTTTATAAAGGGGTTTTATAAAACTATGTATGTCCAAACATGGACGATTTATTGTTTCAACGCTGCTAACGCTGCCATTGCCTGTCTGTCCTGTGTTCCATCGCTTTGTTTACTTGATTTGGTTGAGGTGTTAGTAGTATTGTACCGTGTATGTATTAAATCATATTTCAATGAATAAGATTCTTTCAGCAGTTTTTAAATTCAAATTTTATTTTGATTACAATTTTGTTCTTCTATATGCTCGCTCTATGAAACAATTAAAATTACTAAAGAGACAAATGACCGGGCTTATGTAGGATATCACTAAAAGGAAAATTTCAGAGGGGGAAAAAGGGGGGAATAAGAAATGACTGAGTTGTATACAGTCGAACCTGGATAAGTATAGAATCGAAAGGGACCGCCTGTTTATCCCACTTAAGGAGGTTCCCCACTAGAACAGTTTCCCACTTATCCAGGTAATTTGATTTTTTTCCAACTTAAAGAGGTTAACCATGCTAATATTTTTTTTCAGAAAAAGGCAGTTTGTTTAAGGAATATGCTTAAATTCTGTTTATTAGATGTAACAACATTAACTCAAGTTGTCTTTTTTACCGAGCGCTCGCAACATCGCACCAGGGCTGTCAGCATTTTTTGGCCTCAAATTGTCCACAAATACCAAAAAAGAAAATCACCAAACTATAACCGCAGTGATACTATTGCCAATATCTATGTCCCTCTATCCTATGATGAAAGGTACAAACATACATACATAAAACGGAGTCATTCAATCGGATACGATTGAAATATCGAATATGACGACTAAAAATTGAGACTTTTTAGAGTAAGCTTTTTTTTCATTAAGACCTTTAAAAGTTACATTTGGTCTTCTTCATAAAATCCGCCAGGATAATCGCCAAATCACCCAAATATAAGTCGACAAAACGCATTTTTTTTTTCTTGATGTGTGGGAATAAAAAAAAGTAATTGGGTGCCAAGTCAGGGCTGTACGGCGGATGACCCTTCAATTCGACGTTTTGGCCGGTCAAAAGGGCACTGGTTTCAGCCGATGTATGAGGGCTCACATTGTCATGGTGCACAATGATTCGTCTTCTCTTGTTCGTTTTTCGAATTTCTCCGAAAACTTCAGGCAAACAAATTGTGGTGTACCACTCAGAATTGACCGTCCTACGTTGCTCAAGCGTAACAGTCGCCACATGACCAGTTTTGCCGAAGAACCAAGCGACCATTTGCTTCCACGAACAACTTTCGTTAGATTTGGCTCATCTTCGAAGACCCACACGGTCGATTGCTGTAGATCCATGATTCGTCACCTGTGAAGATCTTATAAACGTCTTTTGAAGCACCACGATTGTATTTTTCCCAAAATTTCTTTGCACCAATCGACACGAGTCTTTTTTTGAGCGATTGTCAAATTGTGCGGGATCCAACGAGAACAAACCTTTTTAACGGCAAGGTGTTTATGTAATGTATGCTGGTGGAAGAAGTACCCAAGAATGTCACTATCTCACGGTATGTCACATGACGATCTTGCATTATCAGTAAACGCACGGCATCAATGTTCTCTGGCACAACGGCCGTTTTTGGACGACCTTCGTCTTTTGATTGAATTCAATAAACCAGTTTTTCACAGTGCTATAGGATGGTGCTTCATCGCCATACAACGATTTAAGCTCATCGATGCACTCTTGTCGTGATAATCCACGTCGAAAGTTGTGAAAAATGATCGCACCAACATGTTCACGAGTTAATTTCATTTTTTTTTGCCAAATTGATTTTTTCAAGTCACTGTAAACAACACAAATGGTGACCGTACGTCAAAACGTTCTAAATACGTTTATGCTAAAAAATGTCAAACTTTGCAATGGAAATGTCAGATGGCGCCAGGCAACACTTAGTGTTGCCTAGGCCAGAAATATATATAGCCCCCTCGTAAAAAGCAAAAACAAGAGAATAGCAAAAAAGACAAAAATCGTTGCTTTTGGGAGGTACAGCATAAAAAGGGAAATCTTTCTTACTCATAGTGGTCAACGAGTAAAAATTCCCACTTGAAGAGGTAAATTCTAAAAAATTAAGTCTCACTTGAAGAGGTTCAAAATCCTGTTTAATGATGTTTTTGTTTTTCTTTTTTTGAAGTGTGCAGGTACCGCCAATACTGTTCCACTTCCGCCAGGATTCCCACTTATGCTGGTCCCACTTATACAGGTTCGACTGTATTAAATATCACTGAGAAGAATATTCCTGAGTAGAAAAAAGATCCTCGTGCAATAAATTCCTCTTTTGTAAATGATTTTAAGGGCTAATAAAAAATGTCCAGTTTTGTGTGCAAACATTTGTTAGCTACAAGATGTTAACAGAAACAAATTTTCAATGAATACGCTTGTTTGCATTTTAGCCAACGACGATGTGTGTCCGTAGTATTAATAAAATTACCCGGAATTTTTTTTTTGTAATTGAAAAAATAAATTATGTCAATTTGTTGCTCAATGTCTAGAGGCACAAAATAAGAAACCACCACATGTACACACAGAACTCATTCGGAGAGTCCATCGAGAGAGAATGTAGCATCTATCTGCCGGCTGCTGCCAGACATGAGTGATGGTGTGAACATAAAAATATATCACTACTCATTAAATTAAATTAAAATGTTCGCATATCGCGTACGATATCTCGCACTCTGCTCAAAGATAAATGCTCTTGCACACATGCTAGAACATGTATTAAATTTCCAAAACTTTGTTGTGGGCACTGTGGTTGTTGTTATACTCGCAGTACGTCGTCGTCTCGTACTCATTCGTATCTAATAGATACGTTTGATGAAATAAAAACCAAATGATTTTTATTGAAATTTCCGTTTAAAAAAAGCCCAGCAAACGAACTAACGAATGAGCAGAGCCAACCGAACGAACGAAGCTCATGTAAAAGTAAATCACTCATCACATACACCGAGTACTTTGCGAACGGACAAACTGGTCTGGGCCTGTGTTTTCCAGAGATTTGAGCTCCCTTTAAATTATTTGCATATCTGCTAGTTGGGAGAGCATTCTATGAAAATGGAAAAGCCCCTTATCATTAAAAGATCTGATTGTGGCATACATACAAACAAGCGTTGTAGAGTGTGTGTGCTTGTGCATATTCATGTTGATGGATTCATACATTCAATGCAGGCAAATATTATGCCCAGGTTTTTTCTAGGCTCACGATGATTGAGCGAGCAGTTGAACTTATATGCAAAGCGGTGTATTAAGGCGGCGAAATGATAGGATTAAATCTTTTTGATTAAATAGTCAGGTCACAGTTGTGCCTACGGGTAACAAAAATCCTATCTGCCTGAGATCGCATGGCACAATTCTTAAAATTGTACTCTAATTAGGACATACAGGGGCAATTTTAATTTCTAAAGGACCCCGTCTTGTTATTAGGATGTCCAAAAAATTGTTAAGTACATGAAACTTCTTCTAGTAACCCTAATCCCTGAAAATATACAAATTTTTACCCTTCAGGATTTTTTAATTGATCAGAGTTTTCTAAAATCATTTCTAAGCCGAACGTGCCGGCTTCGTTTGGTGCACCTGTTTTGGTAGGTACATACTTGGTTTTTGCATTTTTGTTAAATAGACCGTATTAGTTAAATGTTTGCGCGCGTCTGTTTTGTTTTTATTTTTTATTAATATATATTTCGTTAATAGTTGGTTGGTAATACAATTTAGACATTTGTTTTTCAAGTATGTCAGTAAAAGGGAAAAAACCATTTGGTTGCTGTTGTTGATTTATTGTTTTGTGTTTTTAAAAAAGGTTTTCGAGAGTAACAACTGCACTTATAAACAAACGGGCTTACAGTGAAACCCTGATACAGGGAATTGTCAAAAGGAGAAAAAGTGATCAGAAGATTTAAAATACTCTTAATAATGAGAAAATAGTTTCAGGCGGATTACAAAGGACCAGCAAAGCACAGCAATTCCCACAAAGAAAGTGGTAATAATTCCTCTTCTCTAAAAACGTTATAATTAAAAAAACTTCAATTTTTGTTCTTAAACAAATTTGGATATAAAAAGAAATATATCCAATCACTGCAGGCTTTGACATACTGGTGTACCGTGGTGCCTTGAAACCGAGGACTGTAAGACAGTGTGCGGAAGAATTGGCTTAAAGATTTCAAACCCTACAAAAGATTTCAAAACTTCGGTGGTAACTCAAAAACTAACTTAAATGAATATTCACAACTGCACACTGATTTTTGCACACTGATTTTTGGCGACTTCGGGTTGAAAGGAAAACTGAACTCTTTAAGACAAGGTTCTAACCAAACAAATGAGATCTACTGTTGTTAATCTTACATTTTAAACAGTATATCTCATTTGTTTGGCTAGAACCTTATCTTAAAGAGTTCAGCTTTCCTTTCAACCCGAAGTTCCAGACTCAGAGCCATCTATAGATCGTTTTTACAACGTATTGTAAAAAGAGTTAAGTTTGAGTTGCCCTAAACTTTTGCCGTGTCGTTCAAAAACACAGTTTTTTTATATTTTTAACTTATCACCCGAGCTTCAATTTTCCTCCTTTACATGTACCTTAACGCACATTCAATTTTTAATGTCGGAGAGACCTATATTTTTTAGCTTGTCTTATAGCCCAAAAAGGAATTTATTTGCTGATATAATTCTTTTAAATTCCAGTTTAACGTTGTTTTAACAGCAATATGATGAAAGTTGTAAAGTCCATTTCGTCTAAGTGGGATCTGCCACGATATCTAGTTGAAGAAAACGCGCCATACGAACTGAATGCGTCCAAAGAGACCTGGTCAGATGATTGAGCTTGGCCGGACAATTTGAGGGATGCAGCAAGTTATAAACTCACAGACATCACGCGGCAGGACATACGACCGATACGTTTCCATCTATTCGAATTAAGACTAAGCCAGAACCATGCACGTAATGTCCAAGATATGTTACTCAAGCACAACATTCAAATATTTGGGATATGTTAATCTAGCATAACATTCACGCTGTAGCTGAACAGACAAGCTTGGTAGTTAAAAACTCCCACGTCAGATTGATCTAGAGGCTCTTTCATGTAATCCTGGACCTCTCCCCCTCTAGATCTTGAAGGTCTGATCTGCCTAGCAGAGGTCCATGCAAATAAACCGAAGCAACCTTTGTCACCTTCGGTCCTCACATGACATGAGGAGACACCCTGTGATGTTGTCAGGGCGAAATGCTCACGTTCGTTGTTGTTCTTATAGCGGCAACTGTGTACCAGCCCTTGGCCGAAGATTACTACCTCGGGTCAATCCGGTACTTAGAACCGGCTGTAGTGGGCTTGGTCACGTTCGTAAAGCACAACAGCGCTGCATAGTTAGCAATTGACAGACCTATCGTTTTCTAAGAGGTCAACAATTTTTCTTTATCTGCTCCCCAAGTACTGCCGGCGTATTTTCGTTGTTTTCATGTGCAAACCCTCGAAGTATTTTTTCGGAGGAAATTGATATTGCAAATGCCTCTTGGATATTGTCTCAACATCATTTTATTAGATCCAATCCGCTTTTAAGGGAACATAAACAAAAAATGTGTTTAGTAACACGTATAGTCTGGAGACTCAAGAACTGTTGTTCTAGACTAGCTAGTATTTTCAGCGCTTCACTGATTATCGAGGAGGCTATGACAGACATATCGCTTTGTAAGAGGTCAACAAGCTTTCTTTATCTGCTCCCCAAGTACTGCCGGCGTGTGGCTTGAGGATCTTGTTCCTACATTTTATCGTTTTCATATGCAGAACCTCGAAGTATTTTGTTGGTGGACCTTGATATTGCTACTACCTCTTGGATATTGTGTCAACATCATTTTTGTAGATGCAATCCACCTTTTTATAGAACAAAAACAAAAAATATTATTAGTAACACGTGTAGTCTAGTGCCTCTAGAACTGTTTTAGACTAGCTAGTAGTTTCAGCGCTTCGCAGAGTATCGTAGTGGCTATGGTTGAAATCGTAGGTAAAGTTTCGTTTCGCTGCATTAAACTAAACTTTTGAAGCCTGTGGTGTAAGTTAGTCTATAAGCTTATAGACTTTCTTCAGAATTTGGGAAAATCTGCTCGGGCCTAAAGTCGCACTGGTTGCGACTAACCGTGCCTCTCGCTTTTAATGAAACTTACGCACTACATTCAGATTGTAATGAACAGGTTTGCCAAATTATGTAGACATTTCTCAAACAATAGAACGAATAGATTACATTTTTAATTTTGAATACTTTCAGATATAAATGATGTATGTAACTGTGGACATTTTCAAAATTTTATATCACATAAAATCTATTGCTGATATGTTAAGGTTCCAAGCTGAAGAAGATTTGTGCCATCGAAAAGCTTCATCTAGGGCACTAGATGAAGCTACACATGGTACCCACGAAGAGAACTTTATCAGAAGCCTACCTTTCTGTCTGCAAACCCACCATTTAATTGCAAACGAGTCTAGTTCTGGAAATCCATTTTAATGAACTGAAAAACTCTAAAAAACATAGAAAATAACGATAAGGACTGCTTCCTACAAACCCATCATTAAATTGCAAACATGTCTTTAGTTCCGGTAATCCATATTAATGAACTGAAAAACTCTGAAGAACTTGGAGAATAACGATAAGAACTGCTGTCATGTTCCTCACCTCTAGCCAGCTATAAATATGCTTTGGTGGAACAACAATGGTAATCAAAATGTTATCGTGGAGAATTGATAAATGGTACTGCCAGTATGGAATTGGAGATACCCTAGTATTCGGCAAAAGCTGGGGCGTAAAATGCCAGCAAAATTGCGCACAAGACTTCAAAATGTAATCGTGGAGTATTTTAATAAATGGTACTGACAGTATGAAATGGAAAATACCCTAGTACCCGTACATAGCTGGGGCTTAAAATGCCAGCAACATTGCGCATAAAATTTCTATGTCGTACACATCCTCAAGGGTGATGCGAATGATCTTCTGTACTGCTTACAGATTTAAGATAAAATTTCCCTTTTTTTCTTAATGATGTGCTCGGGTAAGTATGTGTATCAGGCCATACAAAATGTGTTTTGCTGTTTAGATCGGCTACTTATTTTATATTTTTTTTCTAGGGTTTACTAAGTCTGCTGCAATGACACTTCTTTACGATGATCTGATACTCGCCCTGATCCTGAATTTTTAAAATAAGATCTACGTTTTTATTACACACCAACTTTGAATTCGAGTATCGATGCCAGTGATTCCTGAAAATGTTTAAATTGAGTAAGTACAAATCTATATTCAAATAGACTTCACAAGGTTATTTAAAATTTTGTAATTACTTAATTACCTCAACGAACAAACGGGGGAGAGCTTTTCTTAAATAAGTGAAGTGCGCAAAGTACCTATACTAATTGACCGGGAGCGCCCTATTATTTAATCGACTAATGAATTTTTTAGAGAAGACTAGAGATGGCATAGAAATTTATCTCTAAATCATTAAGTCGAGCTCGTTATAATACTTATACTCACCGACTGGGAGCGATCTACTAATTAGTCGCTGATCCTACTTATGAATTTTATAGAGATGGCCTAGAGATTTGTCTCTACCTCGTAAAGTCTAGCTCGTTATAATACTTATACTCACTGAGTGGGAGCTACTAATTATTAGTCGCTGATCCTACTTATGAATTGTATAGAGTTGACCTAGAGATATACCTCTAGCTCCTTAAGCCGCTAGCCCTTACGAGGTGATAAACCGCCGCTGAAAAAATATTAGATGTTCTCATCCGAATGTGAGCCTATGTTTACTTTATGAATGACATGTACACTAACATAAATGTGGGCTTCTATTCTTACAAAGACTTGGATGATTTCCAAAATGTCTTGAATCTTTGTTGGTAGGTAGTACTGAACTACTTGCCACTACTAGGTGTGCCCTTTAGTGAGGTTTCACTGTATTTACACTTGCATGTCCGATGGTCGACAGGTGATTTCGGCAATAATGAGAGGCGATCGGAGAGATGCAAAAAATTTTAACGCCTTTTCACAGCTACTTTTACACAATTTGAGAATTCTCGGGAAATGAGTGGAGGAATCACACATATTTTCCGGTGTTTTCTTTCTGTAGGGAAAATTGGCAATTTTAAACCTTTCCTCATTCCTTAAAATTCATATTTTCCGCTCTAAGTATTGTATCAAAGGTGAAATTCTCCGAATCACTGAGAATTGTAGGAAAACGCAATAAAATCATAAACAGCAAAAAAAAACGAGAAACCGCACATTTTCACGATCATTTGGCACCTGTGCTGTGCACATACCGTGTAGGTAGACGCAACATGCATTTTCTTCAACTGGGAGAGCTAGAGAGGGAAAAATACACGATTTTCCAAAGAGAGAGACTTACAGAGTGTTGCATGTCACCAGTGAGAAGCATTTGCGTTTAGTGCAGTGATTTTTGCCTCTCCCGCCGGAGAGGAAGAGAGTGTACAACACACACTTACACTGTGGTACTAAGGCACAAGCTGTGGCTCAACTTTGTAAAACGCTAAACTCTTGAGCCGTCTGGCATTCCTCAGTTATTAAACTCGTGAACGTTCGACTGTGAAGACTTGCTTAAGCGCTCCAAAGACGCAACGGCAGAATATCAAACATCCGACGACCTGCCTTACGAAGAAATTTATTTATTTTTTTTTTTTAAACCTACTTTCTTCTTTTATGAAGTTTTCTTTTTCGTTGTGAGTGTGTGCATGCGTCTGCTGCATGTCTTTCTACGGGCGAAGCCGGTGCTGGTGGTGAACAAGTGTTTGCTTATGTGTGATCTTGACAGAAGCTGTGTCCGCCTTAGCTAAAACAACACAGAAATAAATAAACGAGTTAAATCAGCGTGTACGAAAAGTGAAAAACCAAGTTGTAGTGCCTAACAGTGTTTCTCAATTTTCCACAGACCAAATGCGAGTTGGTACGAATTTGTACAAAATTGTGTAATATTCCAAAGTAGACAAGAAAAACTGCAATTTTCGGGCGCCTTTTGTTATCTGTGATTTCCACCGTCGTTCAAGTCGTTAAACTAAAGCATTGAATTCACATTTTGAATTTGTCATTTAAATTTGAAGACGTCTTCTACAGCCGTCCCCATAGCGATAATCATCACATGCAGAGTCTGCCAGTCGTGGCGTATGCCTTTGGTCGTTTTACGTCTACGAACTCTTTCAGAGACGCTTAACGTCGTTACGATTATCATCGTGAATTTTTGCCAGTTTCTCCTCGAAAAAAAAGATCTCTAACAAAACAAAAAAAGAAATAAAAAAGCACCAACAAAATTCAGCGAAAAGTGTGCGGCGGCGGTTACGGAACTTGGGAGAGATAACTCAGTCATCAGTTAAAATTTGTACGCTTTAGCGTGCGGACTACGAAATTTATACAATAAAAAAACGCCAAAAGAAAACGAAAATAGTATTAAAAAACGGTTTAAAATTTTGAATTTTTTTAAAAGAAAAAAAAGAGATAATTGTGACCGTTAAAAAGCCAAAAAAAAGAAAAAGTTAAGCTTATAACAGAAAAAGAGAAAAAGGGGCTAGAAATCGAATAAAAAAAAATCACTTAAGAAAACCCCAAAAGAAAAATGCCACAAATTTTTACATAATGCCCCCAGTGGAATATTGAATAATAAAATCTCTCAACACCTTTGATTTCGGTATTGCTAAATATTTTCGCTTTAAGAAAGAGAAAAAACACAACATCGATTTTGAAATTTTCTGTTGTTTTTTGCATAAGTCACCAAACATTGAACATCAAACAGACGACAAGTGATCATCAAGTCAGTCTCTGCTTTCTGTGGGATTAAGCGATAACACGGCCTCAAGGTAAGTTGTGTAAAAGACAACAACAACCGCAATAATTTCTTCATTTCTCAAAGACTTGGTCTTGGTTACTTTCTTTTGCACCTGGCCAAAAGCAACAAGTCTTCCACCACGGCTCAAATACCATATCTTTACAATATATTTAATACCTGACAGTGATACATCCATACACATGTGTTTGTATGTGCGCTTGAAATTGTATAGCTCAGGTAATAAACTTAGTTTTGGGTCAATTTCCCATAAAGATTTACTACTGAAGAAAAACAAACAGACAGATCGGATGTGCGATTTTCGATATTCCTTATAAACATTTGCCGTAAATACGATATGATTACTTTTGTATAAATCGTTACGGATACAACTGTAGATCTATACACATGTACTCTTGTACATGAACATATGTAGTGCCTCTGTATCAGTCCGTTCGACGGTCTGTCCGCCCGTCTGCTCTAGAGTGTCTTGCATTGAACATTTAATTGTTTTTGTGTGTTTCTTCAGTTATATAAAACTGCAACTGGTTTTCTTCTGTTCGATCCACATGAATTTACACTTTTAAATGCATTATTTTTCTTCACTTCACAACACAATTATGTTTTATATACGAATAGACATACATACATGTACATAAGGGTGTTTTTTCGATCCACCAGGTCTTCAGCCTTAAAGTAGCAATCTGTAGTTAGCTGAGAAGAAAGGTCTATCATATGTTAGTTTCAGATTGTCGATTGTAGAGGTTTTTGAGTTCGTTTTCCCATACATTTTTACTCATTTCCATCAACAACCTATTAGGGAACAACTGGTAGCTTCTCTGGTATCATTGAGCTGAAAACGATATATTTCTAATACTTGCGGAATATGACCCACTGTCTAAAGCCGGATCCGAAAAGCTAATGCAGTGTGTGAAGCTTTTACATGATCTTAAGAATTATGTTTCAAACTCCCTAGGCTCTACAAGCTGGGAAACTTACCGCAAAAAAATTTAACCTGTTTCTACCCGGATTTGTGCCCGAGATTTGTAACTCCCTCAACATTCTTTTAAAGAACCAACAGGGAACTTCTCGCGAGACAGGCTAATGAAATTTATCAAGAAGCGTTTACATTAGCCCAAAAAGAAGCTCTTACATGTCTTAAAGATTAATGTTTCAGTCTTTAACATTAACGAAGTCGAAAACCCGTCACTAAAAAGTTTAGCTGTTCCAATCCGTATTTGCACTTGACATACTTTCTCAGCTGCCTCATTATTCCTTTTAAGGAACAAACCGGGAACTTTTCTTGAGAAAAAAACTGATTTTCTTTCTGCAACAAAAACTGTTTGATTTAAAAATTTTTAATTAGTAGAAAAAAAGTTTTTTAAGAAATGCTATGAGCGAGTTATATTCGAGCTCGCCTTAACTCGCTAAAGGTTTTTCTTGATTAATTTTTATCCCAAAAATGTTAATTTGTTAACGCAAGTTGTGTTTAGTTTTCTTTAAACAAAAGAATTTTTTAATTCTTCTACAATGGTTTAAAGATATCGCGTTAGCGACCTCCTAAGCGACGTCCCAAAAGAACACGGCCAAAGAAGCGTTTACATGGCTTAGAGATTAATCTCATACTAGTAAAGTTAACGAGTTAGAATCCAGCCTCTGATTTTTTTAGGTTTACTTACCCTAATTTTAGCCTGGGTTAACCTGTACTTTATTCGGGTATACTAGCCATCACATCAAAGACGCCTACACTGTTTTCCCATAGAAATCAGAAAAATTACTGGAACCTCTTTTAGATAAAATATGTCTATTTGAGCCTGTAGCTTGTAGAAACAAAACTAAGTGACATCTATCAATAGTGGACACCTCAGTATGGGGCATGTTATAAAATATAAGTCACTTTATTGATGCCAGTAAGGAAAACTAACGTATGCCCAGCAATCATAATTCCTCGATAGCCGGTGCTATGGAGCGGATTGGCACGAAGAGCTATTCTTCGGCAAAGCGCCGCTACAACAACTTATGTATACTTTTCAGATGAGCCATTTAATTATTATTTTTTTAAAAAGGACAAAATTTAGTATTCTCCGAAAAGTTAAGGGACTTATTAGAAGCTTCCAAAATTAAAGAATTGACAATAGTATCATTATAACTTAAAAGTAAAGATTAAACCCAAGATAGGATTTTTTGCCGATCCAGAACAGAAATTCATCTTAATCGCATCTCATGAGTTCAAAAGTTATTTTTCTTTAATTTTTTTTTTAAAAAATTAATTCGCTTGTGGCCTCATATCTTGATTTGACTGCATTAATGTATACAAAATGTATTTCTTTTAAGAAAAACAACCTATTTAAGTTCTTGTTTTGAAATCAGAATTTTTGGACTAATGAATCAATCCCAATTTTTTTTCCCAAGAGAAAAATTTAATCCGTCTTTCTTTCAGGAAATCAGGAAATTATCAAATTTGTAACTTATTTAAATATCCAATAAATCACACATTTGCTAAGTTCCTAGAATTTTTAAATTCACGCATTTTTTTAAAGCATATTTTGTAAAATGGTGTGCTACTTTCTGAGAGAACCCACACATATCAAAATGTGCGGAAATGTCAGATTTTCAAGAAGCAATATTTTTTCCAACATTAAAAAAAAATGTGTCGCCATTTCCAAGCACAGACGAGAGTGCACTTCCAGTAGAAATAGATGCGATTTGAAATACATCTAGGGGATAGTTTACTTTGAAATTTACGTTTTCATATCTTTATTTATTTCCGAAGTATTTGCTAACCCTTTAAAGTTCACACTCTGCCAAAAGCTATACAAAAGGTTGACGCCCTAAATCTGTGTTCGGAAAAATTCTTATGTAAAATCTTTGTCACTTACATACAAAAATTAATGTCTCGGTTAAAGGCAAATCTTTAGTGTCCTCTCTTGTTAAAATCGGAATGTGGCTTAGCTTATCTGCCGTTTTATATTTTTTTTGATAGCGGTACAGGGTATAATAACTATTGCTGTTGCTTGTAACACATAAAAGAAAATGAGGTAGATCCCTAGTCGATTTATCGATGTTCGTCCGTTCATCGGACGTTGTATTACAGTTCGCAATACATACTTATCTCTTTGGAAATTGTGCAGGTTTTGGCGAATCCTTTTAATGCAACAATAATATGAATCTGTTCCGAGTTAGCCCCTAAAGCTCTAGAAGCTACATAATTAATTCGATTTGCTAAAATTCTAAGATGTTTTCTCGTAAATACCGGCGATTTTACGCCCGGACTCGAAGCCGTATCATTGATGTCGAATGAATTCTTACGAACTCTCAAATTTCAAATTTTGGAAAGGGAAGAGGTAGAGGGCTATCTTTTAAGAGAATTAAAAATCAAAAAATCCGCCCAATGGCTTAGGCCTTAGCAATTTTACCAAATTTTTCAAACCGCTGCCATTTGGCCCTTTTAGGGCACGTTCGTACATGGACTTTTTATGAAATGGGACAAGGAATACGAAGTTTGTCCAGTAGTTAATGTATCACCCTGTATATCGCCATGAGTGACCAATAACCAAAACTGATGTTAGTGGACATTACCAGCACATGTTTTCGATTAGTCCAGTACATAGATCCCGCCCGATTTAAGGTCATGTCGCTGCTCAAAGCTTTCTGTAATTTAACATAGAACGTTACAAAAGAATTTTAGGCAGACCTGTTAAAACTTGACAACTATGGCTTCGGGTTTCATAAAACTTTATTCTGTTTTAAGGTTCTGACGGTGAATTTAATACACGTATTGCATCTCTGCTTGCCTAAAGACAAAGTGCGTCATACGAGACAGTAGTTAATGTTATTATATAGTCTTTCAATCCCACGCCAGTCTGTTCTATGTACCGGATTGACTCGAAGCAGCCATCTTCGGCCAAGGGCTGTCACCCCGGCACTACGTCTGCCGCTACAACATCAAGTCCCTTAGTAGGTACATAGTCCCTTAGTAGGTCCCGGTCAGTGAGAATAAGAATATATCGTGCACACTTCACTTATTTAAGAAAAATTCGAGAATAAAGTGTCGTTCATCGTTTAGTGCAAAATTCCCCAATGCCTTAAATAATAGGAAGTGTGTTACGAGCTATATTTTGAAAAACTCAGATCAAAACAGCGCGTTTTTTTAGTTATGAGGCATAATGGGAGGGAACTTAAAATAAAACACCCCTATTGTATATGCACACATGCCGACAAACATATCGTCTGCACATTTGAACGTATGTATGTATTTAGATTATGTACATTCATCGTTTTGTTGCAATGCACATGCAATTATTTCATCTATAATTAATAGATTTCTTTACGAACAAAACCCGCCAAACCAAAAGCAACCAACAAACAAATTATTATTATAATTATTTGTTTGTTTTTGTTATTAACTTATAACACTCAGTCTTTCAGACACCCCAAGACACACATACATCCACTCTTGTCAGACACTTGTGCCTCATAAGATTTGCATGAGTTTTGTTTTTCAGTTTCGAAAATGAAAAATAAAAAATCACAAAATCGAAAAAAAGAAACCGGACCAATTCAAGTTATTGCATCGTAACTACGAGTATCTGTTCAAATTTAGTGTGATTACATAAAATAAACGGTGAGAAAAACAACAACATCAACTCAAATCGGAGGCCAAAGTGTGCGTAGTACAATCGTCAGTCGTCAAGAAAGAAAAAGATACATTTGTCTACGAAAAACGACGAACAAAAGCCTCAGATCACGGCATGATAATGTTGAACGACATAACAATATGACAAGCGCGTACGATGATTATGATTATTTTGTTATTATCTTTAATGCACTCAGTCGTTGCTTGTTGTTATTGTTGTAATGATGGTATAATGAACTTTTAAACTTTGCTATAATAGGTGGGGCCCTGAGTTGTTTCAAGTTTTTTTTTGATTAGTTTTTAAGGCAAAAAATAGTTACGGATTGGTAACGTAATGAATTTAAATTATTTTTATTTTTATTCAGGGCCATTTTTTAGTGCTTACACTTTTTTAAGGAAAGAAAATTCCTATTATTTCTTGTCCTAGGGTCCAGACTATGCAATTTTGTGCATACATATTGTGAGAGGCTTTAAAATACCCCTTTATGAAGTTAAATTATTTGGATTTTTATTGAGGGTCTTTATTTTTCTAGTGCATCCACTTTTTTAAAGAGAAGAAAATTCCAGTTATTTCTTGTCTTAGGGACCAGATTATACATTTTTGAATATATATATTGTAAGAGCTTCTAAAATACCCCTTTATGAATTTTAATTATTTGGATTTTTATTAAGGGCCATTTTTCTAGTGAATCCACTTTTTATAAGAGTAGAAAATTCCAGTTATGTCTTGTCTTAGGGTCCAGATTTTGCATTTTTTTGCATTAATAATGCGAGAGCGCCTAAAAAACCCGTAATAAATATTAATTATTTGGATTTTTATTTCCATTCTGTTTTTTCAAGAAATAATTGGAATTTTCTTCTCTTTAAAAAAAAGTGGATGCTCTAGCACTTTTTTTTAAAGAGAAGAAAATTCCAATTATTTCTTGTCTTACGGTCCAGATTATGCATTTTTGAGCATACATGTTAGAGCTTCTAAAATACCGCTTTATGAATTTAAATTATTTGGATTTTTATTGAGGGCCATTTTTTTCAGTGCATCCATTCATTCAAGAAAAGAAAATTAGTTTTATTTAATTCATGGAGGAAGACTGACCAATCAGCCCAGTCAAAAAACGACATAAACAAATAAAATTATGAATATTATTTGTCTTAGGACCCAGATTACGAATTTTTCTGCATCATTTTTCTATTGCATCCACTTTTTTAAGGAAAAAAAAAAATTATTATTTGTCTAAGGTTCCAGATTATGCATTTTTGAGCATACATATTGCGAGAGCGGCTAAAATACCCGTCATTTTATTTACTTTATTACTTATTTTTCCTGCCAATAAATATAAAAATTAGGACAGATTTCAACGACATCTATTTTTATGTTTTGTTTTATAAATTAATTTAAACCATATATATTTTTTTAATAAAAATTTGGGGTTTTAAAGATTCGTAGATAATATTTTGTTGGATTTTTAATGAGTAAAATTGTTTGCTGCCTTAGAGTCTTGAATCCACTACCTCGTGTAGGCCCGGCCAACTCAAAAAGATAATTATAAGCACTTCCGTCTTGGCGTGGTTCAGCCAGTTGCAAATATCAAGGATTCATGCTTTATCCTTTACTGGGCCTCAGCATCGCAGGCTTGTTAGTTATTTAGTATAAGTGTGTTTATTTTGACAAGATAGCGCTAAAATAAGCGTACTTTTGCATAATCGCTTAATTTTCCCTTGCGACAAAAATGGGATAGTTTTGATTGAAGTATTTACTACCTCTTTAAACTCTACACTCTGTCAAAGGCTATCGGAAAGGTTGACGCCCTTCCTCTGTGTCCGGAAGAATTCGTATGTCTAGATGTAATTTTTTCTACTTACAAACAAAATTAATGTAATTACATGTTTTGTGTCTTCTGTTGTTAAAATCGGCATGTGGCTTAGCTTACAGGGTATAAGAACTAGTCTGTTGCTTGCACCTAAAAGAAAATGAGGTAGATTCCTAGACGATTGAACGATGTTTTTCCGTCCATCGGACGTTTCAGTACAGTTCGCAAATACAAAAAGATCTATTTGGACATTGTAAAGGTTTTGACCAATCCTTTTGATACAAAAATAATAGTGGTCTTTTCCGAATTGAGGCCGAGACGACGCGTAGGTATTAGTATTATCGAGGCATTAGTAGGTATCGATTATAGTTGAGTTTATTTTGACAAGATAGCAGTGTTTGGTTTAAAGATATATTGGCGTTGCTAAAACAAACGTACTTTTGCATCATCGCTTAATTTTCCCATAAAACATATATAAGTAAATATGAAAAA
Organism: Hydrotaea diabolus; assembly: GCA_963513945.1. Lineage (NCBI taxonomy): Eukaryota > Metazoa > Arthropoda > Insecta > Diptera > Muscidae > Hydrotaea > Hydrotaea diabolus. Next base: position 153,502,698 of record OY740720.1, on the reverse strand, counting down.
AATAAGACAAATTTCAACGATTTATAATTTTTATTTTTTGATCGATTATTTTTACTAAAAATTCGAAGTTTTTTGATGATATTGAAATATAATTTAGAGTAAGCAATTTTAAAAATAAATTGCATAAAAACTACACCATAACCAAGATAAGCGGTGTTTTTTATTTAACAAAGAAAAATGGTCCTTAAACCACGCTGAGGTAATAATTTTAAATTCGCATTAAAAAAACTTCACTTCACCGTTTTTGTTCTATCGTTGACCATTTGTTGTTATTTTTTCGAAAAAGTAAATTATTTTTAGTTATTAAAAATATTTTGAATATTTAAATCAAACGCTAATTGTGGGTTTTAGCGAATCCAAGCGATTTTGGGTTTTAGCGAATCCAAGCGATTTTGTTTAATTACTCTTTTTTCATAAATTTTTACTTTTAAAACAAACATTTTTGGAATCGTGTATCTACAATAAAAAAAATAAAATAAAACATTAAGGTCTTTTTTCGTTTTAAAATAACGACTTAATTTTATCGCTTTTACGTAAAAACACGACTAATTTTATTGCTGCAGCCGATGTTGTTTATAAGCTTCTCAAAAGGTCAATTTTGGTGTGTAGTTTTTTAATAGTCTAATTTTTTTTAAAAAGATTTGTGATTATTGCCTTAGAAAATTCCGTATTTTTTAATACAAACGATTCACACGATTCAATTCTTATACTCTCTGACTGGGACCTACTATTTAACGCCGGCTTCGACCGGCAAAGCATTTTGTAAAGAAGTTTTTACATGGCTTGAAGACAAATTTTTTACTCGTACAGTTGCCGGCATTTACGAGGTGGAAACCCGCCGTTAAAAATTGTTTAGATGTTCTTAACCCCCGTGGTTAAACCTGGGTTACTTGACCCCATAGTCGTGTTCAGTTCCATTACACCAAATTGAACATAGTAAGTTTATAAGTCTACAGTCGGATAGGCCCATTTATGGCCTCCGTCTTAAATTGAAGTAAGATCAGATTTAAAATGTGGCTTGTAAAGCAAAGGCGGCTTTATAAAAACATCGACCGTTGTGGTCCACTGTTCCCGTCCGCAAATATGAGCATGATTTAATTTAATTTGTGTTCCTAGAGCACCATCATTTTTATTCGGCAGTGACCACCTATTTATGAGGAGTATTCAAAAACATAGACCGGTAAGGTTAAGTTTCACTAGAGCTATTTATTAATCGTGCATAACGTTCCGTGAGAAATTTGAACAATATCGGATTTAATACTTATATTTACCTTTTAGAACTGGAGGGCCTAAATCGAGAAATGACTATGTACGTATTGTATCAAAACTTAAATCATTATGGACCATTTTCAATAGGGTTCGTTTTTGTCCCAAACATAAGCAATGTTTTATGAAGATGGGGTAACTAGTACTTTAATTACATCGGTAGATGTTCAGACGGTCGGTTAACGTAAAATCGAATAAGATAGCTATTCTAAGACGATTGGTGTAATACCCATGGGGTATATCGCCTATCGTATTAGGCAGTACAAACACCACTAATACCACATTGTGGGTATCAACATCCCTTTGCCGCCAGACATTTTTCTTTGAATAAGTCTAACACTTTTTTTACATAGGTTGGCCCTAAAAATGAAAATTAAAAAACTTTTTGCTCGTAAACGTTTTGAGGTTTTTGTATTGTACGAGTATATACGGCAGTTTACTTACTCAATTTTTTCACTGCAAATTTTTTAAGTTGGTTTGTTTTTTGTTTTTTAAACTTGTAAAGTATTTTAGAAACTCCCTTTATATATTTTCTATGCTTAAACTTGGTTATTACTCGTACTGTGATTGTTTTTTTTATGCCGCTTTATTAAATGTATTGTGCCACTAGTACATTACTTCCTATGCTATTTTTCTTCTTTATTACCTATAAAGAAAGATCAAGGTTTAAGCGATCATTAAGGCCATTTATGCTATTTCCAACACTATTTCGACTCTAAATTGTGATGAGATTTTATTTTGTTGGTTCTTCCAATCTACGATTTTAAACTAGCAATGCTTGTATATCAGTGTAATTTATTTTTTCTTCTCAATTATAACAACAAAACTTTTAATAGAACAACATATAAACTTGATTCAGAATTATGCTATAAGGCTTCAAACTTCCTATTTGAATTTAGACTTTGTTCGTAAGACTTGTTGAGTTTATTATTTACCTTTTATTTAAAGTTTGTAAAGGTATATGTAGTTGCTTAATTGAAAATGTAAAAAAAAACAGTGGGTTTGTTTGACATTTAAGAGATTTTCATTATAGTGAATACCGGATAAGTAAAATCTTGTTCAATTGAGAGACATAATTTAAGGGAAACAAATTAGTGGAAATGATATTGTACTTTGAAGATTGCTCTACGCACAGTTCGAAGACTATATGTAAAGGGTAATTCTTAGTTATTCAAATGAGTCTTCCCTATAAGTCAATTGATTTGTTGTCGAAGTAATCGTTGCCAAAGACTGTCGAAGAAAACCCTTGGCGGGTTTAGAACCAGCTGTACAGTCTGCCAGCTCATCAAAACCAAGCCTATACATTTCACCAATTTTTTACGTTGATTCTGAAAAAAAAAACAAAAAAAGGATTCGAAGCAGAATAAAAACTGTTCAAGTCATAGGAAATTAAAAACTTCAATTGAAATTTGGTAAAAAAATCAGTTAAAATCTTATAAATTTTAAGTTGATCTGGCTTTTTTCGGAGATATCTTCATGGGTTAACATAATTTATAATCACAATTAAGGATGTTCGAGTCTAAATCTCAGCCAAAATAAAAAAAAAACAAGTTTTAAGGAGATCTTAGATATTAAGGAGATCTTGATTAATATCTAAGTTTGATTAACATCGATTTATATGCCCCTAAGTTTTGGTAACTATTTCTAAGGAGAATGTTAGAATGTATAGGTCCAACAACTATAGTTAATTTAGAAGTGTATAGTGCGTTTTTACTTACAATTCATACACAGTTCAGCTATGGTTTGTCCTTCAAATAATGAAACTATGTTGAGGAAATACTCAAGAAGTGTAATTTTTTCAAAGATATCGGTTGACCAATCTAAAGGTATTTTTTCAAAATAAAAAAAAACAAAAATTTGAATCAATTTTTAAATAAAAAAAACAAACAAATTTAAATCAAGTATGAAATCTTTATTGTAAAGGGTGATCCATCTAGAGGTATTTTTTCAGAACAAAAAAAATATAAAAATTCAAATCAAGTGTGGTATCTTTATGGGTAATTTGATTTATTTTTTGAATATTATTTCCATTAAATGTTGGCCGCAACTACGCCTCAGGGTTTCCATTCTGAGGGTCCAATTTTGAATGACTCGTTCAAGCATTTCGGTAAACATGATCAAAAACCGTGGTTTTCACGGTGTAAGTCTTTTCAATATTGAAATGGCTAACAATACTGAAAGGAACAAAAGTAAAGTTTAACACAACTTACGCGTAATCTGAAAAAACCCTTATTAAAAAAATACCTCTAGATTGAGCACTCGTTGCAAATTTTTATTAGTCCATAAACCGCACCAATCTGTGGTTTTCGCGGTGTAAGTCTTTCCATGATGAAATGGCTAACAATACTGAGAAAAAAATAAAGTTTAACAAAACTCACGCGTAATATGTGAAAAAACTTTATTTCCTCCAGATTGATCACCCGTTACTTTAAGTATTTAATCTATGACTATCGTGCTGGACCCTAGCTCAACGCTCATCGTGCTTTTAACAATCCTACAGATGGCCGGACAAGAGTATATCTTAGAATTTTACACAAAATCCGATTTCTGTTATCGCGGTTCATTAAAAATTAATAATATTTAACATATGTGACGCGCAAAATAGAAAGGGACCTAAGGGTAAAAACCAGTTTTGTTCAGTAGAGCCATTTTAAAGATTTAAATACGTGTATCTTTGGTGTACCATCACTTTCATAATCCGCGCATATCTCTGGGAGGGAACACTTTTGGGCATGGGATCGGTCTCATTCGATGCTCAGATGTTGTCCACATCAAAAAAAAGTGAAAATTGATTTTTTTTACCCTTAGGTCCCTTTCTCTATGCGCTGTCACATATGTATTTTGTAGTGGAGTGTAAAATATACCAATCCATAACCATTTATCTGTATCTGTACTACCAAATTTTTAAAGATTTTTAGCACGTTCTTCTAAAAATTATCATAGGAGGCATGATGAAAAATATATTTCTTATTCATAGAAAATATAATTTGTTTTCATAACAATATTTGTTGGCTTATCCCCAGTGCGCTAATCCCGTATATAATCCACCAAAAATTTACATCTCACTTAAGATTTTCTATCACACATCAACAGGTGCATAGCCAAAATATTTTGCTCTAAGCATTTATTTGTGTTCGCCTAAAACTGCTATTAATCATATGCCCGTGTTAACCTACTCTACACTCCTTGGAATTGGCGTAGAGATTTTTTTTTATAATTTTTGTTGCTTTGTTAAATTTTAACAAATAGCCACAATGATAGCTTCTTAACAAAAACTAAAGAAAAAAAACAAAATAAATCAAAAAATATCTGCGTTTTTTTATTGTTGGTGGAGTTTTTAAATTTCAAACAGTCCAAAAACTTTCTCCTTCGTGTTAATCGGTTTTTTCCCTCTTCTTTTTTTTACTCTGACTATCTCCTTAAGATAACCCGAAATATATTTAATTTTGTGTGTTTGTTGCATTCTATTACAGTAAATAAATGAGAAAAAGACAGAAAAATGTGGTATGGCAAGCAAGCTTGCTCCTGTGCCAGCCACACCAATAGAGTATGGACTAAGTCCATACTTCTTTGGGGGAGAGTTGACCAAGACCAAGTGTAAGCAATCTTAAAGATTAACAACCACGAAATCAAAGAAGCCAATTGCAACACTGTCATCGCCGCTATGATTATCATGTGTGTGAATATATGACTTTGCAATTTGCATGCAATCATGACTTGGTAGTGTATGTGTGTGAGTGTAAAAACATTCCAACAAACATCATTATCATCACCACCCCCCTTCTCCTCCTTCTTATTAAAAATGTCAAAGAAGGTAATATTGTCAGTGTTAACAGTTAAGTCGTGTCCATAACCACCAACAAGTACTAAACGACGACGACTTAATAACACCGTACGCAACTTCGTACAACGTACGAGAAAGTAGCGAGGATAAGTGCGAAAAACAGTACGTACATGCGTCGATTTCATAGAGTTCATGTGAGAACACTCCACCCAACACTCTCACAGATTGCCTAAAACCCATCAACCCGTAGTACATGTGCGCTCCCATAGCACATACGAGTTTTAACTACGTCCTTGACCCTCTTCATTTAGTTATGCAGCATTTTTTGCTCTCGTCACTTGGCGTCTCTCACCGTTGTTGTTGTGCCAGTGTTGTCGCGGTGATCTGCCCGGTGCTGTTTTGTTACATCCGCGTACATTAAACTAAATATACAGACTTACACTGGGGTAGAGACGGAGTGTAAATACGTCTGTCGGTCGGTATGTCTTCTGCACATACTCTTCGTGCATTCGTGTGTAAGACGCCAACCAACCCGTCTAGAGGGGAGGCGGCTTGGCAAGATCCAAAACCACAGAGCGCACACCTTAGTTTCGTTGGTTTACTGTTTGGTCGGCCGCTCGTTCGGCCGGATGGTGGGGTATTTATTTTTCGTTGATGGTGCACACAACTTTCACTTTTTCGTATGTTTTTTTCTTTTGGTATTTTTTTCGTTTCATTTCTGCTCTTTCATTCACCATTTAATATGATTGAGGTTTATTTTTTCTGCGTTTTATTTTGTGGATTTTTCTTGGTGCCACCAAGGCTCGGCGTTGGTGAAAACCAACATTGTTTATCAAATTCCTATTGAACAAATTAATGAATGTTTTTTTTAAATTTAAAAATGAATAGACATTTGGACTTACAATAATTGGTATTGGTTTTTTTTGTTTTTATTTTTTTAAAATATACATTTTTCTTTAATGATTATCAATTATAATCTCATCATCAAAGCCATAATTAACACTTTGTTAAGCTATTGAATTCCTACACTATATTTTTGCACACTTATGTGTAAATTTTAGATTAACAAAAGAAAAAAAAACTAAATTATCACCTTTAATATATAATTGTTGATTTCATTTCATCTTATTTTTAACATCCCAATTCGCTATTATTATCAATTATTTATCTAATAATTATTATAACTATAATAAATATTATCTAAAAAGATCTAATGGTTTAATTTGCAGTCTTCATAATTATATACAAAAAATAAAACAAAGTTGATCTATTTTTGTTTAGTTTTGCGTAACCCCTAATGTTTATAACCACAAAAATATGATAACAAAAATAAGAGTTTCCAAAATTAGCCAAACTTTCTATTTCATTTTTTAATACCACATTGTAATTTAGTTTTTTTAGAGCTCTTTTGTATCTTGCTAACCTTATAATTATCTATGCTAAATAACCATATGTTTACAACAAACTGAAAACAAAGCATAATTTGTGTAATTTCAAATGGTTCAATATACTGTTTTTGTTTTTCTGTTAAGAGTGAATATTCCAAAGTCAGCTAATTTGAAGAGATTTTGCGGAAGGTATTGAAATTAAGTCTTGAAACTTAGAAAAGTCCATTTATTTTTTCGGAAATCGATCTTATCATCCCATAAACTTTTTTATTCAAACTATTAAATTATGTTCAAAATGTAAAAATAATTTTACAGTAGGTAATCATTTTTGACTTTCATTAAATTCCTTAATTAAAACGCATTAAACATATACAAACGGCATTTATTTCGCCGAATCTTATTAATTCTAAATTTTGAATCTGCTTTTATAAAAGAGGAATAACAATTACACAGTGAATAACCAAAATGCGAATGGTATGAAACCAATTGCAAATAAAAGTTGACATTATCCATAACAAAACCTTCAAGGGTTTTTTTAGTTCAGTGCGAGATTTTTTTACTCGCATTTGAAGTTGGTGATTTTAAAACGCTGTCAAACAAGAAGAGATCATTAAAAATTTGATAAAATAATGCTTATTTTTTTATTATCCTGGAAAGTTGTCGTATCTCACTATTTTGGGGTCAAGGAATTCATTTTTGATATTTATTTTTACCTAAGACTCACGCTAGATGGCGCTGTTATACAAATGGTGCTATTTCTTGTAGATTTTCCTAGAAAAAAACGGTATATTTACTTTTTTTAGGCTGCAAAACCAATTTTTGATGTTGGCTTAATTATAAAACATATTTCTAATGATATTACAAAGTACATTTTATTATTCTCAGTAGGTTAATATTACAAAAATACAATTTTTATGTTTTTTTTTTTGGAAAAAAAATTCTTTTATTACAAAAACAACTTTTTTTTATTTCAAATTAACTTTAAATGTACTTCGCAATATCATTACAAATATATATCACTTTTAATTTGCATTTGGTCTTAATCAATTCGCATTCGGAAAGTACGATTTTGTATTACTGTGTTAAAAATTTCATGACCGCTATGCCCTGGATCTCCGCGGTCAGATAAATCTTTAAAATAAATTCAAATTTTGGATAATTACTGAAACTTGCTTTCAATTACGTTCATATTTTCCTTTGTTTTGATTATAGATATTGGTTGTTCGGCTTCTAGGGTCACAAGAGTACATGATTTAACAACCATAGGCATTTTGAAGGGATGATAGGTAAATCTTTACTGTTTATCCCAAGAAAAACTATAGGTCGTTCTCTTATAATAGACACATTTTGTAAAAAATAATTTATTAAAAAATACTAGTAAAAAGTTATAATTTTCCTTTTAAGGGAAAACTTTTCCTCTGAGCCGTTTTTGCTACTTGCAATCCCAAGCAGCTTACGGCCATGCTTATTTTAAAGAACTGATAGGTCCATCTCCTCTAAAACCTCGATGAAAAGCTAGAGTTGGTTCAGAAATAGTGGAAACATTTAAGAACAAATACTTGAAAAAAGTATACTTTTTCCCTTAAGGGGATACTTTTTCACAGTGCCAATTGCAATATTAAATAGCTTAAGCCGTCATTCTGCAATATTTCAGAGTCCCACCTACTTTCGTTGAGCGCTATCGTACTTTCAACAGACATTCCGATGAAAGGAGAAACAGACATAGCTATTTCGCCTTCGAATTTTACGAATATCAGGGTACTTTATAGTTTCTCTAATCTATATTTTTAGATTGAGATCGTAAGCAAACGACATAGGGAATAGAGAGGAGAAAACAACACTGACGCAAAGGAGAGTAACAACAAAAATAAGGCAGAGAAACTCCTAAAAATAAAATGTACCCATTATGTAAAGTTTATACCAAAGAAGAAGAAGAAATAAAGTGCAGAAAAAAACTTGACGTTTAGGTGTGGTTTACATTCAACATCGGCCCTTAAAATTTAACCACCTTTACTTTGGATTCGATACCGGAAGTGGAGTAACTTACAATCTATCTTACTTCCTTACAATACTTTTCCAAAGTATTGTAAGCGGTCTCGCTTAAGTATTTTGATAATTATTGTAAATGTTTGATATAGTAATTTTACTTTACAACCTTTAAAAAATTGTCTTCAAATTTAAACATTTAAATTACTACTAGAAAAAATTGAAAATCAGCTGATAGCATAACTATACCTTCTTTATTGTACAAAGGGCTTTATAGAAGTTTATGAATACAACAACTTAAGAAGAGAATTCATATACCTGACATGCCCTTTTGTTAATTTTACGGTAATGGCCCACTCGCGCCTTCGTAATGTTTTCGAGCAGTGTATCGAAAAAGCACACTAAAACTTTGCTCACTTGTTTTATTTCCAGATGTTATCCTCAACGTACCTTTAGCAGACCAAACGATATCAATAATTTTCAAACAGTACCGAAAAGCTGAACTAATTTTAGAAAATGCTGGTTTAAAAGACTTTAGTTCTTGAGAAATAACCGCTATTTCCAGATTTAACGTCGTTATTTTTTTGTCACGAAAATATAATTTCAAATCGGGACAATACTCGTATATATATAATATATTTATATCAATTGTGACAATAGCTTAATCAAACTGTAATTACTTAAGAGTTTTCTCATTAAAATGAAAAATTGAAACTTCAGAAAAGCCCATTGCCATAACAGTGAATGTATATTAGACTACGATAGCTCAAACTACGAGTGCTATAGTCACAAATTAGTTTCCTCAATTGTCTGTAAGAAAATCTATAAATTTCTAAAATTTACTTTACTTTTTTTTGTGTGCCAAGCATTTATTTGAAACAATAGAAAATTGATTACCAACACACAGCAGTTAAGTGTAATTTCTTCAAACAAAAAAAACAATTGCCTAACATTTCTGTTTCTCATTTTACTATGTTACTGCGATGGCAGTAAATAATTTATTTATAAAAAAAACTGTAAAACGAAAACGTTTATAATGCGGCGCTGGCTTTAGTCGCTCGCTCGTGTAAGTGAAAATGAAAGTGAGTACGCAAGTTTGTTGCCCAAGTCTTTCGTTTACAACATGTCTGTTAAACTTTTTCCCTCCACATTTCGGTATTTTGTTTCCGTTGGTATTGAAATAATGGACTCTGAAAAGAAAAGTGTATATGGGGTTTATAAAAATCAAATGTTAACCGGCTTTCGTGAACTCTTTAAGATTTATATTTTCAATAAAAACGAATGAATGATTCGATCCAGTCTATTTCAAGCCAACGTCTTTGTTAACACACATTAGTCAGTTGATTCTTTGTTAGGTTATTAAGCTAGGCTTTTAGGTGTAACGTATATCAAGGTGTCCATTTTTGAGCCAAGGTTTCAAAATGTTTGCCACCACTTGTTAATTAAGAACATGTTCGGAAACCGTTTAATTTCATTTGTTTCGGCCATTTCAATTATGAATATAATGAGCCAAGCTATCGTTGATTTGTGAGATTAGCATACAGACAGACACACAACAACGACGAAACGAATTTATTCAAATGTATCTGTGTCTCTCATATTTTATTGGAATGTATTCTTTTGATTTAACTGTTTAGCGTATGTGTGTGTGTGTTTTGTTTTGTGTTTTTTTCATAAACGTCATTGATCCATTAGGAGGTGGTGCCGTGTACTGGCAAATCTACCTGATCGCAATATTAAACTGTTACGTCCACTTGACATCACCTTGACGATCAAGCAACATTTGTTTGTTTACTGGTGCGTGCGTGCCCACCTTCAAGTATATTTTATATTTTTTTTCTTTCCAATCAATATTTAAATAAATGCTACAGCAACAACAATAGCAAATGAACTGCATGAATCACATAAATACACAAATATTACACACACATGCACATTTACATATGAAATTAGTTTTTGACTCACATGAAAATACCCGCCAAGATTTGTAACTCTAGGTCTTAGGTCTTTGACCATCTTCAAGTTTGTGGCTTAAGTCTTTTGTTTTTGGGCGCAGGGGAAGCACCCCTCATTTAATTGATGATTTTCAGATCAAAGCGCTTTGAATAAGACGTTATTCTACAGAAAGTGAAAATCTTTTAAAATAGAAGAAGCTAAACAATTTGTTAAGGAAATTACCAGAGTTTAGCTGGTTTTAATGTTCGGTCTTGGGGAACACCCCTGCACTGGCGATAGAATTGTATTCTGGTCGTGTTGCCTATTAATGAACCCATGGGTAGGTTTTGTATATTCCACTCTCTTGGTTGCATTCAAAATCCTTGGGTGAAGCTATTGTGATACCCCTAAAGACAAGAATGTGGAATTAAAGGGAAGCATATCTTGGGGACAACCTTGCACTAGAGATAGACTTGTACTCTGGTCGTGTGGCCAATTAATGCCTCATGTGTAGGCTTTGTTTATTCCATTCTCTTAGTTTCATTCAAAGTCCATGGTTAGAGCTATTGTGATACCCTCGAAAGACGACAATGTGGAATTCAATGGAAAGCAGAAAGTTAAAAGAAGAGCGGAAGAAAGAAGAAACGAGGATGACTTAGTATGACAGGACAGACTTAGAATCTGAGTAGAGGTTGTTCGTACGAAGTTTAGCTGTTCAATGCTGATAGGGAACCTTTACAATATATATTAGATAGATATATCAAAACGAATGCTTCACTGATTCTTCCATTTCTGCGACCTTTTTAGTATTTTTAAAAAAATCGATCGTGTTTATTTGATAAAGATATATTTTTAATATCCAGGTTTATAAAAATGATCTAATCTTAATAAAATTTGGCAAAAGCTAATTTTTTAGGCAATAGACGGACTCTGGTGAAGTTAAAAAATCGGTTAAGTTTAGTTCTACTCAATCGATCAGTTAATAGCTCGGTTAAAAATGGGTCGTATCAGTCCACGTTTTGATATACCCGGTACAAAGGTCCCTGACGCTTTAACATTTAACAGTTGTACAACATTTAAAATATTATCGATGTCTATTAAATTTGGCATAGAATATAACGATGGACTAGCAACTAATCCTGGGCGAACGAACATATACTTTAGACCCTGTTTTTGGATGTAGTCCACATACAACTGATTTGGGGCCTAGATTATAAAAGGATATATGGGTATCTAAAAACAATAAAGTTTTCTCACGTTTCCAAAAATGAAGGTTTTTTCAATCTAGTTTTAATTAATAGAAGGGCAAAATCTGAGAATAATAAGCTTTTTCTTTTTTAGTTTGCACAAATATTTTCGGAGTATCAGCTTTTGAAAATAAATCTCGATAACGACTTATTCTATGCAACCGGTTTAAAGAGCAAATTGTTGCATTTTGAATGTACGATAAACGTAATCGAAAAAAACTAAAAATTAGAAGAAAAAATTTTGATCAAAAAATTTTCACAATTTCAAATTTTTGTGAATTTTTTTTCAATTAAATTGTTTTATTTCTATACAACCGATTTAAAGAGAAAATTGTTGCATTTTGAATACAGGTAAACGAAATTAAAAAAATTTTAAATTTAGAAAAAAAAATTTTTTTGATCAAAAAATTAGGAAAGGGGTTAACCCATAAAAATTTTAAATTTTTTGAAAAAAAAAAATAATTTTTAATTAAACTGTTTTAATAAGTAGAAGGGCAAAAACTGATAGTAGTAAGCTTTTACTTTTTTAATTTGAACAGATACTTTCGGAGATATCGGCTTTTGAAAATGGACCTCATTAAATGGGGGTTTTTGCCTATATCTCGATAACGACTTATTCTATACAACCGATTTAAAGCGAAAATTGTTGCATTTTGAATGCACGATAAACGTAATCGAAAAAATTAAAAATTAGAAAAAAAAATTTTTTGAAAAAAAAAATTTGAAAAATTCAAAATTTTAAATTTTTTGAAAAAAAAAATAATTTTTAATTAAATTGTTTTAATAAATAGAAGGGCAAAATCTGATAGTAAGCTTTTTCTTTTTTTAATTTGAGCAACTACTTTCGGAGATATCGGCTTTTGAAAATGGACCTTATTAAAATGGGTGTTTTCGCCTATATCTCGATAACGACTTATTCTATAAAACCGTATACTTAATTTAAATGTGACATTGTGTTTAAAATCTAAGTAAATTGAGAGCTCGTCCAAAGTATCCAAAAACCTTTTTTTAATTGGTATTTCTGCACATCTAGAAGTGCAGGGTAAATTATAGTCTACGTTTTTTCTTTCTTTTTTTTATAACTCAACATTTTTAATGTTTTTAAATTTTATTTTTTTATTCACTAACACGAAATGAAGTTTTTATATTTTATTTAATTTTAGGATTTTTTTTCAAAATGTTGAGAAATTTTGTCAATTTTGGCTTCTGTTGACAAAAGAACATATGTGACGGCCAAAATAGAAAGGGACCTAAGGGTAAAAAACAGTTTTGTTCAGGAGAGCCATTTTAAAGATTTAAATACGTGTATTTTTGGTGTACGATCACTTTCATAAAATGCGCATATCTCTGGGAGGGAACACTTTTGGGGCATGGGATCGGTCTCATTCAATGCTCAGATGTTGTCCACTTCAAAAAAAGTAAAAATTGATTTTTTACCCTTAGGTCCCTTTCTCTATGCGCTGTCACATATTCAGAGCTGTCATAGAAACCAATGTTGTCACTATTGGTTTTGAACCGATAAAAAAATTCTTTGGTGTCATGAAAATCAATTTTTTATCAGCAACAGCTGATTCGAACATTGGTTTTATTTACATTCGAAATAGACAAAACCAATTTGGTTTCATGACACCAAATGAAACCAACATTGGTTTGCAAAAACGACAATTAGCAAAACCTATGACAGCCCTGATTACGATTTTTTAGAAATATCTATGTTTATTTAAAAGACAACTTCTTTGTATTTTGTTTTTGTATTAAACACATTAAACAGGGATTAACCAATTTCAAATAATTCTGTTAAAAAAGGTTGCGATTTCTTTAAAAAGATTGTGTATAGGAAACAATCAGAAATCCCCCTAGATTTTGTCAGTCTGATTAAACGTTAAAGTTTCTCCAATAATATTTTAGATTTCTTTATTATTCGTATACAATTTGAGACCACAAATCTTCATAAAGGGGGGAGAATTAATCTAAGAATTTCTATTTTAAGTCTTTTGTTTTTTGTTAATATATTTTAGTGAAACTGTCGAAGCATTTCTGTAAATTGTAAAGCATATTTTTTTTAATTGATAATATTGCTATTGTGTTTCTTTTTCCATTTTTTTTTATTTGGCATTCACGACCAATCTTCACTTTCACGTTTGCGCTTAGGTCTTTGGATTTACCAATTGTGTGCAGATGTGTGTGGGTTTTTTTTCTCGTTTCCTCTCTTTGTCTCCATACAAAAAAAATTGTAGATTAATGTGATTGTGTGTTCTTGTTTTTGAAATATCTGTAAAAGTCGAAATTTTTTTCTGATAAATCAAATGTCAGACACGTTTCTTTCAATACTCATACTTTCGAATATTTCCGTTTTTTGTTTTAATTTTTTTTTCAATTAAAATGTTAATTGCAGTTGTAACATTTTGATAGTTTTGTAATAAAATATAATGTGATAAAACTAAGAGCCCCTGTAGGAAAATTATGTTAAATTTTAACCAGATTTTGTTATGTTCTGTCATAGCGAAATCTTACTGTCCTCAACATTCCATTAGGGAACTACGATGGCTTCTAATCATACATTACGTGGGATTGAAAATGGACGGTATTGAAATAATAGTTTCCCTTAAGGGGTTGTAGAAAAACCTTGGCCTAACATTTGATCATTAGTGGAGTCGCACTTTACCTACTCTAAGATACTTTTCAAAATATACAAGTATTTTTAAAACTGCCGGAAATTATGACTCAACCAATGCTCCTAAAGCCCGTACGATCAAAACAAATAGACAAAAAAAGTAAAGAAAAATTAGAGAACATTTGCGTACGAATCCAAACATGCATTCACTAGATTAAAGTGATCGTCACTATGAGACCTTTGGGTCCCAGAAAGCGGCTCATTTGGTCAAAACAAGCAAACAACGGCAAATATGATTATAGGATGTTTTTTTTACCCGTATATTTCAATCTAGCCACACTTTTTTCGCAGTTAATCTTTTTGACAGATGTCACTTGATTTTTGTTCAGTTTGGTTTGCCATTTCATAATGAATAGACTTTCTTCGGAACAACGTTTCCAAATCGTGGTGAATGGGGCCAAAACTAGATGGCCACCGATCCTAAATTTTACAAGAAAATTTTGTTCAGTGATCAAGCTCACTTTTGGTTGAATGGGTACGTTAATAACCAAAATAGTCACATTGGGAGTAATGAAAATCCACAAACCATTGTTGAGACACCGTCACATCCTCAAAAAGTCACTGTTTGGTGTGCCTATGGGCATAGGGAATCATTGGTTCATATTACTTCAAAAATGAAGCCGGCCAAAATGTTACAGTCAATAAGGAGCCAAGATTAATGACTTTTTCGTGCCAGAATTGGAGGATGTTGATGTGGACGACCTTTGGTTCCAACAAGACGGCGCTACATGTCATACAGCCGGCGAAACAATCAATTTATTGAAGGAAACTTTTGATGAGCGCATTATCTCGCGTCGTAAGCATGTGGCGTGGCCTTCAAGATTGTGCAATTTAACACCGCTGGACTATTTTTTGTAGTGTTATGTGAAGTCGTTTGTCTACGCAGATAAGTCCGACAAGATTGACGCCAAAAAAAGAAAAGTTTAAAATAGAGAATATTTCATTACGAATCTGAACCTTGAGAGAAACCTCATATCGCACTTGTTCAACATTTTTTAGTTTTTTATCTAAGAAAGAAAAACGGCATACAGCCCACTGCAAATATCTTCCATTGGTTTCTTTAGACAAACAGTTTTTTGACCATCCCTGACAATTTTTTTGTTTGTCAATAACCTTTTGTTTAAAAAGTGCAATAAAGTACTCAATTTAAAGAAATTTTTATTACAAATCTAAATTTATTTTTAAGATGCGTCTTGGATCCCTAGCGACTAAGCGGTCAAAACTCAAATTAAAGCAAATTTCATAACGAATCCAAATTTTTTTTTTTAAAGATTTTGCTGAGATAGCGGCAGGTACTTGTGAACCTTATGGGTCAAATCAAGCGACTAAGACTAAATTTAGACGGAATTTTAAATTTAAGCTAATTCGGTTTTTTGTTTTAAGATTTTACTAAGGCTGGAAACATTTAGAGACTAATGGACATTTTACATCATTTTGTGCCATGGCGTAAATACTACACGCTTAAACAATCTTTTAAACTCGCATAAGCATTCGTAATTATCAACCTCACATCAATTTTCTCCGGAAATTACCATCGCCAATGCCAATTTCACTTGGAATGACTCAGATGATGTGTTAAGCGCGCGCGCCAAGTTGGTACTTTGACGCTTCCTTAAACAAATTATCTCCACTTTACGCTTGGTAGCCGTAGAGTCTTTTGTTTTGTTGCTGTTTATCCACAAAAATGTTTACGTTTTGTTAAATTAAATTGTTAAATTACTGGCAATGCCCATGAAAACAAAGAGAAGAAAACAAAACAAAACATTTCAAAAATTCTTTGACAACGAAACAAAAACAAAACGGGCAACCTTCACTTTCAAGTTTGTGGCTTAAGTCTTTCGTTTCCAGCCAGTGGAGTTTGTGTTGCCTAGGCAATGGATTTTAATGAGTGCCGTCCCCCTTCTCTACCCGACTGTGTTCTCTTCATCTCCTTGGCACTCAGCAGTGGCTTTCTTCTTTAGTGTGTGTGTGTGTTTGCTTAATCTTGAGGAGTTTATGTTTATTGGGATTTATTTGTTTATTGAAAAAGAGAGTGAAAATAGTTTTGTGTGCTTGGCTTGCAAATTGCCCATGTGTTGAGTTCTTTACCTTGAAATGCGTGCTTGTGTGGCTGTGTGCGCTTCGTATGTGTGATTGGTGTCTTTGTGTAAATTTGATTAAAAATTTCACCTATTTTGTTATAAAAAAATTCCTTTTTAAGCTTTTTTATTTTAATTGATTGGCTTGGTTGGTCGCTCGGCTGGTTAGGTTGACGATTGATTAAATATGCATGTAACCAAACTTGTTTATTCCGGTACAACAGTGTCACAGCTAATCGCCCGTCTGTCGTTTGGCCTTTATAACCGTGTATGCTTACTGGTCTTTTATGCGTATTTCATTATTTTTTTCTTGGTTGCTTTCAGTGTATGCGTAAATAGTTTTCTTTCTTGTTGACCCAATTTCCTATTTCTATTTATAAAATACTTGCATACATGCCAACATCTGAGTTTGTGTATAAAGCTGAGCTTATATTTTTCGATTTTCGTTTTTTGCTTTAATAAATTTTGCTTTTTTTCTTTGTTTTGTTTTTGATTAAGATAAAGCAGGAGAAGAAGAAGAAGTAGTATAAACGAAGCCAGCAAGAAGCCATTGTATGTTTACCAAAAATAAATAGACAAAACAGCGAGCGTTGTTAACGTTCTCATTAACCGTCTTAAGCCGTATAAAGCGAATGAAATGTTGGCCAAAAGTTAGAAAGTGGAATTTTGTGTCATATTTTGTTTTTTTTGTTATCTAAAACAATGGATTACAAATTGAGAATGGTAAAAGCCAATCACCAACTATAGGAATTCTAAACAAATATACCATCATAGTTTTACTGGTTCGGCAAGTATAGATAATCCAAAGTTCATTTAAATGATATTGCCTCAGAAAGAATATAGGTATTAATTACATGCTACCATACAACATAAAGCTGTCTTATGGGCTCTCTTGCTGGTGTAGCCATTCAGACATCGTGATTGTCAGCTGTTTAACCTCGACCCAACTTATTAAGAATATTAAAACAACAGCAGCAAAATATCAACAAATTCAACTAAAACGTGATTAGAGATATATGTCTATATACTATTAAACCACAGTCATTGGCTTCATCATACATATTTATATGTACGACTGTCTGTTTGCATGTTTTTTTTAAAATCAATTGAAGCAAATTGTACAGACGGACATGCATGCTTGTTTTAAACGCATATCTTAAGAGCTAATGGTATTGTGTGGTCAAAATACCTACACACTAACATCAGTCGACTGTCTATTACGGTCTAGCGATTAGCAAGCTATTTGCCAAAATTTCATGCACATGTACGATTTTAAGTATATGGATTTTTCGTTGTTGGTAAATCAATCATTTTTTTTTTAATTTTTTTAAAAACAACCTAGAGATTTACCTACAGAAACACACACACCTACACCGAAATATTTACATACCAACATAGCAAACCAGAAAAAAACGTACTATTGAATTTTTATTAACCTTTGCTTAATACGGTCACTGGCTTTTATTTAACATAAAATGACCAATAAAAAAAGACTTAATAATTTTAGTACATAAACCCCAATTGCATGAAATGATTCACTTTCCGGGTCATTTTGATTAGGATGGTATGCGGAGCTGTGTTTGCTTTAAGTCCGCAATCTTTTAAGTATTAAGTTTTTCACAATATTTAAACCTTTTTGTAATTGTCTTGGTAAATCATTAAAATATTTGATAAAAATGGGGTTTATATTTGCAAGCCAAAGCTATACCATCAACACAGACCTCATGGCAAGGTTGGTAAAAGATTATTATTTTAAAATATATTAATAAAATAATGAGAAAAAGTCTAAAGTTGGGTGGGACCGACAATCACCATACACTGTAGATCCCATTGTCTAGAATTAATGGTTTCTTCTATTTTAAGAAGAAAGTTAGAAGTTTTTTAACCTAAAGCTTGGTTCGAATGTCAAGAAATATGTAAAATATATACAAATGCTACAAATATGTGTCGAACTTCATAAAAAAACCCCTAATGTTTAAGTAAAAAATGTTGATTGATATCTGCCACAATAAACACACGTGTATGAACTTTTTTGATTTTCCTAAGTAAGGACTAAAGGCTCGGTTACTTTTTGGATATCAATAAATCCGCATTTATTGATATCCGCATTTATGAGTTGTTTTTTTTAGTGTTTAATGTTTTTTCCATGAACGAACTTAGTACCAGACTTAAGGAAGTATACTTGGTGGTCCATCTATTTTTTTCTTTTAGGATCATCTTTTATTTTGGCAGTGACATTTCTTTCCCGCTCGAAATATAGATAGAACGTCAGTAGCTCAACAACGCGCTCAAACACAAAACACTGGGAAAAAAGGAAAATTAATCTTGAAAGAAAATGCTGCGTAGATAGAACAATGCGTTAATTGAAAGAAAGTTTTGGACCTAATGAGACACTTTTTGTACGCAAGAGAGTGAAACAGTGAGGCTGGTGGCAAACACTCACTGTCTATGCTGTCGAACGGTGAGCACTAACGAGATTGTGGCAGTGGTAGCCGATAGTTTTGCCTTAGTCTCGCCGTCGATGCAAAGATTTAACGCACCAGCCCGATTCGAATTTAGCACAAAGACCTTGTAGTGTTGGCATACAAGTTTTAATTGAAGCATTTCAAGGCAGACGACAACCCACTTTAATGTCGCTTCTCAATTTGGGCTCGAAACGGACAAAGTCGAATCGCATTTTTATATTGTCGACTTTATTTGAAACAAAACTGTCCCATCTGGGGATAGAAAAACCCCCACGTTATCAGAACGTGACCGTATCTGATAACGAGCAGCATTTTCTTTGGAAATGCTGCTGAAAACGATATTTAAGTTAACGATGGGGCATGTCAACCTTTTTTGTGACCGGAGATTGAAGTCATACCTTGAACGATTTTTGGTTTCATCTGAATGGTACGCAATGTCCCATAGTTCACGTCACAATCGATCTTTTGCGCGCCACCTTCTGTAATGGTATTGTCAGTAGATTGACGGTATGACATGTCAAACTATTTTTTTGTGACCGGAGACTGAAAACATACCTTGAACGATTTTTGGTTTCTGCAGAATGGTACACTATACCACACATCCTACATCAAATCGATTTTTTGCGCGCCACACTCTGTAATCGTGTTATCAGCCGTCTCTAAAATATCAATTGAACCACGGTGAACGATCGATGTTTTGTAACCAATCTATTAACTAACGACTAAGGCCTTTAAGGCAATATCGAGCAAGTCAAAGAGCCAAAACCGTTACCAAGGTCTGGGAAAATTGATTGGGTGACAGGACGATCAACTGCGAAACCAGCCAAAAAATGAAGTTGTGGTCCATAAATAATTGGAATGTTTTCTGTTTTTTTTTTACATGAAAGATATTGGATGGGATTAAAAGCTTCTGACAAAAAAAAAAACAATTTTTAACGTCGTTAAGTTCGGCCAGGCCGACAGGTTGACAGCTTCGACTCTAAACTCAAAAAAATTCGGATGTTATTGACTTTAGGCCAATCGCTTTATTCAATTAGTTCTGGTCAAATCTTAATTGACTCCACTTTTCCCCGATAATTAATCACGATTCTGATGTTTTAGATTGCTGTAAGAAAACATTTTTTTTAGTTCAAAAAATCAAAAACTCTGAGTGGCAAATAAATTCGGTTCTGGCAACGAATCTGTTTGCTGTTTGTAGCTATATTTGCTTTGATTTACCACACGTCTATATTGACAATTGATCGACCGTTAAACATGCAGTGCGTTTTTTGGGCCACATGAGTCAAAAGTCCACAAAAAATATTCCGAAATAAAGGTACTTTTTTCCGAGGTACCCTAAGTCCCTTAACGGATTTTTCCCCTTCAGGCGATTTCTTCAATTTACAATCCCAAGGCTTATGACCATAAGCCATCATCAAGCAGGATCCTAGGTAAACTTGTTTGATCTTTATCGTGCTATTAACAGACTCACGGGCGGATTTTCTAGATCGTCTTAGAAACTTACGAGATTAATAATTTATAAGGTCTGCTCCGAATAATTTTTCGTGGTGTTCCATATTATTGACAAATTTAAGGCACCCTTCGTTGAAAAGTTTAACAATGTGAATAACTATCCTTTCTACCTTGACACCCTGTACTTTTATCAAAGACAGTTTTAGTAACTTAAAGGGAACCTGGTTAAAATACTCTCTTATCCTAATACCCAATTCGAATTAGTGATAAGACCTCTTTTCATTTAATACTTTTTTTAAAATACTTAAATACAACTAAACATTTCTTCATATAGCAGGGTGTGTCATGTGAGATTTTTTGTTAGGAAACAGTCTGGCAACTCTTACTCGTTTCTTTAGCCACTTTTAAATATACAAATGCTAGTTTATTAAATGGAAACAACTAGTAACTATAAGTACTATTGCTATGAAATCTGCAGCTGGTATATTTCAATTTTGTCTTTGCGTGTACAACATATTCTAAATATTCAGACAACGTCCTCCTTTGAGAAAATTTAAATATTCACCGTGGTGAAAAATGTTTGCTTGCAAAAACTCATGTTGCGTTTTTAAACTAAATAGTGATAACTCAAAATTGTCAAACTGTTGGCGTGCTTG
Organism: Hydrotaea diabolus; assembly: GCA_963513945.1. Classification (NCBI taxonomy): domain Eukaryota; kingdom Metazoa; phylum Arthropoda; class Insecta; order Diptera; family Muscidae; genus Hydrotaea; species Hydrotaea diabolus. Next base: position 153,481,767 of record OY740720.1, on the reverse strand, counting down.
GAAAACGTTTGTTTAGCTCGTTTGTTTACGAGTATTTCGGTCTTTTGCTTTAAAACTTTGAACAGGGATTAACCGGTTCGAGGCCTCTTGCATCAATATTTTAATAGAAGACACGGTTTTTATAAAAATGGCTAAGTGACATTGATTTCCGTGGCTGTACACTGCTTTTATCGTGACCTTCACCAAAAAGCTTCTTAGCAATTGTTGAAAGAAAAACTAAACTCTTTAAGACCAGGTTCCCTTGGAAAACTCTAAAACATAGAAGGGCTCAGGTTTTTTTTGTTGGGTCGAAAGAGTAGAGAAATCGCTAAAAGATTGCGATGACCACTGTATGCATTTTTCTTGCGAAAAAAAAATTTAAACATTTAGAGTTAGTACCCTTTTGCTGAACAGGTGCGATATGATGCTTGTTGTGCTCGTCTGCTTGTATAAATAGCGATTATGGTTATAGTGGCTGCTGCTTGTTTGCCTTTAGTCTTTCTTAAGCTATTAATAATTTATGCATTGGCTTAATTATGATGAAGATTTGGCAAGAAAATATAAATAAAAAAAATCAATACTAAAAACCACAGATATTGCATAAATTTCCACATAAGCCGAAACGCAAAGTCCATGCGATTTGAGTCAGATTGTAATGCTGTGACCTCCGATACTAAGTTGTGACTCATTAATGCACTCAGCTAATTTTGTTTTCCAAATAAAGAGAAATCATTAAGTTCGAAATCATATAAAATGAAATGATCACTAGCAATAACGGATGTTTTTTTAAAGTTTCATTTTCCGATAACGAGTATACCGTCTCGAAATGGTAAGATCTGGCAAGGCTACTATTAACTGCGCTTAGTTTGGTTTGCCACTTCGCCTCCGGTTTTTATAAGAAACTTATTGGTTTTTATCACCAAATATAATCGAGTTGTCGCAGCCGGTTCTATGCACCGGCTCGACCCGAAGAAGATATTCTTCGGCCAAGGGCTATCACCACAACACTTTTTGCCGCTACAACAACTCTCCATCTTTTAGAAGAGGTTGTAATGAAAGGAACATTTGTTCCGTTGTCATTTTCCATAACGCTTTTCGTTTCGGTTGCCAACCTTGATATATCTAATCGTATACTTGGTGTCGAAAATTCATTTAATTTTTCCAGAATCCCATTATAATGCACCTGAATACTTTTGACCCCCCGTTAGCTTTGACTCGAAAACCTGTCGCAAGCTTTGAGGCAAAGCTAATTATTAAATTATTTAACTTTTGAACTTTACAACAAGCAAAAAACAAAAATAATGAGAACTCCTATGGAGTTTGAAAGAAAACCTCCTTTGCTTAAACTGTGAACATCATTCGCAGACTTTGGAGAAGTAAAAACCAAATCGGCCATGGCTCAAACAAAAACTTTTGTGTGTCAAAAACTAATGTAATTTGTTAAAAGTGCCACGCTGGTCTAGATAAGGTCGCGCACACTCACAAATACTTATTTTTTATTGCATCATGTCCACCCAGTATGACATTGCAAAATTTTAAAACCGGCCAAGATAAGACTAAGACCACATCTTCTAGACAAACACACGAAATTGGCTCGTCAAATTCATAGAAAATAGCCATAAATTGTTAAAATTATAAACCTTCGATTACATGTTGATTTTAATGTTAATTTAATAAACCGATGTTACAACTACATTCCAGTATATGGCATATTTCAGGCATATGTATCATTACCTAGCTTAAGATATTCAGCAGCTTCTTTTTCATTATGATGATCTTCAACATCATTATCGCCTCATAGCGAGATGACGATCATCGTATTGCGCATGCGTAATAATCATTAGCCATGAAATTAATTTCGAAATATTTCCACTTAATTTGCTTATTTTCAACATCGTTAACAACGGCCACAACGAAACGCGTCAGCCAGCAAACAACACCGCCACACATCATCGGGGCAGATCCCAGACGAATGTTTACAGCGAAAACTTAAATAAACAGCATAAAAAAATTAAAAGAAATAAAAAGTGTCGCAAATGCGCCAACAAAGTTCATTATCAAAAAGATGTGGTAAAACTCGTGCAGTTTGCTGTAACAAATAACGTCAATACCCACTATTAGGGATGTCGATATCAAAAAAATAAAATCTCGAGGGATTTATAAATTTCGCATCGAGGATTTTCGCCACATAATTTTAAAGCACAACAAAAAATGTCAATTAAAAATTAGTCTGAACAACAAAAGTTTTGTTGGATTAAGGTTATTACTACTGCAATGAGCAAGTGTTAAAATTAAAGGAACTAAAGGAAATTTAAGTCGACATAAGATGATAAATATGATTTTTAATACAATTATACCCATGCAATATAGTCAAAGTTAGCGATTGTTACCACCGACTGTAGGGACAACCGATAGCTTTGTATTAATTATTTGTTGTTACCCAACAATTTATTTTAAATATCCAATAATAGTTTTTATATTTTTTTCTTTTTGTTTATATTTATTCGGTCTTTTATCATTATTATGACTTGAACAGTTTTGATTCTGGTTCGAGACCTTGGTGAAATGTATTTACTATGGTTGCCAGGCAGACTGTACAGCTGTTTTTAAACCCGCCAAGGTTTTTTTTTCAGCAGTCTTTGGCAACAAATCAAATGACTTATACGGAAGACTCATTTTAATTGATGAGAATTACCCTTTGTGTATAGTCTTCGAACTGTGCCTAGAGCAATCTTCAATGCGCAATATCATTTCCACCAATTCCGTTACACATGGGTCTTCGTTGAAAACCACAAATGCAAAAAGCACAAACAAAGTGTGTATGTTTTGTGCGTACATATATTCATACATGAGTTGCACATTAGGGCGTACCAATCCTTTTTATTAGTTTTTTCTTTTTGTTTGTATTTATTTTTATATTAATTTCGCTTTTAAAATTGAAGTAACCATAAACATTATGATATTTTTTTGAGTTCATCAGATAAACATAGACACAAGTAAATCTTAAAATAAATCCACATTTAGATTTGTAAAATATTCTTTAATTTGCTTATCCTTAGTACTGACTTACTTATGCTGACTCCACCACCTCTTGTCGGTCTGCTAAAGAACTGATTGGGAGGTCTTGGGCGTGCTTTCTTCAGTTTCTAATCCCAAGCCCGAGATTCTCCACCGGAATCTCGGGCTTTCCTCGCAGCGCTTTTTGCGGTGTTTATTGTCGAACGCCTTCCTGGCTGGAGCGTTCGTTTCCATTCGACCTTCATGGCCAATCCAGCGCAATCGTTGTATTTTGATTCACCTAACTACATTCATGCCGGGGTACATCTCATACAGATCTCGGATCATCTGACGTATATACTCCCTGTCCACGCATCTGGGTCCGTAGATTTTACGTAGGATTTTTCTCTCAAAGACTGCCAATACAATTTCATCCGCTTTTGAAAGCTCCCATGTTTCGCTGACATAAAGAAACACAGGTGGTATCAGTGTAAAGTGTAATTTTCGTTTTTAGGAAGAGGTCTCCCTTTTTAAGCTGTTTACCGATCGCAAAATAACATCAATTTGCCAACAAGATCCTAAGTTTTATTTCAGTGCTGACATCGTTCTTTTGGTATATGGCGGATCCGAGGTATACAAATTTCTCTACTACTTCGACGTCGAAGCAATCTTGCTTTTCTTTCGTCTCGGCGCATCTCTAGCAGTTGCCAGCATCATTTTGGCCTCATTTGCTATTAGACCCATTATTTAATATTTGAAAAAGCTCCAGTAACATCTCGCTCTCTTCTGCCGACAATGTCAATGTCGTCTGCATACGCGAGAGGGATGTGGCCCTTTTTTACGTTTTCTAGGATTCTCTCCATTAAGATGTTAAAGAACTTACACGATAAGCTATCACCTCTTGTCTGAGACCTATTGTCGTAGTGAATGGTTCGGAGAGGTCACTTCAAATTTTAACTCAGTATTTGTTAACACTCAGTCTCATTTTACAAAGGCGTGCAAGTTTTGATGGTATCCCATACGCATACATGGTTTGAATAATTGATCTCTTTACTTGTAATATGCTTACCCATATAACAAGGTATAATGACTAAGTGCTGATGTCTTTTACTCCTTTAAGTAAATGAGATAAACCCCATTTTTATTATACCTTTAATTAAGTATCACTATTTGAATCCTTTGAGCGATATCCGTCTGTTTATCTTTCGTTGTAGTCAAAGTACAGATCGCAAGTAGGAGCCAATTTCGACGAAACTTAGTATATTATTCAGGTTTAGTCCAAGGAAGCCGATTTCAGAAAAAGATATAAATTGACATTAAATTTTGGGGAAAATCGAAGAATCAACTGTTTTCTTGTTAAATACTCGAAAAGTTGAATCCGACTTTTGCTTAAAACTATACTATACAGACAATTGACAATACTGATTTGAGGTCTTAACAAGTCAATTTAAATTGACTTTAAATTTGGAAAAGTCAAAAAATTAGCTTTGTTTTTTTTTCTGAAATACTCGAAAAGTCGAATCCTACTTTTGCTTGTAAGTTGTAATTTAAGGTCCTGCTGACCGACAACCATTTTTCACCTAATCTTGCTTAACTTGAGTTTACTTGTGTGATAGTCGTGCACACTAAATATTGCATCAAGGCGGCTGACTCATACTTATGAGTAATTATATCAATAATTATGTCAGCAATTTTAAAAAAATTGTCTTCCATCATAACTTGGTTCTATTAGAATGTAGATACAAGTTGTCTCGATTCGGTACAATTTGGGTTAAACATATGCATAACAAATACAATTGACACTTTTTTGTCAAGTTTAAAGAATTGTTATAAGAAAAAACCGGGCTGGATATGTTATAAACCCCCAGTTGCGGGATTTTTTTTTACCAAACAAAAATAGTGTTTCTACCGCCATCTCTATAGTCTATTTCGGTAATGGAACCGTCTGTTCTTGTAAGTAAAGAGACACTTTATCGCTGCTGGGAAATGCATGAATGCAAGAGGGAATGTATTACGGTTTGGGCCGGTTGTCTTAGTGCATGATAATGAAACTAAATATTTTACTTTCTGATCGGTATTTTTTTCAACTTCGTTTTCGCCTGGGCACACGTTGTTTGAGTTTCAGTTTCGATACTTTGGAGTCTTGTTTAGTTTTTTTGTTTGTTTATACGCTTTAAACATAAGACTGCCAGTCAGTCATCCAGCCAGCCTATTGTGTAAAGTGTATAATTGAGTTTTGGTGTTTTTTTCAGGTTGTATTTATATTGAGCTCATGTTTTGTAGCTGCAGTTCATCATGTTTGAATTTCATATTTATTTTTTGTTTGTTTTAATATCGCTCTACTAGTTTTGACGACACACTGGCAACATACTTAAATTCAGTGTTTAGTGCGGGTTTGATTTTATGGTTTTCAGTTCAGGGAGATGACGAGCGAAAATTAAAATCTATGTTAGTTAAAAACGCAAAGTTTGAGTTTTTTTTTCGCTTTGAGAAAGGGTATACTTAAATGCCCGTATAAATACATTTGTCTATGTACTAGACAAACGTGGGTACTTAGATACTTACGAATATACCGATTTTGAAATAGTTTCTATTTATATTTGTACACTTTGCCCCACATAATGGGATTATTCCAAATGTATGCTCTGCTCTATAGCTTCGCTCAATGAATATTTATTTCATTCATGTGAATTGTGTCTATAGTTAAGTCTGATCATCATAGTAAATGGTAATCTCTCTGTATCAACTAAAAGTTTTCAACGCCTCAAGTACGAAGAGGTTTTAATACAATGATTGTCAATTTTAAAGGAGCTTAATTGAAATAATTAATAAAGAGACCAAAATTCTACAATATGTTTGTATATCCTACACAGCATAACAAGGAAGCTCAAAGTATACGGTCCGATATGGCTGAATATATAATATCCTAACCCACTCTTGTATATAGAAGACTTTACGCTTCTGTGTATTCTTGAGCAGTAGGACCTCAATTTCCGATTTGACGTTTGTTTGGGGCTATATAAAAAAACACGAATCAATTTGGTTCAATTTTATCAGAGTACCGGGCGACCAGATAAGAATGATAGGAACAAAGTTTTAATTAAACTATAACTGAGATTTCGAATCGATTCTGCCTTTGTTTTAAAGCTGCATTTATTTCATGATGCTTGAAACTATTCAAGACTTTCCTAGCAGTCTGCACAATTTTTGATGACTAGCCAATATTTAAAAACTGTCCATTAAAGATGAGCCGCCAATTGTATTCTGATTTATAGTCAATATTTTAAAACTATCCATAAAATTTGTGCCACCAAATTATTTCTCAAAACAAATATTTAACAGACATATTTAGTCTGTTAAATATTTGTTTACCATTTTAAAGTTAATAAAATGAAGACGGATTGACATATATAAGTAAATTATAATAGACTTTCAGAAGAAAACTGTTTTTTCACCTATCTCTTATTCCTTTTTTTTAAATTATGCTTTAAATTTTGTCATTTTATATTTAAATTAATTTGATTTTTGTAAATTTTCCCGTTTCAGATGACTTGTGGCATATCTTGTGTGGACAAGACGCTCAATAAAACCTTTTATCACTTGGGCAAATTTATAGCCAAACATCCGGGATATTTTATAATAGTGCCAATATTATTAACTTTACTATGTATAACAGGGTAAGTCTCTTCCAATAATTATACCAATTTTAATCTACTCGTACTCGCATACCATTTCTAGCTTAATTACTTCAATACAAAATTATAAAAGTTTGTCGAATTGATTGCTCGGTTGAAATAGCCAGTCTGACAAACGGAAGACTAATTGTTAACCGACACGTTGTGGAATGAGACTATGTTGGACCATGTCATAGCATAAATGTTAAAGTTTGACAGCGTTGTCACCGGACACGTTAATGCTATAAATATACTTGAATTTAACTCCTCATATAAATCGATACGAAAATGATTGCGAATGATTTACTAGGACATTTAGATTGAGGTTACTAAACTAACATTAGTTGGCTTCAAGTCGCTACGGAAACTAGTAAGGTGTTACCAGACTGTTTTGTCACCAACTGGTTTACATGATACACCATGCTCCTTGTTAATCCTAAGTGTTTTTAGGAGCCAATATTTCTATTGAAAAGTTAGACATTTTGGGACTTTATGATTTTAAGTAGAGAATGATTAAATGTCTTGAAATCAAATAGGTCCAAAGCTCCTTTTTAAATTAGATAATGCTACTCTAGGTCAAGTTTTAAAATCGAGTTTGCTTAATAACCAATTTGGGTAAAATTGGACATTTATGGCCCATAATTTTCAACAGCCATCATACAATGGCCCTTTTCAATTTTTTGTAGGGTGTAGCAGTTTATTGTGATTCTACGCCCTAAGGCTTTAATCATGGTGACTCCTAACACAAAGATGCACAACAGCTACCGCTCCTGCAGGTTTCTTTGGAGGTTACGAGTTTTAGTTATGCTGTGGAAACATATCCTACCTCTTGGTAAGGGGTTAAGGGCCATTTTATACTTCTGTTTATTTATGGATCGTTCTACGCATCTCCTATCCAAAACATAACCTGCTTTTTTGGGTAATAAATGTCGCCCTATTCACCGACAGGCAGTTTCCAGTTGGTCAGGCTATAAAAAACGTATAGAGGCTACCGCGGGTACCCGTATATAAGAACATCTTTTATATATTATATAAGTATTTTTTGCAAAACACCGAGCAATTATTTATAACTATTTTTAGTTGCATATTAGAGAAAAAGACGCATATAAGAAAAAAACTTGTGGTTATTCTTGACTTTCTTATATCCGTTATCTACTGTATTTCACTTTGAATCTCGGATAACCGTTTTATTGCATTATGCTACCACGTATCGAAAGAGTTTTTATATATTTGTAATTAAAATAAATTTCCTACCTTTTTTATAATTGCCCCTCTTACTTTCTTTTCCAGCTATCAACAGCTAAAATATCAAATAGATCCAGAATATTTATTTTCACCAGTCAACGGAGAGGGCAAGGCTGAACGGGCTGTGGTCGAGCAATACTTTAAGGTCAACTATACACATCGATTCAATGTCGGTCGAATAACTAGACCAGGTAAGTCTTTTAATAAAAATAAAATGTGGTATACCATTCTTATTTCAAATGAAATCGCCAATTTCCTGTGGATTGTTGAGTGAGGTCGAGTGGTGCCACTACGCCATGTTGCAGTTTTTTCGAAAAATTAAAGACGCTTTTCATTTCTATAGAATTTCATTTAAGGCTAATTTCAATTACGACTGAAGAAGTCATGTTCGTTCCTAAGTACAAGCGGCTTTTTCATCTTCTCCTCGTCGGTGTTCTTTCTACGTCGCTTTTGTTATAAGCACGGAGCACATTTGCCTCCAATCACTGATTGTGGTGGCGATGGTGTTGGTGGTGGCGGTGGGACTGAGTTTGTTTTCATTTTAAATATAAAGTAATAAGAGCGCGATTTAATTCAATTTACTAAAGCTAAACTGTAAATTTAAACATGAATCTAGAATCGGAATCAGAAGCATACATGCTAACCACTCTCCTGCCTACACTCCGGCACTGTGGTGGTGGCGGCGGCGGCTGGTTGGTGTCATTTCCATTCCATTCATTCATTCATTGGCGGTGGCGGCGGGGCTGATGTTGCTGTTGCTGATGATAATGATGTGTTATTCTAGTTGTATTAGATTTGCAAAACACTGCGAAACTGTAAAAAGAATTTCACAGAATCGTCTGGAAGCATCCATCCATCCATCCAACCATTCATCCAATCATCGTCGTTCACTTTAGCTTTAGTTTACTTTTCTTTATTGTACGTCACTTAAACGTAACATATAGACGGACGAACGGACGGACACTTGTAGTTACCTACGAACGAGCGTTTTTTTCACTCGCTCTCATATGCATAAAATTATCATCTTCTCGGATTCTTAAGTGGTGCAAACAACAACAACGAAATAAAAGAAAATCACTGTACGGACCTCCGAAGAAACTGCGATATATTTTCGACTCGACTACAAAGATTTAAAATCACAGCAACAACAACAACAAACTGAAAAGAGACAACAGCGAAATCATGAAGAAAGGAACACAGCAAAAGTGAGGATGATGAACTAATTCATGAAATCTCAAATAAAAATAATTTACATATGCTCAGACATACCTACTTTCCACTGACGTCTTGCCATGACCGCATGTCCAAATTTCAGCTACTTCGGCAAGAAAGAAAAAAGCCTCTTGATTTTCTGTTTTCTATGTGTCTGTCTTCTTTTTAATTTTAAAGAAATTTAAATTTGCGTTTTTTTCGAGATTTTTTCTTTTTGTTTGTTGTTGTTTGTTTGTTGGAGGCTTTGTGTGGTGGCCTGGCCGATCTTTAATTCCCACACCCATTTCGGCACACACGCTCACATGTGCCCAATGTTGATTAGTGTCATTTGTCTAAGGCGCATTTGCTGGCGTTTGAACTACCAGTTGTGTTCAATCAAGATTTGAATCATTTCATTTCCATTTAATAGATAAACGGGGCCAAAAGCTGTAATTACATGACAGGATGACTCATGTAAAACTGGGCTACTACTTTGTTTTTCACCCAACACCTTTTAACCTAAAAACTGACCTTAACCCATATTTCGTGGTCTACTTAAAAAAGCTACAAGTATAAACATACTTCGGCTTGTGTTTGTATCTGCTTTTATACAGACGAAAAACTTTATATTAACCTACTTAAACTGCCAAGGTTTTCAAACAACGATTTTGAAAATGTACATAAAAAGACCTAAAACCAAATATCACATACAATTTTAATTAAGGGTGTCGCCTCTAATTTTATAGCAACAATTAATTTTATTTAACACACCTGTCTATAATGAAGATATTGATAAGATCTTTTAAAAGTATATCATCTCTTGTTGCATCATTTAAACGTCCTTCACGGAAATGTTGGCACATGTATGTAAATGCCCTTGAAATTTGTATTTTCCTCAATAATTAAATACTGTAAGTCGGGGGTATTGGTCCATGGTCTATTGGTTGGTATTGGGAAAAAAACGAACTGCTGACTTTGCTAGGTAATAAAAAGGGCGACAATGGCAAGAATTGACTGCAGCCAACTTCACTTTGTTGGTGTCACAAAGACCGCCTTTACAAGGATCCGTTGCTTTTTAAACTTTTTTTTCCCATATACATGCAATGCATTGCGTTGGTGGGTGGAAAGAAAGAGAGCGGAGGGGGGAAAGGGAGTATTGGGAGGGAGCATTTGTCTTGAATTTCTGGATGTCGTAATTGGTGGGTAATAAATTTGCCGGAAGTCGATTCCACTAATTCGATCTGTGGTGTAAAGTGCGGTCAACCGGCCAATCGATAACAAACGGGTGTGAATTCCTAGAAATTCGTGTATCCCAGCCGAACATCCTCACGTCAGGAATAAGAATACGAATGGTTGAAGAAAACACAACGTGAAAGTAAGGATAGAACAGCGACACACAACCCACATTTCGACGATGATCCGGGGAGACAATATAGTTGGATGCCCTACAGTCACCTATCAGCACCATCGCTCTAATTTGAACACGATCAAGAAGTTCCAAGGATGAATTTGCCCATATATGGGAGTTGTATTCCATCTTTGGCCTAATTTAGGTTGTCAAAAAGATCAGAAGGAGTGAAATATTTCTTCCGCCGCTTTAGGAAGCCTACACACTTGAGTGCTTCTTTCGACACTTCGAATACATGCCTCGCCCAACGAGCGTCACATTGTATTTTTATGCCCAGAACATCAAGAGCATATAATTGTTCGATATCCATACCATCGATAGATAATGACGACACTGATGGGTCAATGAATCGCTTGTGAGATAACATGCAGCACTTTGTCTCACGCGCATTAAAATCTACTCTATTACCTCGACCCCATTCAGAATTGGCCAGCCAATCCAGGCCAAGTGTTTCATCCATATTTCGCCTTTTGTCTTCAATATCTTGAAGACTCGGCCTACGGTCGGATGAATATGAATGACATAGGTTGCTGTCATCCGCAAAAGAGTAGATTGGATTCACGGTCTGAACCAAAAGATCGTTAATAGAAATGAGAAATAAAAGAGGAAAGAAATAAGAAATAAAGCCCTGTAGAGCACCTACGGCCATCCTATGTTTGTTGGATGAGAACCCATCTGCAACAACTCTTATAGTGCGATCTCTAAGAATGCTCGATATGAATCGAGCAAAAGTATTACCGACACCAAATGCTTTGAAATGAGTGCACCGTGCCAGACTCTATCAAAGGCCTTTTAAAAAACAGAATCACGACCTTACTATCACCAAAGTGTTGGATAGTCCGACTCCAACGCTCCGTTAAGAAAGCGATTTCTACGGAAGCCATACTGTCGATCACTAAGCAGGTCATTGGACTCGAGATACCTTACAAGATGATGGATAACCATTCGCTTCATTACCTTGGAGAGCGCAGAGCAAATTGCGATGGAATATAATACGATTATTGGCTTCACCCTGTTTAGCGATCGGCTGGACGTTCGCAACCTTCCATCACGCTGGGAAGACTCCCGCACGATAAGCAAGATTGAAAAGGTTGCGTAATGGATGGGCTAGCGTCGAAGAGGACTTGCATAGGACAAAAGCCGAAATACCATCAGGGCCCGGGACTTACTAACATCGAGATTAGCAAGAACCCTTTAAACCGGCTGTTTGTGCACGGTTTTCATGGCATTCGATGTGGACAATCGGTTGACGTCCGAATAAATGTCGTCTTAAAGTCCTTACGAATGTGTCGAGGAGGTGTACCTACCATCAGGATCTGATGGTTTAGATGACTTGGCAGGTACAAATTAATACCTATTAAATATGCCATTATCATCACGAAAGGGCTACACTTCTGAACTAATAATATTGTGTTTTGTTAACTACAATTAAAAATTAGACAAAATATGATGCAAAAGTGGTTTTGGTATTACGATAAGTAAATTCACTAGAAATTTCTAAATTAAACCTATTTTTTTCAAAATTAAAATATTTTTTGAACAGTGACTAACCGACTACTCTTGTATCTATATTTGAATAGAAGACAAGTTTTTAACAAAATTTCAAAGTGACATTGATTTTCGTGGCTGCACACTGCTTTTATAGCAATTTCGGGTCCGTGACGAACTTCATCAGAAGGCTTAGCAGCAAACCTAACTCTTTATGACCAGGTTTTCACCAAACCAATGAGAACTACAGTTGTAAATCTCGCTTTTCAAGTTTTCTTCACACAATTGCCCACGAAAATACTTATACAATTTACTATTACTACCTATCTTGAGATTTCGCGGAACGCGACTTATTTATTCTCGATTGCAGAATATGGACACACGTTGCGAAATTCCAAACCCTTTTTGAAGTATTTTTTTTTGAACACAGACACCACTTTATGTAATGTAAGCTTCCCTTTCCAGAAGCTCAAAGCTTTTCCTACATAATGTATTATTAAAATATTAGTTATAAAACAAATAAACAAATTTATAAAAAGTTCGAGATTTCTCAACTGTCTGTTCTAAAGACAAGATGACCTGTACTATTTGTAATAACTTTTCTATTCTCTGACGGCCTGACCTGTTGTATTCGTATATCCTTGCAACAGTCGCGCTGGCATCTAAGCGAGTTGATGTAAACATTATAAACGGGATAATTATCTCGAATTCTCGGTGAAAGTTCCTTGTTTCAATTTTTTAATTTACTCGAATGAGAATCCGTGTAATCTAAACTGAAAAATAAATTTAGACTGATCAAAGATTCATGTTCCAATATTTAAAACAAGAAACTTTCACCGAGAATTTGAGATATTTATCCCTTTTATTATTTACGGGGAATGAGTCATGGGATAGAAAAGTTATTTAAAATGGTACAGGTGACAGTATCTTTGAAGAAAGTCTCCAACTTTGCTGAGTTTTTAACACTGGATAACCTACAATCCTCTTTGCTCTTTGGCTATTTTTATCTCTTTCCTTTCGTGCTTTTGATGCCATTTATTTTTCAATCTACAATTTGCGGACAATTATTCTCGCCACAAAAAAAGTACCTTGTCGCCTTTGCTCTGTAGTTCTGGCAGACAATCGTCTAAAGAAAATCAATTCAATTGTTTTCCACACGTCCATAGATTTATTATCGAATATCAGCAACAACAAAGCAAAAGCAATATATTTTTATGATTTTGTCACAAAAAAAAACAAAAAAAAAAAAATTAAAAAAATACATACAAAAACTCGTTATGGGAGCTCACATTTCATCAAATGGATGGTCACGTAGTGAATGCAACGTATGCTTAGAAGACCACACGGTTTACCGAGACCTCTCCAAACGCTCACTCACCCACTAGCGGTTATTAAGCATATTGGCTGTATGCAAAGCAAAACTCGATAATTATTTTTTTTATAATCCTAATGTTTTTAACGATTTTCTTTTATTTCGTTTTTAGGACGTTTTGGTCGTGTAATTGTCATACCAAAAGATGGCAATGACAACATGATACGGCGGGAAATATTCCAAGAGTTACGTCAGTTGGACGATATCATACAAAACGCCACCGTCACCTATGATGGCGAAAGTTTCACGTATAAGGACACTTGTGCCCGTTGGGAGAATGAGTGCTTCGAAAATGACATTTTGAATTTGGACTATATAATGGATGATGTAAGTTGGCAGCTCTTGACAACCTTCTTCAGGAGAACTTAGTTAATTAATGTCGTTATACTTTCCTTGCAGATTGAATCCGGTGAATTAAATTTGACCTTTCCTTTGATGTTCAATCCGGTGACCTGGGATGCCCATGCCTTTCCGGTGTTCTTTGGTGGCACTAAAGTGACCGAGGACAATATCATAGTCACGGTTCCGGCCATACAACTGGTTTACTTTGTTACAGCCGATACCAAACGGCAAGATGCTAAGTACGTTTATTAGGAATTCATTTCTCCCCTTCTCTCTTGACTGACTTATAATTTCCTTTAATACTTTGCAGAGGTGCCGAATGGGAAGAAACATTTTTAAACGTTGTTGGCAATGCCGAGAACTCTGGCTTGTTTAAACACATCTCCGTTTCTTACTTTGCCTCCCGAACGCTGGACCATGAGCTAGAGAAGAACACTCAAACGGTGGTGCCGTATTTCAGTTCCACCTTTATATTGATGGCCTTGTTCAGTGTTATAACCTGCATGATGGGCGATGCGGTGCGCTCCAAACCTTGGTTGGGCTTAATGGGCAACATTTCTGCGGTTATGGCCACCTGTGCTGCTTTCGGTTTGGCCATGTACATGGGCATTGAATTCATTGGCATTAATTTGGCGGCTCCCTTTCTAATGATTGGTTAGTATTTTGTTTTTTTTTCAAAATCTCTTTTTAAGCTGAACTAATTCCATTTTCTTTTATCCTTGTCAGGTATTGGTATCGATGATACTTTTGTTATGTTGGCCGCCTGGCGCCGAACGTCTTTGAAATTATCGGTTCCCGAGCGTATGGCCCATACAATGTCTGAGGCTGCCGTCTCCATAACCATTACATCATTGACAGATTTAATATCATTTTGGATTGGCGTTATAAGTCCCTTCAGATCGGTTCAGATCTTTTGCAAATACTCCGTGTTTGCTGTGGGCTTCACCTTCTTGTGGCACATAACATTCTTCGCGGCCTGCATGGCCATTTCCGGTTATCGGGAGCATCAAAATCGTCATGCCATTTTTGGATGTAAAGTAAAGGCTTTGTCGGTAGCAATAAAAGGTAAGTGGGGGTCTTATAAATAATATGGGATTAGTCATTATCTTGTCACTCACATTAATGGATGAGAGTTTCTGTACCGGAGTAAAATTGAATGTACTATAACTGAACAGGTTGGAACAAATACAATTTTTTTTAAATGAACAAAATTCATTTTTTTCCAAGTATTATGCCTTTATAAGTAAAAACACACATTACCATCAATTGCAATAAAACTTCGTCCAAGTGTCCGCCTTGTTGTAGCGGCAAACCTTACCAGGGTGACAGCCCTTGGTCGAAGAATTGCTGCTTCGGGCCTATCCGGTGCGTAGAACCGGCTGTCGTGGGATCGAAGTGCTTTTGTCGTGTCCGCCTTGACTGGCTTCGCAGTAGCTCCTACCACTCCAATTTGCCATGGCCTTGTTGATAATTTTGGACTGAAGCTTACGTAAAGGGTGTTTTTTATTGAGGTATAGAACTTCGAATTGAAATAAAACACAAGAAAATCGTTTTAATGTCCATCAATTTGGCTTTATTGGAAGGATAATTTTATGCCATTAATGTTTAAATATGATTTCGGGCATGTGGCCGCCGCGGCTGGCTCGAATAAAGCCAATTCTACAGGTCCAATTTTCAACCACTTTTTCGAGCATATGGGGCCGTATGTTGGCAATAACGCCACGAATGTTGGCTTCCAAGTCCCCTAACGTGTTTCTGGTTTGTTGGCGTAGACGAGCGACTTCACATATCCCCAAAGAAAATAATCCAATGGTCCATGTTAACCGATCCATGGTTAACCGAATTAATTGCTCTGATGGACGATTATGTCGACCATAAAATGGACGGAGCTTGCGGTGAACTTCGCGAACTGAACCATTACTTTCGAAATAAATTTGCACGATTTGCAAGCTTTGTTCTTTTGTCAACCTGTTCATGATGAAATGGCAAACCAAACTAAATATTAATTACTTGACAGCTGACAAAATGGCCGCCAGTTAAAAAAGTGATGCCAACTTAATGTTCTATACCCCAAAAAACACCCCTTATTACTTGGATAATATTGGCCTTAAGTGCTTGAATCGTTTCTGGACATTTGGCATAACATCGGTCCTTTACGTTTCCCCACAAAAATAAGTTCAAACGCTTTAAATCGCAGCTCGCAATCCTGTCAACTTAGGAGTTTGATTTCGTAAAAATCGATCGTAGCTTGGCGCGCCTTCCTGCATAAAATAGAGGTCGTCTAAAACCATGTCTTCAATTTCAGTAAAAAAAAATCGTCGGATAACATGGCTCTGTAACGCCCACCGTTGACCGAAACTTTGTCCCAGCCTCATTTTTGGAGAAATATGGTCCAATGATGCCACAATCCGCAAAAAACTTTGTAAAAGCATTGGCCTCTCGAAAATAACGTGTAGGTTTTTCTGAGCCCCAGATGCGGCAATGTGGTTTGTTGTAGTGGCAACGGTGTGCCGGTCTGACAGCCCTTGGCCGAAGAATTGCTCTTCGGGTCAATCCTGTCCAAAGAACCGGCTGTCATGGGGTTCTGGTTGTTAACGTAGCCGCCGAAATGAAATTGCGCCTTTTCAGAATAGTTGATTTTTTGCTCAAAATCGTTGTCCAATCAAGCAGCTCTTAAGCCCAAACAGCAAAGGGACAACGAAGAGTAAGGGCACTCATTTCGTTTTGTAATACATACTAACTTCTTGTCCAGATTTCGAGTGGGAGACAGCTGTCATAAGAGTAGCTTAAAGTAAGTGGGTCTTGTTTAAATTGATTGAAAAGGGTGTGCTTTATAAGGTGCAACATGACACGCTTTAAAATATGACCCACACAGTCCTGATGGTGAGATTTTAAAGAGATATTTTCCTTCGGTTTGAGCAATAAGACTTCAAGGTGCTATATAAGAAACCTTTTCAAACTCATGTGACTAAAAATTGAATGAAAAACAAATAATTATTCTATCAATAAACCTAATATAATTAAAATTCCTACATTGCTCCTTGTTGGTTTTACATTTGTCTTCGTCCCATTTTCTTTACAGAAAAACGCAATATATTCTATAGAGCCATCATGTCCGGCGGCATTAACCGTGAAGATCCCGACAATCCCGTCGATAACAAAGATCACATTCTGATGAAATTCTTCCGTAACAATTTGTCCGCTATTATTAACAATAACTGGTGCAAATTTTTCATTATACTCATCTTTGGAGCCTACCTGGCCGGTGCTTGTTATGGCATAACCCAAATAAAAGAAGGACTCGAACGTAGAAAGCTCTCTAGATCCGATTCATATTCTGTGGAGTTTTTCGATCGCGAAGATGATTACTATCGTGAATTCCCCTATCGTATGCAGGTTAGTAAAATATATTTTCACTTTTCGAATTTTAAGCTAATTTGACATGTTTTCGTTTTTATCCTTATTTAGGTTATCATTACCGGTGACTTGAACTATTCCGATCCCATCATACAAGATCAAATAGAAGAGCTAACACGCAATCTGGAAAATACTTCGTATGTTACCTCCTCCCTGTACACCGAATCGTGGCTGCGTTCATTTGTGTCCTTTGTCGATCGCAATAATGACTATTTGAATTTGACACTGGATACGGAGCAGGAGTTCATTGAAGCTGTCAAGGAGCATTGGTTGTTCCCCGGAAATCCCTTCTCGCTGGATGTCAAGTTCAATGAGAATGGCACCAAGATAATTGCCTCGAGATTTTTGATTCAAGCCGTCAACATTACCGACACGAATCATGAGAAAGTTATGGTGCGAGATTTGCGTCAGATCTGCAAAGATTCGCCCCTGAATGCCACCATCTTCCATCCCTACTTTGTGTTCTTCGATCAGTTCGAATTGGTACGTCCGACATCGGTGCAGTCCATGGTGATTGGTGCCATCATCATGATGATCATCTCCTTTATATTTATACCCAATATTTTGTGCTCCCTGTGGGTAGCCTTCTCTGTGATATCTATCGAAATGGGCGTGGCCGGCTATATGGCACTGTGGGATGTCAATTTGGATTCGATATCCATGATCAATTTGATTATGTGCATTGGTTTCTCGGTGGACTTTACCGCTCACATTTGCTACACTTACATGTCGTCGAAGAAAAAGAGTCCCAAGGCTAGAGTACGCGAGGCCTTCCATTCGTTGGGCTTGCCAATTATTCAAGGTTCAAGTTCCACGATTTTGGGCATTATCGCCTTGCTGTTGGCTCAAAGTTACATCTTCTTGGTCTTCTTCAAAATGGTGTTCTTGGTGATCTTCTTTGGTGCCATGCATGGCTTGTTCTTGCTGCCCGTGTTGTTGTCCCTCTTTGGCCCGGGCTCTTGGCAAACATGGACCGGTCGGGACACAAATTCCGAAGACGAAATCGATGAAATTGATGGTAAAATCAAAATGGCCAAAATGGACAAGAACTTTGCCAATACTTTCTACATGCCCTATGCCGCCAATGCCAGCGGAGTGAATGGCGTTAACGGTTTCACTTCAAAGGGTTTCCTGGGAGCTCCTTATAAAGCCTATGGCGATGAAAAAGACCTAGGTATTGGCACTTCCGGGGAAGACTCATCGGAGAGTAGTTCCTCACGTTCACAAAGGCGACAGGCTTTGGAAGATGAACACACCCAGAGACGCTATGAAGAGGGCTGGAGAAAGTCGTCGTACCACGATTTATTTGCCAGCAATGCTCAGTCACAATTCCAAGCCCATCCCGCCCTCTACAATCAAAAAGTCAGCGCGCACGAATGGCGGGCACGCCTCGAAGAACATCAGGAACGCAAAAGATCTAGTGGTGGACCTGCGTTACCAGGCGATCGCTTTGCCTATGACAATTTTGGAGCTGATCTACAGAGACGTCATGACACACATGGCGATTTCATAGACGATGATGTGGAACGCCGTCATATCACGCCAACCTCCTCGCTGGATGAACGCTCCCGCCGTAAGTACAGATCTGTACTGCCACATGCGAGCACCATTGCGCCCGGTAGTGGTGATGAGAGCAGTTATCATCAACAGCCCGCACAAGCGAATACTGCCGGCGGACCACTTGCCACAGCCTCTGCCAAACGCTATCAACGCCGGCGTTCTTCCGACGAGTCCACCCGACACTTTCAACGCTGGCCCACGTCCAATATCGAAGAGAGATTTATGAGGCGCCAGTCGCCGTCACGAAATCAAAGTCTGGCCCATGAAGATGGTGACTATCCCACATTTCGTCCAGAGCCGCCGCGGCGTTCCTCCTCCCATCATAATCTCTACTATCCCAGCCAGCCAAAGTCACAACAACAGCAACAGCAACCACCCAAATATCAGTTTGGCTATCATCACTGATATTGATGATCCAGGCGTTGGAGGGTGATGAGAAGGAGAAGAAGAAGGAGGTATGACAAGACGTATGACGCATATGATGTGACATTAGGAATTCAAAACTATTATTATGTATTTTTTTTATAAATTAATTATTCTAATTTTTATATTGAGTTGAACAGGAACATGGATAAATGCAAAATGTAATATTATTGTTTAAGTAGCTTTTAAGTTAAAGCTTAAGAAACAAATAGCAACTGGACGGAAGGACGGACTGAACATTTTGAAAGAAAGTTTCAAATTGGAAATGTTGAGATATCTGTTACCTATTGGACAAATTGCTTCCAACGTTAGTCTCTTCAAGATGAGTTTTCCTCTTTTGCCTTAACTTGGCTAGGCTAGGCTGCTGATACACACACACAGTGGTTTGTGAGATATTACATGGGCTGATATATTTTGAAAGGCTTTTGATTATTTTTGGATTTTACTAGCCTCTGAGCTTGAGAGTGGTAAAATCCCACTTCTGTCAAAGAAGGCCGAAAGAAAACAAATGAAGAAACAAATTGATCTTTAGTGAAGGAATCATTTTTTTCTTTTTTAAAGGTTTATTTTGATAGTCAGATTTGTAAATTTTCAGTTTCCTCAACAATTTTCTTTTGGATTGTCCGACCTTAAAAAGCTGCAATATGCAAATGCTAACTGAAACAGATTAATCTAGTAGCTCCAACAAATTATCCCTGATCAGTGACGGACTAATATTACATATCACATTCTTTGTAAGGCTTTCACATATTTTTTTATTGGACGAACAAAAAGAACATATTGTTTTTAAGGCTTTCACAACTTGCCCTCTTGTTGACTTGTGAGCCAAACGATACGCAATATTATACCCTTTTTTTGGGAAGCAAAAAGGATAGTCCTTACAAATTCCATTTGAAAACAGATAACAGATTAGTTGAAATATTTCTATTTTAATTATACATTTTCCACCACAAGTGTAACCTTTACAACTCAGACCACTCAGTCGCAGCTAAGAATTCCTGTATAAAGAAAACTATTTACATGCTATGCTATTATTTAATTTAAATTAATAACTATTTTAATTATTATAATTTTAATTGTATTTTGTTTTGGTACGGTCCATTGCACTAATATGTTTGAAATTCTCCTAGGGAGTTTTAAACTAATTTCAGTCATCAGTTATTTTTTTTAATATTATTTTACACATATAATTTTAAAAACAAATCTTCACGGAGGCCTTAGAATTTTTTCTTTATTTTTTGTTTAGCATTTTGTGTTGTGTTCTATAATGTTTTTGAAAGACAACATTATGTGATCGATAAGTAGATTGGTTTCCTTTCCAAACAAAGCGTAGACATATGTTTTTTATACAATTTAGCAAAAAAAAAAACAAAAATTATAAAAATTATACAAGAAATCTAATTTAAAAAAATACTCATTCAAACATTTCTCTAAATATTTAAGCATAAACAAAAACAAAATTCATTTTTATTAATTTAAATATAATTTCCACAAACACAAAAACACAAGAATAGTCATTAATTTTAATCTAATTAAAAGAAAATATGAAAATTCGGAGGTCATTTCACAAAAAACAAAATTAACAAAAAAAAATTAAGAAGGCATCCCTCCTAACACTGTTGTCTGGCAAAAGATGTCTGGCAAAAGGTTCGTTCCTTTTGCCCCCCCCCCCTATGCATATTTCTGTATATTGTGCTTTAAAGTTTTGTTTATAAATATCATATTTTAAGTATGACAAAAAAAACTAAGAAATTGTAAATTTTTAATTAAATTTATTTGTAGAACCAACCAAGTTTTTTGTATTGTCTTTAATCCAGAGAAAAAAACACACACAAACAAATCCAAAAACAACGAATAAATCCAACCAATCCAATATGAGGCTTTTAAAGTTTTTCTTTTTTAAAACAAAAAAAATATTTTTCTAAATGCTCTTCTTAAACTTTTGTTTCAAACGTTTTCAATATGGGTGTATATACAACTGCCCATAGCCCCACAACTGGGCACCGCGGGGCGTAAGCATATGAAATAGTTTTCGGTGGCACAATTTGCCGTAGTCCAAGTGAAGACGTTGTCTGTGAGGACACAGCGATTGGCGGCCACGTTGGTAACTGGCTGGCCAGCTGCCCATTTGGTATAGCTAACCAGGTGTGCTCACGCAACAGAGCTAACTCAGAACCGGAAAGCAAAAATTGTGCATCCAATACAGCTAGAAAAATAAGAATGGTTTCCAATTTAAATGCCAAAGGCGAAGGTTTAGGTTCAAGTTCATATAACTTTCCGCAAGGTTTGAAACTCATGTTTTCTTTATACAATTTATCTTCAAACCTATTGCAAGTTTTTATGATTAAGAGGGTTTTCAGTTTTTTTTTGAACTTAGTCCACCTTTTTTCGGCGAATGTCAATTATATCGTTTAAAATCTTGAAATCGTTGGGCCAAATTTATTAAAATATTATGAGAGGCTTAAAATTCAAACGTCCTTTATAGAAATATTCTTTGAACCTATTGTAACTTTTTCTGAATATATTAAACTCGCATTTTATGCTATATACTCAAAATTGGCAAACAAATAGTTGCTCAGATTCTTGTACTCCACTTCGGATTCAATGGAGGTCAAAGACATGCCAGCACAGATTTGAAGGGCGCGATACCAATTCAACTGGAATATTAAATAAAAGAAACAAATAATACACAATTCAATATCTTCCTAAATTAGTGGTAATGAACTCTTTCATAGGAGGGAGTGTATATTTTATTAGTGGCAGGTGTGACAGCACAGAGTCGATCTAGTGCATAGATCCAGCTGTCGTGGGGTCGAGGTCTTTAGTCACTACGTTTGCAACACCTCAAAATAATGTTGGATACCCTATCAAATATATAATTTTTGATCGTTTTCTGCCCGTCCTTTCTTTAGTTGAAAGTCCAACAGCGGCCAAATGAAATAAGATAGGACCCTGTACGATGGTGGTTTTAGTTACTTTCTATTGTAAATGGGCAAATGTAGTCGCAAGGAGTAGAAGGAATTTTCCCATAAGGGACCAACAGGTTAAGCCACCCTATTAGTTCGATCAAACCTTTTCGGAGAATGCAATCGACCCTAATATCAATCTAAAGTAGATTCGTAGCAAGATTTGCTTCAATTTAAGTATCCACATGTTCATATTGACTATTGATCGCCCGTTTTGACCATGCTGGACGTTTTGTAGGCCACTTGTGGCAAAAGGTATAACATCTATGTTTTTTAAAGTATTAAGTGTAGCCATTTTAACCATTGTCTGTCCCTTAAAAGGAAACTTATTTCGCGCTTGGCCGATTTCGCCTATTTACATAACCAAACTGCTTATGACGATGAGCCATCATTATGCATAATTTTAGAATCCTAGGTTTCGTTTGACCGCTATCGTGCTTCCGACAGACACCCGGGCTATTATTTCTCGACGATCAATTATATAAATACTTTACTTAGTCTCCAATAAATATTTCTTGGTGTTACAAACAGAATGACAACTTAGTCCATATTTCTAAGGGGGGTATAGAAATATCTCCAAAAACATCATTACTCTGAGTACTTGCTTAAGATGTCTTCATTATTTATGGAGAAATCATGGCTTGACTTAAAATTTTTTTGAAGATGCCCCGAAATGATCATTGTCGTGGAATCCTTTGTAGTCTCAAAAAGGTGGACAAATTAAGGTCGGGCCGAAGATTATATACCCTCCATTATGGAAAGGGGGCTTGACACCGGCCTCTTTTCTATCAGGTTGTGTTTCTTTTCACACCAACGTCGCTATTAGTTCACGAGATATAGCTTTTTACGGTTTAGGATGTTTTAAGTGGGGCCACGATTTTTATCCAATTTTAACACAGCGTAGTCTATAATAATTTCCTTGTCATTAAATTCATTCTGCTAAAATTTTATAACGATCGGTCCATTACTTTGGCCACAAATGCGATTTTTTAATAGGGGCACCGCTTAATTTTACTCTAGGATGTTTTCGTTCCAAGCCAACATCATATGTTCCAAATGTCATCGTCAATAATCTATAAGTTCATGAAGTATTGTTTTTTTATGTTCAGGGTTGTGTGGGAGGTGCCACGCCCCCTTGTCAAATTTAACCACATCAACATCTAGAATAATTTCCTAGAATAATTTCCCATTAAATACAACTTCAGCTTCATATCATACTGATAAGTACGTATTTAACCTTTTATCACCAATTACTTATTTTTGGTTTTAAAATAATGCAAAGGGTAATGAGAGGTCATTGCCTTGTAATTTAAATGGTAATAAGTATTACTTACTAAGCTTTTAACTAATTAGACCACATGGTAAAATTAGACCACATCGGTTCATGTTTTTAAAATCCTGCAAATATATTGAAATCCTGGTTTTTTGACTTCTACAGCATATACTGCATTATGACCACATAATATTGTTTATCGCCCAGCACAACATTTAGGCCAATAGAACGAGCCGAGGAACCTAAATCTGCTGCATCTGCGCTCAAACGACAATGGACCAAAGCGACGATGACGCCAAAAAATGATAAAACGTTTAATGCCAACGACATTTTTTGTACGTATTAAAATTGAAATGGTCCAACCGATGTGACCTCCAGATGCCAAACTTTCGACCATTTTCTACTCCCGTTAGGTTACAATGAAATTTCCACATTTAAGGCCAAATGTGGCTATTACTTGGAAATCTTATGTCATTGAAACTATTTTGTTTTGCATTTTTCGTTTTGCTCAAAAGCGACCCTGACATTGATTGATTATAGTCATCAGGCGATCAAGTCAGTTGGGCTAACTTGGAGATGCTATATAAAGTGTCATGAACATTTTAGACTCTTTAGTGCTAGTCGTTGGAATAATGTGGAAATTGATTTTCTTAAGTTTGGCTGTAGTGTCTTGGGCTCACCAAGTTTTTCCATTGGCTGTCGATAAGGGCGAGCAGAAGGCGGAACCTGCAGGGGATAATTTAAATCTCAACTCTACATTCGAGGTTTCTGGTTTACAACCACGACATGTTTCCCTGTTTGTTAACAGCAGAATGTATTATGTGGTCTTTGCTCAGGTGAGTAGCACAAGTTCGAAGACTCTCACTAGCGGGGCCTGTTCTGTCATTCGCGGTAAAACGGTTTTTGTTTATACTACAACATATGGAGTGTATAATAGGGTGGGCCGATTTGTAAGGCTTCATACATATTGTGCTTTCAATTTTTCGATAGCTTTTAGCATAAGAAAAAAAGGACCACTACAACATATCAAAAAAAAATGTTTTCGAGGCGCCTAAATTTATTTTTTTTTTTACTTTTTTCTTAACTTTTATTTGTAAAGTTTTTTTTAATTGGTGATTAAAAAAATATTTTTTCAGTCATATTATCATTTAATCTTTCAGTCCAAATTTAAGCAAAATTTAATTGCGAATCCAAATAATATTTTATTGAAAATTTGGCTAAGGTTAGGGCTTGTCGTAGTAACCCAAAAACACGGCCCTGGTAAATAAGAGCTCACAAATTAAAGCAAATTTCAATAAAAATCTAAATTTAGATTTTATTTTGTAATTTAGGCCTGTATTCATGGAGCCTAGGAGCCCAAATAACGGCCCTTTTATTCGAAAGTAACGACCAAAAGTAAATATGGGTACTCAAACTAAAGCAAATTTCGTTCCCGATCTGAATATTGAATTATTTTGAAGAATGAGGCGAGAATTTATGGATCGTTGGGGCCCAAAAAACGGCCCTCTGGTCAAAACTAGCAACCAAAGCTAAATATTAGCTTTTCATATTAAAGATCATTTTACTACCAATCCAATTACGGATTTATTTTCAAAATTTGCATTAAAAAGGGGTTCGGATTTTTTGATTGTTGGGGCCCAAAAAACGTCCGTTATGGTTAAAAGATCGACATCGACTTATAGTAAATATGGGTACTCAAATTAAAGAAAATTTCACTACGAATACAAATTTGCATTCATTTTTGAGATTTGTCTGAAAATAGGGCTCGGATTTATGGATCGTTGGGGCCCAAAAACGGCCTTTTGGTCAAAAGTAGCCACCAAAGGTAAATATGGGCATTTAAATTAAAGCAAACTTTACTACGAATCCAATTACGGATTTATTTTCCAGATTTGCATAAAAAGGTGTTCGTATTTTTTGATCGTTGGGGCCCAAAAACGTCCCTTATGGTAAAAAATTGAAATTCAATAAAATTTCACTACGAATCCAAAAATGGAATAACTTTTGAGATAAGTCAAAATGTTAAATTAAAGCAAACTTCACTACGAATCCAAATATGAATACAAAGGGTGGTTACATTTTAAGGGCCGATGTTAAATGTGAACCACGCCTAAAAGTCAAGTTTTCTTCTGCATTTCATTTGATATTTCTCAATTTCAGACTAACTCAATTTGAACTATGGAATGATATACAAGCGGGCAACGCGTTAACGTTATTCAGGCTTATAATGAAAAATCAATTTTCGATGAAAATCATATTCAGTGGTGATGCATTTGGGCGAATGATAATCAAAGAGTGATTGTCGAAAAAACAATGCACCCACAAAGAGTGACTGTTTGGTGCGGTTTATGGGCTGGCGGCGGCATCATCGGGCCGTATTTTTTCCAAAATGAGGCCGGTCAGGCAGTTACTGTGAAATGTGTTCGCTATCGTAACTTTTTATGGCCCGAATTGGAAGCTATGGATGTGGCTCTTTTGCGCGTCAAATCAACATTGGCCCTTAAAATTTAACCACCCTTTATTTTGAAGATTTGGCCGGGATTCCAGCTAGGATTCATTGACCCTAGGGACCCAAATAACGGCCCTTATTATCAAAAGTCGCAAACAATAATGGACTCAAACTAAAGCAAATTTCGTTAACACACGAAATATGATTTTTTTGTTTAGATCTGCCCGAGATGTGAGCTCAGCCTTATAGACCCTAGGGGGATTAAAAACGTCCCTTATAGTCGAGTCCAGGCAACCAATAGTAAATATGAAAATATGTCAACTCAAACTACTTATAAAGTAAATTTCATTAAGTTACCAAATAAAAACTTATTTTTGAGATTTTACTGAGATTGGGCCGGCCGTAAGGGTGATGGCAGAGTGCGCGCCCAAAGCCGAACCGAGCTGAAACTCTTTAAAAGGTGTCCATACAGATTAGTACAATTCGACATTAGGATGACAGAGCGAAAGCCGAACCTTTAAGCATAAAATAAGTTCGATTCTGTTGGGCTCGGCTATGAGCGCGCACACTGCCAACACCCTAAGGCACATAGGCATGCAAATTAATTTTTCTCATACTTCAAGATCGTCTCTTGGTCATGATTTATAAGATTTGGCCCGCTTGAACTTCACTTTGCCTTTTTTGTACTTTTTTAAAACTCCTTCGCTTGAAAAGCCCCTACTAAATCCTTTGATATCTTTTATTTCAGCTAAATTGGCATTCGGCCACTGAATATTGCAGCTCTCAAAATTTTATGTTGGCCAGCATTCCTAGCTCCGAAGACAATGAAAAGCTGTTGCAACAACTAAGACACCATGGTAAGAACATGGACTATTCGATTCCACTAGTAAATCGAACATTTTTATCCCGTTTTTAGGACTCTTAGATAAGGGAGTTTCATTCTGGGTTGGCGCCTCCGATTTGGGCCATCATGGCCGATGGTTTTGGCTAAGCAACGGTCAACCACTTATCTACAAGAACTGGGGAGCGGGACAACCGGACAGCCAAGGAGGAGTAGAGCATTGTCTGGAACTATTGGAGAGCGGCAAATGGAACGATGTGCATTGCGACAAAACCAATATTGTCATCTGTGAAAATCGTTGCCCGGTGGATAGTTATACGCCGCCCTTATACACTTGAGAGGTATGGGAAAGGGAAGGAGTCTGTGCGTCTTCACTTCATAGTTAATACAAATCTAACTAATGACTATGTTTTGGCGTACTTTGAACTAATTAAAACTGAGATAGTTTTTATTATGCAACTCTATTTTTTTTTGTTGCCAGTAATTGTCCACATTCGAGGAGGGTTGCTTGTGAGCATCTTCTGTTAATGTCCTTTTTAGTTGCTCTTAATGACTGCACAGCGTGCTCCAAGGGAAAGAAAGATATAGGGGCAGGGAGAGGAAAGTTGTCAAGCAAGACCGTATCCCTGAAATGTAAGTTTTGTGCTGTTGTAATTACTTGACAATAACGTCAACTTGATGTGGTATTTAAAATAAGTTTAAAACAAATGTCAGCTGCAAGATGGCAACACACTGCCACTCTTGGTGCACCAGTCCCTCCCTCGGTCCATGTGTCACTGGTTGGGACTAATCGGTCTGAGATTCAGAGTGTGTTTGTTACATTTGTCGCCCTGGTCTTGTTTGCAATTCTCAGCTCTATTCCATTGATGATAAGGACACCATATTTGGGATACACAGGAAGCACGCAACAATGTTGCAAATAATATCCGTCCAGGGCCGAGTGTCATGAGAAAGTCAACCTTGCTTTGTGTTAGTTTGACAAGGTTTTTCTTCTTCTGTTTTTTGTTACTGCTTCCAGTATAAAACTGTTTTGCTTCCTCTTAAGTGCACTCCAAAACTCGCCGATCCTTGTTATCCTTCACAGTGTTGACCTTTTGAAATAATTCCAAATTTCCCGTTCAAGTCAACATTTGTATTGCATTTAGTTTCAAATGGTAATAGAGAAATAAAAAAAACAATTGCTGGAAAATGGTGAAGGGAGAAAATTGTTGCAAGTTTTTTTTATAAAATAAAATTCAATTTTCTGTTGTCAACTTCGGGAAATCTTTATGGCCAATTGTAGTTCAAATCTCGAAATGGATCACGCGTTATATGGCGCATATGTCTCTGCATCGTTTCAGCTCGAGAGACCACATCCTGTCTATCGATGCCCTTTTAAGTCCTAACAGCAAACAGGAGTATTTCGATTTCGCTGGAGTCTTTTGATTTTACTGGTTACTGGCTTTTTAGTTTTCAAATATTTAGACAAAGATCCAACAAACTCATCTTTGTGTAAATATTGGAAAACTAAAAAGCCAGTAACCAGTAAAGTCGAAAGACTCCAGCGAAATCGAAATACTCCTGTTTGCTGTTAGGACTTAAAAGGGCATCGATAGACAGGATGTGGTCTCTCGAGCTGAAACGATGTAGAGACATATGCGCCATATAACGCGTGATCCATTTCGAGATTCTCTACTGTTTTAAAGAAAAAAAAACAGAAAGATCAAATTGAATGAGGAATGTTTATTATCATTTAAAAGAACATTCTTTGGCGTATATTTTTTGAAGATTATGTCTATCTACATCTCAAATGGACCATCCGTTGAGTCAAATTTTCGATGACTCGTTCGAGTATTTCGACTGGTAACTGGCGAATGACACTAATGATGTTTTGCTCCAAGACCTGAATCGAAGCGGGTTTGTCCGCATAAACTTTAGATTTTACATATCACCACAGGAAAAAGTCTAACGGTGTGATATCACACGATCTTGGTGGCCAATCGACCGGCTCAAAACGTGAAATTATCTGCCATTGATTGATGCGATGCGTGGGAAGTGGCTCCGTCTTGTTGAAACCAAATGTCACCGAGATTACAAGCTTCAATTTGAGGCATCAAATAGACATGGCACGATAACGGTCGCCATTGACGATTACGTTCTAACGGCATCATTTTTGAAGAAATATGGACCGATGATTCCGTTGTTTTTTCTGGATGAAGTGGCAGCTATTGAACATCTCCTGTTGCTCTTCGTCACAAATGCGGCAATTTTGCTTGTTTACAAACCCATTGGGCCAGAAATGGGCCTCATCGCTGAACAAAACTTGGCTCGAAAACGTCGGATCTCCTTGAAGCCCATAGAGCGAAGCTATCTCGCTTGGGAACGTCGGGCGGCTACAGTTCTTGACCAAGCTATATTTTCTACGCTTTCAATTTAAGATCGTTCTATACGTCAGTCCGAGTTTCTGCGAACGGCGCCGAATCGACTCTCTACGGTCTTGGTGTACTCTCTCAGCTACGGCCGCTACATTTTCTTCACTGCATGCTGGACGTGGTATATTCGGTCGAATATTATCCAATAATGAATGCTGGGTCTCAAGATGGGTGATGGTGTTGCGAATAGTACGCTCAGTAGGCCGATTATGTTGACCATAAGTGGAACGAAGTGCACGAAACACATTCCTCACAGAACGTGAATTTTCGTAATAAAGTTGAACGATTTGTAAACGTTGTTCAGGCTTAAGTCTTTCCATGATGAAATGCCCAACAATACTTAACAAAAATAACCTGACAGCATGAAACGACTCGCACGTGATCTGTCAAAGCTAGGCTATTAAAGAAGTATCTCTACTTCGATCACTTATTATAAGGTTCGGCCGGGTCAAACTTAACAACGATTTACTTATTTTGTTGAATTCGCCGACGAACCCTCTTGCTGTTTAACATTCTTTGGTGTATTGTATTCAATGTTGCCAGACTACCATATTGCAAACTAACTAGGCATCGTAGCTAGTTAACCCAAATGAAGGCGTCTTTTAAAAAGGATGATCCAACCACAATGCACGTTGACATCGTCGTGTGTGGAAAAAGTTAATGTTGTTCGAGATAGTGAGGCAGAAGAGCCTTCAACCTCGACTGGTGAATGGTGTTCGATATTGCGAGATGATAATAGACTTTTTGTGGCCTGAAATTGAGAATATGGACCTGGAAGATAAGTGGTTCCAACAGGCGACACTTGCCACACAGCCAACGAAACAATGGCTCTTTTGCGCGAGACTTTCAATGGCCGTGTTATCTCACGTCGTGGCGATATTAATTGGCCGTAGCGATAATGTGATTTGACTGCGTTGAACTTCTTTCTTTGGGAATATTTAAAAGAAAAAAATGTACGTCAATAAGACAAGAAAATTTTAAGAGCTAAAGGATGAGATAATTCGGCACATTAACGACGTTGAACCTTTATTATGACTTAGAGTCATTGATAGAGGTACGCCACCGAAGACTTGGCGAACTTGTCTTAGAGTCATTGATAGAGGTACGCCACCGAAGCTTTGGCGAGCATTTGACCGATATTTGATTTCACAAATAATTGTCATAGGTCCTTCTATCATAATAAAGAAAATATTAAGATAATTCTCTGAAAACTCTTTGTTTAATTTACAAATAATATCGTGCGTTTTTGTTGGACCAATCTTTAGGATGTACCTT
Source organism: Hydrotaea diabolus (assembly GCA_963513945.1). Classification (NCBI taxonomy): domain Eukaryota; kingdom Metazoa; phylum Arthropoda; class Insecta; order Diptera; family Muscidae; genus Hydrotaea; species Hydrotaea diabolus. The sequence goes on along the minus strand of OY740720.1, from coordinate 153,451,456 downwards.
CATTTACAATGGCCGCAGCATCAGCTGTATGGAAAAAGTATTAAAATGTTTTGTAGGATTTTCCTACGAATGCACAAGTTTTCCGAGACTAGGTCAAATTAACCTTTACTTTGTTTTTCTTAAAATCCCCTTTTTAAGCATTAAGGTCCTTTAAAAATTTTAAATTTAACAAAAGCCATAACTGCATTTATGGCTTGCAATCTTGTTGAGTTGCCAGTAGTCGCTAACCCTAAAAAGAAAATCACCAATCTCGAAGACACTTTAATGAAATCATGTATATGCATGTTTATGGATATCATTTCAAACGAAACGCAACAAAATAAAATAAAATAAAAACACAAAAAGTTTAGGAAAATCCCCTTCATGCATTTACACTTTATCAAAGTACAACAACAGCAACAAAATACTTTAATAAAAATCATAAAAAGTCCAAGAGGAACGCCCCCCACTGGTCTTCAAGGAGGGCGGATCGACCGAACATTGATGGTCATCCAGAGGAAGAAGAAGACCGAATGTCTTAATACCCAACAAGAGGGTGTAAAATGTTGTGTGTGCGTGAGTGTGTGTGTGTGTGATGATAAACAAATCCTTGACCTGGCATAATTCAGTTTTCTTTTGTAGGGACTTCTCTGAATTCGAAGGACCACAAAAAGCCAAGTAACCCACCAATAGCAAAATGAAAGGACATCAATTGATAACAGTTTTTAGAAAAATCTTTTCAAAACTAGGGTGACAATAAGTTCAATTTTCCATAAAATCCAAAATGAAAAATCCACATGTATTTTATAGAAATTTACAAAGAGGAAAAAAACGCTGAATGCGTTGTTATCAATATGTACAGTGTTGGGTCATGGAATTGTGGAGGCGTACATATGTATAGAGTAAAAGTCAACAGGAAAATGGGATTGCAAAACTATTGAAGCAATTGAACTTAAATTATGGGTCAATATACGAGGGTTACTATATATATTTCTATCGGCGCCATCTGACATTTCCATTAAAAGGTTGTCATTTTTTAACATAAACGTACTCAGAACGTTTTGACGTACGACCATTATTTGTGTTGTTTACAGTGACTTAAAAAAATCAATTTGGCAAACAAATGTAATTAACTCGTGAACATTTTCGTGCGATCATTTTTCACAACTATCGACGTGGACTATCACAAGAGATCATCGATGAACTTAAATCTTTGTAAGGCGATGAAGCACCATCCTATAGCACTGTGAAAAATTGGTTTAATGAATTCAATCGTGGCCGACGCTCGCTCAAAGACGAAGGTCGTCCAAAAAGGGCCATTGTGTCAGAGAACACTGATGCCGTGCGTGAACTGATAATGCAAGATCTTCATGTGACATACCTTGAGGTAATGGCATCCTTGGGCATTTCTTCCACCAGCATACATTCGATATTGCATGAACACCTGGCCGTAAAAAAGGCTTCTTCTCGTGGGATCCCGCACAATTTGACAATCGTTCAAAAAAAGGCTCGTGTCGATTGGTGCAAAGAAATTTTGAAAAAATACAATCGCGGTGCTTCAAAAGACGTTTATAAGATCGTCACAGGGGACGAATCATGGATCTATGCATATCTAACTGCAATCGACCGTGTAGGTCTTCAAAGACGAGCCAAATCCAACGAAAGATGTTCGTGGAAGAAGCACTTCGAAGCAAATGTTCGCCTGTTTTTTTTGGCAAAACTGGTCATGTGGCGACTGTTCCGCTTGAGCAACGTAGGACGGTCAATTCTAAGCGGTACACCACAATTTGTTCACCTGAAGTCTTCGGAGAAATGCGAAAAACGAACAAGAGAAGACGAATCATTGTGCGAGCTCTCACACACCAGCTCAAACCAGCTCCTTTTTGATAGAATTGATGGGTCATCCGCCGTACAGCCCTGACTTGGCACCCAATGACTTTTTTTATTCCCGCACATCAAGAAAAAAATGAGTGGTCAACGATTTTTGTCGCCAGAAGATGCTGTTGAAGCGTTCAAAAACCACGTTTTGGAGTTGTCTCAATCGGAGTGGAAAAAGTGCTTCGAAAATTGGCTTTTGAGCGCATGCAAAAGTGTATAAATCATGCTGGGGAATACTTTGAGAAACAATAAAACCATTTTCGATGATAAATATTCGCATTTTCGTTATAAGGCTAGAAATATATATATATAGCAGCCCTCGTACATTCATTTTTATAAAAATATAAATAATATTTTGAAAAATAAAGTCTCAAATTTATTTGTCTTGTGCTTGCCGTTGATTCATAAATCTTCTTACAGGGTGGCTGATGAAAGCCGCTAGCAAAAAAATGTAATACCTTTTTTCTATTTAATAAATCTGGTGAATTTTTTTTATTCTGCAGATTGGTTTTTAGATTTAACAAAAATGGAAAACTGGGACACTGAAACAAGAATTTTGATTTTCCGCCGCCGCATTGGCGTCTGTAGTTTCGGTTCAAAGAGAGTATAGGCGCACGTTTGGCGGCAATCCTCGGAGCAGATAGACCATAATGAGACTAGTTAACAATTTCACCGAGTATGGGACAGTCAACAGAAGACCTTACCATCGAAACCCTTTAGTAAGGACAGAGAAAACAATCGCTGCTGTAGCTGCTGCCATACGAAACAATCCAAGAGTTTCGACAAAAAGCTTATTTGCTCAAATGGGTATAAGCAGACATTCATTGCAGTAAATTATGCACAAAGACTTGGACTTATTCCCATATAAAATTCAAATGGCCAACAAACTGAACGCAACAGATTTTGCGATTTGCTTGGTATTTTGCCAGAAGATGCTTCAAATGGTGAAAGAGGACGGAAACATGTTGAACTGTCTTTTCATGTCGGACAAGGCCCATTTCTATTTAAACCGCAAATTGTCGAATAAGGAGAGCTTTCCACCCTCAGATACTTCATGAGACGGAATTGCATCCACCATGCTGCATTTTCGGGCCCTACTTCTTCGAAGAAAACGGTCCCGCCGTTACGGTTACTGGAGACCGTTACTTGAACACATTGAGAGAGTTATTCTATCCAGAATTATGCCAAATGAGAATTTCTTTCAACTCTGAGTGGTTTCAGCAAGATGGTGCAACTCCTCACGTATCCCGGCTTGTTATGACAGAACTGCGACGGAAATTTTCCTATTAGCTGATATCCAGAAACTCCATATTTCGTTGGCCCCCCAGGGTCGCCTGGCCTTACTGCACCTGGCACCTGGCCTTTTCTTGTGGAGTTATTGCAAACAGGAAATCTACAAAGCAAAACCTGCAAAATCATCTTCGAATAACGAATAAGAACTTTTCATGGCCCGAATTGGAAGATATGGATATGGACGATATGTGCTTTCAACAGGACGGTGCCACTCGCCACACAGCTACCAAAACAATGGCTCTTTTGCGCTACAAATTCAATGGCCGTGTTATCTCACGTCGTGGCGATGTTAATTGGCCGCCAAGATCAAGTGATTTAACACCGTTGGACTTCTTTCTTTGGGGTTATTTGAAAGAGAAGGTGTACGTCGATAAACCAGCAACAATTCAAGAGCTAAAGTATGAGATAATTCAGCACATTAACGGCATAGAACCTAAATTATGCCTCAGCGTCATCGAAAAATAGGACCATAGGATGGAGGTGTGCCGCCGAGGCATACATAATTGAACCATACAAATATTATCATAATAAAAATAACTGACAATAATTTCCTAAATAATTTGTGTTTTATTAAAAATCAACATCGGCCCTTAAAATTTAACCACCCTTTCATAATTTTAATTGTAATGAAGTTTTCAGTTTTCAGGTCTTCTAAGTGTTAACCTCGAATTCGGGTGTCAACCTCGAATTCGGATGTCAACCTCGAATTTGTTCATGAGCGTCAGATAAATTATCTCCCACTACTCCCGTGCTCAAAGAAATTCCACTTAAAACAGCAAATACTAATGTCAAACCGTGCCTTACAATACTTTCGATGGAACGGTCATAATGCAAAGACCATCTACTGTACTAGAATATATGCGCATCCAGGAGCTTAAGCTCCCCTCAATTTTTATGATTTTTGAGTTTTGTGCTAAGGACAATGCAAGAACTATTGAATTGTTGAAGGGATTTCGCTCAGAAAGATATCAAAATTTACGATCACTACGTGAAATTGCACTATGGCAACATTTGTAACAATCCCACAAACACACATACACACTAACACGCTCAGACACCAACACCGGCATACCATTGCAAGAAATAAATGTGATAATACTTACTTACACGCCACCCTACAATAGCTGCGCTCTGAGCTAGTGTGTGTGCGTATGTGTTTTTGAATTTAGTTTAGCTTGGAGTCGTAGTTGTTGAATTGACATTGAAACGACCTTGCATTATTATGAAACATAAGCTAATTTAGTTCGACTCTATCAACACCCATGGTACGTACCTCCGCGAAAGGATGCCACCCACCCACCAAACACCACACCACTCCTTGTAAAGGTTCCCGGAATGGCAAGATTTTTTTCCGCTGCTCAAACGAATTGTGGGGCGTTCAAACTACGCGTCATCGTTATTGAATTACGAACGATGGGTTCCTTGTTAACGTCCTTTGGTTGTTTGTTCCTGTTTTCCTTTGCATTTCGAATGCATTCCAATGCAATTTCTTTAAGCTCGCACACACACGCGCTCTTTCCCACACACACCCACCCACCCGTCGTAAGAGCTGTTGAACATGAAAATCTACTTGAATGTCACGTCGTAGTACTCGCGTTGCCTTGTCGTGCATGGCGAATGAGGAGCGGGTTACTTGTCGGATAGCTAGACGGAGGTGGACGGCCCTGCACTACTGACAGCGGGTTGCATGGGTAACAAGGAATTCAAACAATGTGCAAAAACGTTTATCATACGCCACAGTGCACAGTGCAGCTCGAGCCTTTATAAGTTGCTCACTTTTAGCTAGAAGAAATTTCTATGTTAATTGATGGTTTTTGGGTGGATCTTTACTGTATCAGGGGGTTTACTTAGAATCCTTCAAACTAAATATATCTCGACGACTATCGGGTGAAGGCCAGGTCTTTCAGGCGTAGATTTTTGCAATCATTACAACCGCAGACAAGATTCTGGAACTTAGCATAACACCGTCAAATATCCATATAACGGGTGGGCCATTTCACATTTTAAATAATTTTTTTTCACGAATTTTTATTTAAACATCATAAACAGGGAAATGAACTTTAAAATATTTTCCTGTCATTAGTTTTCGAGATAGAATTTTTGGAATTTTTTGCGATTTTTTCTGAGAACTGTAGTTGCGACCAATAGCTTAAAACAGGATTTAGATAGACATAAGGATGGACGGATAGACAGATATCGTTAAATCGAATCAAGTAATGATTCCTGAGTCTAATGGTACACTTTAAATTGGGTAGAGCTGAAATATTTTTGGTAGTTACGTTTTCCGTGGTGCAAATTATGAATTTTCTTTGTCAAAACCCGCAAAAACCGACAGCAAAGGCCGTTTAAACGGACATGTCGGGTTTTAGCTATTAAGGTCCATTTAGTCTTGATGGTTGACGGTAGGCAATCAGCTATTTCAGTTGGGGGTTGCATTTTGCATGTGTTAGAGGAAGATAACTACAGTTTGACGGTTAACGACGGTAGACTTCTGCAGGTTGCAGAATCAACCGTCCACCGTCAAGACTAATTGGACCTTTATTAAGAATCGGACTGTTGGAATATACAAAAAACGAAATCTCAATTTATCAACCAAATACCGCGCTCAAATTTTTAAAAACGGCTTACAAATAAAGCAGTTAGGGTTCCTTTTTTAAAAAAAATCGAAATAACGGTTTAAGTAGATATCTCCTAAACTAGAGATAATCTGGCAAATCGGAGGCCAGATTCGTAATCAAAATCAACTAAAGTTGACTATCAAACCTTCTGCCGCAAATTTAGTGTTGACCAATGTTGTTAATCAGCTGACTGCATATCACCACCTTCTTAATTGTGGCATGGATAAAAGAATTTTAATGGCATCTCGAAAAGGATCATTTGACTGGGCGGTACCAGAATACGGCATGCCAAACATCTCACCATAAGCGTACACCAATCAGTAATGGAAAGGTATCAAAATTCATAACATAAGCGAAATGATGCATAGGGGAAAAATGGGCCATTCGTGTGCTATGTTTAAAAAAGGTTAAATTTTTTCGTATCTTAAATAAGCTTCTAATTCTTTTTCCGATTTACGGCAGCATCGCATGAAGAGTTTTTTGGCAATACCAAAACAGGGCGAAGCAGAGAGATTTTTCATTTTCTTTGAATAAATTTAATGATAGTATCTAAACTTTGCCTGCTTTTGGTATTCCCAAAATACTCTTCATACGATTTAGCAAAAAATCGGAAAAATAATTAAAAGCTTATCCAAGAGACGAAAAAATTTAACCTTTTTTAAACATACCACACGAATGACCCATTTTTCCCCTATATATATACTTAGTAGGGACATAAATACTGTTACAACATTGAACACACCCATTCCAATAGTAGAACTGAACATACCCCGTTAATGTCATATGGGTTTTGAAAGCTAACCTCAATAGCGTTAGTCTGTAACGGGATTTTAGAATTGTTATAACTTTCATCATGGAGTGGTCAGATAATGAGAACCGTATCGCTGTAGCGCTTTTCAAGTGTGAAATGAAAAAAAAACGATATTTTCAAAACGCTCCGTCCACTAGAGATTACGAGCCGCATGTTCGTCTACCGATGCAGAAAAATTGTTTGAGAAGACTGGAGATGTAAAAGAACGCCACCGGTCGGGCCGCCCACGCTCAGTTCGAACACCGCATGTCATCAAAGCCGTTAAATCGAGAATTCACAGAAATCCGCTCCGAAAACAGAAAATCATGGCCCGTGAGATGGATATCACGCAAAAGTAAATGAGTCGAATCATTAAAAAAGATTTGGGACTTTCAAACGACGTACTGGACATTTATTGACTGAAAAATGAAAAAATTTTGTTCACCGATGAAAAAATTTTTAAATTTTTAATTTATCATTTGATATTTCTTAATTTTAGACTAACTTAATTTGAACCATGGAAAGATACACAAGAGAGCAACGCGTTATGAAAATGGGCGTTCAAATCAAAATGAATATCGTGCACTTCGTGATTTTTTCGGTCAATTTAATCGTCTAAATGTGAAAAATCGTGCAAAAATTTGAGCAAACCGGGTGTGTAGGACATGTGAAAACACCAGTGCATGCTCGTACAGCTCGTACTACAGAAAATATTGCTGCTGTTGGCGATAGTGTGGCTGAAGAGCCGTCCCAACAATTGCAACTCTCACGCTCGTCGTTGATGAACGTTATGCATAAAGACTTGCATTTACACGCTTACCAGATGCAATTGACTCAAGAACTAAAGCCTTTTGATCATTCCAAACGTCATCAATGGTCAGAATGGTGGCAAAAAATGGCAACAGTTGGTGATCGGCTCTTAAAGTTTAAACCCTAAGAATAGCTTTCCTGTAAGGATTTTAATTGCATAAATTTAAATAAATAAATAAAAAATTTAAAATCGTGTGTTTTCGAATATTTGTTTATCTCCTTCGGTCTTTCATAGCTCTCCGGCTCCGGCTGTCGCTGCTGGTCCTTATCTGCATAAGCTGGCGGCGGCCACTTGACAGCGGCATCAATGATTGTTTGGGGCTTACTTTCTTCACCTGTATCATTGCTCGCCAATTAAGTAGGAGCGAATTTTGTTTTTATATGCCAGCTTCCTATTTTATCTCTACAGTCGTTTAAGCGAAATGCGATATTTCCATTTATCGTTTCTTTCTACCCGCTCTCAACGCATGTTAGCAATTGATTTATAGGCTGTTTCCGTCTAAAAATCAATGAACGCGCGTAACAAAAAACATAGGCAGTTAGGTATGGGAAAAAGTCGCGTTCATATTGGACGCGTTTTCTGATAAGTCGCGTTTACTATAAATTCGATTATTTTTGCAATCGAAACCCACCCGTACCTATTAATGGCAACACCGCAAATTGCACATCCCTATTAAAACAGCTGTTTATCAGCATAAACATAAAGCGCTGCTGCTACTGCACATTTCCATTAGGCGCAATACCATTTGATCCTTATTTTCCACTGCGGTTAGCAAAATAATATAAAATAGTTACCATGATAATGTCACAACACAAAAATATTAAACATTTCGCACCGCAAAAAAAAACAAATAAACAAAAACAGCTGCTTGCACGCAAACGTAGATGCTAAACACAATGGAAACACTATTACAAATTTTCGATAAATCGTTGACGCGACCGTAGTGGAAACAGCCTATTAGAGTCACAACATGGCTTTAACCTTAGACGCTATTTCCAATTGTTCAATTTTTTCTCGATCTCAGAACACTGTACGGGCCATCAACACTACAGAACTTCTTCATCATACGCCACCATGGCTTTCACTGTTTGCCAATGACAGCCAGTGTCAATGAAGGAAGGACGAAAGGCAAAGTTAGACGCAGGAGAAAGCGAGTGCAAAACCACACACACAAAGTAAAACAAGCAGCCAAGAACGAAGCGTTTCACTTTATGGCCCAGCAGGTGGTTGGTTAGCGGTTAGTTGGCTTGTTCATCGTAGTTGTTGTTGTTGTAAGAAAAAAACTTTATTTTGCTTACGTTTATTGGTAACAAGTGGCTTAAATAGTTGATTAAAAGCGATCAAGGTAGCAAAACAAACAGCAGCAACACCAAAAAAAAACGAAAAGGTTCTCAAGCTTGACGTTAATGAAAACGTATATGTTTTCTATTAGTTTTTCACCAGCGTAGCTGGTGCGTTTCCCTATTCAAAGTTGAAAAGAAAAAAAACCGCTCGCAATGTTACTTTGAGCGTTTTCTCTCTCTAGATAGAGCTTTCTTCCTTGCTGGTTCTTTAATTTATGGTCAATCTATAAATCTTGGCAAATGACTTGCTTACCCCACACTCACCCGCCACAGAAGAAAATGAAAACGAACGCTAAAAACAAAAAGGTCCTGTCATTGAGTTGTTGTTTTCCCCCTTTACAGCTCCCCCTCCTTTCGTGTCCCTCAATAGCAGCTAACCTTTTGTTATGCTCGTAGTTTTGCAACGCAATTGGACACTTTGACAACGCGCCGTGATGTGGCAGTACAAATAAACTTAGTTAAGGATGCGTAAGATTTATTTGGCCACGAACAAAGTGCAAGAACGAGCATTCACACACATGTACTCACACATACATTTAGAGCGGGGCATTCGCTTAAATGCATTCACTGCTGAATGACAAATTACATTCAATTTAATTGCAATCTGTACGTGCTGTGATACCCCACTCCTCAAGAGATTCACCCCGCCCATTTCTGACTGTCCACATTGCCATGACTTTATTTCAAAGTCAGCTTTTGTTGGTCCTTGGTTTAATTGGTTTAATTTTCTTGTTACGGACCATAAAATTGTGACTTAAACTGGTCATAAACATGGCCAATACTTGAGCAATAGCATCTACAAAAACAGTTGATGATCTGTAAATCCGGCGAAAGGAAACATGGGTGTCTGAGGAAGATTAGCACAATTTTTTTGACAAAAAGACTGAAACTTGGAGCGATGCATGATAACGAAACGTAATCTATAGAATAGTAGGATAAATTATTCTCTTTTAAGTAATAGGAACTGTATTTATAGGTTATGTTAACCTCGAGGCCAAATAAGAGTAGTAGTACATCTCCAAACCGGTAGATGTCACTAGACGACACACCTATAAAATGAATGCCTCGTTCGTAGAAAAACATTATAGATAACATATATTCATAAACGTTTCACTTGTCACTCAGGCTTTTTGTAAAGTTTCCATAAAGTTCTTCCAGGTGCAGAAAAGACGAATTGATTAAAATACCAACAACCCCTTTAGTAATTAATTTTCTGCCTAAAGCAGAATCGACAAAAAACTGTAGGTTCTGAGTTCCTTATTTCCTTGAATGAAGAGCCTAGCAACTCTTTAATGCACCTTCTGCACTTAATTATTCTTCCTTACAAATCAACCGTCTCTAATGCACAATTAATTTGTTGGCGCCTAAATGTAGGCCACACTTTTCTTACATATGGCATGGCAAACAATATGCATACAGTGGTCCGAAAAAGCAACAAGCAGGGCTGCCAATTTAAACGATTTATCTTTATTTTCACTATTTAAGGGGTAAAATTTGACTCAACAACGATTAACGATATTTTTAAATAAAAAACAGGAAATTGACGATTTTTAAAAATCTAACGAGCTCGATGAAGAATTTGTGTTGCCCCAAGAATTTGTTCGAAACTAAAAAAGGCATATGTAACGGTTTTTTGTAAACGTGTGGTTTTCAATCTGGCCACACTTTTTGCGGGGTTGGTCTTTTTGACAGTTGTCACTTGATTTATGCTCAGTTTGGTTTGCCATTCCATAATCGTCATTTTGACTATTTTATATGTAGAATTTGACCCAACGACGGTTGACAACATTTTTGAATAAAAACCAGGAAATTGACGATTGTTAAAAATCCAAAGAGTTCGATGAAGAATTTGTGTCGCCCCCAAGAATTTGTGCAAAACTAAAAAAGGCATACGAAAAGTGTTTTTTTTATACTTCCAATCTGGCCACACTTTTTTCGGGGTTGGTCTTTTTGACAGCTGTCCCTTGATTTATGCTCAGTTTGGTTTGACATTCCATAATCGTCATTTTGACTATTTTATATGTAGAATTTGACCCAACGACGATTGACAACATTTTTGAATAAAACCCAGGAAATAGACAATTTTTAAAAATCCAAAGAGTTCGATGAAGAATTTGTGTTGCCCCCAAGAATTTGTGCAAAATTAAAAAAGTCATACGTAAAGGGTGTTTTTTAGACTTCCAATCTGGCCACATTTTTTTCGAAGTTGGTCTATTTGACAGCTGTCACTTGATTAATGTTCAGTTTGGTTTGCCATTCCATAATCCTCATTTTGACGATTTTAAAAGTAGAATTTGACCAACGACGATTGACAACATTTTTGTATAAAAACCAGGAAATTGACGATTGTTAAAAATCTCAAGAGTCCGATAAAGAATTTGTGTCGCCCTCAAAAATTTGTGCAAAACTAAAAACGGCATACGTTAAGGGTGCTTTTATTTCGACGTAAGGTTTTCAATTTGGTCACACTTTTTCGGAGTTGGTCTTTTTGACACCTGTCACTTGATTTATGCTCAGTTTAATTTGCCATTTCATAATGGAAGAGAGTTACTCCGCAACAACGTTTGCGTTTTAAATAATGGTTCGGTTCGAGCGATGCATCGCGCGCTGCGTTCAATATTCGGTGGACATAATCGCTTAGAAGAGTCGATAATTTGAGCAACCATGGAATAGTTTCGCAGCACATTTACTATAGTGGATAATGCGCATCCTCAGAGACGCCGTACAGTGCACACCGAAGGCGCTATTGCAGCTGTGGTGCAGAGTATCGAAGAAGACCCGAGTGAGTCCATCCGCCATTGCACGCAACATTGGAGCTGTGCCCATCCACTTTGTGGAAGATTTTGCGAAGGCTCTTAGTTTGTGGGCTTAAAAAATCAAACTCGTGCAATAATTGAAGCCGAACGACCATCAAGCTCGTCGCACGTTCGGTGAATTACGCCAAAACGAGATGGCCAGCGACCAAGAAAATTTCGCTCATCGATGAAGCTCACTTTTGGTTGAATGGGTACGCTAATAACCAAAATTGTCGCATTTAGAGTAATGAAAATCCACAAGCCATCGTTAAGACGCCGTAACATCCCCAAAAAGTCACTGTTTGGTGTGCTCTATTGGCTGAGGGAATCATTGGTCAATATTTATTCTAAAATGAAGCCGGACATAATGTAACGGCCAATGGGGAACGCTATAGAGCCATGATTAATGACTTTTTCGTGCCTGTATTAGAGGATGTTGATGTGGACGACCGACTGCGGTACATGCCATACAGCCAACGAAACAATCAGTTTATTGAAGGAACCTTTTGGTGAACTTATTATCTCGCGCCGTGGGTCTGCCGCGCGGCCTGCAAGACCGTGCGATTAAAACCGCTGAACTATTTTTCGTGGGGCTATGTAAAGTCGCTTGTGTACACAGATAAGCCCGACACGTTTGACGCCTTAAAAGAGAATCTTTGGCGCGTAATTTTTAATATACGGCCCTAAATTCTGCAAGAAGTGGTCCTACATTGGGCCTCTCCATGTTACAATAAACAAGATATAGTCACTAGCCCAACAACAACCTAAATAATTTGCTAGATTGTCAAAGTCACTTGAAAGAAAGTCCAAAAAATCATTTATGTGAATATTGGAAGTTAATTGCGAATGTTGGGTAAAAAATGTTTCCTTTACAAACTTCAACAAACGTCGTTGTCAAATTTCAAAACTGACAATTTAAATTAATACGAGAACAAATTTAAAATCAGCTGTAAGCATAACTCTACCTTCTTTATTGTACCATGGACCTCTAGGCTGGCATTTATTCGAGCCGCCCGCGGCGTCCACTTGCTCGAAATCATTTTTAAAACATAATGACAAGCCCTTATCTTTATTATATTGCTAAATTATTGGCCATAACATTAAATTATGTGCATTTTATTTCACTTCACTGCCCAAAATCATTTTTAAAATATAATGGCAAAGCCTTTTAATTTATATAAGTAATGAAGCTAAATTCTTAGCCATAAATTCTTGGCATTTTATTTCTTATATCTTAATGAAACACCCTTTGCTTTTTATGGTCTATCATCTATATTTGGTATTGTTACAAACGGAATGACAAATTTGACATACCATCTACTCTTTGGTGGATTGTACAAAAAGTGCATTGTCGTAATTTCGGTGGTTTCAAAGTTAAGGTCTCCAATACTTATAGCAGTAACCTGCGTTTTTCGTTTACGTTAAATTTCCTTTAATATTTTTAAGTTTGTTTTTCATTATCTGATAAGTACAAGAAATTCCAAATTCTATTTAAATTAAAGTGCCGTCTACAGTTTCTATGATGATTTAAGAAAACTTCTAGAAAATAAATTGACTCAAAACCTGTATACCGTGTTCGTCATTTAACAAATACTCGTATAAGCTTTGGAGTAATATTTGTGGGCTGCCGTGCTGTGATGAAAGTGTGCAATGGCCAATGATTTTAAAAACAGAAAGTTGGTCTCTTCAAGACAAAAACATCGATGCATCACACTGTAACATCCGACTGTAAACACCTAAGATACAAAGAACGATTTAAAAAGACTACCCCCACATTCGGCAAAATACGCAAACACATTTTTAAAAATTGTTCTGCTGGGATTATCGACATACTTTCTGAGCAAGAGTTTAATGATTTTGTGCGAGATTTAATTTTCTGATATTAGCGTGGTACATTAGGTAGTAGCAACTGAGATATGATGGGTAAGTACCAGAAAAGGGTACTTGAGGTCACTTTGACTTCAACAACAGAAAAATTGGTCTCTTCGAGACAAAAACATCGATTTATCGCACTTTAAGATCCGGCTGTAAATGCAAAATATAAAAAGAAAAATGTCAGAGGGCGACCCCTACGTTCGAAAAAAAAATTGTTTCGAGACTACCTTGCAATAATACATTATATTCGAAGGTGTACGGCGACCTTTTTTTGAGGTACGGCCTAGTGTGCCTGGCTTTCATGCTAGTCAAACCAGGTTCAACCCCGGAAAAGGACATCTAACCATTTTTCAGCGGCGGGTTTTTACCTCGTTAATACCGGCGACTTAACGAGTAAGAGATTTATCTCTAAGCCATGTAAGAACTTCTCAATAAAATGCATTTGCCGTTCGGAGCCGGCGTTAAACTGTGGTCCCGCACGATTCAATTTATATACTCGCTGATTTTTAGAGGAGTCTCCCCTTGCTCCCTAATGGGATCAATGCTAAGTCCCACGCTTAAGAAAGTAAGATAATTTCATACTTATTTCAATTTCGACACATTTTCCGTTACTTAATACTTCCTTGTGAAATTTTAAAATCAACGCAGTATGGCAACGTCAATTTCTTTAGTACTAAGAATTCTGTAACTCCACCATATTCTTTCTACCTTCAACAGCAAAATAAATTAAATTTGTAAATTAAATTAAATAATCATCAAATGTGAAAATGATTAATTAAACAATAATCGTTAATTTAAAAACAATAAAAATTAAATCTGGCTACAAAACGAAAAAAGCTTTATTTATACGTATCCCATAAAAAGATTAACGCTTAAATGGCCACACTGTACTAAAGCAACACTAAGTGTGCGCGACAGAGACAACCACATCCCATTGCACTTTTCGCAATGTGGTAAAAAAGAGATGACATGCGGGGTGTTCACTTTGAAAGCTCTTGCTTTACTCTTTCGAACCGAAAGAAAGGAAACGGTAGCAGCAGCAACAACAACAAAATTCGCATTGCATTTTTGTTTTGCTGTGGGGGGTTAGTATTTCTTCTTTAGTATGTACTGCATTTTGTTTTAGTTTTCGCGTGTGTGTTTTCTCGTGTACTAGTACTAGCGAAACTTTAAAGAGGAGATTTTACACAAGATTTAGTCTCTCATTAGAAGTTGTTACGGTTGATACGTTGCGGGCGTCGTCGTCGTCGTGTTCTTACCAGCCGTGAAGCAATGCTCCTCTGCAATAATTAACAAAAAAAAATAAAATGAATTAAAGTTTAAACAGCAAAGTTCAACCAAAATATAATTACCACACATCCTAAAGAGAAAAAACCAGTGAAATAGTTCAAAATACTACGGTTAAATTTGAAATAAAAAAACGTTTGCACAGTAGTGTTAAAGGAAATAGCCAACCAAGTAAAAATAGAAAACAAGTAAGCAAAAAAAAGTGCATGAATAAGAAAAGCAAAAAAAACTTAATGGTAGAAAAAGAAAATTTTGCACAATTTTGTGTGTTGCGGTGCGGCGGGCTGAGCGATATGGTGTGGTGTTGTGCTTTTGATTTGTGTTTTACAAGCAAACTCGATATGTACGCAAAGAAATAATAACAACAACTATAGAAGAAAAAGAAGCAGAAGAAGAGAAAAACAGCAACAACGATTTTATTGATGGCAAAATCGCGAGCGTGGATGTGCATACAAAAATTTGAAGAAAAAAAGTAAAGCAACAAAATCCAATATCGCCAACAACAATAACCGACGAATCGCCGTCGTCGTCGGCCGAAGCAGAAACCGCCGCAAAGTGTTAATAAAACAAAACAGTGAGAAAAAAAACGTACCGAGGCTGGTATGTGAGGAATAAAACAAAATAAAATAATGTAATGAAATGAAAATGCATGAATGAGCGCAAGTGAGTGAGTGATTGAGTGAAGAAATACAACATAAGTGCTCTGAATACAACAACAACAAATATAATAGAAATGCATAAAATAAATAAAAAGTGCAATAATTACGGCCACTGAAAAAAGGCGAAAAAGCTAAACAACAAAACATTTCACACACACACACACATTCAGTTTCATAAAAGTAAAAATCAAAGGAAAAAGATAAAAATCAAAGGCAAAGCAACAAAAAACACACAAGTGTACAAAATCTACGACAACAAAAACAACATCAACAACGTCAGCGACAACAAGAGAAGACAGAAAAGTTTCAGAAAGCCCAAAACAACACCCCCGTCTCCCCCGTTCATAGCAAAGGCAACATAAACTACCGAAAAACAACAACAGCCAACATTCGCATGTGATTTTGTGCGATTTCTTCTTCATGTTTAAGGTGAGTTTTGTTGTTAGAATTGCCATATCTTTTTGCAAATATCAACGCTTGTTTGCCCCCAACAATGTCACACAGGCACACACCCGCGCGCACAAAGTCTCTCTCTGTCTCTTTCACAAGAACAACGGCGTCGACTAACTTCCCCTTTTAACTCCCCTTGTTTTAGTTTTAGGACTTGGTTAACAAACAACAACAACGACTGCAGCAGCAGCAACAACTACCACAACATTAGGCAGGCAGGCAGACACAGGCCAAAGCTTGCATTTGAGAATAGGCAAATGAAAGAAAACCATACAAACAATATAGCACACACACGCACACACGATACTCGTAAACTAACCCAAGACAAGGTTTTCATTTCAATTCGGGTGGGCTGCAGACAGACAACAAAACGAGACTTCGTCAGACACGACTTCTCTCTACTACTGGATTCGGTGTTTGGGACGAGGAGAGTATTTGAGAGCAACAACAACAACATTGGAGCAAAAAGAAGAGTTATAAAGGCAGACAATTCTTAAATAACAATGGTCGTTAGGTTTGTCGGGGGTTGGTTTGGTGGGGGGGCAGGTATGGTCGGATAGCAAGCAAGACGAACATGAGTGATAATCGGTCAAGGTAGTCGAGAGAAAATATACTGAACAACGTCAAAAAGTGCGGGTAGGTGGTCAATTGCAAACCAAAGAAGAAAAAAGAGAATTTATTTGAGCTCCACAAAAGAAAAAGGAATGAAAAACACACGACGAGCCTATCAAATCCTAAATTTATAGTTCAACTCTAATCCAAATATGTTGTCGTGTAGACAGACAGCTTACATCTTAAAGAATGGGCGACGACTGCCGTCTAAACAAAGATTAGGTTAGGCTTTCAAATCGAGATGGATAAATATAGTGCAGTGAGTCCTATCGGTAAACTGTAGGAGCCATTGTGATAAGCTTTGATTAAAAACCAACACAAAATAGCCAAGCCGAATCTTGTAAAATTTAGCATGGATACTTTTTTAAAATTGGAGAAATGACAAATTTCATATCTAGCAGGGCTGTGAAGTTTAGCAACAATCTGCATTAGCAAGACCGATAATGCAAAATAAGGTTACCTCAGACGACTAAGCTACAGTTCAAATTACTAAAATTTCTAGAATGGATACAAAGAAAGGCTTTTCTACATATCATAATTTAATGTTACATGCACTGAAAAATAATGTTTAAAACTTAGAAATATTCGCTTAAAAAATTATTCAAAAAAAAAGAATAAGCGCACAATGTTGTAATCAGTAAACAAATTGTTGTATTGACTAAAAATTATGAAGGTCTTTCATGCGGGGCTAGTCTACTGCTAGCTCCGTATGTTTGTGTTTTTATCTTGAAAGTAAGAAAAGTTATGAATAATAGAATCTAATGCTCTACTTTAGAAGCCATCGCAAAGTTCAAAAAAGACCTTCCGTCCTATGACAAGCCTATATTAAATTCATTGGATTCGATTTAATTTGAAAGAACTTCCGGATAACAACTTCCTCATCTTTTGCTCTTTTTTTGCTGGGAATATATTTATTAAAAAATATAGAATTAATAAAAATTAATACGTCTGTTTTCAAAACTCCTATTTCTCCTATTTCAAAACTCCTATTTTGCCAGATCTTTGAGATTTCGTGTCAAAATCTATCAATTTCTACAAAAATTAAAGCCGAAAAATTAGGTTAGTGTCAGGTCGACATTATAAACACAAAAATCGTATCGAGAAGTTGTCTGACGTCATCGAAGAATCGCCAACACCATTAGGTGTTTATGATAAAGTATTACGGTGCTTTACCTATGATCGGATCACTTAAGACCATGTAGCCTCTTCTATTTACCAAGAATTTCGGTCAGTAGAGCTTTGCACTAAACGAAGTCAATGCAATAAAAATCTTTTCGTACATGCTCAAAATCACTCTCAGATATTGATGTACATATTTTTGATTGTTTTGATCTGTACGTACTTTAGGTCCAGAACCTGTGAGGGTAAAAAAGATTCCATAAAGTATATTGTTTCTACGCGGCATTCTCTAACGAACAGGGAGGAAGCTAGCTGACCTTGCTGAAATCGGTATAAGACATCAAGTAGCTTTCTTTCAATGATTGCCAATTCGAACTTACCTAGGCTTAATGAATATATACTTAACGTTTTGTGTAAAACAATTCCTTTAAAATAAAATTTGTACTCTTGGGGAAATTTCCAATTTTATCCGTAGTATGAATGTACCACTTTTTTTTGATTCCTGCTCAGACTTTCACAGACCTGATATTTCTACTGCTTGGGTTCGAGTTCGATGTTGATAGTTGGCTTTGGCAATAAATGTCTTTTTTTTGGTCCATGGATTCGAGCCCCAATTTATGTTAGATCTGTAAAATAGATCCATGTTAGTAACCGTAATGGAAATGGTTCAATTTTAGCCCTCTTATGTTTATGTATACTATTGGTTCCTTGTTGTGCCCATAAGGGCCAACTTTGAGCCTATGAAGTCAAGACGCAATTTTAAACTGATCTAAAAAAAATTCATATTTAAGTTCATAATCAAAATTGTTTTAATTTGAGTCCAAAGTTGCAATTGCTTGGCAGTTTTGCCCATAAGTACAGTTCTTTTTAATCCACAGAGTCTGGGATTACAAAAAGCTTCAGACCGAAATGCTACGGTTTAAGAAAATACAAATCCAATTGTAAATGGAATGGTACATATAAATCACTGCAATCTAATGACAATCCTACAGAGAGTTTTGAAATATTCTCACTTAATTCCCTTAACATCCCATTGAGACACAAACGAAGAATTTCTCTGAAGATTTCCGAACGGCTAATGCATTTTATAGAGAAGTGTTTACACAGAATATTCATTTACTCGAAAATCGTCAGCAGTTACTAGTTGGAGAACCCATAGCTTGAAAATGTTAGATGTTTCTCTAGCCGGTACAAGTCCAACGAGGGCTAAGGATTGTTGTTTTAACCCTCTGGTGGTCTCGTGCACAAGCTCGAAGCCAGTGGAATTTCTATCGCGGCTAAAGACCTATTAAGTTTGACATCAGCTATTACTTTCTTTTCTTTCTTTGAACCTGGAATTACATGTGTGCTAGTCTTGCACAGTTACCTTCACATCATGGCGGCCTAAAATTCGACTCACTGCCAATTTTTTTCGGTATTTATTCGGTAACACGGAACTATTAGAAATGTTGATGGATTCTACTAAAGGATGATGGATTCATACTAAAGGACTGCCCATAAAACTCGCATTTCTCCGATGGACTGGAAAGCTAAAGTTCTGGCTACCATATTATTCCGACAAGGGGGAAAAGACCTTAAGGCCATGCCCAGATGTAAGAGTTGAACTTTATTTTTGTGACAGATATTGATGAGATCAGTTGGAGTGAGGTATTGAACTGTAGCGCTTGCACCTTTCAGCGAACCTCAAAACGACTATTGTAAACCCATGGCAGCCAGCTATAAGTTTCGGATTAACCTGAAGCTGCAGTTCATCAGCCAAGGGGTGTAACCCCGGCACTATATGCCTCCAAAACAAGGACTATTACATTTCTGGAATAGATACATCGTGTAATGATTAATAGCTTCTATTTTTTTAAGTTCAGTGTTAGTTTTGCAATCATGCAAGACGAAAGAAACAATCATGCAGGCTAGATACAGTGGAGAAAGAATGTACAGAAAGTTTACCTAATGATAAAGTAAGCGTTGGCCAACAAATTTAGATATCCTCATCCATTAAAAACAAAAAGGAGATAACTTTTGCAATCACTATACACTACAGATCAAATTCGTTTATCGCGCGTACAGTCCGTATGTGGAATCGACTTCCGGCGAATGTATTTCCCACTAATTACGACATCCAGAAGTTCAAGGCAAGTGACAATAAACATTACTCCCATTTTCTCCCTCCGATCCTATACTTTCCACTCGCCAACGCAATGCACCGCATGTATATGGGGCGTACTCTGGGTGTTGGTTATTTAAAAAAAAATCCTGCTGGGAAAGGAAAGTTGAAAAGTTTACCTAAAACGTCGGCCAACAAAGTTGTATATACTCCTTCTATACTAATAGAAAACAAGAAGAGGATTACTTTTGGAATTGGCAAACAAAAGTTAATTCTTCGA
The DNA here is from genome assembly GCA_963513945.1 of Hydrotaea diabolus. Classification (NCBI taxonomy): domain Eukaryota; kingdom Metazoa; phylum Arthropoda; class Insecta; order Diptera; family Muscidae; genus Hydrotaea; species Hydrotaea diabolus. The sequence continues at coordinate 153,431,566 of OY740720.1, read as the reverse complement.
AGGAGTTATTTCCTTAACTAACCGGTTTTCTCTAGTTAAGTAATCTGGATGCCACTTATGTATGTGAATTCCACACAATCATTAGAAGGTTTACACCTCAAGAGAACCCAAGTTGTCTGGTGCTCACTAACCTCGCTGAATGTCCTCAGGTAACTTTAAGGAAAGTATGAGGGTATGGCCGGTATAACATGAGATGTTTGTGTAACTGCAAGACCCGGAGTCAAACCGGCAAAATAACATCTGATATTTGACAGTGGCGAAATACGAGAGTGGAAGTATTTAAATCCTGTCCTCTTTTGATGCAAGACCAATGGATTAATGAAATAATGCCCTATCCCAAAATCCTTTGATCAATGCTCAGCTTTTTTAGTGTCAAATTAAAAAATACATTTTCATCCATAAACGTTACATGAATTCCAAAGTTATCGGGAACTCTTCGTGCGATTAGGGTAAGGCAGACGAGCGTGAATATATTGCAACGCATAAAATCAAGTTTGCAAGTCCTTGAAAGGATTTGCTTGCTACATAGAAGACAAGTTGCACATTTTTCTTCAAGTACTCGTACTTTTGCACTTTGCTTTGCAGTCAATGAATAAAAAGGAAAAAGACGACGCAAGAAGCAGATAAAAAATAAAAAAAAACAATACCAACAAATGGATAACAACGACAATACAAAGTACGAGTACAACAAACAGACAATGGAAACAAGTTGTCCAGTCAGTCAGTCAGTCAGCCAGTTAGTCCAACAACTAAGCCATAAAATTGAAAATAAAATCAGTTGCCGCTGCTTTGGTTTCTTTTCTCTTAACCACTCTTGCACCACTGACGACTGACTGGATGGCAAGCTGGCCGGATGGCTGGCTGGCAGGCTGTCTGACTAGCTGACTTATTGTTGTTTTTGCTGATGCTCTCGGCTGGACGACTTGGTAGAATGGTTGGTTGGTCGGTCGGTAGGTATGTAGTTTGTTTGGCCGACTGGCTAGAAAAGAAGAGAAGAAACGCAAAAGCTGACAGCCAAGACGTACTGCACCGTACCTTACGTATGTCTTTCAAGGAGGAACCGGTTAGTGGGGCACAGATAGAGCAGAGAGAGAGAGAGAGAGAGAGATACCAAGACCGGAGACTAACTTGACTTGCAAGCCCATGAAACAAAACTTAAAACGAAAAAATAATGCGAAAAAATCTAAACGTATAATGTTGTCGTCGTAGTCGTCACTGTCGTTTACGATAACAACGGATGGTTGCTGGCTGGTTCGGTTGTTTTGCTGGTTGCTTCGACGGATGGAAGGCTGAAGAATACTGTTGTTGATATTGGTGATGGCGATGCGGCTGCTACTACTGCTGCTGACGGCTTCGGTTGATCTTGTGTTGATTGTTTTTCTTGGCTTCTTTTTGTTTTGTATGTGGTCTGTTTTTGTTTGCTTGGCTTGTGTGTTATTTTTCTCTGCTCCATTCGATATTCTCTGTTGTCTATGCAGAGAAAGATTTGCGGGTCCATCGCAACAGGCCTTCTGAGAGATTTCTTAAGCATTAGTTGTCGGCGGATGGACTTGCACCTCTGTTCTTATATATTTTTCTAAAGATATCTTCAGGAAACAAACGGAAAGATGATCTTAGATCTGTAGGCTCAACACCATAAATTTCTACTCTCGCTGTTCGGAAGCAAGAGCTTCAAGTGACCTCCAATTTTTGTATATGTTTTCTTCAAAATTATATTTCCAGATAAGTTGTACTATAGAAAGGAGTAGCTCCGATGTTATGGCGTGACGTTTGAAGGTAAAAGCTATATTCTTTCCAGAACAAAGCAATTGCTATTAGGACTTTTGCCTCTGCTTTATGGTTAAGCCAAAACAAAGCTTTTTAATTGTACCTCTTGCTGTGATGTAACTTCTCTGAGATTACTAAACAAAGGTGTTATCTTATCTAAAATCAGTTAGCTAAGTCCGATTCATCTACTTACCGATCGGAAGCAACTTTTTCAAAATAGCTTGGAATGACATTTTCAGAAAAGCTTTTAGATTGTAAAAGCAGAAAAGCTTTTACACGGCTAAATGTAATCACGGACGTCTTAGCCTCATGTTATTACCAGCATGTCTATTTTATATATCGCAATTTTCTAAAAAAAACTTTACCCGGAGTTTATCTCTTAATAGGGCTAAAAAGTTGTAGATTGTACAATTCGGGTTTGAACCTGGATTTCTTTTGTACTTGTTGCGCACACTCTCCACTCAGTACACACCGGCTACTGTCTCTGTTTTACTAGTCTTCTAATAAGCTACCAACAGCTCTGTATGATCTTGATGATCTTCTAAACATTACCAACACGTTTCTTTAATAAGGCCTTAAGAAGAACCTAAATGATATTCTATACTTTACCAACACGTTTCTCTATTAAGGCCTTACAGACGTCCTTCTATTGCCTTTTTGGTTGTTTGCCCAAACTCATGTGACGTTTTCTTCTATCCGTTTTTCTTTGTGTTCTAAAATATGTCCACAAATCTTTTTTAATTGGATTCCAAATAGAATATACTCTCTTTTTGTGTTCTTACTGATTACGTTCACATTACCGACATGCTTCTTTATGCATACAAAGTATGCTCTAAGTATGCAAATAGTATCATTTGCCCTATGTATTCTTTAATATTCAATAACATTCTCCAAGCCTTGGCATAATAAAGATCTAATTTTAAATAATTTCATTGTGCTTTCAAGGATTCGGTATACGAGTACATTACCTACATGATTATTTAAAAAGCCCTGAAAGAAAGAATTTCTATCATATAAGTAAACAGGTCTTACTTTGGGCTACGCTAACTGGAAGTTGTCTGTTGCTACGAGTAATACAAATACAACGGGTAGTCTAATGGCTCCAGAACTACTGTTCTGGCTTGACTATTAGGTGGCAACCTTCGGAACGTATCGTTCCAAAGTGTGTGTTAATTTACAAAAACAAATAAATGTGCGCTGTTATTTCGCTTCCAAAAAAAAAAATTTTGTCATAACTTTGGAACAGTAGGATCTCTGGGCTTCGTTTAGGTAATTTTGAAAAGGTACAAACAAATTTGACCACTGGTTCAGAACTTAGCAATATTACCATAGTACTCTCAGACCAGCAATCCGAACATTTTAAACCGCTGCCACGGTGAAATTTGCCCAGTCGTGAATGAATCACCCTGTATAAAGGGAACCCCCTTATATACACAAACTCGGAGGGCCCTCTTTGTGCCGCTCGTTACTTGTTTTATCTGTCAAACTCAAAAACAAAATGTACTAAATGTGTGGACTTCATTTTTATTTGCCTCTTTTCTTATGATTGCTCGAACTCGTATGCGATTTTTTTCAGTTTCAGTCTTGTGTGTATGTGGGCAAAAGAATTAGACGATGAAAACAAAAATAAAATATGAATGAGAGTATCAAGCAAAAGAAAACAATAAAATAAGAACAGAAATCAGCAATGCCGCATACCGCCACTCTTCTGGTTCGTTCCCTTTGCACTGGTAGCGATATGAGGCGGCGGCGGCAACGTCGGATATTTCTGTCTAGGAATTTCAAAACACGACTCGAAATGGCAAACAAAAAAGAAAACTGAGAGTAGTATTTTGCATTAATTTGCATATGTATTTACTCGTACATGCATGCATTTCTATTCATACATATGTATTTGGGCATGCATATGCATTACAAATGGCCTTTACAATAGAGGTTTCCAAACAAATATGATTTATGTTACAGTTTGCCGATTTACAGAGAGCGGAATTTCATAGATTGTGAACAATTGAGGGTCGTACTATTAGAGACGATGGTTTCACAAATGAGGAGTTATTTTCCGGAAAAAGTTAAACCTTTATTATGAAATTCGAAAGAAAGACGCGTTCCCAGCTTGGACTGGAGTTTATACGATACAATTAAAATATTCCAATTTGTGGATATATACTAACTTAAATTGAGTTGACAGATTTTGAGATGGATTCGTTATGTTACGATTAATTGTGAGTTTGTCCTGAAAACGTTTGTCAGCTGCCTGATATTTGTACCGCCGAATTTTCCTCTAAACTTACGTGTCTAAACTTTTCTAAGAAACCTACGGAGTTCCTTTTTTGTATAAGTGAACTGTGAATGCAATATCTTCTTTATTCACTAAACAAAAACTTCACATTAAAACGTAGGGTACACACAAAGAAAAGATACGATTACTATATGGCAGCGCAAACAATAATATGCTCTCTGCAAATAAAGCATATTCGTCGCAACCATAGTATTGCTATTTGAATTTCCTTAAGACAATAGTATGATTGTGGCAATATTGATATTGTTGAAGTATACTCATAACAATAGTATTACTGCCAAATTTAGAAATGAAAATATGGTTGTAGCAACCATAACAATATGGTTGGTGCGACAACAGTATTGCTTTTTAGGTTTGCCTGCACTTCAGTGTACAGCCATTGATTAGGGTTTAATTAGATTCGTTGCTTAGGGTCTGAGGATGGTGAAGTAGCGTTCACCAAAACTGCCGTCACCCCTGCTTGCAACAAGGTAAAAGTCTGTTCTACCACCTGTTCTACCATTTGAATAACTTTTTGGTTTCATTGAATGAAATGTTCAATAGAAACATGGTCTCAAATCTGACTTCAAACTATTTGTAATGTTATTTTAAATTATTTACTTAATAAAAATCTATATTATTGAATAACAACATAACTTAATCTTAACAAATAATTTTGGGGATCAAAGTATGGTTGATGGGGGTCATAATATAGTAGTGGGGATCAAAATATATTTGCTTGTGAGTCATACCATGGTTGTATGTAAAACATACTATGGTTGTGAGGATCATAAAATGGTTTTGGGAGTCCGGGTTTGGTTGAGTGTTACGCATAATATAGTTGTGGGGATCATAGTACATTTGTGGGTGAATCATACTGTTGTTATGAAGATCATAAGATTGTTGTGCCACAACCATATACCAAAAAATAGTATGATGCTCTTCGAATATTAGCGCACCAACCATACTTTATTTGAGACGTCGTGAAAATGGATGAATCGTTGATTTTATAACCCACAGAACCTTTGGTCTACCCAAGAAGATTCCCAGTTGCCCAAGAAGGATCCAAAAGATACGGAAATTTCCAAATAAAATGAGATCCAATGATTTATATTTACACATTCTTTGGAAGTAACAAGCGTTCCCATAGGAAGTACATCCATTTTTTGTTTTTGTATTTTGAGGAATTTCGACTAAAGGAAGGAGCAGGTAGTCAGTCCACTAATATTTTTAGGTACGTACTAAACATAAGAGTTCACCAACTAACATTTTGTTAAACTAAAGAAATATTTGATTGACACATTTAATCAGAATCATTCTGTTGGCGAGAAACAGGTTGTTGTTGTGAATCTGTTCTCTGAGTGTAGAAGGCATTTCATTAGATCACTGAAACTGCTTTTTGTCGCCTTTCCATTCTTTCTTCCATAAGAAGAACACTTCGATTTCCATCCTCCATTAGCAGATTTCCTATCTTAATGTTTCTATGGCATTACTTAACTATTATGGGTCAATATCATAAGGCAAACTCAATATGATACAGATACAGATGCAACATCGTCGTCTTTCAATGAATTATTTTTTAGCTATGCGAGTAATTGCGGCTGATGTTGCTGCTCCACCAGTTTGTTTTTTCTTGTGCTTTCGCGCTCAACGTAACATTAACAAAAAAAAATTACAAAGAAATTGCCTCGAAATCGACTCTGAACACTTGAGACTTTGACTTTGACAATGTACTGCTGCTGCATCTGCTGCCGTTAACGTTGCTCGCTCATAGAGTTGTACGCCTTTGGCTAGGTACAGACGGACAAATCGACGGACGATAAGCAGTGAAACAGAAAATTCGCATTTTGAAAATGGCGAGGAAGACCAGGACCAACAGCAGCAGCAGCAAACGAACAAAATAAACATAAACAGCAGGAAGAGCAGGAGGATATGTGGGAGACGACGAAGGGAAGAGTTGGCCAGAAGTGCCACAATAGCACCGATGCAACGCCGTCTATGCTTGCTAAGTTTTCTCGTGCACATTCAATCGACACGGGCTACAGAGGAAGCAGTCAATCCAAAATGTTGCTACATCTGTAGAGTATGCCATACGCATACATATGTCCGTACGAGTACTAGTACGAGTAGATACTGTATCTGTATAGGTAAATGTATCTCGTAGATGTTTTTGTGCAGTGCCAAGCAATGCCTATGAAAGAAACGACCGCGCCGTCGTCAGCCAACACCACCACCGATGAAATAGACGAATGCATTTAGAGTAGCAAGGCTAGTTGTTGTTGCTGCTGTTGCAATTGTTGTTGCTGCTGGTACTGCCACGGCCTCTCTCTGGTTTCGTTGCCGTTGAAAGGGAAAACGACGAAACTCATTTAATAGCTTCTGCTGCTGCTGTGGAACACTTTATTCGATTCCGTTTTCATTTCATGTGTTTTTTTTCTCGTTGACTCTAGGCTGATTGTTGGCCGTTGTTGTTGTTGCTGTCGTTATTTCATTTTCATGTCAATTCTGGCTGTGCCCCACCAACGTGAGAGTTGAGATCTTAAATAGGGGAAGATTTGTTTTATTATTTGTTTGTCTTGTGCAAATTTTTGTGTTTTTTCCTTTTGTTTTTTTCTATTCTTGCAGTTTTCTCTATTTTCGTACAACGTTTTTTTTTTCATATTGCAGCCATTCATTCATCAGTCGTTGTATGGGTAAATTGCAATTTTGAGCATTCATGTTGGCTGGCATCTATGGCTGGCAAGTGAGAGTATATGGTGGCCTCTGAGAGTGTATGTATGTGTCAGTATCTGTGTGTGTATATTTGTTTATGTGCTATTCCTTCTTTAGCCTTTAAAACATTTTTAATGTCGCTTATGCTATTGACATCAGACATTTTGCGGCAACCAACCAACAACTCTGCCTTTTTTTTTGCTCGTAGTTTCTCTCTCTCCGTTTCTCTTAATATCTCGTAAAGTTCTCCTGCTCTTTTCTATGAAATGCGCTCGGCTCCCTGGTTAGACCATATGTTTCTGATGTTTGTTGGGGCTTTTTTCTTCTCTACCACTTCATGTGCCCAGATTTTAGGGGGGGGGGGGGGGGGATTTGCCGCAATTGTTAGACTCATATGTTTATTATGCTACCAACTCTCTCAGACCACAACAGCTTCACAGTGGACCAAAGCGTTGAAGTTACCTAAAAATTTTAGTTCTTTGGATTGATTTGAATTAGGTTGATACCTAAAGAAATACGATTCCATCAAAGATCATTTAAATTATTATTGACAACCAGGACTGTATTGTTAGAAATGCATCTTGTTTTAAGAGAGTACTCACTAGCGACATCTAGAGTTGATAGTTGTGGGAATAGATCGGCATATCAAAATCATTTAAACTATTATGGACAACCTGGATTGTTTGTAGACGGTAGATGGAGAATGTATGTTCATTTAAGAGAGTTGTCACTAGCGACATCTAGAGTTATCAGTTGTAGGAATAGATGGGCAAGTCAATAATAACTTAATACATTTATAGACTTAAGACATTGTTAATATCTTAAGTACTTTTTCAGGGGTATTACCGCAACTACATACTCCAGATGTAACTTAAGTAATTCTCTAACGTATAGAATACCGCAATTAATAGTGCGTTTGTCGCCATCTAGCGTTCAGTGGCGGCAAATATCATAAATTGTCTTGAACAATTTAATTGCTTTTGTTGTTGACATATAATTACCTTTTCGGGATTTCCCGAGATTTGTTTATTTTTCACTTTGCCCGATTTCCGGGGAATTTTCAAAAATCCTATAATGCCAATTTTCTTTTAAAGTTGAAAGTGGAAGAACATAAATAAGGTGCATTTTATATTTAATATTGTTACTCGTGGAAATTGGAATTTAATTGGTCATCGAAAAAAAAGGTTTTATGGAAAATTATAATTGTGCATAATATTTTCAAAGAAGAGATAGCTTTTGAAAAATTTGTAAATTTTTTGATTAAAATTTTCTGGCTCGATTTCATTAACAAATTTAATAAATTCTTTCCAATATTTCCTCTTTCAAATAGTCCTCAGGGAATATTCAATTTTAAACAAACTTTTCGCTTCAGGGTTTTTTTTGGCGACTGTAGCAAAAATAAATTTATTTCCAATGTCAAAATAAAGGTAGTTTAATATGCTACAGTTTATAATCGAAATACGAGGGCATATCAATTATTCCGTGACATTTCAAACTTCCCTCGTAGTTATATGAAATAAAACACTGCTCCCAACAAGTACAATCTGTAAATAGACTACTGCCAAATTTTAAGAGAGTTCCGTCATTAAGTTTGTGTTTAACAGCTGTTCAAAGCAACAACCTTGTGGATTTTGTTAAAAATGGAAAAAGTGAATATCGAATGCTGATTAAACATTATTTTTGCGGAAAAAACCCGTCAATCAAACCAAAGTATGGGGACTCTGCACTATCGCTTTCAATGGTAAAAAAATGGTTTACTGACTTTCGTTGTGATCGCACAAGTACAATCGAGGCTGTACGTTCTGGAGGGCCAATCCTGGTCAAAAAAGTCCACGGTGTGGTATTGGCCTATCGAAGAGTAAAAGAGCGTGAGATTGTTGATGCCATACACATTTTATATGGCAGTGTGGATTCCATTTTACATGATCAGTTGGGTTTAAGAAAGCTATGTGCAAAATGTCTGCCGCATTTGCTCTCAATTGACCATAAACGTAATCGTACGACAACTTCAAAGGATTGTTTGGAGTTGTTTAACCGCAATTCGAATGAGTTTTTGTGGCGTTTTGTAACTGTGGATGAAAAATGATATTACTGCAGCAAAATATCGTCTTCTTTAACAGGGAAGTCGGCAAAAAGCTCTATCCATGTGGCATAAACAAATACTCCTTCACCAGAACCTTGAGCCCAAGTCGCAGTACTTACGATCGCATAAGGTTAAACAATTTGGATTGATAGAAAAATACATACAACAACGTTAGTAGAAATCAAATTAATTGTAATCTTGGATGCCCAGTCTACGCTGGCCAAGCTTAAAGCGGTTGGGTACACTTTTAAAAACGCGGTATAATGTTTGACGTTATTTCGGCATTTACATGCGACACTATCTGCTGTGCAAGTGCTTTAAAATCTAAATTAGCTAAAATTGCTCTATGGGATCTAATGAGGCAATTTTCCCAGAACAAAATTGAGAGCACGCAACGTTTAAGATCTATTTTGCAAATATGTGCCATCGAATTCAATCTACGACAAAACGGACCCGATTAAAGTCTAAGCCAAAATATAGGGATGATTATCCCAATGTTAAGAATGATTAATCCACTCCCATTGTAAAGTCCACTCAAATTGAACCAGTCATTCATAAAGGTCGGATTTAACACATTAAACAGGTATTTAACGGCTAGAGACCTCTTCCATCTACATTTCAAAAGAAGACAAATTTTTAACAAAATTGCAAAGAGACATTTATTTATTTCAAACCGTTTCCCAATACTCCTACTGTGCATTGCCTAGGTAAAAACCCTTCAACGATCGGATAACCAGTTTATCGCTCGATCTAATCGTACAATGTGATCGTTTAATGTAAACGAGTCTACTGTCAGATTCGACGACTCCCAGTAGTTCGCTCTGGCAACGTAAAGTTTTCTCACATCGCTATGCAACGCAATAGGCAATTGCCGTTGTTATTGTTGTTGCTGCTTTCTGTCATGACTTCTTGCAATTGTCATTTGCCGTGCCATGCTGCGCCGTGTGACTGGCGGCGTATGAGTATTGAGTACTTGTACTTGCATGCGAATAAATGCGATTGCAATGTTTGTTGTTGCTCTTATTGTTGTTCTTATTCGCGCTGCTGCTGTTTGCATTTTGAAATGGTTACACACAACTCAAGTGCAATTTACATGAACATCCACTCATACTACATACTCGAATGTCTGTATGTACATCCGTGCGCGTACGTGTGTTTTTGCATGCAAATATTCGTATGCACAAACAAGCAGTACGTATAAAGAACATGGGTGCGTGAGTTTGTGCAGGGTGTGCAAGTATATCTTCTTGCTGTTCTTCGTTCGGTGTTTATTTCGGTCTGTCGCTGAAATGAAACAACAACGAGCCGTTGTTAAAGAGGAACAACAGCAGGCATGCACTGCACTGCACACCGAAAGAGTGAACTTTATCTTGGCAGCCTTCCTTCCCCACAGAATACTTCTCAATGTTCGGTATAACAACGACGAGAGTGCATGCATGCCTGCATGGTGCATGCAGAAACAGTCACATCGTTATGTTTACATACGTATGTATGTGCGTGTAAGTTTGCCCGTAGTGGTGGTTGTTCTTGTTTTACAAAAGAGGGGCTGGTTGACTGGTAGGATGGTCTGGTCGGTTCGGTCGGTCGGTCGCTAGGTCTGTCGGCGAATGGGATATTTGTTTGCAATTGCTCTTCTTTTCTCTGTTTGTATGGATATGCGTGTGTGTGTATGCAAGTGTATGTTACTGTGCATATTGCGTTGCGCGTTCTTCGAAAATTCCTAACCTACACCACATGAAAAATGTTGTGTCGTCTCCTCTCTGGGTGCTTAAGTTTGTACAATGATGGGCTGCATTTTATGGGTTGATAACAATGAGAGCAGGGAATGCACATAAGCACACACACACAGATAAACACATACATGTGTATAAATAAATAGCGTATAAAGTAAATAAACAAACAAATCAGTTTAATTTAAACACAACAACGACGTCGGCGACAACAGCCCGATCCAATAACAACGGACGGGCGGTAGCGTCCATCTGTGACGTCGATGTTGCCATCAATGCTCTGCTGCTGGTGAAGAACAGAAGTTGATTAATTTATTGAACGCACAATAAGTAGTATGTACAACCAACATTACATACAATCAATCAATAGTTTGAACAATTACAAGCTGTGGCTATTCTAAAAAGGGGGGTGATTAGCCTGCCAAGACTATGGTTCACTATTCTACTCTTCAGAATATAGTCTCAAAAATATTAGTATTAGGAAAAAAGAATTGTATTTTACCCCAAGTCTAGAACAGGCGTTTTTTCTTTTAACGGGAAACCCTGAAACGTACCATTTCAGGTGCCTCTTAATGCTGATGAAAACTTGTAGTTGTCTAGTAAATTCGACAAAAAATATTTCCTTACAAATTCAAAAATATCAGCTCGCAAATACAACCTGATTCCGATGAAACTTTGCACATTGCGCAGGTTTAGACCCAGCTCCATATCCCAATTGAAATAGCTACATATGTATTGGTCCATAGCTACATTAAGGCCCTGCAGCTCTAGAAGTTGCTAATTTACTGTCGAAATTTGACAGGGGTTTCCACTGAGGACATTACAATTTTATATATTAATGAAACGCAGAATATTTAAGATATAGAGTTCAAATTTATTCCAGGCGTAGTGCAAAGGTTACATTTTAAGAATGAAATTCGATTCGGCCATATGACGGCCATAACAGAAAAAGATTGATGACATTAGCCGAATATATCAAGGAAGACCAGATATCCAAAATGTCATGCGTCTCGAGCCTCTAAAGCGAGTTGAAGGCCTAATTTCGGAAAGCAAGAGAGTACTGGTCGGATGGGTTCCTTATATTGAACAATCCGCGCTGCAACTGTTACAACGACGTCTCGAAATTGGACAACAAAACTAGAGCTAGGTTCTATATAAGGAACCTTTGCATCGAAAAATACTTCCTACCGAACCACAATACGATATTCCAAGCAGAGATTTAGGCTATTGCTAAATAAAAACAACGGTCGATCAAGGCTAGCATCGAGTGAGCTTCGATCCAGGCGCTGTTCTCAACTACACACGCAGAGAAAAAAATATGGTTATTATATGGTCACGGCAATAATAATATATTCTCCGCAATAAACGATATTTGAATATTGTTATTCCAACCATACTTTTTTTTCAACGTGCATTCAAGTAACGAACGTTCTAGAGTGTAAAGAAGAAATAGCCAATTTAGAACGAAGTAGCAGTCAAGAATACGAATCCCTAGACATTCTAACATTGAGGGCAATTAAAAAACTGTCATACTTGCTAGGAAAGAATCAGGCAGTTCACATGGATAACTCCATTCCTTTTTAAAGCAAAAGGAGCTGAAAATAAATCTAGGAACCTTACCAAACGCTAAAGAGCGTTACAGCTGGCGGAAAATCTCCAAAATGCTTTGGGGAGATCAAGATGAAGGAATATGAAAAAGTGATTAAGTCTTAAGAAGACTAAATTAAGCAAAGTTATGAAAGTGTATACCGGCCATTTACCACTTAAGGTACATTTAATTTAATTAACCCGAATGAAATAGGACCTTACCGGTCCCAGTTCGTAAGAAGCCGCCATTTAAATTCGCTAAAGGTTTGAGACCGTGCGGCTCTAGACAGAAGTCAATTCTTGGATCAAATCTTTTTTAATTTCTGAGCAGAAGCAACAAGTTTTCTGTATACTGAAGTAGTGTAGGGTATCATTTAATCGGTTCCGTCAAACTATAGACATTTTTAATTGTTTTGAACTGTGAAGGGCTTGCACTAAATCTAAGATGTTTCCCCAGAGAAAAAGTTTTATTCGTTTCCCTAAATAGGAGAAACCAATAATTTCAGGATAATAATTTGGAGTTATAGGTAATGGCAAATACAGGGTGGGCCACAAGTTACTATGGTGCAAAAAACTTTAATAACTTTTTAGTTTACTAATTTTTTTTCAGATTATATAATATACAAAATGGCATTTTTTACACTAAGTATGAAAAAAAATGTCACTTAAATGACCCTTGTTTTCAGAATCGCAATGATGGCTCATTTTAGAGCATTTTTCATAACATCTTTCAAAATTTGTGGCTGTAGCGTTCGGATTTCTGCAACAATATTGGCCTTGAGTTGAAGGATTGTCTTGGGCTTGTTCACATTTACTCGCTCCTTCAAATAACCCCAAAGAAAATAGTCGGCTGCTGACAAATCTGGCGATCGGGTTGTCCAAATAATTTGCGAATTTCTGGAAATTATTCGCCCTTCAAAAATTTGACTCCTGCTGAAACCGCATCCCAAGTCTTTTAAAGAGCAGGACGTAAAATGTTCTATTATAAACTGGTACCGCTCTCCATTTACGGGTACCAATGATATTTGCAGATGTGATCCCACACCATACTGTACACCTAATGGGATGGGGTGGGGGGTTAATGAATGGCTTTTAGATTTTCAGAACTTCAGAACCTACAGTTCTGCTTATTGTGAATCATAGTGTGAATCATACTATGGTTGTGGGGATCATAGTGTGGTTGCGTGTGAATCATACTATGGCTGTGATGATCATACTTTGGTTATATGAGAAACATACTATGGTTGTGAGGATCATAAGATGGTTGTGTAGATAATAGTATGGTTAAGTGTGAATCATACTATTGTTGTGAGGATCCTAGTATGGTTGAGTGTGAATCATACTATGATTGTGGCAATCATAGTATGGCTATTTGTGAATCATACTATTGTTGTGAGGATCATAATATTGTTGTGCCTCAACCATATACCCAACAATAGTATGATCCTCTTCGAATATTGTCACCTCAACCATACTTTTTTTCTGCGTGTACTTATATAATCAGAAAAAAAATAAATAAACGGAAAAGTTGTTAAATTTTTAAACCCCAAAACCCCATGGTAACTTTTGGCCCACCCTGTACTAAGAAAATCCGATATTATAAGTAAATATCAGTTGTTTCAATGGTGAGTGTGGTTTTGGTCCCGCCCTACTTAAGACTTCCCTTACTCGCTCTTCTGTGGAACTGGAATTTAGACAAAACTGGACTTGAAGCATTCCAGACAATCCTGCGTACAAGATCAACGCCACGACTTCCATAAATTTTGCTATAACACATTTATGTTGACCAAGTATAAGTATATTCTGCGCTACTTTATTTGGCGTAGGGTATACACCATTCGTTTCAGCCGTTCCGGTGTTGCTATTTATTTTACGTGAAACCACTGAGTTTCTTGTAGCGATGATGTTCTTGTTGCTTAATTAAAAGCGAACAACTAGCGAGACGACAGGTAGTAGGGTGTTTATGTGTGTGTGTGTATCGATAGATACCCGCTCTTCGTTCTATGCTTGTGTACAGATAGATAAATGTTAAATGAAACATTATACGTTTATTTATTTTATTTTGGGGATGATTCGTAGCAGCAGCAGCACTAGAAGCAAATATGCAAAAAGACACAGTCGCCGTCAAAGTAAAACAATCAACAACAACAACACCAAAAACCCGAAAGGCCTAGCAAGCAGACTAAGACTAGACTTATTTTCCTTTCCTTTTTTAATCCCTCCATACATTTACATGTACACTTCTACTCACATACAGACGATATTCGTAAATAAACGAAGACGAAAAAGAAGCACCACAGCCCAAGACCAAGTCTGCTGTTGTAAATGCCATAGTGGGCAGGGGGAGGAGGGGTGCCTGAACAGTAACAAGAACAACAATATTTGGTGTGGTGCGGTAGGGTATGGTCCCGGGTATGACAAGGAATATATCTGGAGCTTAACACAGGGAACAGATACGGGCACACGCACACACACTTCCATACGTACATGTCGACATTTACTTAGGGAGTAAAAATATGCGCAGACATTGATTACAACTACATGCAGACGCACACACACAGACAGTCACTAACACACTCAGCTGGCGACAGACACACACTCACACACACGCAGACTTGTAATATTCTTGCAGCGTTTTCCTCTGGCATGGGTTAAATGAAAAAATGCAAAAAGAAAGAAAAAGTTTGTCGACAATAACGTCTATATTGGGTTAGGTTCGGGTAATGTGGTTGTTGTTCTTCTTCTTCTTGTCTGTCGCTGGTGTTTCTTTATTCCTTTCATTTCTTTTCATTTTGGTTTCATTTCATTCATTTTCTCATGCTTTGTTTTTTTTTCGTTGGTTGTTGCCATTATGATTGGTTCTTTGCTACGATTTCCATCCGTCCATCCACGCTTGTTGTAATTTGTGGCTCCTCTAATGGGATAGCTCGAAGAACAACCCGACCTCCTCTTCCCTTAACAAAACTGTGCTCTCGTATGCCTCGTTTGAACACAATGGGAATGGGAAACCAATGTCTCATATAAAACTTCCCAGCGTACTTGAGGGTCAGTTTGAAAATTATGAACGACAAAGTTTTGGATAATCAAGAAACTCCAACAAAGCTACGGGGGATAAAGAAAAACTCAGGGAGGGACATGTAAACTACAAAGGGGAAATACAAGCTTTAAATTAAAAAAAAAAATATTGATGCTCATCAATAGTCGTGTTCTAGTAAAATCTTTTATATAAAAAAATGTAACGTTATCGACTGACTGATCACTGCCCAGGCTAAACGGCTGAAGCTAGAATCTTGAAATTTGGTGGGTAGGTGTAGATCAGGCGAGTCCAGAGAGATGCTCTATAAAAAGGGATTTCTCGAAATTCGTACTTTAAGGGTGGGAAACGGAAAAAAATTATCCCTCATAAACAAGTGAATAATAAATAGCTCAAAACAAGAAATTCGGGAAATGGGCGGCCATTATAATTTGGGTTTAAAGAAGTAGGTAGGTAGTAGGTAATCTTAGGGATTGTAGTAAACTTCAAACCTAAGGGAATAAAAGAGACAAACTTCGTAACTTCCTATCCGCAGCATATGGAAACATTATTTTCTACAGGTATTTTCGTTCAAACAAATAAATAGTGTATGCGAAGGGATTTTGATAAATTCATAACATAAGGGAAAAATATGGGGTTAAAAATGTGTTAAAACTAGTGGGGATTTTTTAACCAATTTAGATCCTTAATTTAGAAATGTGAAATTTAAGTATGACCATTGTTAACGCAACAAACGAAAATTAGGAAAACTTTTAGCGATGAATCAAATTTAAACAAATAAAACGGGTAAAATGTATTTCCCTTAGTTTGTCATAATTTTTTGTGGTTCTTGGCAATCCCAACAGACGAACCTTTCAAAAATGTCAATTTGCGAAACATTTAGGAAAAAGGTTTTTTTGTTATTACAAAATGTAGACATTAAAAAAGGAGTAAAAACGGGGCAAGACGGTAAAAAAAAACAGAAAAATGTTGATAATTATATCAAATCATCCGGATGGCATTTTAAATAGAAATGAGTATAAAAAAGGCTAAATATCAGAAAGTAAAATATAAATGGTAAATCAACAGGATGACTTGAGAATAGAAATGGGGCTAAAAAAGGGAGAAAAATAATATTGAATCAAGCGGATGTCTTAGATGATAGATGAATAGTAATAAGGACAAATGAGGTGTAAAATTGGGGAAATATAATAAAAGTGAGAGAAAATTTTTTTTTTCAAGACGATGGTTAAAAAATGGGCAAAAACGGGTGAAACAGCAAAAAAAAGGTTAAGGACAAAAAAAATCAAAGGGGTAAAAATGGGACAAGACGATAGAAAATACAGAAAAATGTAAATAATTATATCAAATCATCAGGATGGCATTTTAAATAGAAATGGGAATAAAAAAGGCCAAAACGGGTCAAATATCAGAAAGTGAGAAAGTCAATCTTGAATAAACATGTCTAAAAGGACGATGTGTGAAAAAGTGAGACAAATAATATTAAATCAAGCGGATGAAATAGAAAATAGTAATGAGGATAAAAAAGGTGCAAAATGGGGGAAACATAAAAAAGTGAGAGAAACAATTTTTCATCAAGACGATTGTTAAAAAAAGGGGCCAAAACGTCTGAAACAGCAAAAAGTTAGAAAATGTTAGGTTCAAGGTGTTGTTAGAAAGTTAGAAAATGTTAACGACAAAAAAAGTCAGAAAACTCATATTCAACAAACCGAATGACATTGAAAAAAAATGGGGATAGAAAGATCAGAAACTGGGGAAAACGATAATAAATTTAGAAGATGGCATAGACAACTGCAATGGGGATAAAAAGGTTTAATCAAAGGTCCTAAGGGATGCTAAAGGCCCTAATGAGATGCAAATGGTCCAAAACGGTCGAAGTATAAAGATGTAAGAAAACCCATATTTAATAATAATAATTTAAACATAATATAAATGAAGATGAAACGGGATTAAAAATGGGCCAAAACGGGCGGAACAGGAAATTAGAAAAAAAACATTACTTAATCAACAGGATAGCATGGAACATAGAAATAAGGATAAACAGTTCCAAAAGGGGCCATATATCAAAAACAATAATAAATCAACAGAATGGAAATCAGATGTAGAGATAAAAAGGGCAAAAAAAAGGTAAAAAAGAGGCAATATACAAAAAATTAAGAAAAACAATACCTGATGGAGAGGATGACATAAAAAATTGAAAAGAAATATAGTGAAATAAAGAGGGGTCAAAGTGGGCGAAAAATAAAAAAGTACGGGAAACAATATTAATAAAGAGGATGACACAGAAAATAGAAATGCGCATATTAAAAGGGGCCAAAAAGGACAATTTATACAAAAAAGTGAGAAAACAACAAGAAAATGACACAGAAAGGGAAGAAAAACGCCAAATGGGCCAAAAATTACAAGAAAATGACACAGAAAGGGAAGAAAAACGCCAAATGGTCCAAAAACTAAAAAAGTAAGGAAAACAATACTAAATCAAAAGGGTGAGATGGAACATATAAATTGGTCTAAAAAGATATTCATAAGGGGCCAATATAGCAAAACAGCAGAAGGTGAGAAAAACAATATCAACTCAACAGGATGGCAAGGAAAATATATATGGGGACAAAAATAGATTAAATGATGAGAAAATATTCAAAAGTGAAAAAGCCAAAATAAAATTAAATTTAAACCCAAATTCACCAGAATGACATGGAGGGCCAAATGGGGCTAAATATCCGAAAGTGAGAAAGTCAATGGCAAATCAACAGGATGGCATGCATTCCTAATTTGCATACAAATTTGGAGATAAACAAGGTCTAAAAAGAGCGATATATATTGAGTGATAAAAATTATATTAAATCGATTATATTTAATCGATTATATTTAATCGATTATATTTAATCGATTATATTAAATCGATTAGAATTGGAGGTGTCCACAGAACTGAAAGCTAGCTGATTAGGCTTGGCCGGAAAGGTAAAAAATGCTGCACGCCGCGTTGGCTTGAGGCCCATAAGCCAATGAGATTTCAATTCTCGCCCAGTACGAATTGATGCAGCTGCACCATCCAGATCTCAGCTATGCACGCTCGTCTTCTCCTCTGGTAAAATTTGCGGGGTGTGTTCCCCAATAACTACAATCTGTGCCTGCTTACGGTAAGGATCTTCGTCTACTCATGTAGATGGTACTGAGGTGACATTAGGCAACCCCCCGTGGAAGTTCTCAGGGCGGCATTGTGGCAGGTCTGAATTTTCTTCTACTGTCTCGTACTTAAGCTAGCTGACCATACCTGTGCCACATATTTTGCTACTGACCGACCTATCGCTTTGTTAGAGGTCAACAAGGTTTTCTTAGCAGCTTCCCAAATACTGCCGTCAAGTGGCTTGAGAACCTTAAAAAAGGCTGCCCAAAGTAACCACTCGGATTTTGGGGTTCTACAGTCGAATCTCTGTAGTCCATGCAGTGAACAGTGTGGCTTATGATTTTGAAGGCGGATATTTTTCTACATTTCTCAGTAAAGTGCAAAATTGCTGAGATAACAGTTGATTTTTTCGCATATGCCATAATCTACGATCAATAGTTCAAGGTGTTGCAAATAGATTGCCACATTAACCCTAGAATGGTAAACATCCCATCAAACAAAATATGTGATTTACAAATACACCCAGCAAACCAAAGCTTCAGAATTCGGTCAGAATTCTGTACGACAATCGGCAAAATGTTCCGATTTCGGATCAGAATTCTTAGCGAGTTCGTAACGAAAAACATATAAGAGGGTTGACACGAATTCTGAACTACTTCTCTGAGTGAATTCTGATGTTTTTGCAGACATTTCGAACCGATTTCTGACCGAATTTTGAACTGTAGTCTTGGAAAATTCGAAAGGAAATTTCGAATTTCTTGCATTAAGTCTTAATTAATTCTGATGTTTTTACCGACATTACGAACCGATTTCTGAACGAATTCTGAGCTTATGTCATGGTAAATTCTGAATGTAAACAATCAAAAAGAAGAAAATATTTTTGTTCTAAAAAAAAAAGTTGTAAAACATTTTCAAAAAGCGTTAGGAAAGACTTTTAGTTACAAGCAGGGGTGTCTGCAGTTTCGCAAGCAATAATTGTGCTGTAACTATGTTTAGTGGCTATACACTTAAGGGAAACCAGTTTTGCATTTAACGAGAACTGTCGGCAGTAGAGTTTTTCTCCGAACACAATAAAAATCCATCGCACAGCTAAGCTAACCAAACGTTTAGAATTTGAATTATAAAAATACCTCTGAATTATATTGAGAATCGTTCAGAATTGTCTGATATCAGACATTGTCTGCAAATTTGGTTTACTGGGCGCCTACAAAATCTTAAAAATATTAAAAAAAATTAATTGTTTTTGTTTATTGTTGTTATTTAATATACGTATAATAAATAATACGTAAGGGGTGTTTTTTATTGGGGTATAGAACTTTAAGTTGGCATCACTTTTTTAACTGGCGGCCATTTTGTCAGCTGTCAAGTGATTAATATTTAGTTTGGTTTGCCATTTCATCATGAACAGGTTGACAAAAGAACAACGCTTGCAAATCGTGCAAAATTTATTTCGAAAGTAATGGTTCAGTTCGCGAAGTTCACCGCAAGCTCCGTCCATTTTATGGTCGACATAATCGTCCATCAGAGCAATTAATTCGGTTAACCATGGATCGGTTAACATGGACCATTGGATTATTTTCTTTGGGGATATGTGAAGTCGCTCGTCTACGCCAACAAACCAGAAACACGTTAGGGGACTTGGAAGCCAACATTCGTGGCGTTATTGCCAACATACGGCCCCATATGCTCGAAAAAGTGGTTGAAAATTGGACCTGTAGAATTGGCTTTATTCGAGCCAGCCGCGGCGGCCACATGCCCGAAATCATATTTAAACATTAATGGCATAAAATTATCCTTCCAATAAAGCCAAATTGATGGACATTAAAACGATTTTCTTGTGTTTTATTTCAATTCGAAGTTCTATACCTCAATAAAAAACACCCTTTATAATAAAAGTTGCCTCGCTGGCGAAGTTTACCATTAAAGAACTAAAAAATATGTTTACCACTCTAGGGTTAAGTTTACACACTGAAGGATGCAAAAAAGAATATAAGTAATTTCATAACAAAAAAAAAATATTCATTGAACTGCATTTGTTATACCGCCCTCATATTACCAAGCCAGATAGACAATCTCTCACTCATCATAAAACAGCAACAATCAATTAATTAAACAATTGATTGGCAGATATTGAAATACAAATTCACACAACAACTACAGTCTGGTGTTACTCCAAAGTGGCCAAATGCCTACCGAGACAGAAGCCAACTGACGTCTATGACTCATCTGATAATGGCTGCAAGCAATATTCACTGTTCAAAATATTTTTGTACTCCACAACTTTCCCCCGGAAATGCAATCTTATCCCTAAGGCCTGTGTCAGAAATTGCCAAGGATCCATCGAAAACCCTAGATCCATCTCGAACGAATGATCGGGCATTTATGAGAATTTTTGAAATTTGTAAAATTCATTTGTTAGATGAGAGTATTTTTTTCAAATTTGAGTTTTTATAGCTTAACCAGAAATGTTTGTAAATCTAACGCGCGACTACAATCTGTCTAACCAGATTAGGAAATTTTATTGTCCAAAAGTTTCCAAGTTCAGTTGGCTATTGTTTCTAGGCCCCGATGTGCTGTCGCTGCAATTTGTTTTATTTTCCTCCACTTTTGTTTTTTTATTAAATTAAGTCGTAATTTAAATAGTTCTAATTATTATTCTTGTCGTTGTAGCTGTTGTCGTTGCCTACTTCAATTTAAAAAATGGAAGGGATGGCTGTTGAGTGGTCGTTTCGAGCAACTAATTAATTATTTATTTCCGCTTAGAGTTTATTGACTTTTTTATTTTATTGCCTGCAGTTGATGGATTCTAGTGCATGTGTGTGTTTTTGCACTTGTTTTGAAACTGATGTGATTCCTTTGTTCGTTTTTGATTTTGTTTCAACATTAATAAGTATGTAAATATTTTGCCGTATTTTTTCTATTCAATAGATAATTAAATTGAATTATTCGAAGAAATGCAATGCGGAGGGGATAAAGTACACTGAAAAAAAAGGAACGGTAAAATAACCGTCCGGTATGAGTAACTCACTACAAACCACTCCATTCGCATGCTAGCAATTCTCAACATTCTTTCCTTTGACTTATCGGCTTTGAAAAATTGTCCTCGTGGTCCTCATGGCTTTTTTCTTTGTGTACATTTCGGCCTTTAGCTACAATTCCATATCGATGGCATCTAATCCACCGTTCCTTAATACAGGGTGTCCGCCGAGATGGTATACAACTTTGTTTTGCCGCCAATTTGGTAAACATAAGTCTTGACAGTTCATATTTGGCAGTCGTGAAGCAGAGACATACCAAATTTATTATAGAAAAATATTCGATAAACCAATGTGCTTTAATCGTTAAAACATTTTATCGAAATCAATCATCGATTACTGTGACGATGACAAAGTTACGTGACATTTTTGGAAGAAACAAAGTGCCAACAAAACGCGCTATTTATGGTGTAGTGAATGATTTTGAAGAAATAGGGTCAGTAGCTGACAGGCATGGACCACAACGTACTACAAAATCGGCTGAAAACATTACTGCTGCTCATCCAGCTACCGTGTGAATGTAATGCTAGGGGAGCATCCCCCGGAGATTTCACCTGAGGAGAAGGTACTACCTCGGCAGACGCGCGTGGTTCTGGCGCAGCTGAGATCTGGATGGTGCAGACGCCTCAATTCTTACTGGGCACGAGTTGATGCTAACGTTCCGAACATCTGCCCCGCCTGCCATCAGGGACCACATGATGTGCTGCACCTCTTCAATTGTCCGGCCAAGCCCACTTAGCTGACCCCCAGGTCTCTGTAGACGCAACCAGTTCAAATGGCGCGTTTCCTCCACCTGGATATCGAAGCAGATCCCCCATAGACGAACAAGACTTCAAAACAAATATATTGTTGTTACAACAACAACTGCTGCTCAAGAAAGTGTTCAAAACAATCCATCAACCTCAATTCGATGCCGTGCTGAAATGAAAAATGTGCTCAAAAGGTCTCGCATTTGTGAGGCAAACAAAGGCGGACATTTATCAGACATTGTATTCCATACATAATTGCCGATAAAAAATTTATCAATATAAGATCGATTCTCTTTCATTTAATCAATAATTATAAACAAACAAAGTAGTTTAGCTTCCCGACGGACACCCTGTATATGAAACCACTGATTTGTCTTAATTAACGAAGTCAGTCTAGATGCCTATAAAAGCAATTGAAGTCGACTTTGTTTTTCACCACTTTTTTTTTGGCAAATGTCGATAAGCCTAGAATCGATGTGTATGACCCTTGAGCTAACTTTCCTGTTATTTATGGAGCAGAGTTTTTTTCAAGTGACTGTCTCGGCCGGCTCCGCAGTTCTGTGCTCTCTGTCAACCAATTTTTTTAAGGTTTTGCAATCACAGTAGCTCCCACAATCAGGGGATCAGGGTAATCCTCCTTTAACTGCAGTCGGTAAAACAATCAGCCAGTACTAAGAAAGAGCTTGCCCACTAACAGATTTAATCTAGAATGACATGTGCTAGTGTAAAGCACGTTTGAATATAATTTGAATTGTTTCGATGAAATATATCCGTATAGTGCCTTCTGTGTCACTTATACGAGTAGCTGGCTTCTGTGAGAAATCAAAAATTGCCTTTTCAGTAATTGACGGTTATAAGAACATACGCTTATAAGAAAAAAAAACCGCATATAAGAAAGTTTTGCAAAGTAATTTGTCCATTAAATAGCAGAAAAAGTAGTTCCTATAACGAAGTTTGTTAATTAATACAAAGATATTACCATTACAAAGTAACGTTTTAAATTCGCGTAGTAAATTTGTTTAAACAATTGATTGTTTGATATTGAAACACAAATTACCACAACAACAACAACAGGCTGGTGTTACTCCAAACTAACCAAATGCCTTCCGAGACAGAACTCATGCTACGTCTATGACTCATCTGATAATGGATTCAAACAACATTCATTGTTCAAAATATTTTTGTACTCAGCAACTTTTCCCCGGAAATCCATTCTAAAATCTAGGCCCAGTGTCAGTAATTGCTGAGGATCCATCGAGAACCCTAGGTTCATGTCGAAGTAATGATCCGACATTTATAAGACAATTTGAAATTTTATAATAGAAACGGAAAATCTCTATTCAATTTGTTAGATAAGGGTAATTTTTAAAATAT
Source organism: Hydrotaea diabolus (assembly GCA_963513945.1). Classification (NCBI taxonomy): domain Eukaryota; kingdom Metazoa; phylum Arthropoda; class Insecta; order Diptera; family Muscidae; genus Hydrotaea; species Hydrotaea diabolus. The sequence continues at coordinate 153,408,090 of OY740720.1, read as the reverse complement.
GAGGTTTTATGGCTTAGCCAGTAAAGAATGTTAAAACTTTAAAGCTTGATTTTTTACTTTTATTACTAATCCGAATTTCCACTGGAAATCTTTTATAAGTTCTGACAGCCGATATCTAATGATAATGCAATTGTTCGCTAGTGCTTTCGTTTTAAGCTAAACAATATTGGCGATGTTGGGTGGCACTCATACATACTTTATGCCATTGATTTATAAACCAATTGCAGCGACCGGTAAAAAAGAAAGTAAGGAAGAAAGTTATGGTATTTGTTGAGTTTCTTATAGCCTAGACGGACGACAGCGTTAATCTGCATCAGCAGACTTAATGAAAATTAACTAGTTTATTATCTCCTCTCGCACTGCATTTACGCTGACGTAAATGCAAAAAAAACAAACTGAATTTATGCTGCATTTAGGTATTTCAATCTGGCAACACTTACAACTTATCACAAACAACCGATGTACTCACAATCAGCGGCTGTTATCAAATCAGCTGTTATCAAACTGTTTTTTTTGTCCATTTTATAACGAAGTAAATTTACAATACAATTTTAATTTGCATTAGTTAATTTTTAATGCAAATTAACTCTGTCGTATATGTCCGGCATTAGTGAATTTTTAATGCAAATTCACTCTGTCGTCTGTTTATTATATCAGGTATCTACTGTAAACAGCTTTTGTTTCAACATTATCAGCAACAGTGTAACCACTAACATTTTTAAAATTATCGGTATTGACGTGCTTGATAGGCCCCATTTACACTTGGCAACATTACTTGCGTCAATTTTCACGATTCCCTTTTGATCCTGCCTCTTGAGTTTACCCAAGGCAATTCGGTTACGCCAATTTTTGTTTTCATTCGTTCTGATTTATGTGTGAAAGAAAACTAAAATAATCTGCAGCCAACTTCACATTGCGAAAAAAAAACAAAAGGAATCGATAGTACGGGCAAGCTTTTTTCCCTTTCCATTTCCCTTACCTCTCTCTCTCTCTCTCTCTCTCCTACAAACTGACAGTTGCGGCAATTTGCTTCATGTAAATGGGGACATACCTAAGATTGGTACTGAAAAAAAAATACTTTTTTAGAGTGAAATAATATCAAATAATTTATTTTTTCGGAAACGGACTTTAAAGTTAAATTTTTACCAATCAAATTTTATAATATAACTAGCTGACTCGCAAACGTTGTTTTGCCTTCAAGTTAGTTTCATTAAAAGTCTGGTTCCGTTGCAAAGTCGTGGTGGATTGATATTTAGTAGGGACATAAATACTGTTACACACGTTTTATGCTGTAAAATAAAAAGTACCGAATGTTTTTGGACCAAATATTTTTTATTATATCTATTGATGTATATTGTATCCAAAAAGGCTCTACTTATTCGAAAGTCCGCCTTTTGCCTTTACACACGCCTTAAGTCGCACTGGCCAATCGTCAAGAGCTGCACGAACCTCGTACATTGGAAAATTGACCGCAGCTCGAGCCAAAGCAGTCTTAAGAGATACAATGTTGGGGTATCTTTTGTGACAAACCTTGTCCTCTAAAACCGTCCACAATTTGCAATCCAGTGGATTCAAATCTGGTCTGCCTGAGGGCCATTCTTCAGAGGAAATGAACGCTGGCAAATTGTTTCGAAGCCAGGCCTGGGACGTTTTAGCCTTATCGGCCGGTGCAGAATCCTGATGGAAAGTCGATGGCTGGTTTTGGAACAGGGAATTGTTAAGAGGCTTCCAAAATGGTTTCTTGGTAAACTTTGGCCGATGTTTTGCCTCCTTGTTCGCAGAAATGCATGTCAGTGACCCCATCGTAAGAGACACCCCATTAAACCATGACTGAAGCTGGGTATTGACCCTTTTCCACCCTTGGGATCAGTTCAGATGCTTCCTTAGAATACCGCGCATACACTCTATCATTTTCACTCTATCATCAGCTCCACCAAAAGACGTTTGCATTTTTCAATCCTATTTTTTGTTAAAGCTGCAGTCAATAAATGTCCGGTACGTCGTTTAAAAGCCCCAAGTCCCAAGTTTTTTTTAATGATTCGACTCATGGACTTTTGCGTGATATTCATCTGACGGGCCATGATTTTCTGTTTTCGGAGCGGATTTCTGTGAATTCTTAATTAACGGCTTTGATGACATGCGGTGTTCGAACAGAGAACTGAGCGTGGCCGGCCCGACCCGTTTTTATGCATCGATAGACGAACATGCGGCTACTCCCTAGTGGCCGGAGTGTTTTGAAAATATCGCTTTTTTCATTTCACACTTGAAAAGCGCTATTACAGCGATACGGTTCTCATTATCTGACCACTCCATGATGAAAATTAAAACACTTTTAAAATCCCGTTGCAGACTAACGCTATTGAGGTTAGCTTTCAAAACCCATATGACATTAACGGGGTATGTTCAGTTCTACTATTGTTCGATTTCATGCAAACTACGCATAAACCATCTACAGAGCATCCCCAACGTATCCTTACATTTTATACCAATTATCGGCCATCCAGCTCAAAAAACAGTTTAGTCACGCCTACTTCGCCCACAGTCCAAAATTTCGACTTTTCCTTTTTCCTAAACCTTTGCGTAGAAATTAAGAAAAAAAAACCCGCAGAAGGTAGTACCCAGTTTGCCTCAGTCGTTTTAAAGTTTTAAGCGGTGTAACAAACCACATTTTGTTTTAAAATAACCTGCTACTCCACGATTTCTTTCTGTGTATTTATATAGAATCAGAGTGCATTCAGTCAGCAACTATTCAAATACTAGGTAAATATCAGCTTGAGTTATTGAACTCTCAGCTCATACAATAATTAACAAACGCTATTTTAATTCAAACAAACAAACAAAAAAAACTATAAACAAATTTTAAAAAATATATAAATATTCATATGTGTATATAGTTTTATAAAAATATATATATATATATAGACAAAGATATATATATACATTTATACATATGTATATATACATATATATACATATATATTTACATATTAAAAAAGGCCGATCTACGACGCTGCCGGTAACCGGTTTTTGTTGTCACGCTCAAAAGAACAAATATTTCTCTCACTATGTCATGTTGCCATTACGATCCATGCTAATATTAGCATGCACGAAGGTGCTATAAATAAGTGGTCCTGTGGCGCAATGGATAACGCGTCTGACTACGGATCAGAAGATTCCAGGTTCGACTCCTGGCAGGATCGAAGATAAATTTTTTTATATTTAAATAAAAATGTTTATCGAAGATAAATTTTTTTATTTGTAAATAAAAATGTTTAATTAATATTTTTTTTATTTAGAAAGATTTGATTGAAAACTACCAAAAATCTAAAGTTTGAGAGAGAGAGGCGCAAGCAAATGTAGGGACATTTAAACTTTCAAAACCGCTCTGGTTTAAAATTATCTATTTTATAAAATTAATCTGCTGATATTTTTTTTGTTAAAGTTATAGGGTAGGCGATTATGAACTAAAGCGATTTTACAGAGCCTACACTTTGGTTTAATGTTGCCCGGTGGGGCCATAGTATTCGTATACATGACTAAGTGTGAGAACATACAAAGAACGACAAAGTAAAGCAGAATGAAATCAAACGATTAAAGCAAATACTACACGTACACACGCTCTGTGTGTGTCGTTTAGTTTGCCCTCCACCAACGCGCTCGACAGGCGGTCCTGTGGCGCAATGGATAACGCGTCTGACTACGGATCAGAAGATTCCAGGTTCGACTCCTGGCAGGATCGAAAGTTTTTTTTTTATTTTAGTTTTTTTTTTTTATTTTGGTATATGTATTCGTACTCTACAAATTTGCTTGCCCTTAAATACTAATCTGCAGTTTAAATTCCCATAAAAAATTTTCTCTTTTTCAAAACAGAAAAACTTATGACGTTGGCCTCTGGGCGAACGAAGAGAGTTTAAAGGCAAATCAGCTCAATTAGGCGTTTAAAACGCAAAAAATCCATAGAAAAGTCTTCACCACCCACGAAGCCATTGTTAAAAATGTTTGTGTAGGGTGATTCAATGTGAATTTCTTGACAAAAGCTGGACAACGTTGATATATCCGCGGTCTAGTTTAACGACCCATTGTAAAGACCTTCGATGGGAGGAGCATTTATCAAGTTCGCGCCGTAATCAAGAGACTTACCGCCCCTTGATTAATATCTCTGGAAATTACTTGAAGTTCCTAGTCTACGCTTATAAGCCAACCCCTTTGGAAGAACTTAGGGACAACATTTGATATGCTTCTGCCAAGATCATTATATTTTAGATCGACCTTTCAAACACCGACAGAGTCCAACCCCTTCAGTTGAACGATGTCTACAGAATGGCATAATGGTATACAGTCGAATCTCTCCTATATAACGAAATTTTCTTTATTGCGAAGCAATTATAAGAACACTGTGTTTTGGGTCTACTTTGAGTGTATTATAATCTCCATATAACGAATTTCCCTATAGCGAATATTTCCTTATAACGAAGCATTTTTGCGATCGTAACTTCAAGATTGAAGCGTTTTCAATCTCCATATAACGAATTTATTCAAATAATAAATTCCTTGGCACGAAGAAGATTATCTACCACTATCCCACTTCGCCTTTTTAGAGTCTTCATTTAAAACAGTTGCTAATATTAATGCAACATTTAAAGACTACATCAATGTTGACTATGATGTCATTACCACAGACAACCCTTCCGACGAAGATATCCTCGAAAGTGTTCAAGAAAATTTTGGAGCACCAGCTATTTCAGGTAAAGAAACAACAATAAAGAAAATCCGCGGCTAATAATTTTCTGATGTACATTATTATTTCTCTTTTAACAGATTCAGATGAATACGAAGAAGAATCTGCCGATATTGCGAAACCGTTACCCACATATGGACAACTTTCTTCATCAGTTGAAGGTTTCCGTACCTATTTGGAAATGAAAACCAACGTACCAAATACTGTGTTTACTTCTCTGAATGTATTAGAAAATTATATTGAAGAAGAAAAGTGGAAAATTGTACTTCAAACCAAAATAACTGACTACTACAAATAAAAAATGTTAAAAGTAACAAAATTGTTTTTCTTTTCTATATAGCGAATTTTCTTTATAGCGAAGTAAATATCCAGTCCCTTGGAATTCGTTATAGAGAGTTTCGACTGTATTCAAAACAAGGTCTAAATTACTTTTTTTGTTTAATATTTATTTATTCTTCTATCGTTCTTATCCGGTCTCCCTCTTGTTTTATCAGCCATCATATGTATGTATTTCTGAAAATTATAATTCCTTTACTTTTCAGAATATATTTCTATTGGAATAGTTCTTGTTCCATAGGGAGACCACGAACTCTCAGTGGTCCTGTGGCGCAATGGATAACGCGTCTGACTACGGATCAGAAGATTCCAGGTTCGACTCCTGGCAGGATCGAAAATATTTTTTTTTATAATTAATACTTTTTTTTTTATCTATATTCTATATTTTTTTATCTGACTGATGTTTTTAAGTCGCCGAAAACGTCTTTTATCCACAGTCAGCAATATTTTCTTCTCACATTAATCAAATATGTATATCGTAGGTATACATATTATTCACGTGCCTTGGCGGCTCTAAACTTGGCTCTCGGATAAGTAGGTTTTACTTCGAAACTATAAGAGTGGAATTGAGGAACTCTCATGATTATTAATGCATACTCGTGAAATCTTGTCCGAGGGTAGCGGTCTGCAAACATTGATGAGACTTATTTGTTTTAATAATTTGTTCTTTTAATTAATAATATTCACTAAAAAAAAATAAAAAAAATATTGCTTCGCCCCCGGGTGGACTCGAACCACCAACCTTTCGGTTAACAGCCGAACGCGCTAACCAATTGCGCCACGGAGGCCATATTGCTTCCATAACGACAATAATTAGTTATTCGATAATGCTTATAAGTAGAAAACTGAAAACATTTCCATAATTTCACTGAAGCTTTGTTACAAAAAAAAACTAGAACAACAAATTAGCTGTGATAGAAAATTTCCCCGTGGCCAACGAACAACCAGCGACGACAAAACAAAAGCCAAAACATTCGTCGTAAATGCCTGTGCTGTTTGTTGCCTGCCCGATTTATAATTAATTGCACCAACAAAGCTATCCGGTAATGTAATGTTTTTTTGTTTGTATTTTGCTTGGGGATGGGGTAAACCTGATGTAGTTGCTGTTTTTTTTCTTTATCCCCACCGCTTGCCCCTCAAACCACCTCAATCAACACCGCCGCACTTACATTTTTATTAGTTTGCATTTTTGTACGTACAAACGTCGTTGTCTGTTTCATTTGTGTTGTGTATGAGAGTGTGTGTGTTTGTTTCTACCAACCGTAAGTTCAATCTTAAAGTTGAAGGTCAGTAGATGTTTTATGTCATTCAACTTGTCTTTTTTTGCTGTTGTTGCTGCTTTACATGCATATGCAGCAGTGACTGAGCGCTACTGATCGTGCACACACAGTCACTCATTCACTCACACTCACTGTGTCCATCGTCGTCTCACTCTCGTGCACTCGTTTTTGTGTGTGCCCAGTGTGTGTGTGCATGTTTTTTGACTTCAGTCTTTTGGTAGCCAACAGAAACAAAACCAACCAGTCTCGAACAAACGATGGGTAATGGGTATGGGGACAAGACGAGGCACCACACATCGCCATCCAGCCCGTGTAACTATAAAAGCCAGCCTGTGCAACAACAACATGAAATAGTAATAAAGAACAACAACAAATACGACAGTTTGCAAATAAACGAAAACACGAGAGAAAAAGTGTGCAATAAGTTTCCACACTAGTGCTGTTGTTGTTATGCCAAACCAAAATAACGCGCAGCACACAAAAAACACTACAAACTTATGAAAAGAATACATTGTTGTGATGATCGTGTTGTTGTTGCTGCTGTTATTTGTTGTATTCGTTTGTTCGTTCATTGATTGTTGTACATATGCATGAAATTCGCTAAAATGAGGTGCGGTCGCATACACGTTCATACATACAATCAAAATCAAATCAGTGCAGAAATGGGTTTTCAAACTTTTCTAAACAAATTTTTAATTATTCGATGGAAAAAACACATCTTTTTTACACAAAATTCACATTACAATGCTAAATGCAGAGCAGTGTTGTCAAATATTTTCGAGAACTCTAAATCGAATGAAATCGCAAATGTGCTAGAAATCGATAAATTAAGGCTAAATTGATCATTTTTCTTTCTACCAAGAAATTTTACCGATCGAAAACTGTGGTTTCCATTTTTTTGTGAAGCCTCCATGTGATAAACATTTATACAAGGTGATTCATTCACGACTGCACAAATTTCACCAGCGTATTCCTTGGCTCATTTTATGAAAAAATGTTTATCTACGATCATGTCCGAAAATTCAAGGGAGCGAAATGGCAGCGGTTTGAAAATTTTCGGATTGGTGGTGAATGAATGTAAGGGCTAGTTAGTAATGAAAATTTTTGTTATATTCCAGAAGCAATCAATGTTACTTATGTCAAAATATTCTGTTAACATTGAAAGTAACATTTTACGCCTGCCAAAAATGTGGCAGGCGTAAAATGTCATTCAGTGCAATTTCGCTCCAAAGTAAAATCAATTTCACGTGGTCCTTCTACAGGACATCTGAAGAGTTAAGAAAAATCCCTAGAAAAAAAAAAAGAAAATAATAACTCTGTATAAAAGTAAATTTCATTAGCACTTTTTCTTGAATAAAACTATTTTTTGATAAATTGAAAAAATCCGCTTCAAAACACCATAAAATATACCATTGTCTCATTGTTCTCAAAATCTATAAGGACCTTTTCACACTGACTAAACTAGAAGCTAAAGTGCTCGTTTTTTCCATTTAAAAATATTTCTGTATACAAAAAATTTTAGCATTGAACAGGGATTTACTGGCTCGAAACCTCTGCATCTACATTTTAATAGAATACAAGTTTTTTTTTTACAAAATGACAAAGTGACATTGATTTTTGTGGCTGCAATTGCTGCGAAGCTTTCTGATGAAGGTCGCTTGAAACCGAAATCGCGATTAAAGGATTTCGGTTTGAAGCGACCTTCATCAGAAAGCTTCGCAGCAATTGTTGTTAAAGAAAAAGGCCCAAATAACAAACTAGCTAAGCATTTTTGGATTTGTGTTGGAAACGTCGTGGAAAACCACTAGTTTTTGCCATTTGAAACTATCATTTTTAGTTTGAGCTTCATAACAAATTTTGTTTGTTTTTCATTCAGTGATCAAACTGAGACCACTTAAATGCTCCGACTAAGGCTTTGATACCCGCACACCAATGGTCCTGAAATTTCTACTTTCCGAAACAGAAATATGTTTCAAACTGTAACTTTTCAATCGAAACAAAAAAAAAAAACAATTAAAGCGCTTCCTTCCACTTACCTTAAGAAATCGCTAGAACCAGATTAGTTATATCATAGGGAACAGTACCGTTAAAAAACCTTGGTCTCATGGCGTGATATTTGAAGCTTTATTCTACTCAATGCCAACTAATAGATATTTTTGAGCTTCAAGATCACGCCATAACTCAAAAATCAATTCAAGCGTTACTTTCCACTTACATAAATAGATCGCTAGAACCAGATAAGTTATATCATAGAGAAAGATTATTAGATTAAAAAGCCTTGGTGTCATGGCTTGGTGTTTAAAGCTTTTACCTTCAATGATCACGCAATAACTCTAGAGCCTTTCCATGGTACTTCTCTATATGATAGAACTTTCCTACTCATGTCTTGTACTGAGTTCGATTAAACGAAAAATACAATGCAAATTTATCTTAAAGAGAAAAGAAGCATTAAAAAGCTCTAGTGATGTTAAAGGCAAAAGTTTAAAAATATCAATAGTTTTGTAGTGAGAAGAATTAATATTTTGTCTTCAAACACCACGCCATAACTCTAGAGCTTATTAATGACAATTATACCTATGTGACGGCTCATAGAGAAAGGGACCTAAGGGTAAAAAAAATCAATTTTCATTTTTTTTCTTTTTTGATGTGAATAACATCTGAGCATCGAATGAGACCGATCCCATGCCCCAAAAGTGTTCCCTCCCAGAGATATGCGCGTTTTATGAAAGTAAAGTCGACGATTCTACACTAAAGAACAAAACTGGTTTTTACCCTTAGGTCCCTTTTTACTTTGCGCGTCACCTATGATAAAATTTCTCTGGTGCTAGATCCTTTCTCGAAATAAATTTCTATCCCTCGATGTGCACATATAAAGCGCTAGATTTGCCAAACTAGCTTTCCAATTGGAACGCCATAACTCTAGAGCTTATCAATGGCAATACTACCTATGATAAAATGTCTATGGTGCTATGCTCTTTCTCGAAATAATTTCTATTTCTCGATGTGCACATAGAAAGCGCTAGATTTGCCAGTTCAACCTTCGAATTGGCAACACTGTAGACACATGCATTCACCGGAATTGCAAACGCTTGCATGTGTTTGTATCTTCACAGTCAATGTCGTCAATTGTATACAAATCAAACGAAACCAGCAACCGGACCGACCGAAACAACTTCCTGACATTGTTTCGCGACTTGACAGAGTAATTTGAAAATGTTGCCGTGTTGTATTTTGTTGCGAAAACAGTTTATATGAATGTTCAGGTTGTTGTAATTGTTGCTGTGCCAAAATAAAACCCCGCGTAACAAAAAAATTACAACTTTTTGCCTGCAAAAATCAGCCTGGCTCTTTTGTCGCTTTCTCTCTCTCTCTTTGTGGCAAAAATCTGGCAATTCCGCGTTGTTTTGACGCCTGCGCCTAACAGCTGTTGTCCTCAGACAACACGTCAACAAGACTTCTCGTGTTTTTTTCTCTTTTCGTTTGTGAATAATGATTTTAAATATTAAAAATCATATTTTTTTAAAACGCTTTTTAAATCAAAAAGTCTCTAGGAGATTTATTCTTACGAATTAGCCTAAATTTTAACCATGAAAGTGATAATTTGAGAACGCCGTGTCTCGTGTGATGTGATTTGACAACTACAAAAAACTTCTCTCTGCTTCAATGAGTCCTTAAAAGAGGTAAGAGACAAACACAACTCTTCTTGTTTTACTGTCCGTCCATTTGTCTCCAGTTATTCCAAACAAATTGTATTGCTCAAAAATAAACTTAACATGAAAAACGTGACAGACATTATCCACTTTAAAAATTAAAAGGGTTTAAAATATTTGTTTTTATTAACGACTTTTACACGATAGTTTTGTTATAGGTCAGGATCTTGGTCTTATGTCCAGTCAAAAGACTCTAGTGGAGTTTCTTAACACAAAGTTACTTAAAAACGGGGAGATTATTTTATTACAGGGTGGCTCAAATCCAAATAACTTTTTAGGAATTCAAAAAAATTAACAAACATTTTGTTTATTCCGGAATGTGATTGGTTTTCATGTGAAAATGTGTCAAGCTCCATTTAAAGTTAAATGATTTGAACTTTTACTGAAACTTGTTTCTGATGAATATCTGGCACATATTTGTAGACTATTTTCTGATTAACCTGGCCCATAATGTTCATAAATATTATTTTATATAAAAACATTTTTACAGAATTGCATTTATAGGAAATTTTTTTAATGCTCTAGCACGGTAGATGGCTTATTTTGGTATAATAAAAGGTGGTCCAACCATAATTCACGATGTTAATCATCAGTTACACCTTAACGTCAAGTTTTTTTGGCCAACTTAATTTCGCGTTTCTTTTTTATCAGTGTTTGATTCAACCATCAACATAAAATTTAAAAAATAAAGAATAAATAAAGAAAAATTTTTTTGAAAAATAAAAAAAAGATATTTTGCGCCCCCGGGTGGGCTCGAACCACCAACCTTTCGGTTAACAGCCGAACGCGCTAGCCAATTGCGCCACGGAGGCCATGCAGCCCGGCCGAACAATTTGTGTTTAACAATACAGCCACAACAAAGCTGATGTCACATTTGACACTAACAACAGCCAACTGTGCATGAGGGAATTGATTGCATGTGTGTGTGTTGTATATTTTTACAGAAATAGAAAGAGAAAAAAGCTTTTCATTATATTGAAGATTCTAAATATAGATCGTAATATTCACAACTTTTATATTTAAGTTCAGAACTGAGAACATTTCGCTGTAGCGCGCGAGAGAAGAAAAGAAAAAACAGGTTTTGGGCCCCCGGGTGGGCTCGAACCACCAACAGCCGAACGCGCTAGCCAATTGCGCCACGGAGGCGATGGCGGCCGATTAAAAACATGTGCCATTTAAAATATACCCCTTTGAGTAGTCAAACGTATGAAGATTTTAATTTTCAGCAATGATGGTATAGTGTACTTTATGCTTCAAAGCTCTTAGCGTTTACCAAGGAGAGTTTGAAAAAAAATTAAAATGTATGTACACAGTAAGATACGGATATAAATAACTCTTTTTTAAGAAATATCCGCATATAAGAATTTTTCAAAAACAACCAGTGTTGCCGTTTTGTGCTTTTCCGGCTTAGCCTACCATCCTTTTCTTTTGTGGGATTTGGAAATAAACATTAAAACTTAAATTTGCAGTAAGGAACGGATATAAGAAACTCTTTTATAAGAAAAATCCTCATATACGAATTTTTCGCAAAACAACGTTTAAATTATTATAATTGTTTATAACGGCATTAAAAAGGAGAAAAAACGCCTATGCATAAAAAAGAAACTTGTATTATTTCTTAATTATCTACTGTGTGCACTAAAAACAAAGTGCCCAATCAATGGGAAAAGCTAGGAAAATTCGGAATAGCTTTAAGATTTTACAATATGTTTGAATTACGAATGGCATTTCATTGCAAATTAATGATCTATTATTTAAATTTGCCGAAAAGGAAGCCCTTTATGTCATGTTTGCATTAACAAACTAGTTCTACACACGCAGAGAAAAGATATGTTGCGAGAGCTGAGTTTCTTGCCAACCGAATGTTGGTAGTTATACGTATTATCAAATTATTCCAACGCTACAACCGACTGTTGATTGGGTACACGGCAAATTATCAGTAGTGGACACTGTCAGTATCGGTTAAAGGGACCTAAGTAGCAGTAACCCTAACTAATTAGGAATATTATTTCAACTGATTTTCTGCATGTATTGGTTGTTGTTATAAATTATTGGCTGTATTCGGTTATCTGATCAAAATAATATAGTTAGTTTTATTTAATTTTTACATTTAACGATTTGCAAATCTTTATTCTTTAAATTGATATTATGAGCAGGTTTTTTTTATTTTAAACTTGGATATTACTTTCGAATCTAATATATTGTGAATGTGCAGGTGTAACGATTTTATATATTAAATTGGAAATTTTAATTTTGGTTGTAGAAAGTTAAAATTTTTAAAAAAAAAAGCTGTTTATGATAAATTGTTTACAAGAAGTAAAGTGGAACTTTAAACCTATTTATTTCCGGCTACTTAAGGATAATGTGACACAAAATACATCAAATGAATTATTGAATTGGCTACATGTGAAAAAATATACTTTCATATCGATCATATTTTGAAGGTTATTTAAAAAAAATGGGTGGAAAAAAATTTAATTTAATAAGTCGCCCCTCAACGCCGATTTTGGTTTCCACTCTGAACAAAACTTATTTCTTACATTTTAATTAAAATAAATTATTTTTTTTTTGAAAAAAGGAATAAAGGTTTCTTTCTTTCTTTTTGGAAGATATTTTGATATTATTTCAGACGTTTTAATAGAACATTTTAACCTAAAACCACAATTTTTAAAACATTTATACATTTTTATTAATAAAGAACAATAATTTTTCACTTTGTTGAAAAAGGACGCTCTAAACGTACAGATAGGATAGGAGAATGTTCTACGAAAATAAATTCAATACGATTTCACTTAAGACATCTCATCACGAAAATTTGGTAGAACGAAGGAATATTTACTACTTTCAACTTATGTATTTTGTTCGATATACGAGTAGCATTGCAAAATTAAAAAAAAAATTGGTCCAAAAATTTATACCAAAGTAACATGTACATCATAATTGGTTTGTTAACCACCGGCTGTGGAAAATAATAGTTTTACTGAATGCGGTTGGTATAACCGACTCATTGGCTTAAGAATCGTAATATTATTGTAGCTACCATCTTATGGTATGTCGAACCATGTAAACTTCAATATCATTGAATGTTAGTAAATGCAACATAAAGTATGTTTATCCAACCGAATATTTGTAGTTCGGACCGATTTCCCATGGAATTTTTCTCTGTGTGCAGAAAAAGAAAACTAAAAAGGTTTATATTCTATTTTTTCAAATCGGCAGTAAAAATCATTAAACAAAAAATGTTCCGAAATTCCACCGTTTACAAATAAATGCAAATTATTTTACAACTAACACCACTGCTTTTAGTTGCATATCCTGAAATTTTTAACAATCGGTTATGTTGATACTCTCGTTAAATATAGTCATTCGGTTGCGGCAACAAATCTGTTCTCTCCCCGGGTAGGGTCGAACCACTCACTTTCGGTTAACAGCCGAACGAACTCGCCAATAGCGACACGAAGACAAGCTGCCCCCATTTTTTTAAAAGGAGTTCTTGAAGTCTTCAGATATTCTACATTTATTCTTAAATGTGGTGTTGTAAAAACTTCCTAAGCGATCTACTTTAAGAGAATTTTTAAATCTGTAGGTATTCTCTAGGCAGTGATTTTTAAAAGAATTAAGATGGCTCAGACCACAAACTTTTGTGTATGTAGATGACCGCACAAGACTTCACGAAGGAAATGATGCCTCCAGTTGTTTCACGAAGGCAAGACGAACCACTTGCGCCACAGAGACATTATGACTCCACAAATCCGTAAAAAGTTCTTTACGTCTTTCAATGTGACGCATACATTCAAATGTGCATACGAGTATTATATTCCAAGCCGCCTTGCCGGTCGACCTTTAACTTGCGAAACAAAAATATATAGGTCAACTCTACGATGTAGGTATTCTTGAGAACTTAAACATTCCAAAATAGTAGTTAACCGCCCCCGGGTGGGCTCGAACCACCAACCTTTCGGTTAACAGCCGAACGCGCTAGCCAATTGCGCCACGGAGGCTATGTGCGGCGTTTAAAATCGATTTCTTACAGAATCTTCCAAAGAATATTAAATTTTCATATATAACGTTACTATTAAATAATTCTACCAAACACCCTTGACTTGTGCTGACTGCTGCTTTTACTGGGTATGTATGCATTGCACAATACGAGTGTGTTTTTGCTGTATATAGGCATGGAGGTATGTGACCATAAATGCTTTAATACAATAACGGCATTCAACCCTTTGCCAGCCTGAATGAAAAGTAGGTCAATGCATCATGTAATACAAGTGTAATATATAGACAGCATTTGTTCGGAACAATGTGCGACGACGAGTAGGTACACTGAGATTATTGTAAGGTGACTGCCATAAAATATATGAGTAGAACTCTTAGAAATGCCTTGAATAGCCAAGGCAGCACTAGGGTAGGAGGCAGTGGCTTGTATTGTCTAAATGTTGGCGATGTTTTTATTTCGTCCGTTTTAACCAATTCTGTATACTTTTTTCCATTGCAGCCATCCAAAACTGGAATCAATTGATGCAAAGTACGACCGACGGGCGTGTTCGTTCTGTGTGCCATCTAAAGAAACGTGCTATCCGGATAAAGTGGGCTAGAACCAAAGGCAAGGTCACAGCGACTGGCCAAAAACGGTGCCGAAAATACGGGCACCGTTTGAAAAATGTAAACAAATAGCACCTTCTTAAACACAAAACAACGTACTCTGTCTGTCTCTACGAAGCTTAGGATGAATTTATCCTCCATGTACCGGCTAAACCATGCGCAAGGACAGAAGCTGCCGTTGGCTACCGAGCAACAACAGCAGCAACAGTCACAGCATCAGCAGGTAATACCCAGTCATGTACTGCTGCAACAACAATTGGACGCTGCTGCGGCCTCGTCAGCGACAGCCGCTGCGCTTGTTGGCGGGGTCAGTAACAACCCAACGGCGGTTACCTTAGCGCCAGCTGCTGCTGCCACCGACAACCATGTATTCATAACAAATTTTGCTGGTAGCTCGGTTACGGACACGGACAATGGCGGCGGCACTAGTAGCAGCAGCAGCAACAACCAGTCTCGCAGTTTGCTGCATATGCACCAGCAACAGCATCTGCATCATGCAAGCCAGCGACAGCTGAACAATAAAGCAAATAGCATCGTCATTAGTTCGGTAGATACTCTCGCCAGTGCTTCCGTCGAGGAGAAATTAAAGCTTTTAAAGACTGCCATTAAATCGGAACCCGTGCATGACATTTCCGCCAGCAACAGCCAGAGCAGCAATCTCAGCAGTGTGCTGAGCAACAACTGCAAGGAGGAATTCATAAGCTTGGCGGCATGTTCAGCACTGGCCAACATAGCCACCCCTTCGTCGTCAGCAGTGAAAAGTAGTTTGACTTTGAAAAACTCGGCGGGGATTGCAAATAACATAAACCCAAGTGGAGCTACTACGCAAGTGACCATTACTGCGGCCGCAGCAGGCAGCGGGGGCAGCAGTAGTAGTGGCGGTGGCAATGGAGGCGCTGCTGATGCAGCAGTTACCAGCGCCAATGGTAGTTTGGTATTTGTGCCATCGAAACGAGCGCGTTTGGAATTGTAAGTATGCGGCAGAAAAAAAAACATCTTTTGAGGGAAATACTAACCAGAATTGTTTGTTTTGCAGAAGAGAAGAATGGATTTCCACACCTAGTCCGGGCAGTGTACCTAGCACAGCGCCTCTAAGTCCATCTTCGGCTTCACAGAATCACATGTATGGCGCCAATATGTCCAACGGATACTCCTCACCAATGTCAGCGGGCAGTTATGATCCCTTCAGTCCGAATGGCAAGCAAGGTATGTAAAAAAGGTTTTTTTTAATTATAAAAAGAATAAGTTAAATTTAAAAAAAAAAAGCTGTTGTGCTACTGACTTCATAACATTCTCCCCGACGGGGAATTGAACCCCGGTCTCCCGCGTGACAGGCGGGGATACTGACCACTATACTATCGAGGATGTTGGATTCCGAGTGCTAAAATGAATACATATGCTGTTAATAACAGAGCAATGTAAAACATGCCTCGGCAACCAAGTCTTCTTGTCTTTGTTCCTTTATAAAGCGTCAGATGGCGTTATGCAAACGGTGAAAGCTCATTGTTGTACGAAAGCTTTGAAAAAAGTTCTTCTAGTTTTGTGA
This sequence comes from Hydrotaea diabolus, assembly GCA_963513945.1. Classification (NCBI taxonomy): domain Eukaryota; kingdom Metazoa; phylum Arthropoda; class Insecta; order Diptera; family Muscidae; genus Hydrotaea; species Hydrotaea diabolus. Next base: position 153,391,875 of record OY740720.1, on the reverse strand, counting down.
GAGAACGATGTTAGTGGCATCTGTTGGCAAACGATTGCTTTAATGTTATTTAGCTTGAATTTTGTGAAACTGAAAAAAGTTGTTCTTTTTCTGGTTGCTCAAAATGTTTGAATGTCTGCTTTCCTTCTAACTTCAGTCCTTTGTGTGGTCTGTGGGTGGTAGATGGGCGATAAATGAAGAAGAGTTTTGGGGCCAAATACAAAGAAGAATAAGCAGAAGGTGCAACACCCACAGGATAAAGACCTTTCTAGCACAAATTTCGTTGTACGAAATATGAAATCGTCAAGGACGATATTGAACAAAGAAAGTCTGGCATCTAATAAAAACGAATGTGGTGCCTCTACTCTGTCTGGGTGTGAGTGTATGTCTGTGTGTCTATATAAATATGTATTTTGGAAATTCGGTATATATTCTTACATAGAGCCAGGCAGATGTGTGCGCACACACATTCACATGCACTTGTAAAAAGAAATTGTGGAAAAGTTGAAGGTCAGCAGACAGACGTCTATGTCATCACGTTTGTTGTCTTCGACGAACAAATCCACGGAAAAAAAAGTGTTTGAACTTTTACAAAATGTAAGTGGAAGTGTGGGGGTGTGTACGAGAGTATGTATAAACGCTTGAGAATATAAGCAAAAATAAAGCTACACCCACGACCTCACGCCCCCAATGAGCCGGCTACAGGGCCCCTTCGCAACGGCCACCTTATTTTGGCGGTTTGAGGCCGGGAGGCGGAAAAGTGGTGCAGATTGGGTTCTTGTTTATATACTCGGGGATCTGGGAGGGATCTGTGTAAGCGGCAGCGGCGGCGTGTGCTGTACAAAGATACTTTCTTTGTATGTTTTCGCCCACATTTCCATTCGGTGTTTTTGTTATTGTGTTTCTCGTGTGTTTTTCTTTTTGCTATTTTGTTTTGTTGGGTATTTGGTAGGATTCCTTGCAGTCGGCGGTGAAATGCTGTGAAAAGTATACAAAATAGTCAGAATTTTTATTTATATATACACATCTCACAACTCTCATTTTTTCCATTGTTATTTGCCAAATTAATAGGTTTTGGGTGTGCTTTCTGAACACGCGCAGGATATAAGGCGTACATAGTTAGATAGCTATGTATGTCTGTACATAAATAAGTACATAGTATATACTTAGGTATTTGTAACAAAGTATGTCTGTGATACATGGTAGTTACACACATTTATAGTACATGTCTGCTGCGAGTGGACAGCCTCAAATGCTGAAAATTGTTGCCTGCTTTTAGGTGTATGCCTTATTATGGCTGGTGTTTTTCGGTTTTAAATTAATGAGGCAGTTATGAAGAAGCCGATAATTCTCAGAATTTAGGTTAGCTTTTGTTTAGTCAACGAACTGTGGTTATGGGGAAATTGAGACGTACGTTCATACATGTGTGGCTTATGAAGCCGTAGCGTCTCTTGACTCCACCTAATTAATTTTTACAGAAGATCCGAATTGTGATGCAAGGACTTTTACTCTGCTGCTTACTGGTAAAAGTCCTTGTTGATGTAAGTGATAAAACAGCACAAACATTGAAAGGGCTCGTGAAAAGCCTTTACCACACGAGTGAAATTTGCTGCCGGTAACTTCATATCGGTTCAGGGTATTTTTGTTTATTTACGATTCTTTAATATCAAAGTTCACTGTTCTTAATCGATAGATTTCGTATGTAGATTAACGATTAAAATAATATTCAAATCCCAGTGAGCGCTGTTGTTATGATTTCATTCGCCCGACTACTTTGATGTTGGCATATAGCTCACGTGGGTCATCTTATGCTCGCGAGATTACCAGTCGCCAAACTTTTACTTCACAACATTAAGGCTGCGTCACATGCAGCATCATCTTGTTGAAACCAGAACTTAGAAAAGCCAACGGCGTCAAGTCGAGGATAAGCCAATACATATAGCGTCGTTCTATACCAAGGACCATTGATGCTGCGGGCCATAACTCCTGCGTCATTTTAAAAACAAGGTGAGCTTATGCTCCATGTCATAAATCGATCTAAACAGTCAAGTTTATGGTTAGGGGTAAAACGCTTGTGATTTATATTATTTTTGTTTTTTTTTTGTGTTTACTACAAATAAGCTGCACTCGAAAAGATAATTTTCTGCCAGAATTCTGAAACACGTCATGCGCCCAATAAGCGAACGCACAGAGTTGTCTTTGTTCGCCTGACTTCAATCTATGCGTCAGCACTTTCTTTAATGATCCAACAGCAAACTAAGCCGGTTGGTCTCTCAGGAAACGCTCGTTTGAGCTGATCGGCTCTGAATCGACATTTCTGGGTTTACTTCGGTGGTGGCTGATAAATGAATCAAACTACAAGAGATGGCATCGGCGAATTCAAGCTCATGTGCATAACATGGGATTCTTGTCAATATAAGGCATGAAATCATTTAGTAAAAATAAAATTATAATCGAAAGGTATTTAATCCACACATCACTCTATTCGCGTGGGAACATCTAAAAAATGTATTTGTACTTTATATGTGAGTTGATTTAAATATTGACATGTCCTCATCATGTGCACATTAACCATGTGATACGCCGATGACACATCTTGCAGTTTGATTCCTTTTGGGTGGCTATGTTATCATTACTTTGCACCCACCTCTGGTAGGAGCAGGATTTTTCTGTATAAAAATCTAAAGAAGTAGGTTCTCAGCCAAAGATTACTACTAATACACTGAGGAGGAGAATGAGTTATTCATTAACTTAATCCAAGGTTGGAGTTGTTCAAAGCTTTATGCATCTAGTATTTTGATATTGGAATTGACTATCTTGAGTGCCTTTTTGTTCACACAAAATTGAGCAAATTTTAAAAACAGGACTATAGACATAATCTCATTGGTTTCTGTGACATCACTCTTAAGAGACCAAGTAAAGATTAAGCCACAGATTCCCTCATACACCCAGAAGGATATATTAAGATCCTTAATTTTTTTCTAAAGCTTCTGTATCCAATTTCGATATTGGTAGTTTCTATCTTGACAGTCTATTCGGCCAGACATGCTGTTCCGAAAACTAAGACAAGAAGAACATTGCTGGGAAGAACTGGTTCAATATATGGTACACTAAATAAGGTAGTGTTATGCAATCAACTGATTTACAATTTTTTCTCGTAGTAATTTAAATTTTCAAATTTAATAATTGTTGAAGTTTGTAAAGTAAAAATTCTACATCAAACATTCAGAAAATTTATTTTAGGCATTTCCTTTCAAGTGACTTTGACAGTTAGGCGAACTACATATTTCAGTGTTACACCTTATTCTTCAAAGAAGTATGGCTCCACAATAAAGCTTGATAAAACAGCGCACCACACAGTAACTTGTTCTGGGTGCCCTTCCGTATCATAGAGTATTTGTAGATTATATTTACTCCATGTACGGCAATTTTACTTGTTCACATTGCCGTTTAGATCAGAACTTCAGACATAAACAAGTAATTTATCAAGCTATTGTCTTCTTCGGTTATTTCAATAATTTTTTGGCTAAATTCCATTCTAATAGGCAAATCTAGAGGTTAAACCTTCTTGCTTGTACATTTGAACTTTGTAAGGAAACAAGTTGAAGTCATCAAAAATTATCAGTTGTAATGACCGTCAGCTAACTGCAATATAAGCCTATAATTTCGAGTCTAAATGCTTGGAGGTGCTTGAATTTACGATGCTACAGCCGCGATGGTGTCTTAAACCCGAACATAGGGATCGGGTTTAAGACACCATCGCGATGCTTCCAGATTCGTCAAATATCTTTACCAGCCTCATAATGGTCCGTTCATCTACTCGGGGGAGTCCCGCTAAACTCCCGCCTAGATTCCCTTCAGACGGAAATGCAGGACATGGTAACTCTGCACTCTCCAAATCCTCTTTTCTGTATTCTTAGCATTGTAAATACGAGGGCTGCTATATATATTTCTGGCCTAATAATGAAAATGGGAATATTTATCATCAAAAAAGATTTTATTGCTTTTAAAAGTATTGTCCAGCATGACATACACTTTTGCATGCGCTCAAACCAATTGTCAAAGCACTCTTTCCACTCCGATTGAGACACCTCCAACACATGGTTTTTGAACGCTTAAACGGCATCATCTGGCGACGAAAATCGTTGATCACGCATTTTTTTCTTAATGCGCGGGAATAAAAAGAAGTCATTGGGTGCCAAGTCAGGTCTGTACGGCGGTTGACCCCATCAATTCGACGTTTTGGCCGGTCAAAAAGGCTCTGGTTTGAGCCGATGTGTGAGAGCTAGCCTTGTCATGGTGCACAATTATTCGTTTTCTCTTGTTTGTTTTTTTGAGCGATTGTCAAATTGTGCGGGATCCAACGAGAACAAACCTTTTTTACGGCCAGGTGTCCATGCAATATCGAATGTATGCTGGTGGAAGTAATGCCCAAGGATGCCTCTATCTCACGTTATGTCACATGAAAAGCTTGCATTATCATTTCACGCACGGCATCAATGTTCTCTGGCACAACAGCCGTTTTTGAACGACCTTCGTTTTTGAGCGAGCGTCGGCCACGATTGAATTCATTAAACCAGTTTTTAAAGTGCTAGAGGATGGTGCTTCATCGTCATACAAAGATTGAAGTTCAGCGATGCACTCTTGTCGTGATAATCCACGCCGAAAGTTGTGAAAAATGATCGCACGAAAATGTTCACGAGTTAATTCCATTTTTTTGCCAAATTGGTTTTTTTTGAAGTCAATGTAAACAACACAAATGATGGTCGATCGTCCAAACGTTCTGAGTACATTTATGCTAACAAATGTCAAACTTTTCAATGGAAATGTCAGATGGCGCCAGGCAACACTTGTTGCCTATGCCAGAAATATATATAGCAAACCTCGTACTAACCTTCCAAATAAAATTAAGAATATACAGATTGCTCAGATAGAAAAAAAAGAGATTACATTTTGTGATTCAATATTTTAGAAGGTTCAAATTTAGACACTGTCTAAATTTTTAAATTTATGTTATTCAGCCACAATAATTACAAAAATTAAACTTTAAATTTGAACAGGGATTGACCGGCTCGAAACCTGTTTTTTTTCGATTTTTTAAACAAAAGAAAAGTTTTTAATAAAATGGCAAAGTGACAATGATTTTTGTCGTTGCACACTGCTTTTATTGCGATTTCGGGTCCGTGACGACCGTCATCAAAAAGCTTCGCAAGCAAACCGAACTCTTCAAGACCAGGCTCTCACCAAACGAATGAGAACTACTGCCGTAAATTTCACTTTTTCGCATTTTCTTAACACAATTCCGCACGAAAACAGATACAAAATGTTTAAAGGCTGACCAATATTTCTATGCATTGTATCTTTCCTTTACGAAATTTTAGTTTATCTCGTTTTTGATGGATTGATCTTTGTAAAACTTTTTCCATAAATTAAAGAAATTTTCAAGCCACTATTACTTTTGGACAACACAATGTTGCACTACTTACATTCTGCGCCGATAATTGCTGCGGCAACATATGCATGTGCCGTCCGTTCTTTCCCTCTCAAAAAGATATTCAAAATTAGATTAAATTTGAGTTTGTTTTTGAGCAAATTTTCTAATGATTATCAACAGGAAGTTGATCATTTCTCAAGACAAGAAATTTTAAAACGTTTCGTATGTCTTCTGCAACAGACATTTTTCAACGTCGACAGACGATGGACAGACAGACAGCCGGCCGGACGGACAGAGGGACACTACAAGCACAACTCAGTTAAGTGCATGTAATTTCAAGGACAACAAATTCATTTGTGGTCGTTCTTCTCTTATTACGGAAACCAGTTCTCATCGCCAGAACCAGAACAAGGCAGAAGCGTAAACCGTGAACAAAAAAGGAACAAAACTTTCGAATGATGGCATTTGGCCTATATACGATTCCAGGTAAACTTAATTTCTCAACAAACAAGGAAAAAAAGCTGAAACCACATACAAACACACACACACCCAGTCCGGCATTGTGGTCCCCATCGATGGCCGCGACCGTCGTAGAGACGGTCGCCAGAGTCGGAGTTACGAGTCGAGTTGATGTTTTTTAAAGTTTTAACCCTTAATAAATTTCGCTTGACAAAAGCAGCTGTTGTTGAGCCAGGAAGTTTCAATAGAAAGAACTTTGGGCAAATTTGTTTCTTATGGTTTCGACAAACATCCAGAGCAGCGTACTAAGAACGTACAACATAGTTTCATGCAAACACACACACACACACTCGCGAATATGCTACGATGATGTGTGGCTGGCTACACATGAATATGAGCGTGTTTTTATGGGTGGACTGAGCAAGGCCTTTGTCGAGAAGGGCCACATTAGAGACCCTTTAAAAAATTCAATAGACTGCTGTTTTTTCTTCAGGAAGCCGCATTTTTTTGTGCAGCAGAGTTGTTATCAAGCGTTATAGGTGCCTCCTAAAAGGCCCGTTAGCTGTTCTTTCTTATCGCATTTTAAAAAAGTTTGGATGAGGTTCACTTGCAGTGTTTTGGTACTGTTTCAACAAAAAAAAAACCCAGCCGTATTTATTTTTAGCTGTATTTTAAATTGTATTATTTCCACTTGTATATACTTATATTTTGGTGGCAATTATTTTCTTTATCAATTCCGACAGGTATAAAATTGTTTCAGTCGCCTATCTAAAGAAAGCTTTAGCTGAAGTAATTTTAATACAGGGCAATGTCAAATCAGTATATCTGCGAAGTTTGTTTTTGAAAAAAATGTCCATTAGCCGTTTTACACCTTTTCATAACCGCTTAATAGCATCATGCTCTCCAAGTGCATGAATGACTTCTTTCAAGTTAGTAGGCTGGGTTTGATATACAGGGTGGGGCATTTCAAATTTGAGTCAGCTGTAAAAAAAGTTCTGATAATTATTTTAAAATTTCTGGTTTTATTGGAAACGTTGAACTTTGTCATTTAATACGAGTAATGGAACACAATATCATTTATATGACTACCACAACTGGCTCGGCTGTACCTTATCCGATCAACCCAATTTTCAGTACATTTTCGATTAATTCGGGTCGAATCTCTTAAATGGCAACAACGCCTCAATAGTCCCTGGATGCTTTGCGTAACATTTCTCCTAATGCACGCAGAAAAAAAGTTTGGTTGGGGTGACAATATTCGAAGAGGATCACACTATTGTTGCGTATATGGTTGTGGCACAACAATATTATGATCATCACAACAATAGTATGATTCACACATAACCATACTATAATCCCCACAACCATTGTATGATTCACACTCAATAATACTATGATCTCCACAACCATACTATTATCCTCTCAACAATAGTATGATTCTCATACAACTATGGTATGATCCTCGAAACCATAGTATGATTCACTAGCAACCATACTATGATCCCCACAATCATAGTATGATTCATACTCAACCATGCTATGATCTACATAACCATATTATATATACAACCATAGTTTGATTCTCACAACCATAGTATGATTCATACGCAACCATGCTATTGTACCTACAACCATAGTATGATTTACTCAACCATACTATGGTCCCCAAAATTATTTATTAGGCTTGGGTAATGTTGTTATTCAAAAATAGAGATTTTTTTTAAGCAAGTTATTTTAAATTGCATTACAATAAGTTCATAGCCAGACTTGAGGCCATGTTTTTACTGAATATTTCATTCAAAAAACAAAAATATACTCGTATATTCCAACTGCAGTCGAAAATACTTTTAGTTGCCAGCACGGGTGAATGCAACTTCACCATCCGTAGACCCCAAGTAACGAATGTGATTAAACCACGATCAATGGCTATACACTTAAGTGCAGGCAGATTTTAAATAAACGAGAACCAGTCGGTAGTCGAGTATTTCACCGAACAAAGTAAACACAATAAAAATCCCTCGAACTACCTTCCGATTGTTGTTGTTTTTTATATTGGGCTAATCAAGAACTCATCGGATTGTCGCGAGGCTTCATTTATTTGAACTTTGCTGGCCATCATACCGAGGTCTTTATGCAAATTTATCTCAAAGAAGTGCAAGAAATGTTCATTTCCTGCGAAAGATGACAAGTTGATGGATGCTCTTGGGCATTCTCAGTCACCACAGCAGCAATGTTCTCGATTGAACACACAGTACGAGAACGTACTAGGAACGAACTTCATAAACTCGCTTCACAAATCTCCTCTCGAATTTTTTCCGCGTAAATTTCTTACAGTTTGCGTTAAATTTGAGTGTCATTACTTTGGAAGTAAGTTTTTAATATTTCTCAATTTTGTTCGAGCGCATAGCGTTTCCTATACCCGGATTCGCCCGCTAGGACTGCCTAATGGCGGCCCATACCTTCATCTCATGCAGAAATGTTGGTTGTCAAAAAGTCAATCTCTAGAAAACCCTTATAATATCTACAAATTTTGCATAGTTTTTTTTGTAATTTTGACTGGTTTAAATATACCAATAATATAGTATAGTTTTTTCCTCAAACCTTTGATCGAGAACGCTGCCTTGTACCGTAATTATACGCCATGAAGGCTTTAACAAAGCTTTTTTTAAAAGAAATTACTATAAATTTAAAATGTACTTAGCCTCCTTGCATGCAAATATCATTTGTATTTTCTCCCGTTGACTAATTTTTTTTTAAATTAAATTATTTTATTAACCCATTTCGCTCCGAGATTCAATTATTATTTATTTTTTAGGAAAAAATTACTTTTTTAGGGTAATTAGGACCCGCTGATTTCAAAAATCTGGCCAAAAAAAATTTCAGATTTTCCGTTTTCCCAGAAAATCCTGTTCGAAATTTCGAACACTGGCGCTTATCCTATATGTCAACTTTGTATGCAAGTGAAACATTTGAATTATTTGCTGTTTTATTGATTTATTCATTATTTTCGAATCAAGTGCTACGAAAATGATTAAAGTTGATGAAAAATGATATTAAATTAAATCTACTTGGGTATTATTTGAAATAAATCGTAAAATAAAAAGAAATATCAAAAAGAAAAGTCGTGAAAAAATACTATTTTTCATGTTTTTGCTTGAAACAATTTGTATGCAGATGCACATTGCATTTCTCGCACATATAAATTTTGGGCTTACCACATCCCTTCAATTGACAACGACGATGCTTTCCTTCGGGATTTCTGATTATCACGTGTTTTCCCTCAACTTTTGGTAGATTTGATGGTCGATATTTCTTATCATCGACATCATCATCGGTGGATTCTTTCCTATTGGTCAAAAGAAGAGCTTCTGTCACAAAGATTTTGAATTCTTTTTGACTCATCGGTTTCTCAACTTTGTATTTTGCAATCAAACAATGCAATTTCCAAGCATTCACAACTGCCGAATTCAGAGTAGTACACCACAAAGGCCAATACCATTTCTTTCCACGTATATTGATTCTGTAGTTCTGGATTGCATTGTCATGCAAATCCACACCCCCCATGCCCTTGTTATAATTGTGTAACATGGCTGGCTGACCATACATTACGTATTTACCAGCTTCGGGGTTCCTTTTTGATGTTGATGCCTTTTTCCAACGTTGGACATTGTGCAAAGGCAAGACTTGGTCGAAATTTGTTGCCATGGTGACCTCTTTGTTGTCCTGCCATCTACATAGCAATATTTTTTGTGTGGCGTCAAATGTATAATCATAATCACCCCTTGGTAATTTTTTACCGGTTTTCAATTCAGTGGATCCACCACCCAGCCGATTGGAACGAACGGTTCCCGATGCACAAAACCCTTTATCAGACAACAAACAAAGCAAGTGGTACGATGTGAAGAAGTTGTCAAAATAAACTTCATGTCGTATTGGATATTCAACATTCGAAAGCAACCGCATAACCACATCAGCTCCCAATCCAACAACATTGTTATATTGGTCAGCAGATCCACAGTATGGTATAAATACAGATAATAATACAGATAACCTGTAAATAAAGAAAACTAAATATTTATCAAAATTAAATTATTACCAGAAGATGAAAGATTTATTACCTGTAGAAGAGCATAGACACCATAATTTATAACCAAATCGAATTGGTTTGCCTCTAATGAACATCTTACAGCTATGTCTCCCAAAATATGGAACCATTTGTTCATCTATGGATAACATTTCGTCCCAAACACCAAATTGAAGAAATTTTCGATTTAGAATATCGAATAAAGGACGAAGCTTGAAGAGAATATAGATATGTTTTTATTTGTTTTTATATTTGTTATTGTAATACATACCTTAGCCATTTTATCAGCTTTGTCTAAATCATTATTATTGCCAAAATGTATAAATGATTTTATATGCAAAAATGTTGACCGAGTCATGGTCTGTTTTACCATAGGGATCCCTAATGATGGCTTTGAAGACCAATAATCTGGCACAGATGGAAGAGTGTGATATCCCGATAATAATAAAATACCAATGAACCGTTTTAGCATCACTTCATCTAAATGAAAGTCGGTATTATTTTGTCCCGCAAATCTATTTGTTTCTTGAATAATATGGTCAAAGACTTCGTCATCATAAAACAAATGAAACAATTGTAAAGGAGAATGGTCTATCAATCCTGAACAAATTTTTTCTTTTAGTTCAGTCAATGGTGCTGGATTTGGAGCAATATCAAAATGGTATTTCTTTCGGTTGCCTTTTGACCATTTTGGTTTTCCAAAAGAACTAAGAGGCTTGTATTCAAATCGAGGCTTCTTCGATGTTGAAGGTCCCTCCTCTTCTTCAAATTCAGGATAGCCATTGTCCTCAATTTCATTTCTTTCAGTTTCAATTTCAACGAAACCGGCAACCTCGCACAATGGATTCGGATCTAAATTCAAGGCTATTTCATTATCATTGATTGTTTCTTCATCTGAACATTCATCGACTCGATCAGGAGGAAGTATATTCACACAATTAATATCCCCGTCATCATCACTCCAATTGGCTATTATTTCTTCCAACTCCTTCATAGACAAACATTTTTTATGTGTACTCATATTTCGCTATGCAATGCACAAATCAATAAAAACAAACAATATAAAACTCACAAAAACTCGAAATTCACAATTATTTTGTATATTACAGATGAAATATTTACCTTTTTTGCAAAAACTTTTTTATAAAACACTTGATGAAACGAAAATATAATAAACATGCTTCTTTTCACGTCTAATATGCACCAAATATAACACAAAGAATGAGAAATGTCAAAAATGTCAGTCAAGTGTAATCGTCAGTCAGTAACTATAGGATAAGCGCCAGCGTTCGAAATTTCGAACAGTCAAGTTTACACATATGTGGGGTCACGCATGTGTATGTAACACATGTGTTACATATTTTATAAAATAGTTACATATATTGGCAGTAATTCCTCATAATTATTCTTTTAGTTATTTTTTTTTATTATTCTTAAAAATTAATTCAAAAAGTGCCTAAAAATAGGGGTTGCAGAAATGTACCCCTAGTATAGGTGGAGAGGGTGGTGGGCGGGGGGGGAATATTTTTTTCAATTGCTAAAAGATGAATCTTAACATTAATACCAAAATTTACCTGAAAATCCACCTTTTTCATACATAAATATTTTTTGGAAAATATGTGATTTTTACTGTTCGAAAAATCGAACAGAGGAGCGAAATGGGTTAATCAAAACTTATACAATGTTTTTGCACAAAGAAAGAATGAAGGGACTTTTCTAAACTCTTTCTCTGTGACAAATTCAAACATGAAGGGCCCAGGTCGAGATGCCTAAAAATCTAAATTTTTCATGTTACCTTTTCTATAGGAATTCTATCTCAATTTTCCATGATGTCCAGCGACACACGGTGCCTGTTAGGGCAGTGATAACCGAAGCGATACGATGCGATTCCGTTACGAAAGTTTAGTCGATACACAGTTTAGTATCTACTTTGTTATGTAAAAGAAAGAGACGGCATGATTGACACCTTGAATGCGACAATAACTGTTTGGTGGCTTTGGTCTAAACACTGTTTAATTTGATATGCTATTTAGTAGAGTGGAAGAACGCCAGGCCTTGTGGCAGCTGCAGAAGGCCTTTTACCGCTGCCCTTTTTGCCTTTTGAGTCTTTAGTTTGTCTGCACGTATTGTGTGTATGTGTGACGTAAAAACACCCTTTTTCAGGGTGTGTGCGTGTGTGTGTCTCTACACTCCTTTGTTCGTATGTGCTGTAAATGTATACCCCAAAAAATGCTCTCTTACTCCTTGTTGTTGGTTGGATGGTTGGCTGGTGGTTGTCTGTGTTAGTTTCAAGATCAAGGTCAACACCGACCGGCACATGTTGTGCTTTCGTTAAAAAAAAAACAACAGCAACAATACCAACAGCACTACCAGGAGCACAACAACCGAAAACTGCACAAACAAGTTGCGTTGTTGTTGGCGTTTTTTTTCTGTTTTTTTTTTTTTTGTTTCGGCGAGTGCGAGTTGTGTTGCATATGCTGCTGTTGCTGTCGTTGCTGCTTCAGCCTCTGCTTCGAGAACAAAGCAAATCGAATGACCGACCAATAAATAACAGCCAGCAAATGCACAGAAGTTAGACAGACGTGTTGCCCGTATGCACATGGATCCGTGTGTGTGTGTGTGTGTTTAAACCCTTTGGATTCACTGGGATCAAGTCCAAGCCCCGCAAAACACACACGTAAAACGTCATATGAATTTGGGAAAATTGTAACGCAAAAAGCCAGGCAAGGCAAACTTATAAATTGCATTCATTATTTTCGACACAAAACTCGCAAGGATCGGCGTTTTTATAAAAAGTTATCCTTTCCTCCAGCCAGGCAAACCCAACAGACAGACGGACGGACGGATGAACAGACAACAGGCAGACAGGCTGCAAGCATTTTTTTTTGTTAGTTAGTATAAGCTCGCAGGGGATATGTCTAGATATGTGTACTTTCTCGTACATGTATCTGCATATGCAGATGTACATACAAACCCACACAGTACACATACATACACACGCACACACCTAACTCCTCCTGTCTAGACGGACGGTGTGTGCCCAAAAGTATCTAATTATCTTTTTGGATATTTGCAGACTTTTGCATTAATACACGCAATCCGTCCCAGTATGTAAATGAAACTTTAGATTTTGGTTTCTCACTCTCCCCGAAAGTCTGGAGAACTGGAAACAAGAATAGGAACATAAAACCGAAATCGAGAAAATAATATTTATAAGGAACGCAGCCATACTGATATTTAATATTTTGCCTTCCCTACATCGAGCATTGGTGGTGGCGAAGCTTCAAATGTACAAATCTCAATATTTACAGTAAAAAAATCACAAGTCTTTTGCTGATACTCGTCTGCAACAGAGCGATCGTGGCGTGCTAAGGGGGCCTGGAAAAAAGGCCCCTTTTTATTGCCCAAGTTTGGTTTTTTTTTATTAAATGGCGTTTTTATAATTAAAGTCGGGGCTCACTACTTTTCCCCAAGGAAGTTCCTTTTCCAATTTCACTCTTCGTCTCTTATCTCTCTGTCGTACTTATATTCTTAAAGTTCCGTTAGGGGGAAAAACGGGAAACTTTTATTCTGTGAGCAGTTTGCGACGTATTTAGTGTAATTTTGAATACTCCTTGGGAATTATTTTTCCCCTCAAACTTCGTTTGATCGGCCAATACTCGAGAAAGCTTTCGCATTTTCGTCATTTGTACATTATACGAGTATAAATCAAATTTTGTTGCACATACCTTCCTCCACTCGGCAACGCTTTTTGATGGTGGCCCGGCTGCATTCAATTCCGCCTCTAAATTTGGCAATACCCGGCTTAGCTCCTGACATGAAAGTAAAATAATAAATACTAAAATTTTGTGTGCAAAATTTGCTTGCAATTTTTGGCGGAATTATTCCCAATTTTTTTTATCACATTCTCTCTTTTATGGACATTTATGTAGGGTGCTCCATTTAGAGGTATATTTTCCAAAATAAAAAAATACAAAAATTAAAATTAAGTGTGTAATCTTGCATTCGAAAGGATATTATATTCCATTTTTTTTTTTGAATAAAATTTCCGTCAAATGCTGACCGCAACTACGCCCCAGAGTGTCCATTCTGAGGGTCCAATTTTAGATGACTCTTTCGAGCATTTCAACCGGTATGGCGTTAATGACACGCATAATGTTGGCTTTCAAAACCTGAATCGTAGCTGGTTTGTCAGCATAGAATTTTGACTTTATTTGGCCCCAAAAAAAAATTCTTTAGGTGTGATATCACACGATCTAGGAGGCCAACTCACCGGGCCAAAACGTTAAATTTGCTGCTCTTTAAAATTACCTCTCAATAGATCCATTGTTTCAGCAGCTGTACTCGTATGGAAACCAAATGTCATCAAGAACACAGGCTTCAATTTCAGGCAGAAAAAAGTCCGATATTATGGCCGTCATAATTTTTAAAAAAAATATGGAGCGATGATTCCGCCAGCCCATTAACCGCACCAAACCGTGGTTTTCTCTGGGTATAATAATGTTAACTCTGGAACCTCTTCTAGTAGCTTTTCAGTCCAAATGCGATTATTTTGTTTATTGACGTTGCCGTTGAGCCATAAATGGGGCTAGTCACTAAACAAAATTTTGGTCGAAAACGGTGGATCTTCTCATTCTCATTTCCAAAATACAGTTGCGCAATTTAGAGACGTTGTTGCGGTCATGGTGAAACGTCAAACAATACTGAAAATAATGAAATAAAATTTAACACAGCTCACGCGTAATCTGTGAAAAAAACCCTATAGAAAAAAATACCTCTAAATTGATCACCCGTTAATACCTCATTTTTCCCAGGGAAAAACTTCTCATTTTCGAAGTCCGTTTAGAATTAGGGGAGAGAGGAAACTGTTTCCGGTGGTGATTTTATTTAGATTAGGGGAACAGGGAGTGATTTGTCCAGGTGCTTTGTATATGCCTTAAGAGACCCAGCGAAAACAGCGATATATTTCCAAGCAATCGTTATTTATTTCCTACCAAAGAATGGTACCATAAAAGTAACATTAGGCATGTTCTATTGATACTAGCTTATTTAAAGCGAAGACTTTAAACTTCAAAACTTTACGAGAAAAATTATGAAATGTTTTTGTATACAAGAACTACAAGGCTTTTAGCATCGTAAACTGCTTGATTTTTGTAATATGTAGAAAAAAGTTTTTTATTTAGAAAAAAGTTTTTATTTAAGAAATACTTTAAGCGAGTAGCAACCGAGCTCGTTTAAACTCGCTAAAGGTGATTCTGAAATATCTTTCTTTTAAAAAAATCTAATAATGGTTCCGAAGACGATAACTTCAAAACTGTTCCAGACATTTTTAAAATTTATTTGTATACAAGAACTAAGTGACTTTATGCATTATAAACTGCTTGATTTCAAAATTTGTAATTAGTAAAAAAATGTCATTTAAGAAATACTACAAACAAGTAATTACCGAGCTCGTTTAAACTCCCTAAAGGTTATTGTTGAATAACTTTTTTCTTAAAAATTTTAACTATTTAAAATAAACGGGGTTAAGCAAATTGTCTTTAGCTTTCTTTAAGCAAAATCATTTTTATATTTTTGTTCAAGGTGTTGTGAGCGAGCTGTCAATAAAACACGGCTATTAATTGAAAATATATCAAAGTTATTTTTATCCACTTCTTAAGAAGCTCGTTTTGCTGGTGGAGGTGAAAATTTGCGTTCCCAGTTCGGAAGTTCTCGAGTTCAAGCACACCTATGGGTACAATTTCAATAACAGTTGTGCAAAAGACAAATTTCTTTTTAAATTATTTGTTAGTGTTGACACTAACAGCTGCCTTCCGCTCGAAGTCTTAACAGAATGTTTCCGCAAATCAAAATGAGTAAAAAAGTCGTCTTATATGACAATGCCCATTTTCATCTCAATAGCTACGTTGACAAACGAACTTGCCTTAAAGTTAGAAATTTTTTTACGATTTTTAATGAGCTGAGGTATTCTTTTTAGACCATAACTCCCAAACGATATTACGCTTTTATTACTTGATCCAGAGTGCAAACTAGAGTAATTTTTTGCATTACAATTTTTTTGCTACATCAATTTTTCACAATAATGGAAATGAAGAGAATGTAATAAATATTTTTCTTGTGTACTCGTTATTTTCCAATACAAGAAGCTGGAATGGTTTCAGTTTCTAGGCTAGAAGAGATTGCCATAATGCTGATATTTAGGTCTTAACGTTGTGCAAATAACTAAAGAATAATAATACTTTTTAGGATTAATATTTTTTTTGCAATCTAATTTTTTTTGCTAAAGGAATTTTTCACAATAAAGAAAATGAATTTTAATTTTTTTTGCTACAGAAATTTTATATTTCGTAGGGACATAAATACTGTTACAATATTGAACACACCCATTTCAATAGTAGAACTGAACATACCCCGTTAATGACATATGGGTTTTTAAAGCTAACCTCAATAGAGTTAGTCTGTAACGGGCTTTTAAAATTGTTTCAACTTCGATCATGTCGTGGTCAGATAATGAGCACCGTATCGCTGTAATAGCGCTTTTCAAGTGTGAAATGGAAAGAAGCGATATTTTCAAAACGCTCCGGCCACTAGGGATTAGTCGAATGTTCGGATACCGATACATAAAACTGTTTGAGGAGACTGGAGATGTAAAAGACCGCCACCGGTCGGGCCGCCCACGCTCTGTTCGAACACCGCATGTCATCAAAGCCGTTAAATCAAGAATTCACAGAAATCCGCTCCGAAAACAGAAAATCATGGCCCGTGAGATGAATACCACGCTAAAGTTCATGGAAAATGGTAATCACCCAGCTTCAGTCATGGTTTGGTGGGGTGTCTCTAACGATGGAGTCACTGACCGTTTTGGAAGCTATTGTGAAGCCTCTTAACATTTCCCTGTTCCAAAACTAGCCATGGACTTTCCAGCAGGATTCTGCGCCGGCCCATAAGGCTAAAACGTCCCAGGCCTGGCTTCGAAACAATTTGCCAGCGTTCATTTCCTCTGAAGAATGGCCCTCAGGCAGCCTAGATTTGAATCCATTGGATTACAAATTGTAGACGGTTTTAGAGGACAAGGTTTGTCACTAAAGATACCCCAACATTGGATCTCTTAAGACTGATTTGGTTCGAACTGTGGCCAATTTTCCATTGGACGAGGTTCGTGCAGCTATTGACGATTGGCCAGTGCGTGTGTAAAGGCAAAAGGCGGACATTTCGAATAAGTAGATCCTTTTTGGATACAGCATACATCAATAAATATATTAAAAAATATTTGGTCCAAAAACATTAATGAAAATGGAAAAGGATGTATCAAACAAACTTTCTAAGCGGTTCGAGTCAAACTGGCGTATTTGAAACCTTAGCGGTAACATTAAAAGAACTTTTTGAAAAATACCTCTTAGAGGACATTATTTTCGGCCGTTCAAAAACAAAAGCTTAAAAAAAATCTCTTGTAGCTTTTTTTAAAAGGCCTTGTTTTTGCATTTATGCACACAGAGAACAGATTCGTTGCCACTAACGAATTTTGTTGTCTATCAAATGATTGAGGTCAAGCTTCCATTAGTTTGACCGAATCTTAGTTGATGCCACAAATGGAACTCAATGAAATGTGACTTGAATTTCAGTCTTAAAATATATTATGTTAACAGGATTTGAAGCTTTAATTTAAGACTTTAAAGACCAATGTAAAGCTTCAATTACTGACATTAAAATCAAATTAAGCTAAATGCAACTTATATTGTCCAAATTAGAGACAGCTTTAATTTAAGACTTAAAAGTCCAATGTAAAGCTTCAATTACTGACTTTAAAATCAAATTAAGCCAAATGCAACTTATATTGTCCAAATTAGAGACAGCTTAATATACTTTTTTCGGTCCATGTGGCACATATTTTAATTTCCTCTCCCATGGAAAGATTTACAGAGAAACTTTGAAATTCCGCCGCAATTACCTTTTCTATTTTTTTTTATTTTGTTTTATTTTTACAATTAAAGGCTCGGGCACACTATAGCTTTTTTTTCTTTACGCTGCGTTTTCTTCATATCCGGTTGGTCAAAAACTATTAAAATATATTGCATTAGAAAAAAGTTCATGTTATTGGAGTATTGGTTGGCCTAGAAAAGCCCTCTCATAAATGGATTGTAAGTTTTTGACACATATTTCGATGGTATTTAGTTTACCGGAAGTTAAAAAATACGCAGCATAAGACAAAAAAAAAGCTGCAGTGTGCCCGAGCCTTAAACGTTTTCCAAAATCCAACCGTTTTTGTTTATTAAAGCGAACTAATTTGTTGGAATTACCAATTGTTGGTTGCATTGACAGTTCTATGTAAAATTATATAGTGAAAATAAATTTCAAGATAATAATAATGTTGAAAATATTCGTCATTTGTCATTCAATCATGTATATAAAATTAAAAATTCTGTGTATACGTACTCGTATATATTTTTGTGGAATTTGAAAATTTTGCGATGCTGTCTGTCTGTCTGCCCAGGCCTTGTTTTTCTCCCCAATCTGCTGACAACTGAATAAATAATTGATTAACATTTATCAAAAAAGTTAAGTATATTTTTTTATTACACTTTAGACCTGACTTGAAAACAGGTAAATACGAGTATTTATTTTTTTATGGCCATTAATTGGCAACTCGTGCAGCTTTTTACAATCTTGCTTAAAAACAAAACGACAATTGATTTTCATGCAGCATTTTAAACAAATAAGAGAACTGTGCACTTTGATTATACGAAATAAAAATGATCAGTTGGACTACAAGGGCTGCTATATATATATTGGAACTTATAATGAAAATGCGAATAATTATCATCAAAAATGGTTTTATTGTTTTTCAAAGTATTCTCCAGCCAATTTGTCGAAGCACTTTTTCCACTCCGATTGAGACAACTCCAAAACATGGTTTTTGAACGCTTCAAAAGCATCTTCTGGCGACGTTGACCGCGCATTTTTTTCTTGATGTGCGGGAATAAAAAGAAGTGTTGTACGGGGACGACCCATCAACTCGACGTTTTGGTTGTTCAAAAAGGTGTTGGTTTGAGCCGCATTGTCATGGTGCACAATGATTCGTCTTCTCTTGTTCGTTTTTCGAATTTCTCCGAAGACTTCAGGCAAACAAATTATGGTGTACCACTTAGAATTGAACGTCCTACGTTGCTCCAGCGGAACAGTCGTCTCAAGACCAGTTTTGCCAAAGAAACAGGCGACCATTTGCTTCGAAGTGCTATTTCCACGAACAACTTTCGTTGGATTTGGCTCGTTACGAAGACCCACACGGTCGATTGCTGTTTTGTTTCGAGCTCATACGCATAGATCCATGATTCGTCACCTGTGACGATCTTATAAACGTCTTCTGAAGCACCGCGAACGTATTTTTTCAAAATTTCTTTCACCAATCGACACGAGTCTTTTTTTTTTTGAGCGATTGTCAAATTGTGCGGGGTCCAACGAGAACAAATCTTTTTTACGGCCAGGAGTTCATGCAATATCGAATGTATGCTGGTGGATGAAATGCTTAAAGATGCCTCTATGTCACATGACGATCTTGCATTATCAGTTCACGCACGGCTTCAATGTTCTCTGGCAGAACGGCCGTTTTTGGACGACCTTCAGGACCTTCGTCTTTGAGCGAGCGTCGGCCACGATTGAATTCATTAAACCAGTTTTTCACAGTGCTATAGGTTGGTGCTTCATCGCCATACAAAGATTGAAGTTCAGCGATGCACTCTTGTCGTGATAATCCACTTGGAATGTTGTGAAAAATGATCCATTCCATTTTTTTTGCCAAATTGTTTTTTTCAAGTCACTGTAAACAACACAACTGATGGTCGTACGTCAAAAGGTTCCGAGTACGTTTATGCTAAAAAATGTCAAACTTTCCAATGGAAATCGCAGATAACGCCAGGAAACACTTAGTGTTGCCTATGTCAGAAATATATATAGCAACTCTCGTATAAATTATAAATAAAAAAATGATTTTCTTACGCAATGTAAGTAAACAGTAACCTCATTTTTTTATGAGCTTTAATTGGTGCACCATAATTTCTGCAGTGAACAGAGGTTCACTGCAATAATAGGAAATAAGTATTTCGAAAAAGCCGCTGAGCTATCAATAAATAGTCCTAGTCTGAGAAATAGAATATTGTGCCATAATCTGGCCGAAGAGATCAACAAGCTTTTAATGAGCCTGGCCTTAGCACAGTAATAATTTTAACAGCTTTTTTTACTTTAGAAATTTGAAATTCTCTGGTTACAATCTAGCACCCCTGTAATAATTCAGTTAGTCTGACATCAAGAGGGCTCCATGGTCTAATAATACCAGAACAAGTTTGAGTAGATGTCCCTGAGAAATAGATTATTTCGCCTAAATCTGGCCGAAGCTTCCAATTAGCCTGGTTTAAGCACAATAACAATTTTAACAGCTTTTATACTTTAGAAATTTGAAATTCTTTCGTTACAATCTAGTCCCTCTGTAATAATTCAGATAGTCTGCCTTATCGGAATCAATGGGGCTCCATGGTCTAATAATTCCAGCACAGGTTAGAGTAGATGCTTGCTAATGCAAAAGGACGCACTACGCAATTCAAGCTGCAAATAATTGTGAAATATTTCAAAAAGCTCAAGCAAAACAGCGACAACAACATAATTTGCGTTTCTGTGAAACATCAGGAATGTTCGTAAGATTTCGCTGGAACTTTAAGGCAACATTTGATGATACACCCGAGGGGGGTGATACACTCGAGGAAAAATGTCCACTCTCTCTCACACACAATTAGTATAAGAGGACCATCCAATTGCAATGGGAATTTTATTGGAGATGAGATTTTTGTTTTCTTTTAGGATTTTACACACACAAAAAAAACATACAATGGTGTGTATTGTTTATTGTCAATATTAGTATTGTTGTTGCTGTTGTTGCTGTCATTGGTAGTGATGGTGTGTTGCTGTCGTCGTGGCTGCTGTTGTTATTGTCTGAAATTATGGCATTAATAAAGAAAGGAAAGCAACCAGCAGCAGCAACTACAACAACAGCGCATTTGTTGATTGTATCGTCGAATTTCATGTACTCTCGACGACGTCGTCGTCGTCGTTCGACTGACTGGCTGGCATATTGCAAAAAAAATAAAAAAAAGTAAAAATACAAAAATAAAGGAATTCGTACAAAATTGCTGCTATACTTTTTTCACTGTTGAGCAAATACTGAAAAAAGCGAAATTATCACATGACCTTGAATGCGGTTGCTTCACTTTATTAATTCTTTTTATTTTTATGTTTTTTTTCTTATTTATACCACACTCACACTGTGCAAAGTAGCGTCCCGACCGGCAGCGGCACTGCACAAACAAACCCGATGAGTGTGAGTGTGGGGTGGATTGGCTCGTCGCCTGCTTGGGATGAGTTGCGGCGGGGGCATGCAGATAAGCAGGCAATTGAGGGAGGAGCAGGCGGCGGCACGAAGGGAACCAATGCAAAACACTTCCAATGTACACACAAAAACGCCGCATTGTATGTACGAGTACTTATATTTTGTTTCAAATCAGCTGCAAAAAGAAGAAAAATTCCAAAAAACAGCAACAACAAAGGCAATCGTCAAATTTTTTTAATCGCACAACGAAATTTGCAAAGTAGCGAAACAACCAGGCAGCGCCATAATCATCATCAGCAGGCAAGCGAGATCACCGCACCATAAAAATATGAGAAATGTTTGCAAAAAAGCAAAAAGCATCACCAGCAATAGCAACCTCATGATAATCATCGTCATCATCAGCATGATGAGCCTCGTCATTATTGTAGTCAGCGCCATATTAAATTAAAGTGAAATTAAAACAGCAGCGACCCAACCAACAATAACAGCCCGCAACCAGCCATCGCAATGAAGAAAAATTATACACAAAACAAAACAGCAAATAATGGATGCAAAGAAACACACAAAAAGGAAAAAAAACGAACAGAAGCAGAAAGCGAGAATAAAATGCGTTGCTGCAAAACATTTATCCTCACACGAAATATTGCCGCAACAATACGCCAGGCCACGCCGACTTGAACGACGACAACATCGACACCGCCTTGGGCGACACCACCACCGCCAGACAGTGGTTCCCAACCGAACAACCAGTAACATCAACCTGGATCCACTTAAAGGATTCTTGAGAAAACTCCAAAAAAAACATGAAACAATTCATTATTTTTATTTATCATTTCATTATTTCTCTATGAAACATTTCATTATTTCTATGAAACATATCATTATTTCAATGAAACATTTCACTAATTCAAAGAAACATTTTATTATTTCAATGAAACGTTTCTTAATTTCTATGAAACCCCGTCTTGAACGACGTCAACATCGACACCGCCTTGGGCAACACCACCACCGCCAGACAGTGGTTCCCAACCGATAATAGAATATTATCAGTAAATGCCGATCAATTCTGCCTGATAGGCTTTTTAAACCAGAGGTTCCCGCATGTAGCGCTGGACCTTCAGCTATAGAACATGAAGATCGCTTCTGACATGCCGTGGTGGGGAAAAAGTTGGGGGTTCGGATGATCCTTTATGTAGAAACCCAGCAGAAACTGCTCCTCCTCACGTAAATGATCCTCAGAGGACATAAGGACACACCTTGGCGTAGTTCTCGGGGCGGCGTGGAGGAACTTGCTCATATTCGTTGTTCACACTGGCGCTGTAAAATTCTCCACTTTGTCAGTGCCTAAGTGTTGCCGAACCTTGTTCCTACTTCTCAGCTTAGCGAAAGAAAGAGAAAGACTTGTGAACGTGACACTTAGAATTTTAGGGTTATTGGTGGTCTGGATCTGTGTGTGTCATCGACTTTTACGTTCAAGCGAAGTCTTACCTTTTGCAGTCCTTGTATTCAACAGTGTGTCATATGATTTGATGGCGGATAACTTCAGATTCCTAGCCATGTTACTTACTGGACTGCTAGTCATTCTGTGGGACTGCCATGTAAGCAACGCCTATATTTCTTAACCCATAGCAAAATTGGTAACCTAATGCGGACACCAGGCCTTCATGCCTATATTGCTTAACCCTGGCAACATTGGAAACCTAATGCGGGCTCTAGACCTTAGACTTATTAAGCAACTCCATGTGTAGTAGATCTGTAGAGTACAATAGCCTATCTGTATATAGGAAAGTTTTTTTTTAGATTTACTAGGAGCTTACAATTTTAAAGAAACTTTAATTAAATCCTGTGCAACATTTTGAATAGAAGCTACAATCTTTTTAGGATTGTTTGACATAATTTGGCTACATCTTCTTCTCAGTTGCAGTTCTTGGGATTAGCTGCCAGGTCACTCTGATAAGTTCCAAATAAATCGATCACTAATCGAGAAAAAGACATAAGCGCAAAAGAAAAATTTTACAGAAAAATTAACTATTTCTTTTTAAATATTATTATTTGATTTTAAATATTTAAGCTTAAAAGCGTTGCTAATTTTATTTTCGAATTTCATTAAAAAGCAAGTGGAGCTTAGGTTTTTTTTGAGCTTAGGTCTCGAGGCGCTCCATGTCACCCTAGAGGTCATTACACGCAGAAAAAATATGGTTACTATATGGTCACGGCAATTATAATATGTTCTTCGCAATAAATGTTCGTCGCAACCATAGTATTTTTTTTAATTTAATTTTGACAATAGTACGATTGCCGCAATATTAATAATGTTAAAATGTAACAATATTATTATTGCCAAATGTTAAAATGATAATATGGTTGTAGCAACAACATAAATATGGTTGATGCGACAAAAGTATTGTTTTTTGTGTTTTATGTTAACAATAATATGATTAAGGCAATCATACTGTATGAATCATACTGTTTGAATTCATTCATTTGAATAATATGATTACGGCAATCATACTGTATGAATCATACTGTTTGAATTCATTCATTTGAATATTATTCATTCCTCCGAATATTATTGTATGCAAACTAAAATTGTTCGACAAACTGCTATGGCTTTGTTTATATGAAATATTTTAAATAAACCACTTCTATTATTTTGAATCTAATGTATTTTTAAATAATTTTCATAATTCAAATCTCTTGTTGACAACGTAACCCAATTCTAATAAATGATTTTGGGGATCATTGTGTATTGTGTTGGATCATACTGTGATTGTAAGGATCAGTACATGGTTGCGTGTGAATCATGCTATGGTTGTGAGGGCCATACTATGGTCGTATCTGAAACATAATATTGCTGTGATTGTGGATATCATAGTATGGTTGAGTGTGAATCATACTACGGTTGCGGAGATCATAGTATGGTTGAGTGTGAATCATACTATGGTTGTGAGGATCATAGTATGGTTATCAGGATCATAGTATAGTTGAATTTGAATCATACTATTGGTGTAAGAAACTTGATTTAAGAGCCTTCCATGGTTGAGGATAGATTTTTAAGAAAATTGCTTCATCCAACCGCAACTTTTGTGTTTTGTCCGCGTTTCGATTTTAGTGCTGCCATATGTTTGTCCGTTCGAACCACTGTGTGCATTGCCGTCAAAGGCACCATTCGGGGCCGCCAACAACACCATTTATCAGTCAGTCGGCCGCAATCAGCAGACATAATATCAAATCAAATATTTATTTCTGAAAGTGGATGGATTTCTGTTGCTTTCTGGGCAAAACGCAAAAAACTATACCGACGCATACATACGCGACTACAATGAACGCGCACTCGCACAACATACGTATACCTAAATACGCGCGTACATGAACGCGCCATGTACGCGAAATGCAAGAAAATCACATGAAGAAGAAGAAGAAGAAAAAAGAAAGTATCTGTCGACGTTGCTGTGACTTATTGCATGTTTTTAATTGTGGTAGCTGTTGTTGTTGCCCTCCGCCCGACCGTCCGTCCACACGCCAACCAATCGACTCGTCCAACCGACCCGTCGTTGACGCTGTTTTATTTTCATTCGAAATTTGTACGATAAACTTTGCATTCGTACTGCTGTTGTTGTTTTTGTTTTGTTTTTTAATTCAAAGTTAAAGGTCACTGCTTGCATTCAAGGCCACCCATACAACAGCAACAACGCTACTAACAACATACACTCGAGAAAACGCTGTAGATTGTACCCATACACGCGCACTTGGGGTTTTTGTTGTTGTTAAATTTGTTCATTATTTCATTTCGTTTTGCGTCTGTCGAGTGAAGATAATGCGAAAAAACAATAAAATTCTACACGTTTTTTTTTCTGTTTCTTTTTTTTTAATTTTTGTTGAAATACACACAGCCGAAAATATTAAAACAACAAAAAAAAAAATACAAAACCCAATGAGCAAAACACTTTTTTTAATTAAATATTTTGTTGTAGATGTTGTTATTGGTGCAGTGGTTGTTGTTGCTGCTGGTCTGTTTCTGATGTTCGTCGCCTGACGGCTATTTAAGGTTTTTCTGTTTTATTTTCTTTTTTTTGACAATAATTTATTAACAAAACTGTTGGGGAGAGTGTTTTTTTTATTTATTTTTTTTGTGTACCCCATAATTTCGCCTTTGAACAAAAGCATTTGTTTTGCCATAAAACAAAATTCTTTTGTTCGAAACAAAACAAAATTGCAATAAATTCGGTCATTGTGTTCCAGATTAATTGACCGTGTATCGATATTGACTCGTATCGCATTGCAATGAAACTTATTCCCCACCTGTTCTCCCCTGCCATCGTTGTGCGAATTAGGTTCAGTCGTCTCTATCGAAATTGATATTTCCCAGAACGATTGCGACTGATTTCTGGTATTTTTGTTTTTTTTTTCTGGGGCAGAAAAATGTCCTAAAGATTTTTAAAAAGTTAATTTTTTATTTGATTTTAGCTTTCATAACTTGACTCTTATGGATATGAAATAACTCTTTTTATATAGAAAAATTTCTTTGTTGTAATTTTATAATTTGAATCGGCTGTAAAAAAGGGACTGATAATATTTTCAAATTTCTGGTTTTATTGGCAAGGTTGAACTTTGTCATTTAATAATGGAACGCCGTCCGAATGTGTAAGCGTCACATTCTCTATCGTGTCATTAACTTTTCAGTCACTACGATGTCGTTGACCTTCAAAACAATTTTATATATTAATAAAACACAGACTATTTATATAGATTAATATAGATATAGAGTTCAAATTTATTCCAGGTTCAGTGCAAATGTTACATTTTAAGAATGAAATTCGATTTCGGTCCTATGACCACCACGAGACCTTGTGCAGCGATCTATTCTTTGGACCCAATTTTCCACCACTCTTGCACACATTTCGAGCGGAAAGTTGAAAATTTCGCGTTGGTTGTTATCACTGAGCTCGTCTTAAGTTGTTGGCTTGTAAGCATGGACCAAAGTCTTAATGTGGCCCCATTAAAAGAAATCTAATGGCGTTAAATCGCATGAGCAAGTGGTCATTCGACCAAACCATTTTTTTCAAATATTTTTTTTTTAATTTTTTTTTGTAATTCGTTATAACAACAAATTCCTTTTTCGCGTTTCATTGGTATTCAATAAGACGAAAGTACCGTACGATGATCATATTTATCATCTTGTGGCATTTCAAACCGAATATCCATTACGATTATAAACATTTGGTGAATATAGCCGAAATTCGACTTATGCAACCGAATCATTGTAGATCCAACCGAATTCCAACTAATGTAGTTTTAACGCTTTATATTCGGAAGCGTCTTGGAAAAAAGTAGAATTGTGGTGCCCATTATAACACGGTGCTCGACTATTTAAAACGAAACAACCAAAGTTCTTTAGTTCGATAAGTGTTTTCCGCAGCTAACAATGGGAGTGTTTTTGCTAGTGTTCACTTTGAAGTACAAAACGCGATTTTTGGAAGAAAAAAATCGCTTGATTTGCTATAGTCTAATTAAAAATTAACAATTTCAAAAAAAAAACTAGCGTTACTTCATCAATTATGTACGGGTATAAGGTTCAAAAGGTTTGGATCGGTGCAGCGTTTTTGAAGTTATGTGTGACACTATGAGCGAAAAACGCTTTAAAGTTTCAAAGAATACTAAAAGGCGCGGTTGATTGATTTATTTTTGCATCTACTTTATGAGTTCCGTGAGTTCGATCCCCATTTTAATCGATGGTTTCTTCTTTTTACCGTAAGGTAAAAATGAAATTATGAAATGGCGAACCAAACTAAGCATAAAGCAAGTGACAGACCAAAAAGAAGGTAGCTTAGCGTCAGACTCACCCTACGGTCTGTGAGTCTGACGCTAAGCTAAGCCAAATCTCTAAGCTGAACTGCCATAATTTTCAACAAGAATAATAGTAAAGAGTGTTTTTTAGACGTGTGGTTTTCAGTCTGGCCATACTTTTTTTTGGAGTTGGTCTGTCACTTGCTTTATGCTTAGTTTGGTTCGCCATTTCATAATGAATATAGACTTACTTCGGAACATCGTTTGCAAATTGTGGTGAATTGGCCCAAACGAGGTGGCCACCGATCCTGAATCTTACAAGAAAATTTTGTTCAGCGATGAAGCTCACTTTTGATTGAATGGGTACGCCAATACTAAAAATCCACAAGCCATTATTGAGACACCGTTACATCCTCAAAAAGTCACTATGGTCACAGGGAATGATTGGTCCATATTTCATTAAAAATGAAGTCGGCCATAATGTTACAGTCAATGGGGAACGCTATAGAGCCATGATTAATGACTTTTTCGTGCCTGAATTAAAGTTTGATGATGTGGACGACCTTTGGTACCAACAAGACGGCGCTACCTGCCATACAGCCAACGAAACAATCAATTTTTGGAGGAAACTTTTGGTGAGCGCGTTATCTCGCGTCGTGAGCGTGCGATTAAACTATTTTTTGAAAAATTATGTGAAGCCGCTTGTCTACGCAGATAAGCCTGACACGATTGACGTCTTGGAAGAGAATATTCGGTGCGTTATTGCTGACACACGGCCCCAAATGCTACAAAATTTTTTCGTAAATTGGGCCTCTCGGCTGGAGTTTTTTCGAGCTAGCCGCGGCTGTCACCTGGCCGAAATTATTTTTTTACCATAATGGCAAACCCTTATCTTTTTAATTATGCTAAATTCTTGGCCATAACATTAAATTATATGCGTTTTTTTTTCTTCTTTAAAGCAACACGGCTGAAAAAAACACCCATTAGAAGGTTGTTTAAGACTCAAAAAATTCCACGTGGGCGTGGTCGTAAAGAAAACTAACTATACAATCGTATCGATTATACACATAGATACACACGAGACTACCGTTGGTTGCAGTAATACAGCCATGTTGAAGCAAAAGTTGCTGCGTTTGAAGCTATGTTGCCACATGCTTTGTAAACAATAAAATAATTTTGCTGCAACACGTTGCTCTCGGCGGTTGCCTCGTGTGTACGTAGCATTAGATCTTTAATTTTTCGAACCTAGACGTGGTATTTTGAATAAATTTTTAAATTGTGGTGGGTATGAGCACCACGACCAAGCGGTCAAACTTCACACCGCTTTTACTTGTTCTTTTATTCCTACACATTTTCATAAACACACAAACGATCTGCCACTTCAAATGAAACACGATATTTGGGACAAGTTTATCGACATGCAGGATCAATTTAACCCAATTAGAAAGACATGAACCACTTTATGTCCTCATATACCCACACAACCAAAGGAATACCTCTGCATACAAACAAAAGAACATGCATTAATTCACACACACACACACTCGCACACATAGAAAAGTCATTAGACTAATTTCATTTGATTGCAACTTTCAATTGAAGTTCGGCAGAGAGAGAGAGAGAGAGAGAAACCTAATCAAGTGAATGAGCGAGCTAGGAAAAGAGAGAGTTAACATTAACAAATAAACAGAACAACCTATAAACGAAAAAAGCACCAGCCAAAGCAGAAGCACAAATTATTGTTGTATTTTTTATTTTGTGTTTTTTTCCCTCTGATGTTGTTGTTATTGTATTTTATTTATCAAATCAGGTCAGAGACCCATTAACACAATAAAAATGAAATTGAAAACGTAGACACATCACAATCATATCCAAACATACGGACATACATCCATAGCAAAAAATATATAAAAATAAATATAAATAAATAAACATAGTATATGGGGACAAGTGACATATTTGAACACACACACATATACAATCGTACACATGTACATAACGGCATATCTATGTTCTTAGTGTCGAAGTTGTCGAGGTAGATTTGAGATATGATCTGTTGTCATACTTTGGGGTGCATATCTGATAGCTTTACCCATCACTTTAATCGCCACGAACTGTCGAGTATGTGTATCTTAGGGTGGGTTGTTTTTTTCATGCTTTATAGCAGAGTGGTATGATAAAACTGAGAGGAATATGAACCGGAACATTCTACAGTTATATAGACTTTCTTATATAGGATGATCCATCTAGAGGTATTTTTTCAGAACAAAAAAAATATAAAAATTCAAATCAAGTGTGGAATCTCTATTGGTAATTTGAAAGGACCTTTTATGGCATTTATTTTTCGAATTTAATTTTCTTTCAAATGTTGGCCGCAAGTACGCCTCAGGGTTTCCATTCTGAGGGTCCAATTTTGGATGACTCATTCGAGCATTTCGACTGGTATGGCTTTACTGACCTGAATCGTAGTTGGTTTGTCAGCATAGACTTTGGACTTTACGTAACCCCAAAGAAAATTGTCTAAAGGTGTGGTATTATTTGCTCTGCGCTCTCTAAGGTAATGGAGAGCATGGTTAACAACCATCTTGTGAGGTATCCAGTAGGGTGGAGTGAAAACATGCTTTTTTTATAATTTGAAAAGGTTAACCTCGGAAAGAGATGTAGTCTGGGGTCCTAAAGAGGGGAAAAATAAAGAAAAAAATTTAAAAAAAATTTTAGGGGTCGCGCCACTCCCTAGAAATTTGGAAATTATCGCTATTTTGTCGTTGATTTTAGAAAAATCCTAAAAATTAACGACTTAACTTATTCGAAATTTAAAAGTTTGAGCTTGTTCAGTGCCCAAACAAAAGTATTTGAGGCAAATATGAGGATAATCGACTGATATTTGTAGCTTTGGTGGCGATTTCATTGTTCAGTCAATTTTCTGAAGAAGGGACGATTTGACTTATTTTACTTTTTGAAATTTTTGAACAATAAGAAAAATTTTTTTAAATTTTTTCATGCCCTTATTTCATTGTTTACGCTATTGCAAACATTTATTGACATAAAACTTTTTAGGATTTTTCTAAAATCAACGCCAAAATAGCGATAATTTCCAAATTTCTAGGGAGAGGCGCGACCCCTAAAAATTTTTTTAAATTTTTTTCTTTATTTTTCCCCTCATTAGGACCCCAGACTACATCTCTTTCCGAGGTTAACTTTTTTTTTTTGAATTTCACTCCACCCTAGTATCCAGAGTCCAACTGCCTGCTTAGTGATCGACAGTATGGCTTCCGTAGAAATCTCTCTACGGGAGACCTGATGGCTTTCTTGACGGAGCGCTGGAGTCGGTCTATCCACCAGTTTGGTGAGAGTAAGGTCTGGATATCTCCAAGGCCTTTGATAGAGTCTGGCATGGTCCACTCTTGTCAAAGCTGATGGCTTTTGGTGTCGGTGATACTTTCGCTCGTTTTATGTCGAGCTTTCTTAGAGATCGCACTATAAGAGTTGTTGCAGATGGGTTCTCATCCAACAAACATAGGAAGGCCGTAGGTGTACTACAGGGTTTTATTTCTTATTTCTTTCCTCTTTTATTTCTCATTTCTATCAACGATCTCTTGGTTCAGACCGTGAATCCAATCTACTCTTTCGCGGATGACAGCAACCTATGTCATTCATATTCATTCGACCGTAGGCCGAGTCTTCAAGATATTGAAGACAAAAGGCGAACTATGGATGAGACACTTGGCCGGGATTTACTGGCCATTTCCGAATGGGGTCGAGTGAATAGAGTAGATTTTAAAGCGCGTAAGACACAGTGCTGCTTGTTGTCTCACAAGCGATTCGCTGACCCAACAATATCGTCAATTTCCATCGATGGTACGGATATTGAACAATCAGAAGCGATTGATGGTCTGGGCATGAAAATACAATGTGACGCTCGTTGGGCGAGACATGTATTCGAAGTGTCGAAAGAAGCACTCAAGTGTATACTCGTAGGCTTTTTAAAGCGGTGCAAGAAATATTTCACTCCTTCTGATCTTTTCAATATCTATACAACTTACATCAGGCCGAAGATGGAATACAACTCCCATATATGGGCAGGTGCTCCAAAATCATCCTTGGAGCTACTTGACCGTGTTCAAAGGAGAGCGATGGTGCTGATAGGTGACAGTAGGGTATCCAACTCTATTGCTTCCCTTGAGCATCGTCGGAATGTGGGTTCTATCGTTACTCTTTCATGGTGTGTGTTCATCAGACATCCGTCGCCTTATTCCTGACGTGAGGATGTTCGGCAGGGATACGCGACTTTCTAGGAATTCACACCCGTTTGTTATCGATTGGCCAGATGACCGCACTATACACTACAGATCAAATGTATGCTGGTGGAAGGATGCCTCTATCTCACGGTATGCCTCATGACAATCTTGCATTATCAGTTCACGCATGGCATTAATGTTCTCTGGCACAACGGCCGTTTTTGGACGACCTTCACAACCTTCGTCTTTGAGCGAGCGTCGGCCACGATTGAATTCATTAAAACAGTGTTAAAGGATGGTGCTTCATCGCCATACAAAGATTAAAGTTCAGCGATGCACTCGTCGAAAGTTGTGAAAAATGATCGTACGAAAATGTTCACGAGTTAATTCCATTTTTTTTGCCAAATTGATTTTTTCGTTTTTCGCTCCTACAGTCCGTATGTGCAATCGACTTCCGGCAAATGTGTTTCCCACTAATTGCGACATCCAGAAGTTCAAGACAAGTGGCAATAAACATTACTCCCCCTTTCCCCCCTCCGATCCTTTACTTTCCACTCGCCAACGCAATGCACCGCATGTATAGGGGGCATCCCCTGAGTGTTGGTTATATAAAAAAAGTGGCACCGTCCCCTTTGAACCAAATGTCGTCAACATTACGAGCTTCAACTTGAGGTAGCAAAAAGTTCGATATCAAAGCGCGAGAGCGGGCACCATTCACGGTTACGTTCCGGCCATCATCATTTTTGAAAAATATGCACCTATAAACCACACCAAACCGTGGTTTTCTCTGGGTATAATGACACCTCTTGAACTTCTTCTCGTTGCTCTTCAGCCCAAATGCGGCAATTTTGTTAATTGACTTTGCCGTTGAGCCCGAAATGGGCGTCATCAGTGAACAAAATGTTGGCCGAAAACAGCGGATCTTCCCGTCATCGAACTCTCATTTCCATAATACAGTTGCCAACATTTAGGGGTAATAATTTTCAAAAACTAAATGCCATAAAATGTCTTTGTTCTGAAAAAATACCTCTAGGTGGAACATCTTTTACGATTTCTAGATTTTCAAAGTCTAGATGACCTTTTCGTTTATTATTTTTATGCAGTTATGAAATTATTTCATAATTAACTTCACATTTATCCAAAACCTTCAGGGTTTATTTTTTTTTTTCATTGTCATTTATTTAATCTGTCGTCATATTGTTTGACGTCACTGGAACAACACGGCATTGAACACAAATTAAAAAAAGAAGAAAAAAATAATGGCAAAATTAATTAAATTTGAAATATCACAGAGTCTTCCTAAACTTAATTTTCGTAGTTAATATCTTATATATGTATAAGTATACTCGTACAGTGTAACCTCGATCATCGCAACTAATTAACACCTAGTATCGCCAAATGAGTCATAATTTGCTGGTATTTCGTTGAAATACTAAAACAAACTTCAATCTATTTAAAGAAAATATATTTTTTTTCATTGAAAATATTTAAACAATAATGAAGTCATAAGTTGGGGATGTCACAAACACATTTTGTGGAAAGAGATATTTACATTATTCGTTTAAGATATACTTAAACGTGTTTTCAACATAAACGTTTTGGAGCAAAATTTAGGGAAAAAAGTATGGAAATGAGTCACAAATTTCGTTTTAGTATTTAAACGAATCGTGTAAACAAACTAATGGGTGGATAAATTTTAAGGGCCGATGTTGATTTTGATTGAAACACAAATTATTTAGGAAATTATTGTCATTTCTTTTTATTACGATAATATTGGTATTGTTCAATTATGTATGGTACAAAATATCGGCCAAATGGCTGCCGCGACCTCGGCGGCACACCTCCATCCGATGGTCCAAATTTTCGATGACGCTGAGGCATAATCGAGGTTCTATGCCGTTAATGTGCCGAATTATCTCATCCTTTAGCTCTTGAATTGTTGCTGGCTTATCGACGTACACCTTCTCTTTCAAATAACCCCAAAGAAACCAGAACCAGTTCCATTATGCTTTTAAGATATAAAGGGTTTTCCACTAGGGACATAACAATTTCGTATCTTTATGTCAACGAACCCTCAAACATTCAGTGTTAGAACGTTAGTCTAAGTCAACATTTTCATCTTGGTAAAGTTGAGCAACGTTTGGAAATCATTAAAAACTACTAGCGATATTCTGAGTCGGTGGTCGCCACTTTAAGAGCGCTTACTCCAATTTTCGGAGTAAGGTCTTTACTGCTAATAATTTGGATCCATTTCGGATTGCATACAAAATAGCATACCTAAAACTCGTAAATAAGTACTGATCTGTAAGCACATTTGCTTAATATTAAGAGTATATAGTCTGTGTGAGAAAAAGAGTAAGAGAGAGAAAGTTGACGTTTAAATAACACTGTGGAACATTTTTGTGGTTATTGTCTGGGGGGTGAGAAATTCCAAGTCAGGGTGATGGTACTAGGTCAGTATGTTAAAACCCTCAAAGGGTTTTGCGTTCGTATGTGCCAGTTTTTTTATGACCTTTTACATTTTTTCCATATCTTGATGTTTTTTCGCTTAGTTGTAAAATGTTGGCAAAAACGTAGTTTGACATAACTCGAGAACGACTAGTTCGATTTTGCTGAAATAAATTGAGAAAAATTAATAATTACATTTTCTTTAATCCATTAATATACTGTTTCTCTACCAAATTAACATTTTTGCAATTAGAAATAAATTTATGAAGAAAATGTTGCCAAAAAAAATTTTTTTTTTTTTTTAAACATATAAATCCCAAACGGAAAAACGTGTAGAGTCTTATAACTTTCACGTAAAGTCACATAACCTATAAACAAAATGCGACATAGATTATAGAAATCGATTAACGCGTTCTGCTTTTATTTACAATTAAGTAATTTCACTTAATTGTAAATAAAAACTGGCACATACGAACGCAAAACCCTTTGAGGGTTTTAATATACTGACCTAGTACCATCACCCTGACTTGGAATTTCTCACCCCCCAGATTGGCTGTTGTACTGTGTAATTAGTCTCAATTTACTCACGATTTTATTATTTCAAGGTTTTGAAAAGCTACAAATAGCTGGCATCTGTTATTATCAGTCTCTCCTACAAACTGAGAGTTGCGGCAATTAAAGTTGCCTAGTGATACGAGTAATAGAATAGAATAACGAGAATAACTGTGGGGATTTCAATAGGGAACTATTCAGTCAGCAGATACACCCATTTGACTGGACTACTTAGTAGGGACATAAATACTGTTACAACATTGAACACACCCATTTCAATAGTAGAACTGAACATAACCCGTTAATGTCATATAGGTTTTGAAAGCTAACCTCAACAGCGTTAGTCTGTAACGGGATTTCATCATAGAATGGTCAGATAATGAGAACCGTATCGCCGTAATGGCGCTTTTCATGTGTGGAATGAAAAAAAACGATATTTTCAAAACGCTCCGGGCACCAGGAATAAGCCGCATGTTCGTCTACCGATGCATAAAACTGTTTGATGAGACTAGAGATGTAAAACACCGCCACCGATCGGGCCGCCCACGCTCTGTTCGAACACCGCAAGAATTCACAGAAATCCGCTCCGAAAACAGAAAATCATGGCCCGTGAGATGAATATCACCCAAAAGTCCATGAGTCGAATCATTAAAAAAGACTTGGGACTTGGGGCTTTCAAACGACGTACCGGACATTTATTGACTGCAGCTTTAAAAACAAAATAGGATTGAAAAATGCAAACGTCTTTTGGTGAAGCACGCTGAAAACTTGCACAGAAAAATTTTGTTCACCCATGAAAAAAATTTTAACGTTCAGGAAAAATTTAACAAGCAAAATGATAGAGTGTATGCGCGGTCATCTAAGAAAGTATCCGAACTGATTCCAAGGGTGGAAAAGGGCCATCACCCAGCTTTAGTCATGGTTTGGTGGGGCGTCTCTTACGATGGGGTCACTGACCTGCATTTCTGCGAACAAGGAGTCCAAACATTGGCCAAAGTTTACCCAGAAACCGTTTTGGAAGCTGTTGTGAAGCCTCTTAACAATTCCCTGTTCCAAAACCCTTTCAATTCCCTTTCCAGCAGGATTCTGCGCCGGCCCATAAGGCTAAAACGTTCCAGGCCTGGCTTCGAAACAATTTGCCAGCGTTCAGTTCCTCTGAAAAATGGCCCTCAGGCAGTCCAGATTTGAACCCATTGGATTACAAATTGTGGACGGTTTTAGAGGACAAGGTTTGTCACAAAAAATAGATCCAACATTGGATCTCTTAAGACTGCTTTGGTTCGAGCTGTGGCCAATATTCCAATGGACGAGGTTCGTGTGCAGCTATTGACGATTGGCCAGTGCGACTTAAGGCGTGTGTAAAGGCAAAAGCCGGACATTTCGAATAAGTAGATTCTTTTTGGATACAATATACATCAATAAATATATTAAAAAATATTTGGTTCAAAAACATTCAGTACTTTTTATTTTACAGCATAACTCGTGTGTAACAGTAGTTATGTCCCTACTAAGTAGAAATTGGAGAAATCCCTATTGTTTTGAGAAAAATCTATAAAGAAATATCCGCGTAAAGAACAAATTTAATGCCAAAGTCAAGTGCTAATGTGTTCTCAGCTTGAAAGATAGCCTAAGTCTTGATCTGCCTCTAAAAATTATATAGTTTTCGAATAACTTTGAAATCGAATTCTAGCCGTTGCCATTGAGATGGAAATAATGCGCAATTAATTTCTTCTTTATTCAGCTTCAACTTCAATATTGATATACATGCAGACATACTTTATGTACATATATATATAAGTATATATATACGTACATATAAGTATATAAGTATGTATGTAGATATATGAGCATATGTGCATATCAATTTATGCAAAAATATACGAAATATAGAAAAGAATTATACCGCAGATGAAGAAAATGAAATCGAGAAAAACATTTTTCACGAAAAAACATGACAGCTGTCACTCAATCCAGGGCCACAAATAAAACAGCTCTGTCAATTGCGCATTTCTCGACGTGTAGACGTAGAGAAATCTCAAAGGAACAACAATAAGAACAATAACAAAACAAAAATTATATTGGTTAGATAAAATATATACTGCTGCTGTTGTTGTTGTTGTTGATATAATTGCACATTAATTTTTGTGTTTTTAGCATTAAACTATTTGATTCAGTAAGAAAGCAACAACAACACTATTCACTATTTCATTGTAGTTGTTGTTGTGACTTACTGTCTAGTGTTCTAGACTCAATGTCTAGCGTGGTGATTGTTGCTGCTGCTGCTACTGCTCCGCTTGTCACTGCGGATCGAGTCGAACATGAGTCACCACTCGTGCTGGCTTTACAGCCGACGAAATCTATAAACATTTTTTGCGTCGTCTACAGATGTGACTGTCGGTAGCGGTGGGGGAGTGACAGCAAAGCAACATAATCACGACCCCAACTTCCTAGCCTACCCGGCCCCTCTCGACACTTGCGTGATTTTTGCTGGTATTGTCTATAGCGGCGGCTGAGGCGGCGGTGGCGCTTTTATTGTCGTCTCGTCGTTGTTGTCGTGCGTTAAAAAAAGTGCGTTATCGTGTATTGTATGCGCTCTTGTGTGTGTTTCACGAATTAAGGAATAAAAACAACAACCATTGATTTAGAAAAAAATAAAACTAGACAGTGAAACCGCAAACTAGCGCATACACATACACACATGTACGGTCTATACGCACTCTCTCTCATATACTCACACACACACACACTTATTCACTCACACCCATTAGGAACAATTCAGCGAAATTACTGCAGAAAAAAGAATATTAGAACTGAACTGATTTGGTAAAATAAAAATTGGATTGTGGTGGGTCAGGGTGGTTGGTTTTTTTTATTTTGAGAGCGTTTGTTTTTGTTTGCTACAGTGACTAGGAGGGTACTCTTTTTTTAGATTACATACACACATTACATACATATTCAACTCATTTACAGAGACGGCCCTTTAGGTGGTGAGTGTGACTGGCAAATCTTTTACAGAAATCGCCCTAGAAAAGTCCGCTTCACTTTTGACATAACTTTTCCTAACTTTGGTCGTTGTTCATGGTGGATTAAAATACCCAAAAGTACACGTAGAACGTAATTGGGGTGACAATATTCGAAACATTCTGTTGTTGGGTATACGAGTATTTATGAAGATGGCATGGCAAGAAACATAACCTGATGAAAAATACTCCGATGCCACCTTCTTGAAAAAATTGTCATATTTAAGTGGAATCCATGATGGAGAATACGAGGGTTGCTATATATATGTCTGGGCTAGACAATACTAAGTGTTGCCTGGCGCCATCTGACATTTCCATTGGAAAGTTTGACATTTTTTAGCATAAACGTACTTGAACGTTTTGACGTACGACCATCATTTGTGTTGCTTACAGTGACTTGAAAAAATCAATTTGGCAAACAAATGAAATTAACTCGTGAACATTTTCGTGCGATCATTTTTCACAACTATCGACGTGGATTATCACAAGAGAGCAACGATGACCTGAAATCTTTGTAAGGCGATGAAGCACCATCCTATAGCACTGTGAAAAATTGGTTTAATAAATTCAATTGTGGCCGACGCTCGCTCAAAGACGATGGTCGTCCAAAAACGGCCATTGTGCCAGAGAACATTGCTGCCGTGCGTGAACTTATAATGCAAGATCGTCATGTGACATACCGTGAGATAGAGGCATTTTTGGGTATTTTTCCACCAGCATACATTCGTTATGGCATGAAAACCTGGCCGTAAAAAAAGGTTGTTCTCGTTGGATCCCACACAATTTGAAAATCGCTCAAAAAAAGGCTCGTGTCGATTAGTGCAAAGAAATTTTGAAAAAATACGATCGCGGTGCTTCAATAGACGTTTATAAGATCGTTACAGGTGACGAATCATGGATCTATGCGTATGAGCTCGAAACTAAACCGCAATCGACCGTGTGGGTCTTCGAAGACGAGCCAAATCCAACGAAAGTTGTTCGTGGAAGAAGCACTTCAAAGCAAATAGTCGCCTGTTTCTTCGGCAAAACTGGTCATGTGGCGACTGCTCCGCTATTTTTCGGCAATTATGTATGGAATACAATATCAGATAAAAGTCCGCCTCTGTTAGCCTCACAAATGCCAGACCTTTTGAGCACATTTTTCATTACATTCACCACGGCCTCGAATTGAGGTTGATGGATTGTTTTGAATACTTTCTTGAGCAGCAGTAATGTTTTTAGCCGATCTTGCATTACGTTGTGGTGCATGCTTGGGCCTATCAGCTACCGACCCTCTTTCTTCGAAATAATTCACTGCTCGATAAATAGTGCGGTTTGCTGGCACGTTGTTTTTCCCAAAAATTTCACTTAACTTTCTCATCGTCACAGTAATCGATGATTGATTTTGATAAAATGTTTTCCGATTTATTGAATATTTTTTTCATAATAAATTTCCACGTCCCTACTTCACAACTGCCAAATATGAACTGTCAAGAATAATATTTACCAAAATGGTAAACCTTCCCGGCGGACACCCTGTTAAGGCTTCGCCACGCCCTCACTTAATTTTTTCACTATCTATCATAAGGCTTCTACTCTTGCAGTGTATGAGTAATTTTTATATATAAAACACTTATACGTCATGAATTTTAGCAAAATGAAATGAACAAATATGAAAAGCTTTTATATGACTCGGGTTTCTTAAGAGGTACAGTGTGATTCATTTAGAGTGTTTTTTACAGATCAGACGTAGTTGTTTTCAAGCTGTTTTCTTCTTTTTCACATGTTCTACAATCTAGGCTCTGCGACTTAAGTTATTGTTGTTGTAGCGGCAACGAGTGCCGGTGACAGCCCTTGGCCGAAGAATTCCTCCTTGAGGTCGATCCGGTGCATAGAACAGAGATCGCCCTGGTTATTTTACAACTTCCCACTGGCAATCTGAAGAACATTGGCTAAAAGTTTCAAAATAATGTAGTGTCGACAGGGAAAATCCCCGCAAGAATTTTCTGTTTATTACTCGTATTTAAATTTATACCAAGAAATTTCAGACTAAGGAAAGTTTAGAAATTTGCAGCTTTGAAAAAAAGCTTCACCGCCCATTTTCTTTTTAATAAGGGCTATCTAATGCAAGGTAATTACACAAAGATTTACAATACCAGAAAATAATTAGGCGTTATCCTTATGTTGGGGTCTCAGTAATTAAAACAATGTGCTCAAAAAGGGCTTTAGTACCCTAATCCACTAACTTTCTTATAAGTAAGGGGTCCCTCTATGCAATGAAGTTTTACACGAGTTTCGAATACCTGTTCTCTGTGGTGTTTAGCCGCTTATCATACACTCAGAGAAAAATATTAGTTAGGAAATCTAATGGGAATACTAAAATTCCGTTGCCATATTTTGGTTGGCATCACCAAATGTTTATAATCGTAAAGGATATTAAGTTCGACATAGCACAAGATGACAAATATGATTATCTTATTGTAGACGCAACTAATTGATTGGTCATACCAATGAAACGCGTAAAATGTAGTTAGTTGCCATAATTGTTGGTTATGGCAACCAATAGTTTTGCCAACATTTTGTTGTTGTAACCGAATATTGGCGATGATATCTAAATATTCATTGTTACCGAAAAGGAAATAGTCCTATTATTATTGCTTCAAGCAAATCTTTTAATCTAATTTATTTAGCAAAAAGCGTCAATCATATTTTCCTCTCTATGCTTAAGAGAACTCCAAGTACAGGGTGGTCCATTATTAATTTTTTTATTTTTTTCTCAGTTAATAAAATATACAAAATGAACATTTTTTCACTAAGTATGAAAAATAATGTTACTTAAATGACCCCCGTTTGCAGTTTCGCAATGCGTGGCTCGTTTTAGATTATTTTCTATAAATCTTTAAAAATGGTTGGCTGTAGCGTTCGAATTTGTGCAATAATGTTGGCCTTGGTTAAAGGATTGTCTCGGGCTTGTTCACATTTACTCGTTTCTTAAAATACGCCAAAAAAATAAAGTCGGGCGCTGATAAAACTGTCCATCGCGCTGGCCAAATAATTTCCGTGTTTCTGGAAATTATTCGCTCTCCAAAAATTTAACTTAAAAGTGCCATTGTATCTCGGGCAGTGTGGGCAGTGGCTCCGTCCTGCTTAAATCACATCTCTGTTCTTTTTTCAGGAGCAGGACGTAAAAACGACGATATCCCTCCCATTGACGGTTACAGCACTTCCATCTTCATTCTCGAAGAAGTAAGGCCCAATGATATATGCAGATGTGATCCCACCTAATGCAATTGTTGTTGATGAATGGCTCTTGAATTTTCAGAACTCCAGAACCTACAGTTCTGCTTATTAACAAAGCCATTCAAATGAAAGCTTTGCATTTAATAATTGATCGGAGATTGAAATAATAAAATTCTATTATTCTGGTTCTTTGTTCAGTTGTGAATTTCCCCATTTTTTATTCTCCAAGTGTTAATTAATTATATGAATGAAAACGTTATTAAATTTTAAAACCCCATGGTAACTTTTGGCCCACCCTGTATATAAGGAAACAGTTTTTTGCCTCTTCTGAATATTTAAAATTTTTTCGTTAAACAAATCCGACATGTGAACCAAAATTTATTTTCTGTGGGTTCGGATACTTCGTATTTTCTACCGATACTTCAGTAACAATTACTGAACGTTACAAGACACCAACTAACATTTGGTTGTACTGATGGAATACTCAAAGTGCATACAACCTCAACCATTCGAAAGGCAAACAAATTTGGTGGTGGCAGGGAATCTCCTTTCTCTGTGTAGTTATTCCTTCTTGAGATCTGACGATGATAAAGTAGCGTTCATCGAAACTGCTCTGTCCTACCTGCAACTAAAATGCTTTTTATTTAATTTTTTTTTAAAAAAATATAGATTCTATTGAATGCAACATAAGCATCTCAGTTTTTAAAATAAAAAAAAAAGATTCGTTTAAACAAACCTATATTTTTTTTGAGTGTACAAGGTTCCTTCAAGGTTCTTATTATACAGCAGAATATTTGTGCAAGTAAATTAAAAGTCCTTTATTTTTTGTTTATTACAAACCTATCCTTTCTCCTGTTGGCAAAAAGAATAAGTACCAGGCGTTACTCCTTTTTCGTTCTCTGTATGTGTGTGTGTTCCATTATTAAAGGTTTTTTTAGTGGTTCCCTATGATGACTCCTTGGGTTGATATTTTTTGTTGTCTTCTTAATTGATTCATTAAGAAGTTCAACAAATATGATAAACGACGCTGTTTTATTTTTTTTTTTTGAGCGAATGTGTGAGTATAGAAATTGTCACAGTGGTCGAGTCAATGAATGATTCAAAAATTCCTTCTTTTAAATGACAATCGTCATCTGCATTCATTGGCCTTTTCGCTGTGTGTGTGTGTATGCGAAGTGTTGCCGCTCTTATTGCCAACTGTCATTTGAATGAATAATGCGAATAATAAATATATATTACACTAGTCTACAAGAAGCTAGTGAAATTGGAGTACAATAAAAAAGTACGGCCTAAACAATAGAACGATGTTCTTTTTAGAAAAGCTCAAATCTTTACTCTAACAAAAGTCACAAAGGAAACGAAGCCGAACGATGGTGAAGCTGGGCTAAATAGGTCCATAGTTTCGTTTAGGGCCTAAACAAATTTCTTTTCCAATTTCATAACCTGCAACATTGGAAGGCACCTAATAAATTCGATTCCAAACAAATGGATTGTTTCGAGATCAGGGACCCATCTTGGGTCAAACTAGAAATTAGCGGTTATTGAATGGCCCAACACACTTCATTTAAGCTCTATTGGTACATAGTCCATCATCTGCTACCCATAATTATTCATTTATTGTAGACTAGTGTTATCAATTATTGTAGGGTGAAAGACAATGTCGTAATTAGAAAATACATTCATTCATTCGTTCATGCATTTATAAATTTCTATATTATCTAGCGATGTATGCATGAACAAATCAAACAACAGCGGCAAAAACTAGTGATTCTAAAATTACCAGCACTTACCGTGTTGCCGGCATATATCT
Source organism: Hydrotaea diabolus (assembly GCA_963513945.1). Taxonomy (NCBI): domain Eukaryota; kingdom Metazoa; phylum Arthropoda; class Insecta; order Diptera; family Muscidae; genus Hydrotaea; species Hydrotaea diabolus. The sequence continues at coordinate 153,349,471 of OY740720.1, read as the reverse complement.
CGTCCGCCAACCCGGCCAGATAAGTCAGTTGTCGTTCTAACCTGAGCGTTAGAATGAACGGACAGACATTCATTCTTTCATCATTCCAAGTATGATGGAATGTTTATGTGTTCCATCCGTCCGTCCATCCGTCTGTGCCTCTCTAGTAGCATGAGTGTGTTTTTTGCTTTAGCATTTTCTGGCTTTCGTTCTTGCCTGCTGTTTAGAGAGAGAGAGAGAGAGAGAGAGAGAGCAAGAGAGGTGAAAACTATTTCAAGTAGTAAAGCGAAATGCTGACGCTAATATGTCGTTGACGTTTATCGAAAATGAAAATACGTCGCAGTGTAGCGACAACGACAACAGAAAACAAATTGGGGTCAGGGTTCCCCCACAGCAGACTCACACACATACACACGCACACTCCCTCACTCACTCACACACAGACTGACTAGAATTAGTAAAGTAGTTCAACGTTGATTGCTGCTGTTCGTTCGTTGGCAATGATGTTGTTGACGACGCTGTTGTCGTTGGCCAGGTTGCTGGTCTGTTGTTGCTGGCTTGCTGGCTGCTACTGTTTGTTGCCCTGACGTCTGAACAGCCATACATTGTATCTGTGTCAGTGCCTCTTCGCCAGAGTTCTTGGCTGGAAATTTTAGATTTCTTTATTGCATATATATAGAATCCCGAACGCCTCCTACACACACACACACGCCCCACCGATACATACTTGCGAAAAAAGAAGAATTCAGTGCGTTTCGAGTAAAAAAAAGCTTTCAATTTGATTAAGCAACAACACCGCAGCAGCACCACGCTGTATCATCGGCATCTACCCGATATTTGTCATCGAGACGACGACGACGACAAGAAACTTTCTAGGCACCACCAGCTGTAGTTCTCCTTTCCACTCACCACCACCCACCGCAAACCCAAATTGCCAGACCCGCAAATCTCCCATCGTCCGCCACCTTTTCATCTTTGTTTGCCGCAAACAGACATAAAAATAAATGTCTGCTCTTCTTTTATATTTTTTTGAGAAAAAAAGTTGACGACATTCGTGGCATTTGCTTTTCTTTTTCTAAAACACAAAAACGACAACAGCAACAAAACAGGCGATTGCTTCTACATCTTAATTTTAAATTCACTTAAAGGCCAAAAAACTTATGGAAGATATAAACAAGGCAAAGAAACAAACAAAACAAAAACCAAACGTAAAAATGGGAAATTTGAAATCGAAAGTGATAAATAATTTATGGTATTGACGTTTGTGTCTTTTTGTCTAGAAAATTCATAATTTCCCGAATTTTTTCCAAAGAATGCCTCAGATCATCTGAGACAATATTTTCCTATAGAAAATAGGTCTCAGATCATCTGAGACAATATTTTCCTATAGAAAATATGTCTCAGATCATCTGAGACAATATTTTCCTATAGAAAATATATCTCAGATCATCTGATACAATATTTTCCTATAGAAAATATGTCTCAGATCATCTGAGACAATATTTTCCTATAGAAAATATGTCTCAGATCATCTGAGACAATATTTTCCTATAGAAAATAGGTCTCAGATCATCTGAGGCAATATTTTTCTATAGAAAATAGGTCTCATCATCTGAGACAATATTTTCCTATAGAAAATATGTCTCAGATTAACTGAGACAATATTTTCATATAGAAAATAGGTCTCAGCTCATTTGAGGCAATACTTTCCTATAGAAAATAGGTCTCAGATCATCTGAGACAATATTTTCCTATAGAAAATAGGTCTCAGATCATCTGAGACAATATTTTCCTATAGGAAATAGGCCTCAGATCATCTGAGACAATATTTTCCTATAGAAAATAGGTCTCAGATCACCTGAGACAATATTTTCCTATAGAAAATAGGTCTCAGATCATCTGAGACAATATTTTCCTATAGAAAATAGGTCTCAGATCATCTGAGACAATATTTTCCTATAGAAAATAGGTCTCAGCTCATTTGAGGCAATATTTTCCTATAGAAAATAGGTCTCAAATCATTTGAGACAGTATTTTCCTATAGAAAATAGGTCTCAGATCATCAGATACAATATTTTCCTATAGAAAATAGGTCTCAGATCTCTGAGACAATATTTTCCTATAAAAAATAGGTCTCAGATCATCTGATACGATATTTTCCTAAAGAATTATTGTCACAGATTTTCTGAGACCATATTTTCGTATAGAAAATATGTCTCAGCTCATATTTTCGTATAGAAAATATGTAATATGCAATATTTTCCTATAGAAAATAGGTCTCAGATCATCTAAGGTTATATTTTCCTATAGAAAATAGGTCTCAAATCATTTGAGACAGTATTTTCCTATAGAAAACAGGTCTCAGATCATCAGGCACCACCAGCTATAGGAAAATATGGTCTTACTCAGATGATCTGAGACATATTTTCTATAGGAAAATATGGTCTAAGATGATCTGAGACCTATTTTCTATAAGAAAATATTGTCTCAGAAGAACTGAGACATATTTTCTATAGATCAGATCATCCTCATCTATAGGAAAAAAATAGAAATGGAATCTTCTGAGACATATTTTCTATTTTTTTGCTATAGAAAATACATCTTCTGAGACAATTTTTTCCTATAGAAAACAATATTTTCTTTAAATAAATATGTCTCACATTATCTTTTAGATTTTCCAATAACTTATATACTTTTCAAACCTAAAAATTAGTTTTCATTAGTTTTCTCTACAAGAACTACATTTCTCGTAGTTTTCAATTATCATCAAAGATTCTAATTTATATCAAATTCCATTCCCAATTGTTAAGATTTTCGGAAAAAGTGAAAATAAAAAGTGCTGAAATCAAACCGACACACATTTCCTCCCAATGCCAGAGTGTACAACGATCCGTTGGTATGTGTGTGTGAGTGCCCACTTGGAACGATGGAATGATTTCAGTAAAACTTTTGCACGTGTTGGTGAAACCCCTAGCTCTGACCACCACCCCCTGACTGATAATGAATTCTGCTGAATAAAAGTGTTTAAATGTACTCGTACAGTGTATGTGAGTCCGCCTGTCGGTCGGTTCGACTGCTGCACGTTCATGTGTCATTACTTAAATTGTTCACTTTACTTGCAATTACTTTGTAATTTTTCTTTTTTTAATTTTTCATTCATACGGCGTGCAGTAAATGCGTTTTAGAAGCTTTCAACGCTCACGAACACATACTCGTACACAAGTTGGTAGTGGAGGTCGATACGGCTGACGTGCAACTCATTCAGCCAGGCAGACGGGCGGTTGGTGGGTCGGACATTACGTACCATCGGTGTACGTTAAATTGTTTTGTATCGCTCGTGTAGGATTTTCTTTTCAGCCGAAAACTTTGCACACTTGTAGTAGTCGTCGTCGTCGTTGTTGATTTTGTTGCTTTTTTTTGATTAATATTTTATTGAATCAAATTACACTAATAAAACAAACACGCACACACATACCAGCAGACGGACACGGACACAGCGCTGTGTATGCACCGACTACGACATGTCGTATGATTGAGTGCGGCGGGTACGTTGAACCGTTTTTTGAATATGAATGAAATTCAAATTCAATTGTTCAAAATTAGTTGCAGCCACATTTTCTGCCTCTCGGTTTTCTTTTTTTCTGTGCTGTTAATACAATTTATTAAAATTAAATGCATTAGACTAAACAATAGACAGCCAGTCGGTGGCCACTTCTCGCTAATTAAATGTACACACAATAAAATTTACTCATTACGAGTACGGCAAGCTGGTGTGGGATATGAACTGCAAATTGCAATAAAATTAGAGAAGACATTAAACAAAAAAACCAAAATAATTTGAGGATTTGGAAATATATTGAGCAAAGAAATATTTTCTAAACAAAAATATGGTCTCAGAAAAATTTCTATACGAAACTATGGTCTCAGATGATCTGAGACATATTTTCTATACGGTCTCATATGATCTGAGACATGTTTTCTATACGAAACTATGGTTTCAGATGATCTGAGACATATTTTCTATACGAAACTATGGTCTCAGATGATCTGAGACATATTTTCTATACGAAACTATGGTCTCAGATGATCTGAGACATATTTTCTATACGAAGCTATGGTCTCAGATGATCTGAGACATATTTTCTATACGAAACTATGGTCTCAGATGATCTGAGACATATTTTCTATACAAAACTATGCTCTCAGATAATCTGAAAAATACTTTCTATACGAAGCATGGTCTCAGATGATCTGAGACATATTTTCTATACGAAACTATGGTCTCAGATGATCTGAGACATATTTTCTATACAAAACTATGGTCTCAGATGATCTGAGACATATTTTCTATACGAAACTATGTTCTCAGATGAGCTGAGACATATTATCTATACGAAACTATGGTCTCAGATGATCTGAGACATATTTTCTATACGAAACTATGTTCTCAGATGAGCTGAGACATATTATCTATACGAAACTATGGTCTCAGATGAGCTGAGACATATTTTCTATACGAAACTATGGTCTCAGATGAGCTGAGACATATTTTCTATACGAAACTATGGTCTCAGATGAGCTGAGACATATTTTCTATACTAAAATATGGTCTCAGATAATTTCTATAAGAAAATTTTATGTCCTATGATCTGGTCCTTGTTTTCTGTAGAAAAACATTCTCTTGTAAAATCTTGGACATATTTTCTATAGTAAAATAATGTTTCCGAAATATTCTAACCCATGGGATATTCTTTTCTGATATATTTTCTGGCTTAAATATTTTATTTCAAATAATCCTTTTGTTTTCGAACACTTGCCAGCCACTTTAAATGCGTGTGTCTTGTTTTTGGTAGTTTTATTTTTTGCCAGGCATCTGAAGACCTTTAAATTGCGCACATCGCCTGCAGTCGTCGGCAGGTTACTTTAAAATCCTTTATAAATTCACCTGAGGGCCCCCCCCCCCCCCCTGTCCGCCTGCATCTCCCACCCATTTTGTAGGGACTAGGGCTCTGTGAGATTGTGTTCATGAGAGTGTGTATGTAAGTGAGTGAGCGTCTATTATTCTTTGTTTGTCAACATGAAAAGTGGAAAAAACGAGTTTTGTGTTGTTTTTTTGCTTTCTTTCTTTTATTTTCAAATACGCTTCGCTTCGGCGTGCCCACATGCATGCATGTTGGGGCTGCACGACGTCGTACTAGTACACCACTATTCCAGACTCGTTCAGTGGATTTGTGTGCCTTCGCATAAATTGTCTGGCATGTCTCTCAGTCAGTCAGTCAGTCAGCCAAACCAGTTGGGCTATATGTTGCACGAGAACGACGACGACCACGACCATTAGGATGGTGGTGGCACTGGTGAGGACGAGGACATGGATGACGACGATGACAGTGGCAGTGGCCATGGTGGTGGGGATGGCGTTGTTGTGGATACATGACATTTGTACGAACATGTCGTCCCCATACACACACACACACACATACACAGAGCGACTAACATTTGCACATTTGTTTGGATGTGCGTGCATGTTGGCGGTTGGGTTGGTATCTAATGTATGTGATCTAAGGGATCCCATCCATGCCCAGTCTACTGCATGCCTACACACACTGGCGTACAGCGGCACACACACACACACACATATTCTCGCTTATGATAATAACAACATGTTGTACATATGTTTTTTGTTCGTTCGCTCCTTCGTTCCTACGTACTTCTCTTCGCCTGGCTGTCTGTCTTTTTAAAACTGCGTGGTATGAGAAAGAGTATCGGTGTGCCTTGTGTGCATGTGTGTGTGTGTATGTGCAATTTTATTATTTTCTTTTTGTGTAGTTTTTTTTTGCTGCTGCTGTTTTATTAATAGCCAAGAGCCGTCTGCTTTTTGTTGTTGGCCATACAAACGCACATACGTACATTCAGATCGAAATGTATGCACAAACATGAATCCATACGTAGGGATGGATGTAGTCCACTCATAGATACACAAATACCCAGTTCTGCTCTTTTTTCTGCTTCCATCGTTGGTGATGTATTTTTTTGTGTTATTATTATTATTCTTTTTTAGATTTTATTCTCTCTCTCTGTGCTATTTGCCGGTCAGTAATTCTTTTGTTGTCTTCCTTTCGTTCTCCATTATTGCCCATATTTACTTTAGACATCTAAGTTACGCTAATACATGTAGGACGATAAAAGTGTGGTGCTTCAAAAGCATACATACGAGTATTTGCCAAAGAGGGAATAGAGCAAGAGTTTGATTCAAAGTTTTAGTTCTGACGGACGAAATCTAATATGGCCTCCACCATGGTCTATGCTATTCTCTAATTGAGCCCTACTGGGTTAAAGAAGCTTTGTTGGCAAATAAAGCCTCCACCCTATATATATTTCGGCCAAAGAGAAAAAAAAAAACATTCACAAATTTTACACAAAAAAGGCGGCACTAAAACTGAGGGACTACATATTTTATTATAATTTATTATTTTTTTTATTTTTTTTTTTATATTTATTTTATTTCCTTTTTTTATAACTTTCATTTACTTTATTGGTAATTATTATTTATTTCTAGTTTATAGCCCGATTTGAGACTATATTTCTATTGAACTCTCATTCACAACATAGAAATTAAATATTAATCAAAACGCAGTACGAAAGAAATGTAGTTGCAATTTTAGATGACTGCGCAAGTTTTTTATTTTAATTTATTTTAAGTTAATTTACTTTTTATTTTGTTCTGTTTCTATTTGTATACTTCTTATTTTGTTTTTGTAATTATTGGTTTTTTTGAAAGAGTGAATTACTCCACAATAATAACAACAAATGATCATAACAAAATGAAAACCATTAAAAATATTATATTTTATTTACGTTTTTTTTATTTTTTTTATATTTATTTTATGTTAATTTACTTTTTTATTTTGTTCTTCTTATTTTCTTTTTGTAATTATTTGTTTTATTTGAAATAGTGAATTACTCCACAATAATAACAAAATGAAAACCATTAAAAATGTTATATTTTATTTGCGATTTTTTTTTATTTGTTTTTAAATTTATTTTATGTTAATTAACTTTTTTTATTTTTCTACCCGTATTCTTTTTATATTTTTTATTATTTTTTTATCTTTAAAAGAGTGAATTACTCCAAAAATAATAACAATAAATAATCATAACAAATTAAAAACCATAAACAATTTTTTATTTTATTTCTGTTTCGTTTTTTTATATTTTATTTATTTTATATAAATAAAGATATATACTTATATATTAGTTTATCTATTTCATATTATTTAAAATATTTCATTTTATTTTTTTCGCCGTCAGTTTCTATATTAAATGTGAGAAAAGTATGTATGTAAACATACTTTTTGTTTGTAATAATAATCTCTTCATCATTTCTTTACGACTAATTCGAAAGCAAGATTCGTTTTTGACGCTAAAATAATATTCAAATATACTTGTACTTAATTAAGCAGAACAAGTTTTTTGTTATTATCACTGATCGATATTAAATAAAATAAATTAATATTGACCGTTTGACAATTTTCTTGATTGAAATATAATAAATGCACATAATTGCGAAGTTGCAGAAAATTTACGACCCAAGTTGAAATCTTCCCCATTTTTAATTGTAATTAAGAATATATGAATTGATATTTAAAAATTTAAATTTAATTCGAAATTCACAAAACAGTATTTAAAATTTAAAAGACACCACCTGTTTTTATACGACGCATTAATTAACTAAAGTTCAGAAAAATCTCTTAAAAAAATTCCATTTGAAATTCAACGCAAAACAATTAAAATTTTTTAAGTATCGTTTTAAATTCAATAATTTTGGTAGCATTTCAGAACTATAAAATCTTAATTTTAAGTGTAATCTTTTGTATTTGAATTGGTATCATTAAAATTTGAAATCGAATATTCTGATGTTTAAATGGAATTTTCATTCGTTTAGAAATTTAGAATACTAATTATTAAATTCAAAACACACCAATAAAAATACAGAAGATTCCTTTTGAAATTACGATGATTCAACTTCTGATTAACAAATTAAGTTTTCTGAGTTTCTAATCTAAAATAATCTTTTGAAATACAATTGGTGTCTTTTTAATTTCAAATTTTCGGAATTTCAATTGATGCCCTTTAAAATTCAAATACAATATTAAACTACAGTCAACTTGCGGAAATGTGAACTAATTGCTGTCGAGGGTGTTCACGTTTTCGAATCCTAAACTATAGCAAGATTATGTGTTTTATCGCTGAAGTGAACTTCTATTAATAAATTCTATACCCATGTGGCGGAGTGTGTTGGGTTGCTAACAAGATCTGGCAACTCTATATCGGAGCACATTTTTGACGTTGGCATTAGCATCGTGACATCGCATTTCATCTAAATTAAAGTATTTTGTTTAAAGTTAAGTTAGATATTAAATTGGAATTAAAAAACGAAATCATTTGATTACCAAACCCATTATCTTACTTATAAAAACAAATATTTTATTGATAAAAAAAATCATATTTAAAAAATTCATTTTGTGCAAGGAAAATCTAAAATCCATTGCCCAAAATAGTTGAAGAATATGGTTTATGTTTCTCGATCGTTTGTCTTTTAGAATGTTCACATTTCCGCGAGTTGACTGTGTTAGAATTTTCTGAATTTTTATTTATGTATATTATTTTCTGAACTTCAAAAGGAATTTCTAAATTTTTTTTGACATTTTCGGAATTTCAATTGAAATATGTGTAGGAAAATTTAATGTCATTTGAAAATAGTTTGTATATCGGACTTTGGGTTTTCGGGTCACATTTGCTTAGGGCTCTTATACTCTTGAACCCCTTCTATTTCGTATTTGGCTAACCTACATACATATGTTCTTGGTTACATTTGAGAAAACTTTCGTTAAAAAGAAAATTGTTTAAAAAAGAATACGCTTCCAATTATTATTGCTAAACCTTAGCGTGAAGTATCAATCACAGCGGTTTGACCCGTTGTGACTTTATCAAAGTAATTAGAAACCGTTTTCTTTTTGTTCTTCAAACTCGTTGTGTTCCCTTACGTGCACCCGGCAACGCTGGGTCGGGTTCCTGCAATAAATATATAAACCAGATAAACAAATGTGGTCTACACGACAACAACAAAATCGCAATAATTCCCACCATCTCAGCCGCCCAAGGGTGCTGTTGAAAATTTTCCATTCATTGTATTCATAATGCCCTAATACTTTGAATTTTGCTTTCTGTGTGTGTGTGTGCGTGTGTTTTATTTTGGAAAAGTTTCCAAAAACAACGAAATAATCAATCCGGCCATTATTTACAACGCAACGCAACTTCACCACCCTCCACACACCTCCTGCCAACAGTCCAGCCGTTCATCCACACAACGCCGCATCACATGTATGTAACCCATCATCGTCACCACCCATCATCAACCACCATGTCCCACCGCCTTTTCGCCTGTTACCCACATAAACCGGGAGAACAAAAACAAAAAGAAATGAAAAATAATCGGTCGGTGTTGTTCGTACAAATAAACAACAGCACACAAATGTACACACGATCAATAGTGTGTAATGTAAGTTGTTGTGTGTAAGAACGAACGAACGAACGACTGAAGAAACGAGCAAACCAACCAACGAACGAACGAACGAACATTCATCGGCACTGTGGATGCACCACTCACTCAAGTACACACTTTGCTCTTGTTGTTTTTTGTTCTACTGTGCACTGAGTGTGGCTCTGTGTGTGTGCGTTTGTGTTTATATCTCAACAACAATTTAATACTTTGTATTTATTTATACAGAGCCAGTCAGTAAGTAAGTCGGTCTTTTAGTTAGTCAGTCAGTCAGCCAGCCTGTCTGAGAGATACACAACAGCAGCGCCAGCACACCACGCGGACTGCGCTGACAGCGTCACTAACGATGCACAGTGGTATAGGTTCTTCAAAAGGTCTTACAAAAATCATTAACTTTGTAAAGAGAAATATAACGGGATGTGCGTTTCTTGTCATTTTGAAGCTTAAGCTAAAAAATGGAAGTACTTCCCAAGTAATCATTTTATTTAGTGCCAATAGATGCGATTTGATTTTATAATATCCAAAAGTGACATTAAATGTAATTACGGAGTTATTTTATTTCACGTCATAAGAAACTTTTTGGTGGAGGCTAGATGAAAACGTTCGTTGCGTGGCGTTGCCATATCGAAGTTCTTTATGCGATTTAGGTGGTAATAATGCATAGCAGAGAATAGCTTAGGCAGCAAAGCCATTGGTACTAACGGGTTTTCCAATAGGGACATGACAATTTCGTATCTAACGCATCCTCCAACATTTTTTATGAACCTTTAGTGTCAAAATGTAAGTTAAAGTCTACATTTTCATCATGGTAAATTTTACTTACGAACCACGTTAGGAAATCATTAAAATAACTACTTAAATTCGGAGTCGGTGGTCGCAACTCTAAGAGCGCTTACTCCAATTCGGCTGTAATAATTGTCCCACCCGACAGGCTGTGCGTGCTATAGTGGATAAATTTGGTTCAAAATTTCACTTTTGGATGTTCCGGAGACGCTGTACCGCTCGAAGCGACGAAAATATAGCCGCTGTAAGAGTATCCGTTCAAAAGCAGCCAAATCAGTCGATTCCACGTCGTTATAAGGAATTGGGAATCTCTCAAACCACACTTTGGGGTATTTTGCGAAAAGATTTTGGAATTCATCCTTATAGAGCCACTTGATCATTTAAAATGCCGAAACTGCACCGATTGGACTCTGGCAAAGTTTCACAAAAAATCCAGAATGTCATCGAAAAATCATCTTTAATGATTAAGCTCATTTCTGGCTGAGTGGTTTTGTCAATAAACAAAATGTGGGTTAAAACAATTACATCCGCCCAAAATTACTTTTTGATGTGGTTTTATGCCGGAGGTGTGATTGGGCCGTATTTTTTCGCCTATGAAAACAATCGTCATGTTACCGTAAATGGAGAGTGCCATCATGTCTTGTTAGAAAACTATTTTTGGCCAGAATTGGATGAGATTGACATCGCCGATAAGTTGTTTCAACAAGGCGGTGAAACTAGCCACATGTGTCACAATCGATTTAAGGAAAGGCAAATTCGGTGAACGTATTATTTCGAGAAAGGGTCCGGTCGAAAGGCGGCCTCGTTTTATGCGATTTAATGCCATTGGGTTGCTTTTAATGGGGCCACATCAAGCCAACGACTTAAGGCTAGCTACGAGACAACATCTAACGCGAACTTGCCAACGTTCCGGTCCAAATGTGTGCTAGAGTGGAGAAAAATTGGGTCCAAAGAATATATCGCTGTACACGGGCTAGAACCCTCAGAATGGAAACCCTGAGGCGTAGTTGTGGCAAACATTTGAAGGAAATTATATTCAAAAAAATAAATGTTATAAAATGCCCTTTCAAATTACCAATAAAGATTCCACCCTTGATTTGAATTTTAATATTTTTTTTTGTTCTGAAAAATACCTCTAGATGGATCATCCTATATATAAAATTGTTATGTCCTTAACGGAAAACTCCGTAGATACTAGTCAATTTTTTTTCTTAATTTTAGCGTTGTAGAGATTTTTAAACCAAAACTAGGTTTTTTAAGGACCACTGTGCGCCGATGGCAGCGACCCTCTGGGCACAGTGTGTGTGTGTGTGTTTGTGCGGTGATATCACACGTACACACAATTGGTGCGAGTTTCAACATGTGTGTGGGCACATTTTCTCTTGACTTTGACTCATCTGCTGTGCGGTAGTGGTGCGTTAGTGCTATGGTTAATGCCGTTGCATCCGATATGCTCTCTTTCTCCATCTCCCTCTCTGTGTGTCTCTCACAGGGTTTTCTTTAACAAGATTTCGATGTTTATAAAAGTTTTGTTTATTTTTCTTTTAGACAAAAAAATTTCCTGCACATTTTCTCTCTCCCACTCTCTCTCTCTCGCTGTGCTGTGCTCTCTTTTGTTTGAGAGTAACTATTGTCACCACATTTGTAGGTCTCTCACTCTCCTTGTTTCTATATCTATTTTAATTATCACAAAAAGCCGGGTGAGCATGTGAGTATCTGTGAGTGTGCATTTTGTTTTTGCTTTGGAGCTTTTGGTGTATTGGCCTGTGTCCGTGCCCCTGTGTATGTGTGCGGTTTAGTGTGGGGTTATGTTCAAGTATTTGTTGTATTTTCATACACTTGAACTTGTTCATCTAAGCGCACTTTGAATGACAATGAAGTTTATCTTCGTTGCTTCTTGTTGTTTTTTTCTGCTAAGGTGCTTCTTCTTCATCATCGTCTTGTTGGCTATCGTCGTTGTCGCTGCCGTTTCCTTTTTCGTTTATTTCTTTGCTCCGTAGCATGTCTTGAGGTTGTGTATGCAACTTTTTTTCTTCTTCGTCTTCGGCTCCATCTTTGCAATTTTATTTATTTATTTATTTGTATTTATTTTTATTATATTAAATAAATGATGTCTGGTTTATTTTCATTGTTAATCAATTGTTGCAATTATGTACGTACTTATCTGCACTTTTTTTAAATGAATTTTTGTTTAAAAAGAAAGTTATTTCTTCGGAAATTTACTTCAAGCATTTTGGATGGAGTGTGTTTTTTCCATAGCTGGATACAAGATCATTTGCCTAGCTTTCGATAAAATATTCTATAAGACCGGGTCAGCCAGGGGGTTTTCAATTAACAGGGCAATATTAAATATGTACAGTATCGGACAAAACATTTGCAACTACCATTCAAAATTCAATTTTTAGTCCATATTATTTGTATGTTACTATTTCTCAAGGTAATTTTTGCTACATCTTCTTATTTGTAAATTCAGCAATAATTTTAGATATAGTTTGTGTTCAGTTATCTGGAATTTTAATTTTTATAGGTGATATGTGAAAGTAGTTATTATTTTGACGCGACAAAACAATTGCAACTCTTAAACTTTTTGTTGTTATTGTGTCAAAAACCGTTATGTTTTGTTTTGTTTTGATGACATTCGCAGTTTCTTGGTTTAAATCCACGTGTTTCTTTAATTGCAATAATATTTGGAAAGAAATACCAGTTCGGCTAGCATTTGGAAATATCGATAATAATGGCCCCAGATAAATTCGGTAAAGCTTTACGAAAGCTTATAGTGGACGATTTTAATCAAGGAATTTCTCAAAAAGAACTCTCCATTAAATATGAAGTGCATAAATCATCAATCTCGCGAATTTTATCACGTTTTCAAAAAACTAAATCTGTTGAAGTGATAAGCAAAGGCGGCCGGCCACGAAAAACTGATCAAAGGACAGACTCGTTAATTGTGAGAGAGATTAAAAAGTTTCCTTTTAAATCGGCTCCGAAATTGGCAAAAGAATTAAAAATACCAGTTAGCGCAAGAACCATTTCCCGACGTCTCGTTGACGCTGGTTTCTTAGCTTATCGCCCAGCGAAAAAGCCCCTCATATCTAAACGTAACCAATTGAAACGGCTACAGTTCGCTAAAGAACATATTAACTGGACAGTGAGCCAGTGGAAAAGCGTGCTTTTCAGCGACGAATCAAAGTTTAATATTATCGCCAGTGATGGCATAACTCACATAAGAAGACCCAAAGGGAAGCGAGTTCAAAAAGAGTTTTGTGTAAAGACGGTCAAACATGGAGGTGGCCATGTCATGGCCTGGGGATGTTTTTCTGCCAATGGATTAGGTCCGCTGCATCGTATACTTGGCATAATGGATCGATGGGTTTACAAAGACATCCTTGACACCGTTATGTTGCCATATGCCGACTGGGAAATGCCGATACGCTGGACGTTTCAGCAAGATAACGATCCCAAACACACCTCGAAGGTGGTAAAGGATTGGTTTAGGCAACAAAAAGTTAATGTAATGCAATGGCCACCTCAGTCGCCGGATCTTAATCCAATTGAAAACCTCTGGTCAATTGTGAAACAGAAAATTAATCGTAATAACGTAAAAAATGTCGATGAATTTTTCAACCGGCTCCAAGATGCATGGTATGATATATCACAGGATACAATAAGTCATTTAATAGAGTCCATGCCGCGACGATGCATGGCTGTTATTAAAAATAAGGGGTTCGCTACGAAATATTAAAAAAAAAAAGAGTTGAACATGAAATCTATTTAGGTTGCAATTGTTTTGTCTTACTTAAGTTGTAACTTTGTACATAATAAGTTACAACAAATTCAAAATGCTGAAGAAATAAAATTAATTTTTGTTTAAAATGGTTGTAGACGTTTACTTTATTACATAAATAAAAATTAAATTTGAATAACATAACCCCATATTTTTATTAGACCAAATTATGAAATTTGTATGCTGGTTGCAAATGTTTTGTCCGATACTGTAAGTTCTTAGCAAGACAATTGTAGTTTAAATGATAAAAGGTGTTCCTATAGACAGTGTTCGCAAAGTCCACACACTCGATGAAGTTTAACAGCGGGTAGTACCATTTAAGAATGTTCATAGATCAACAATATTTTTCGCCTTTGCCGTGGCTTGCACATGCTGATACTTCACAATGTACAGAGGAAAAGTTCCAGCTTAAAACACCAATACGGCCAGATAAATTTATCTTGGAAAAATATCTCATAAGATTCAACAGTAAAATCGGGGTCTTTATTAACCCGTTACTGCCTGCCCCTAGATCGGCTCGTACGATTTGTATGAAATGTGGAAATTTATGTCGACCATAGAAGTTGAAAGAAAAAAAACCTAAAAAAATCTTCGATATTTGCCTGCAAAACACAAAAGATAAGAAAAAGTAAAAAAAATAAAAAAAAATCCTGCTTAATGCTTTAAATAAGTCCAATCTTTCTCTAAAAAATATCTTTTCTATAAAATATCACTAACCTGGCCCACGCTAAAATTATTTGTGTATCAACACTTTCTTTTATTTCTTTCTTTTTATGGGTATTTAAATACCCATTAGGCAGGTATGGGTTAAACTACTTTTTCAAAAAACGATATTTATGCTTAAATATTTATTATACACCTCGTAACCTCCTAAATATCATTTACAGGAGCTTACAAAAATATTAATCAGCACATTTGATAAACTAAACTGATATTATTATCGGCCAGAACCTGTTGCATCTATACTTTAATAGAAGACAATTTCTTTACAAAATGGCAAAGTTGAAAAATTGCTCTATATATGAGAAATGACTTTACCACGTTGAATATCTAAATTGTAATTTCAGATTTGCAACTTTCCGGGACCAAATTACTCTGTAAAATAGAATAATTGCTTTACTACTTACATAAAATTGAAATTTCCTCGTAAACATATTGTATCCTTTAGTTTAAATTTCAAAAATTTTAAGTTTATCTTCGTGGTCAGCGCATTTTTGCTATATTTGAAAAATTCTTGTGCCTAACTGCTATGAAACTTTATATTTATTTGATGTAAAACAAATATTTTCATTATTAATATTTAACATTTAATTCATTTTATGTAGTGTGCCATCATTTTCTAGAAACATTTCATAACTTCTATTAAACATTTTATAACTTCTTTAAAATTGTTAATAAATTCTTTAAAACATTTCGTAATAGGCGCGTTCAATTTTGTACTCACTTACTTAAATGAAAAGTGATCGCTTAGGCGATAACTTCAAAACTTTACCAGAATTTTATAAAATTTCTGTGTATATAAAAACTAAAAATTTGTTGTTTGTAGAAAAAAAAATTATTCAAGATATACTTTAAGCGAGTAATAACCGAGCTCGTTTTAAACTCGCTTAGGTTATTCGTGAATAAGTTTCTGCCAAAAATGTTAAATTATTTAAAACAAGCGGTTTTAACGAAAACTGTATAGAATGGGGCGGGTCGATTTGTAGAGTGGCAAAAAATAGCTCAAATGACAAGGAAAATCGTAATCTAAGGCTCAAAATAAGAAACTTTGTTTAGAGCCATACCTCTAACACGAATTCTGATGTCCCTACTTTTGACCCGTACTTGAAAGCAAAAAGACTTCAAACAATATTTGTTTTTTATTTTATTTTCTTCTACTAAGTTAAATTCGATTTTTCTTTTGCATATGTTCTGACTAAATGAATTTCTAAAGAGTAAAATAAACACCAAAAATAAGAAAAGCAGCCATTTCGCTGATTTTTCCATGTAAAGTGCCAAGAATGGTGATTTATTTGTATGGGAAACCTCCCGACATACATTTGACCTCAATTGGCGCACTCTAAATGGGTCAAAGTGGGATTTTTATAAATTTGAACCTACAGGTTAAAAGTCGGAACATCAGAATTCGTTTTAGAGGTATGGTTCTTAGGGCAAAGTTTCTCATTTTGATCCCTAATAATTTATGATTTCTTTAATATATTTCATAAATGAATATGCCACAATTAATATGAAACTTAAATTAATTTCTATGAAAGACTTAATTAATCCTATGTAATGTATCATAATTTGTTGAAACATTTCATTATTGATCTTCAACATTTTATAATATCTGCGAAACTGTTCAAAATCTCTTTGAAACATTTAATAATTTCTATGAAACAAATAACAATTTCTTTGAAATATTTTATAACTGAACAAATCTCAATTTCTTTTAAACATTTTTAATTTCTCTGATGCTTTTCATATTTTCCATTTCCAATTTTTAGAGAACATTTGATAATTAATAATTTCTATATAACATTTCGTAAATTGTATGAATAATTACAAAGTATGTATATATAAGTGTTTCATATATCTTTTAAATATTTCTTAAAACTTAATAACATTTTTTATTTTTATCTATGCAAAATCAAGATAATCTTTGTAGTCCGGCTTTGTTCCTGAGCTAATTGAAGCAATTTTTTTCCTTAACCCCCGCAAGAAACTTGTCGGCAAATAAAAAAAAAAACAAAAAAACTCAATTTGCCCGCCCAATTGTTTATTTTGTTTTATTCATACGGTTCTAATAAAAAAACTCACCTATTTTTGTAAACTCTATATTTTTCCCCATCTTCTTTTGTTACTCCAACATTTTAAACGATCTGGGATCGTCATGGCCATATATTTTTTTTCAATTTCGTTTATTTCACTTTGGAAATTGTCCGCCCATTCCCACCCCACACTTGCTGCAATCATATCAATTTCCATCGGTCTGTATGTATCCTATGCCTGTACGTACGTACGATTGTACCTCTATTTGCACTTGCATTCTCTGAATATTTGTGGGATATAAAACGTCAACTATGCTCGTGATAAACTGAGAGGGAGAGTGGTAATACTGCATGTTCCCTCACACGGACCTTGTACTCTTTTCTCGTCTTCTTCTTTGCAAACAAGGTATAAACACACGTACGTACACTCGCACTCGTCGGCTTACCCACACACAGACGACGTCAACCGACACCACATAAAAAATGTAAAAAATGCATCGGTATTTTCATTCATCAACGTACGAACGTACGTACGTCAGTCAGTCTAATGAAGAAAAAACATTTAATGGAAATTTCATTTGAAAAAATTCTGTATCTGTTAGATAAAAAAATACACACACTGCACGGGCAATGTCACGACTCTCGCCGGCTATTAGTCGGTCACTCTCTCTAACTCTGCTCACTCTCTCTCTTTCTATCTGTCACTATATTGCTCACATATACTAGTAACAGAGTGGGAATACAGAAGAAGGTAAACATGTTTTTTGTATCTCCTCGTCGTCATCATCATCGGCTGCTTCGTGTTTTGAGTGTGTGTTCGTGTGTATGTGGGTTAGTCATGCTAAACAGTTGTAATGAACACGAACATGTATTTATGAGATGGACGGACTCTACTCTTTAGGTCGTCCGTCCGGCTGTCTGTCCCTATGTCCATATGTGTCTTACAACCAAACACTGCAAAGACAACAATTTACTTGTGTTCTTGAGGAACACCCCCCTCTCACCCTAAACCACCCAAGAGACAGTGCTCGCTCACAACACCTTCAGAGAATGAGAGTAAATGTTTACTTTTCTGCTGGATTGCGTTGTTGTTCTTGTGTTGATTTTTTTGTTTCTCGTAGAACCTTATGAGAAAATCATGAAAGTCATAGAAGAGAATGGCCTGTGAAACAGAAATTAAGCAGAATGTGTTTACGGTGTGAAGATGATATTTCATTAGATGCGCCAGTGATGTCAATGTTGAGTATAAAAGTCGTGTATTTGAAATGAAGGTCATTAGACATATAAAAAGTGTGGAATGAATGCGTTTAATATGACAATCTAGCATAAATGCTAGCGTAAGCGTAATCTACAACTGCAGTAAAATAGTTCCTGTGGATATTTGATTAATATTGGCTGTGTTTTGTACTTAGTAGGGACATAAATACTGTTACAACATTGAACACACCCATTTCAATAGTGGAACTGAACATACCCCGTTAATGTCATATGGGGTTTGAGAGCTAACCTCATTAGCGTTAGTCTGTAACGGGATTTTAAAATTGTTTCCACTTTCATCATGGAGTGGTCAGATAATGAGAACCGTATCGCTGTAATAGCGCTTTTCAAGTGTGAAATGGAAAAAAACGATATTTTCAAAACTCTCCGGCCACTAGGGATTAGCCGCATATTCGTCTACCGATGCATAAAGGATGTTTGAGGAGACTGGAGATGTAAAACACCGCCACCGGTCGGGCCACCCACGCTCTGTTCGAACACCCCATGTCATCAAAGCCGTTAAATCAAAAATTCACAGAAATCCGCTCCGAAAACAGAAAATCATGGCCCGTGAGATGAATATTACGAAAAAGTCCATGAGTCAAATCATAAATAAAGACTTGGGACTTTCAAATGACGTACCGGACTGCAGCTTAAAAAAAATAGGATTGAAAAATGCAAACGTCTTTTGGTGAAGCACGCTGATAACTTTTCCGTTCAGGAAAAATTAGCAAAATGATAGAGTGTATGCGCGGTCATCTAAGGAAGCATCTGAACTGATCCTAAGGGTGGAAAAGGGTCATCACCCAGCTGAAGTCATGGTTTGGTGGGGTGTCTCTTACGATGGGGTCACTGACCTGCGAACAATGAGTCATCGGCAAAAGTTTACCAAGAGACCGTTTTGGAAGCTGTTGTGAAGCCTCTTAACAATTTCCTGTTCCAAAACCAGCCATGTACTTTCCAGCAGGATTCTGCGCCGGCCCATAAAACGTCCCATCGAAACAAGTTGCCAGCGTTCTTTCTTCTGAAGAATGGCCCTTAGGCAGTCCAGATTAGAACCCATTGGATTACAAATTGTGGACGGTTTTAGAGGACAAGGTTTGTCACAAAAGATACCCCATTATTGGATCTCTTAAGACTGCTTTGGTTCGAGCTGTGGCCAATTTTCCAATGCACGAGGTTCGTGCAGCAATTGACGATTGGCCAGTGTAAATAAAAAAATTACGCAATAATAGCAACAATCAGGGGGTGTCCCCTATATTTGCAGTGTGTTGTATCGGTCAGGGGAAGATAGGTTAGGGTAGGAAAGGAAAGGGGAAGTGATGTTTATGGACATTTGACTTGAACCTGTTCATTTCGTACGTGGCAGGAAACAACTCTGCGGGAAGTCTGTTCCACATACGAACAACACGGCTGAAGAACGAAATCTCCCTGTAATGCAGTGTGCGATCATTGCGAGGAAATGAACTATTTCTAGCACCGCTTTAAAAAACCCGGGCATTTGAAAGCTTCTTTCAACACTTCAAAAAAGTGTTCGTTTCAGCGCACATCGCACTGTATTTTTATGCCCAGAACATTAAGAGCATCTGATTCGTCGACAACAACCCATCATCAATAGTGCCGACGATGTTAAGCCCGTCGATCGTTTATGGCTTAACAAGCGGCATTGGGTTTTGCTAGATTTGAACTCGACCCTATTTGCAAAACCCCACTCTGAGACCCTTACAAGATCTTCGTTAAGTGTGTCAGTCATATTTTGCCTCATCGCTTCTGTATCTGAACGAATATGAGTGACAGATGCTGCTGTCAGGGAGTCATTGAGAAAAATAAGAAACAGAGAAGGAGAGAGAACAGAGCCTTTCGGAACCCTTGCATTTAAAGCATACTCATCGGATGGACTCCGTCTATAACAATATGTATAGAGCGATCTCTGAGAAAACTCGATATGAATCGAGTGAAATCAGTACCGATACCAAAATCAATTAGCTATCCTGTTGAAAACACCAAAACAAAGATTTGTATCTTTTGCGAACTTGACATAACGATTTGTAAAGTTTAAGGATAAGCATGTTGATCCAGAGTTGATTTTAATAAACGTAATCAAATCCATTCCATAATGCTAAAACCCCCCGTGCTAGATAGTCGTGCAAGTGCATTGTGGGTTATAACCGACATTCGGATACAGGAGACCATAAAACACAATTATGACCTCGTATATCCACAAAATCGTTATCTATTTTCTCACAGTCCAGTGAACATATTGTTTTTTAAAACTGCTTGCTTCTACTGCGGACAATGTAATTGAACTCGATCTGTTTGCACGCACGCCTCAATTTGGAGTTACTTTTTTTTGGCAGGTTTAAATGGGTTTGTCTTGCATTCTCGAATAAACCGGTTTCTATTTTGCATAATTCCTTGATTACACTTTTGCGCATCATTTTCTTGGAAAAAAAACCATATTGGAATTTGTTACTAAATTTGCTTTGATTTGTATACCTACATATATGCCAAAATCACCGGTGGTCCCTTCTTTTGAACATAACGCACGTTTTTGAGAACCCTTTGGCCCATTAGTACTGTCCTAATCTCGGCCAAAAGCTTAATATATATCCATATTTATATTCGAAGTACATATTGCTTTAGCTTGAGTGTTAACTTTTAATATTGGCCGCTGGTATTGAGCATACGGGTATTATTTTTTGGCTCCATCAGCCTACAGGTATAATAACGACCCTTCGGCCCATGAGTACAGCCCTCATCTCAGCCATTACTTTAAAATAAATCCATATTTTGATTCGTAGTAAATTTTGCATTATGGACTCATGTCCATATTGCCTATTGGTGGCTCGGTTTGACCATACGGATATTTTTTTTTTGGCTCCATGTGCCTAAAGACGCCATTTACTCGAGCAACTTTATTTGCCTCAGTCTAAGTTTGCTGGAGAGAGGTAAGGGGAATGGATAGGGAAAAAACTTCTATGTACTTGTAAACACATGAGGCAAATTCAAAAGGGAATCATAAAAATTGACGAATGTAAAGCTGCCTCTTGTAAATGGGGTCAAACGTACAACAAATTAGCGTATTAACTAACAGTCGCCATAATAAACATTGTTCGTCCACACATTATAATTATTTATGATTTGCTAAGCAAATATTCAAAAACAGTATTTTTTCAAAACGAAATGTAGTATACACTCGTTGAAGGGTATCAAAAAAAGGCATAGAAAATGTATTTTGCTTTTACACGATCACTGAGTATCACGATCAGTTGTCCAGGAAACAAACCAGCTTTGGTGTGTGGCACTTACATATGTATTGAACTTGCAGAAAAGTCTTCTACGGCTCCATTAATTTTTTTTCTTTTAATCCTACTCACATAAAAAGTAGAATTTAATGAATTTATTACAAAAGTTTGCCACCACACGGAACTTGTCAAAAAAGCAGCAATAAATACCCGTTGCTAATCTATTCAGCGAAAGTTTTTTTGTAAAGGTAAAATTAGTCTTGACGGTGGACGGTTGATTCTGCAACCTGCAGAAGTCTACCGTCGTCAACCCACAAACTGTAGTTATCTCCCTCTAACACATGCAAAATGCAACCCCCAACTGAAATACCTATTTGCTTACCGTCATCCGTCCACTAAATGGACCTTAATTTTGACAGTTCTGTTACAAAATTCATTCCGCGGCCCATCAAGCCGAATAGAACAATAAAATCCAAATAATAGTGTTTATTTAACGCTGCTTTGACAACACTGTTCGAGTATCTGTGAACTGGTGAGCGGCCATGTATTTTGGCGTTTTCCTCTTCTTCTTCTATATTGTGTACGTTGGAGAGCGGCTGAGGCAGTAGAGTAGCGACGGAAACAGAGAAGAAGAAAAAAAAGAAACACCGTGAAAAAAATGAGTGTGTGCATGTTGAGAGTTTGTGTTTACGGTCGGTCGGTCGTTCGTTCGTCGTCGTGTTGGTGCAATGAGTGTGCCATGCTCGGTGTGTGTGTGTGTGTGTGTGCCGTCGTAGTGAGTTCATGACTCTGGCAATGACTGGCAATCATTGATTTAGTATTTGTTTGGACATCGTCGTTAGCGGAGGATTTTTTTATTTCGAACGCATTGTCGTCGTCGTAGTCGTTAAACGTACAAAGAATTCGTTGTTGTCGCGTCTCACAAAAATACCGGAGTAGCGCGTCTATTGTCGTCGTATTAACAACATTCTAAACAAGAAACGCTACGTTGAAACAAAAACAAATTTATTTGGTTTAGTGCTGTTTGTTTTGAATATTTTGGAAATCAAATGTAAGAGAATACAACAAAACAAAAAATAAGAATTAGAAGAGAAGAGAAGAAACAACAAAATATAAATAAAGAAAAAAAATATATAGAAGAAGAAGCAACAGCAGAATAAAAGAAGGAGAAGAAAACACATTTATTATATGGAATACAACATTGTAGACGTCGTCGTACGTGCAGTGAAAACAAAGTGAATATTTCGAATTTCTGCTCTGCACTGCAGGCGGCGAGGCGAGCAAACAAACCAAATACAAACAATTCAATTCAATTTCTCTCCAACATCATTTCCGATCGCAACAAAATCCAACCAAAATTAAGTAAAGAAAACCGAAACGTAAGAAGGCGATAGAAACGAAAAAGAAAAACGCAAAGCAAAAGAAAAGAAAAACAAAAAGAATGTGCACTTTTAATTATCGTATGCTCGTCAACAAATCGACGTGATTAGAGAGCGAAACTTCGTGCTTACTAAAGCGTTTCTCTGTTTTGTGGATAATTCTCAAAATAAAACGATCAAGATTCTGCAAAAGTGTTAACAAATAAAAAATGAATTGAAAACAAAAAAAAATTAAAAGTATTGAATTGATTTTGTGTGCGAAAAACAAAAAAATAAATATTTCAATAAATTATGAAAATGCTGCTAATTGCCGAAATGTTTAAGATTAAAATCGTTGGTGTCGCACAAGATGTGAACAAATAAAAAATCCAACAAATCTGAATTATTAAAAAAAAAACAAAATAAACTGTTACAACAGTTAAATTTACAAAAAGAAGAAAAATCTTAAAAAAAATAAATTCTGTTACCTTAAACGCCTTACGCTTTCTGATCTAATCTAATCGTCGTTGAACGTCAACAAGCAAAACAAAACATAAAAAGAAAAAGAAGAAGAAGCAATAGCAATTGGAAACGTAGTGGATAAAGTATAACATCAACGTGCTTGTTTTTGCCTGATTTTGTTTGTTCCTAACCATTGCCAATCAAACATCCTGCAGCGGACGTCTGCTATCATTGCTCCAACGTCCGTTCCACTTTCTGTCAATGACAACACCGCCATCGTGCGTAAATGCCTAACTCTTACAGTGCAACAACACCAGAACGAGAGAGAAAGAGCGCGCGCTAGCCAAGAAAGAAAGGAGTGGCGGCGGCTTAGGGTGCTGGTGTTCATATGAGTCTTCTTTCTTTGTTCTCCAACACTTCGTTCTTATAGTCATTGTCTTCGTTACGCGACGTGCTGCATTTGATACGAGCTTCTATTTCGTTAAGAAACCCGCCACCCCCACCCAGCTTAATTCAAAAAGAGAGAGTGCGTAAGTACGTGCGTGCATAAATGCGTGTGTGTGAGTGTGTGTAGGAGAATCCTGCAGGAGTATTAGACGACTACAACTACAGCAACAACGACATCGTCTAATATAATTTAATGCGTCTGCTGTCGTTTTTATGGTCGTCCTTCGTTCTACACAATAACAGCAAACGAACCGGGCCAACGTCGTCGCCGCCAGCACCACGCACCACTACCACGACAGTCTCAAGGTCTGTTGATTGGGTTTGACTTTGTCTGCACAGTCCCCCCAACGCGCACACGGCTGTTGGATGGTGTCAAACTTAACGGCGTCTGGCATCTAGAACCGAGAGTTCTTTGTGTTTATTTCGTGGTCCTTTTTCAAGTTCCTTTCTCATGCTCGTCCCTCGACGGGGGCATTGTTATTGCGAACAACAAAAATAAGAAAAAACAAAAAAATAACAACTTCAATTGCTTTAAATGATGTGCAAACAGAAAAAACGAAACCAAGTGCAAAATAAATCAATTGTTAAATAATTAAAACCCAAAAAAATAAAGAGAAAAATTCTCAGACTTCATCAGTCACTTCGGACAGCACCAGCAGCTCCATCTTCATCGTCGCATACACCCTCTGCCTCTTTGCACTACGCACTCTGCCCTCTCTACAAGCTCGACATCGTCGTCGTTGTTGATAACCTGTTGATCGTAAAGAAATGACCTGCATAAATTAAAATAAAACAAATAACAAAAATTATTGTGATATCACCTACAAATAGAACCAGAAAGCAACCCAACAACAACAACACAAATTGGAATATATATATTCATAACCTCAAACCTCATCTTTAGCCAACAACTGAAACCTCAACAACATTATAACCCCGCCTCCCTTGAACTTCAAACATGCTTCAGCACCAGCTCACAAATCAATGGATTAATGAAAGCTGTTAATATTTTCTTCGATTGAAATTATCCAGGAATTACAATACAGAACCAATTAAAAATTTTATCATAAGGTGATTATACTAAATGCAATTCATTCTAATTCAAATGGGTTTTAATACACACATTCATATCGATCGGGTAAAAATCGTCGAAACAGTTATTAACGTGCTAGTTTTTATAAGGAAGTGAATAATTAAAGAAGAAAAAATGAAATTATATCGTCGAAACAGTTGTTAAGGTGTTCAGCGAGCTAATAATTCAATAAAATTTAGGATAAAATTAATTAAAGGGTTCAGGCCCATATTTTTTAAAATGTTACGAAAGTTTTGAAATTCAAACTTTATTGAATTTTTTTTGTACTGAGTTCGTCTGGTTGTTAGGTCTTTCTTTAAAAACAAGAAAAAACTAAATTTCTTTCGTTTTTATAATTTTTTTTCAATATTTCGATAAACTTCTTCTTCAGGGAATATTAAAATTTTTTATTGTGGGTTCCGTCTTCGTTTACAAGTTTTGGTCAACTCTTTTTTTTCGGTAAATGTTTTACTTTAAAAAAAAGTAAACCCATTTTAGAATTTTAAAAAAAATTGCAGTTAAGACCTTATCCATGGTACAATAAACCAGGTATAGTCACTAGACCAACAACAACAAAAATAGTTCGCTAGCTTGGCAAAGTCTCTTGAAAGAGAGAACAAAAATACATTTTTGTGAATGTTGGATAAATAATTTTTCCTTTACAAACTTTAACAAACGCCATTGTGAAATTTCAAATTGACAATTTAAATTACTTCGAGAAAAATTTCAAATCAGCTGTTAGGATAACTCTACCTTCTTTTTGCACCATGACCCAATAAAATAAAAAGCCTGAGCTTTTTTCATTGCCCTAGTCGTATGTCAAAAAAGATTTGATACTTCATCACAAAATGTTCAACACAAATATCCAGTCGAGAGATTTGTTGTCTCTACAGCGTTAAGTTGTATGACCAAAATCTAGGCGAATGCAAGCCAGTCGCTCCTTTTCATTAAAAAAGGCGGCCTGCTGTCTTTTCTCTAGATTTGCATTCACTTTTTCCTACTGATGCCTTTTAGTGGGTCGTAAACGGAGTTTAAAGCCGAATCGTTAGAACGGATCTGCCGACGGAAAAGTGATCAGCGGCCGGTTTGAACTTCGGAATTTTATTAATTAATAAAACTACAAAGCCACTGTCGCTAGTTTAAAATGCACATACCGACGCCGATAATTCCGGGTCGACTTTAAACTCTGTAGCAAATCAGCTGTGTTACCTCATATATAGACATTACGTTAATGCTAATTTTTCACTTATTTATTTAATAAAAAAAATTTGACTTGTAAACCTTTTTAAGGATTTGTTTTAAAAGAATAATCTAGTAAACTTCCAGTTTTCGTTAATGTGAATTGGTCATAACTCCATTTGATGATTTCGACTAATAAATTTCATCCTAAAAGCCCGAATAAATATCATTTTTAATTTTTTTTCTTTAACTTTATCGGAAGAAATGGTAGTAAATCAACATTGATGGCAGCATTAAAGCAAGTTTAGAGAAATGTTGGCGTTTAAAGTCGCTTATGAATTATTTTTTCTAATTTTGTCGTGAGATTAGGATAATTGGTTGGCTGGCAATAATATGTTCCCTAGATTCTAAATTGATTAAAATCATAATAGTTATTGTTCGCTTTTCTACATTCGTTGTTTCCTCTTGGCTCTGATTCGAATTTTAAAATTAGTTTCAATCCCTCGGCTACCGCAAAAAAACTGTGCATATAACAATTTTTTTTCAAATTCCAATAATGAGTTTGATTCAAAAGTTTGTTGCATCAAAAGTTTGTTTGTTTCGAAAGTTTTAATTTAGAAGAACAAATGTATTATGCGCTCTTAAATTTTAGGTTGTTTAGTGATTTTTCTCCAATGCCTTTTTGTCTATTAATAAAAATATTAATCTTAAATCTTTACAAAGAAGAACGAAGCAAAACTGTTTATTAAGCAGAATACATGATAAATATTATATACCCAATCAACATATTTCTTAAGTGAAATCTCAATGGAAACATGCAGTATGACGCCTAGAATTTTTCGACATACATAAAAAGGCCTGAGTACAATAAATCTTTTTTATCTTGAAATTGTCTTTCAATAAGTTTCCGTCTCTGGGCTAAGTTTGAACGGTTGGTACCTTCTCAGTTGCCGAGAGCTAGCAAAAGCCGCCATAGTACCATTACGTACACGTAACAGAATATCCTCTCCTGCTTAGCCTTTGCAAGCGGTGTTTCACGCCACTGTAATATCTTCCAACAGTGGTTTAAATCTAAATTTTTTGTTTAAACTAGTCTTTAGGACGTGAAATATTTTTAAAACAAGATCATTGCCATTCGTTTCCCTACGGGAAATGCAGAGTCAATTACCCTGAATGTACCGATTCGAGAATGGGGGAAAACAGAACCAGTCAAAGACTCGTTCGGTTTGTATATAATAGTGTCAATTGCTTGAATTTTAAAAGTCGCTAAATTCGAGGTATAACTTCGCACGTAAAACGCACACACAAAAGATTTTTCATATCCGCGGATATCAGCTATCTTTTAGACCAAATCCACTCTGAGCGAATTTTGTTTAGAAATCTATTCGAATTTGTATGAAATTTAAATTCAGAATAGGGTAGGTTCTGTGATGGGTATTATACAGGGTGTCCGCCGGAAAGGTATACTACAGGGTGTCCGTCGTGAAGGTACACTACTTTGTTTGTTTATAATTTTTGATGAAATGAAAGAGAATGGAAATTACATTGCTAAATGTTTTATTCAATATCGGCAACTATGTATGGAATACAATATAAAATAAATGCCCGCCTCTATTAGTCTCACAAATGCGAGCCCTTTTGGGCACATTTTTCATAAGGTTCAGAACGGCGTCGAATTGAGGTTGACGGATTGTTTTGAATACTTTCTTGAGCAGCAGTAATGTTTTCAGCCGATCTTGCAGTACGTTGTGGTCCATGCTTGGGCATATCAGCTACAGACCCTCTTTCTTGGAAATCATTCACTACACCATAAATAGCGCGTTTCTTTGGCACTTTGTTTCTTCCATTAATTTCACGAAACTTTCTCATCGTCACAGTAATCGATGATTGATTTTGGTAAAAATGTTTAACGTTTATCGAATTTTGTTCCATAATAAATTTGCCGTGTCTCTACTTCACGACTGCCAAATATGAACCGTCAAGACTAATGTTTACCAAAATGACGGCCAAACAAAGTAGTATACCTTTCCGGCGGGCACTCTGTATGTTTGCTCCCTCCAATGACAAAGCCATGTAAAAGTGACAGGTTCTTTTCGGTACTGGGCCTGGGTCCCATCCATTAGGGACCTATCACGTGACTGGTTCTGCACCGGCTCAATTTCCCATAGGGTTTGTATCTTTTAAAAACAAAAAGTATAATTGATGGTAGAACATTTTCTTTTTGAAATACGAATAAATTAAATTCATTTCACATTTGATATAAATCACGTCAATAAAAATAGCTAGGATTTGCAGGGCCTCAATGATTTCCTAGTGCTTTAATTCTGTGTCTGCTGGCTCCAGTATCTTGTATCTTCCGTTAGCGGAGTCTAGTTCTACTCTCTCTGCGTTTTCACGTTTAATATTTTACGTGAAAAACATTGATTTTTTGGTATTTTTTATAGATTAGAAGTAGGTTAAAATCTACTCAGTCAATATAACTGATAAATAGTTGCTTCAACTTAAAAAACATCGTAATGGATACTACTAAAATGCATATTTTTGAATTAGGTTCTTACTAAGCAAGTGCTTTTAATCTAACGTTTACCGTTTTTATTGAAGTTTTACGTTAAACCACTACCACTCTTTGTCGAAACTGTGTCGTTTTCAAAATGCTTCTCTATACCGGCTGAATACATCGGTTTCGAAATGTGGCAAAAAGAAAAAAAAAATGTACACCTATGAGTAATTCTGAATTTACTTTGTCTGTGGTCTGTCGTAACTTAATATCTTCTCATAGATCCTCATAAAAAAATGTATGGCTTTTCGCCAACTCGTAAAAAACATAGATTTTTTGTTATTTACTATAGATTGGAAGGAGGTGAAATTCTACTCAGTCAATATGACGTAAAAATATTAGCTTGAACTAAAATAATGCAGACTTCCAAGTGAAGTTATTACTACGCAAGTGATTTTAATTGAATCTTAAACATTTCTACTAAAATGATAAATTAAAAAAAAAATTGACAATTCTTTTTCGAATCTATGCAATTTTTAAAATGCTTCTTTTAAAATGCCTCTTTACTGGCTAAATACAAGGGTTTCGGCATGTGGCAGAACGAAAAAAAATTATGTACACCTATGAGTAATTCAGAATTGTCGTTGCCTGTGGTCCGCCTTAACTTAAGCTCTTCCCATAAATCCTCATAATAAAGGTTATGCATTGCTCCACACCTTGGACAAACTTCCTTGACAAATTCTTTGGAATATGTATGTGTATGTGTGTGTAAGCACTCGTATTTACAAAATACGCCATAAACAAACCTCAAAAATAAATCACCGCCACTAAATGCATATTACTCGTATTTATCATTTAGTCATTTTTGGCCGAGAGTGCATTAAAAGGCACACATTAATTCATATAAATGTAGTCGGCGCAAAAAAAAAAGATATGCCACAAAGTGTAAAATAAAAATGGATTTTTTCTGTTGCAGAACACTCCCAGATTTGGTTCCTTTGAGCCAGCAAACATACGAGTGTGGCCCACACACCACAAAACAAATACTCTGATCAATAACTTTGCAATCAAGTCGAAAGAAAGAAAGCTTTAAAAAGAAATAAAAGCACTTTTTCCCCAGATCACAGATATTTGTCTGATTGTTTTTTAATATTTTTTTTTTGGCAAAACTCTGACACCTCACACTCGTACTGGCACACACGCACACAGTCACAGGTGACAATGACCTCTCTCTCTCGCCGTCTCTCTGTTGCTCTCGTGGCCTGTTGCGGTTGTGTGGTTCAGGTAGTTTGCAATGCGATTTGTCATCATCATTAACTACAACAGCAACGCAGTAGCAACAACAAAAAGCACTCGACTCTTGGCTGAGTGACTACAAAAAAATAAACAAAAACAGTGACAAAAAAACTTCTTAATGTGCGTACAATTTCAGAAAGTCCTAAACGAAGTTGTACCTCTTATATACTGCATGGACATTAGGGTGGTTCGCTGGAAAGGTTTGCCTATTAACGGAAACCTCGGAAAAAAACGTTTGAAATCAAAATACTTTCACTGTCTTAAACAAGATTTTTGTTATGTTACTTAAATACAAGATAGTACAGAGGACTGCCAAAATTCAGTTGTCGTCTCTCTTGGACTGCTAAAATTTAGCTGTCGTCACAAGCGTTTGCTTTAAAAAAATTAATTTTATTCAAATCTTTGCTCTATTTAAGAAAAAGAATTAGAGAATGCATCCAATAAAGCAAAGTTGTTAGAAAAAAATAATTTTAAACACAAATTTTTAATACTTTCAATCCGTCTAAGCTAAGCTTTGATAAAAAAAATCAATAAAAATTAATATGTCCATCATAAACTACAGTAAAAAAATATTGTGAATATTTTTTTTTATATAAAGAGTGATCCATCTAGAGCTATTTTTTCAGATCAAAAAAAATATAAAAATTCAAATCAAGTGTGGAATCTTTATTGGTAATTTGAAAGGACATTTTTTGGCATTTATTTTTTAAATATAATTCTGAGGGTCCAATTTTGGATGAAATCCAAGTTTAGTTTCAAAAATTTAAACAAATGAAAAATTAATTTTTGTATCTACCGAACGAATTCGTGTGATTTCACTAGTTTACAAATTATGATTTTTTTCCATGCCCATACTTTTTTTCCTATAGATTTTGGCCTCCTAAACACGAAAATGAATTTTAAACATTTTTCCTCTGATTAGTTTCAAGACAGAATTGCGATTTTTTTTTGCGATTTTTAATGAGGTGTGTCAGCTTTTTGGACCATAACTTCCTAACGCTATTACCGATTTGATCAAGAGTCTTTTGCTCAAGAAAGTGCAAACATTATGCTCAATTTATTTATATATGTGACGCGAAAAATAGAAAGGGACCTAAGCTTAAAAACCAGTTTTGTTCAGGAGAGCCATTTAAAGGTTTGGTCCCTTTCTATTTGCGCTTAGAATCGTCGACTTCACTTTCATAAAACGCGCATATCTCTGGGAGGGAACACTTTTCGGGCATGGGATTGGTCCACATCAAAAAAAGAAAAAAAAAAAAAAGAAAAAAAAAACTTGATTTTTTTACCCTTAGGTTCCTTTCTCTATGCGCTGTCACATATATGTTTATTATTGTTTATATATCTTTTTTTTAATTTAAAATTGCACAAAAAATTCAAATATTTTTTAAATTTTAATTTCCTCTAACGTCAGAGCTATTAAACTAAATTTAATACCTTGTATAAAGAAGTTTTAGAATAGCTAATTTCCTGTTATTCGAGACCACTCTTGATTGATAATTGCGTTTGGGGGTAATGGTCCAAAATGCTGAGACATCTCATAAAATAATAGTAAAAAAAATTCCTAAAATTCTATGCTGAAAATTAATAAGACGAAAAAAAAATTTAAAATTCATTTTCTCGTTTACGAGGCAAAAATCTTGGAAAAAAATATTTAGAACTCTGGACCAAATGGCTGGAAGGTAATTATTTTCAGAAAATAAATGCCATAAAATGTCCTTTCAAATTACCAATAAAGACTTTACACTTGATTTGAACTTTATATATTTTTTTTTGTTCTGAAAAAATACCTCTAGATGGATCACCCTATAATTTTGGATGCAGCCTAATGTTCAAATTCAGCAGTGCCTGTGTTTGTGTGGAATATTTTCATGTTTTTTTTTAAATAAATAAAAAAAACCTTTTTGTTTTTTGCCTTGCATGTGTAGACTTTTTTCAACTGTTAAAATGCGTCATGGAGATGTTTCATTACTGCGAATTGGAAAATATTGCACATTTACAGAATGTTGTTGTTATTGCTCTTGTTGTTGTTGTCGGTATTTTTTATTTGTTGATTGCTGTCAATGTTCGTCGGCCTTTGAGGCGGCGCTGCTGTCGTGGTTGCGGTAGTGCTCCTGATAAATTTGCAAAATGTTTTATTATTTGCACTTTTATTTTTGCACAAATCAAGGTCGGTCGGTCGGTCGGTTGGTCTCGGTGTTATAGATAAGTCATACGGGCACACATACACATGAGAACAACCAAAACGAAATCATCCAAACTGAAATCGTGTGCCACTCATTAAATTCTTAATATTGTTGTTTCGCCAAAGTTAATAAAAAAACGACAAAATAAATTCAAATCGTTAACAACCAAAAAAGAAAAGTGTCGTCGCCACACACTCATGAACTTCGGCAAACAACATTTCTTATAATAAATTAACGACAACAACCACATGCATACTAACTCTGGTGTTGTCCAGCCGGCCCCCCTTGCCCGCCTGCACACCCGTTCTTATGCAAATGACGTTTGTCTTCCTTTCATTGTGTGTGAGTATGTCACCAAAAAAAAACAACAGCGAATAAATAACAAAAAATATCTGAAAAATACATTAAAAAACAAAAATTAAAAATGTCATTCAACTGTGCTGCATGTGTGTGTATGTGTGTGTGTTTCGCCTGTCGAATGTCGTCGGTGTATGCGGCGGACAACGCCATTTTTTCCGTTTTGAAACAAATCCGAAATGTTTTTTTTTTGTTTTCTTTTTATTTGAATTTGTTTAACATGAATTTTGTTGCTGCTCTTTATTTTATTGTTGCTGTTGCTGTTGTTGTTTTTAGTGTTTCTTTCTTGTTTGATTTTAAACAAACAAAGATAGCAAATTTTGAATTGTGCAAAAATTTCAAACAAGATCCAATGATCTCGGGTTGAAAAAACTCACTCGCTCGCTCTCTCTGTCTCGGTCTCTATTGCGGTTGTTCCTGTTTCTAACTGTTTATTTATTTTGTTTTTATTGCTTTTGTTGTTTTGTCAAATGTGACCGATAATCATCTGCCGTTGGCCAATGATCTGAAATATGTATGCATGAAATTAGACCGCATGTCTGTGGGAGAGTTTTTTGACATTTGTGGTTCCATATGTTTCCCCCTCCCAAAAAAATAAGAAAGAAGAAGATTTATTCGCACATACTCGCGCAGCGGGCGGGCGATTGGTGATACTAAGGACTAATGCCTTCTTAAAAAAATATTAAACAAAAATGGAAATGGAAAAATGAATTTTTAATTAAAAACCAACAATTTGTAACACCTTGTATAGACTGGCTAAACTAGTAATTCTCACTAGAAAAATAATCTAGCGTTGCCATTCGATACAAATCCATTATTTTTACCGAAGAAGTACTTAACATTTTTGACATTTGAAAATCGATAAAAAATATATTTTCTTCTATTAGTGAACAAAATAGTTGTTCAATTCAAAAACGTTATATTGTACAAGATGGGCGATATGCTTGTTCTTTAAGAATTTAAGAAACACAACAATCATTTTAGGAGAGCTGTTTTTGCATTTAAAGTGTGCGAATTTAGTGTCTTCTGTGTGTTTTTTGTGTTCAATTTTGTCTTTTTTTGAGTTCTTGTGAAGATGTTCGAACATAAGTGATTAAATAAACCGAAAATTTGTGCGTTACTGAGTGCTGTTTTTCTAAATTTTTGCAAAGAAGAAGCATATTGCCCATCTTGTACAATTTATCGTCTCTGGTTCAGTTTTATTTGACTTCACGTACATGAAATTTATATATTTTTAAAACTAAATCTAGTTTTTCTGCGGTAAGAACAAAGGAGCCTAACAATATTTTTTTTTGTTTAAGTAATCTTTATATATTTCAGCGCATAGAGTAGGTCCCTTTCTCTATGGGTAAAAAAATCAATTTTCACTTTTTTTTTTGATGTGGACAACATCTGAGCATCGAATGAGACCGATCCCATGCCCCAAAAGTGTTCCCCCCCCCCCCCCCCAAAGATATGCGCGTTTTATGAAAGTGATGGTACACAAAGATACACGTATT